>CM075780.1:78425872-79025872 GCA_037974665.1 Ehretia macrophylla | reverse complement strand
GTTTTTTTAAGCTCGTTCAGCCTTGCCAAACTGCTTATTCCGTCACTTTTCTTTTCTCGAGTCCCACGACATCTTTGGCAATACAACTTTGCTTTGCGTAGAGGCTGGGCCTGCAAAACGAGGGTGTAGGGCCTATGACTAGGTCTCTGTCGCACTGATGCCCATAACTTTTGATTCGTAAGGAGTTATTCGGCGCATAACATACCGTTGGAATACTCTCTAGGAGCTCTACGACGGGGGCAGCAAGACTACTTGGCTGTGCCTATTTTATTTACAAAACATTGAACGTTTTCATCAGTTACGGGCCACTTTTCTTCTTTTTGTGTTATTTTTTCATCCCGGGTTGTTCGTCGTGAGCCGCGAAAAGGACGAGAACCCAACTCGCGAAACATTAGAGGGCATGGTGCGTGTGACCAAGTCTCCGTCGCTCCGGTGCCTATAACTTTTGATTCATAAGGAGTTATGCGACGCACAACATACCGTTGAAAAGCTCTCTGGGAGCTCTACGATGGGTGCAACAAGCCTGCTCGGCTGTGCCTTTTTTTGGTATCCAAAATTGAATATTTTCATCAGTTTTGGGCAACTTATCTTATTTTTGCACTGTTTTTTCATCCCGGGTCGTTCCTCGTGAGCAACGAAAAGGACGAGAACCCAACTCTTGTAACATTAGAGGGCTTTTCAATGCGTCGATATCACGACTTGCGATGATGCTGTAACACCCCGATCCCTCTCGAGACGGGGAGTTCTATCAATCAATCTATTCACAACCCGATTCCAAACCCGGGCATAATTTTTAGGGAAAACGGACAGAGTCTCCCCTATTTCTAGGCAAAAACAACAAACTTGCAATAGCATATAAGTGGACCAACACCATGTCCAAACATTCAACCACCTCAAGGCCATCCGAGTCTCAGTTCTCAACAATTAAACACAGCAAACATTCATACATCTCCAAGTACTAGACTATTCTAACTCTTTCTTTAAACAATACAAACATGCATTAAAGTTAAGCTATACTAACTAAATACATGAATTAACCTATCATACCACTTCAATAATCCTAATAAAACTTATATTACATTCCTTTTTAACTTTAACTACAAACAACACAAATTACATACATCTCTGCATCTTTGACAATTCAAGCCACATAGCACACAAGACAACTCTTCAAGCACGAACTTTCACGAAATCACGAACTTTCCAGCTAACATGACATTTCCTGAAATGTGGTGGTGAGGAGTGAGTATACACAACACGTATACTCAGTGAGGGCGAGACAGATATCGAGGTGGAGAGAAAGAAGATCGTGTAATGCAAATAGGTACAGTTAAGCGGTACAATCAATAAAAAGGCATTCAATATAAACAACAATGCAATAAGCAATTAAAGAAAGCATTAACACAACCAATCAAAGCTATACCACACTTTGAAGGCTATGGTTCACTCGAGCGAGTAATGTACCGATCACGATTCTGATGACTTTAACGATGACGCGTCGGCTCACCCATCTTATAACTTCCGTTTAGAGTACTCCGTACATACTCAGTCAATTCTACGACCCAAAACTCCCTGGACGGTAACCCAAGCGAGAAAAGGGAATAGGACACGGAGCTAGAGCAACCAACACTAGCAACCCGAGGCTACCCAGAGAGGCCCATCACTCACGCGCCTGACACTATGCAATGCAATACAAGATACAAGCAATAAATGAGATAACAAGCATTTAAAATCAATAAAGTAACAAGAATAACACTAAGCATTATCAACAATTGATATACAATTCAATCATAACCAACTTTAACAAGCATAACAAGAAATATTAAGCAATTTATAGGCATTATGCTATGAAAACACACAAATCACAAAATGACCCCAACTCGTAAAACGCTACTACTTTCAAACGAGCCACGAGTTTTGGAAACCGACTTCACCAATCCTCCTAGGTCACTATAAGGCACGTCTAAAGACCCCGAAACCCTACTTAACCTTAGAATTCACGCAAAGCCCCGATTTCCCCCTTTGCTCGTTTGAACTACAACTACCTCAACCAATTACCCAACCAATGTCACAACTGCACCAAAAGTACTTCCATGACGTACCTCGACAATGCCTTCACGCAAATCGAAAAAATTCCATACTTGACCGAAACGACCCCAACTTTCACTAAGCCTTTTTCTCCGTTTTTTCCATTACACAATCTAATTAAACCATACATTAAGGCATTCTGTCATATCTAGCACCTTCCTACATCAATAGAATGCGTAACGGAGCAACTTCATCAAAACGGGGGTTTACTATTCATTAAACGATTTAGATTTCAATTTCGATATTCAACCGCAGAAAATGTTAAAAAGCTATAAATACATGTTCTACAATTGCTAGGGAACATTCTTTAAGCCTCAAAATGATTAAAATAACAATATACGGATAAAACCCAAAAATCAAAGTTAATACACAAAATATTCAAATGTGCAAATAAGCATGAAACCCTCACCTTAGACACTCCTAGACGCTAGGAAAACCTCGTAGGATGCCTCAGAAACCACCCCGTGCAAGCTCACGCGAAGAATCGAAGATTTGAATGTTGAAATGTTTTTTTTTTCTCTCCTAGCATTTTCGGCCCTTGCATTTTGTTTTCAGCTCTTTCTTTTTTTTTTGTGTGCTAATATAAGCTTTTAAAAGGTGACAAACAAGTCAATTTGGTCAAGGCTTGGTCAATGCTAACTAAGTTGGTCAAATTAGCCTATTTTATGCATTTTTAAAGCTAAAATAACTAATGGAATATTAATTCTAGCTAACAACAATTAAAACACTAAAATTAAAACACTAAATACTAGTTTTCATTATTTGCTGAGGACTAGAAATCATTTCCTAACTATCTCTCTCGATATGCTATGTACTTTGCGATAATAAAAGAATAGCAATTAAACTTCAAAGAATTTAAGAAAAAAATAATTTTTGAAAAGTAACATAGTTCATAATTTACTCCGGCTCAGAGCTACTTTTCATTTAATTGAAAACCGAGCATTAAAATGTAAGAAAATTAAAACCGATTAACAAAATATGAAAATAAAGCTACAAATGAATGTTTAACTAAAAATAAACACATAATTCAATGCTAACATTTAAGATAACACTTAATTAAATGCAATTAAATGCCACTAAATGTATGCCGGGTTCGGGTTATCACAGATGCTGCTTGTTTGAAGCAGATGGGTTGTCGATAAGCCCATTGGGCCATTTGAATGGGTCGTCTCTCTTGGCAGAGACTGTGAACCATCAACACATAAGGGATTTGCACTATCAACATGACGGGTGCAATTATACCAGCACTAATGCACCGGATCCCATCAGAACTCTGAAGTTAAGTATGTTTGGGCGAGAGAAGTACTAGGATGGGTAACCCCCTAGGAAGTCCTCTTGTTGCACCACCTTTTCATTTTTTTCACCATTTAGCCTTGCCAAGATGCTTTATCGATCACATTTCTATTCTCGAGTTCCTCGGCATCTTGGGCAAGATAACATCGCTTCGTGTAGAGACTGGGCTCGCAAACTGAGGGCTGGGGCCTGTGACTAAGTCTCCGTCGCACTGGTGCCAATAACCTTTGATCCGTAAGGAGTTATGCAGCTCACAACATACTGTTGGAATGCTCTATAGAAGCTTTACGACGAGGGCAGCTAGACTGTTCAGCTGCTCTTGTTTTCAGTAAAAAAAATTGAACGTTTTCATCAGCTACGGGCCACTTTTCTTCTTTTTGAGCTATTTTTTCATCCCAGGTCGTTCGTCTTGAGCCGTGAAAAGGACGAAAACTAAAACTCGTTGAACAATAGAGGGCTCTTGTGATGCCCGAGATTTAGCCATGCATTTAATTACTGTTGCATCCTTGTTTGCGCATTTCCTTCTGTGCATTATTGACTGCCTTCTTGAGTTACTATTCACTCCATTTTTAAACTACCTTCTATTAGCTAATTAGCATTTTTATTAAATCATATTAATTGTAAAAGTAGTGGGAAAAATGTGCATTTGAGCTAAAGGCGTTAGGAGAGCTAGTTTAGAAAATGACTTTTGTAGTTGAATGAATAGTGTTACATAACTAACTTAGGTAATTAATTAGCTAGCATATATTTTACCATCTAAGCTCGTTTTAAGCTCAATAAGCGCATTATATTAGATCACTTAAGCACCCAAATGACCCCACCTCAACTTAGCCCTTTTATATATCATTTAAACTCTCAAAATGCGAAAGAAAAAAAAAAGCTGAATAGGAGCAGGAGCAAACCCGACAGCAGCATTGGGAGGAAAGGAGGAGATTTTGCTCACCAACACTTCAATCCAAGCCCTTGCAAGCTAGGTACAAGTAGTTTAGAGTATCCTCTAGCCTTCCCCGAGCTTTCACGCGCATTAGGTGAGGGATTTACACATTTATTTTCCATTTTCTAAATGTTATAACTTTCTTGATTTGGTGGATTTGCTAACAAATGGATATGGAATGCTCAAATATGATAATGTATGCTATATACAAGTGCTAGAGAACATATTTGAGCCATCGTTTCGCAATTTAAACTGTTAGAATCGTTAGTTTGATTTTTAGGGTGAATAGTGACATTTTTCTAGGGTTTTGCGTAATTGCTCGAATTAGCTTGATTTAATGCTTCTAATAGATGCCTTAGGTGCTAGTGAAGGAAACCTAATAGCCCCGTGCACTTGCATTGCCCTTAAATCTCCTAAAATGGAAAATAGTCGACTTTAATTTGGGACTTTCGGGGTTAATGCGAATCCGGGTGTATTCGGGCTTCAATTCTAGTATCCTTAGGCTACCTAGGTGCTATAGAAGCCTTGATATCCCTTGTTTGAAGCCCGGACAATGTATGTGTAGTTTAAAGCCATAAGAGGGAATTTGGGGCTTTCGGGGTAATCGCGGGAATTTGAATGAGTTAGAAGGTTGAGAGGGTACCTTGAGGGTTAGTTAGAAGGTTGGGAGAGTTTCTTCTGAAAATGAAATCATTAACCTTGGTTGGGAAGAGAAATAGTTCGAAAAACAAAGGGGTTTAGGTGCAATTTAGGTTGTCTCACACTTCTAAACCCATGTCATGACTTCTTGAGTGTTTATAAGTGATTTTAAGTTGATTTGGAGCCTTTGGTATGATTCTAAACTTATCTTGCTAATGTCTCTTTGTAAAACTGCATATTTGCTTATATAATTGTTCTATTCTAATTGCATCGAGGTCAACCTACTTTGTTGATCCTCATATGTGTTAATGCTTATATTATTGCTATTAACTTGCCATCGTTAAGTGCATTGCATAGTGGTTGCGCAACCATAGTGTCAGGGGCGGATGTGTTGAATATCGGCTGGGCGGCAGAGGGCTTGCCGGTGGATATTCAAACTCCGTGCCCTATTCCCTCATTCGCCTGGTCCGGAGATTGCCAGGGGATGTTGGGTCGTAGGATTATCGGGGTATATCCGGAGTACACCCACTGGAGTGTTTGGGGATTATGCCAGCTTATCGTGATCGTGCTCGTGGTTCGTGGATCGTGATTGAAGACTAGTGAAGATTGGTGTATAGGGGATTGAGTGAAATGTATCCTTTTAAATGTGTGGTTATTTAAGTTATCATTGTTTCTTTAATTGTCTAAGTGATATTATTGTATAACTGTATTATCTGTTGCATTGCACGCCCCGAGACTATATCCCTCACTGGGCAACAATGGTTGCTCATACCTCGATATCTGTTTCAGGAGACGCTGAGGGTGATCCCCAGCTTTTTGAGTTAGTTGAGGAAGAAGAAGTTCAGACTGATCCTCTACCTTAGTTGCCGTGCTTGATAGCTTGAGGTGGTTAATGAATTTGCTGCTATGTGGAAAGTTCAACTAATTGTTTTATGTACTATTTTGTGGCCTAAGGGCTATGTACATGCTTGTTGTATAAGTTGAAGACTAGTTGGTTGTGTTGTAGCTTTGGAAGCCTATGTACTGTAATAACTTATGATCTACTTCTATTCGCTTTGCGTGTTTGGGAGTGAATGGCTTAAAGTAGAAATGTTGATCTTTCAATTATGTTTAATTGATTTCCTAGGATGTCATGATTATAAAACTATGTTGATAATAAGTTCTCGCATGCTTGTGTGTTTTGGAACTATTATGTACTATAAGGCTCGGATGGCCTTAGAACTTTGTTGTTTATTTAAGAAAAGCTTGTATTGTACTGTTGGGACTTTGTTTGAATGAGTACAGGTTTTTAGAATGTCCACGGTACAGGGGAGACTCTGTCCCTGTGTCGGGTCCGGACTTAACCTTTAGCTTGGGGGTTGGGTCGGGGCGTGACATTTAAGTGGTATCAAAGCTATAGATTGCATGAAGCCGGGTTAAATTTCTCGGTCTGTGGGTAGAGATTTGTTATGTGACTTTGTGAATGCATAAGTCCTTGATTTTGATTGACCTAAGTGAAATTTAAATTAGGAATGAACATGCTAGCGTGGAAAAAGAATATCAAGAGTCTAGAATGTCAAGTATGATCTAGTGATCTACGTGTACTTCAAGAATGTGGAATATTTATTTGAACTTCTATGTACTTGACTTTATGTGAATCTAATTGGACTTTTCTTTATGTGTTTACTTATAAATTGCATATATACATATATATACCTGTCATAACACTTTGTATTCTAGCTATTCGAGATGGGGCCTCGCCGTCGTGCTGATAATCCGAATGTTGGTGGAGAACCCGAGGGGGTTCATGGGCAAGAAGCTGAGGTGGCCGAAAATGCACCGCAGGTTCAAGAACCGAGCACTGCACAGATCTTGGCCACGATGGCCACTGCTATGAACACTATCGCCCAGTTTGTTACACAACAGGGTCAGCCAGGGGTCGTTGGAGGTAATCAGGCTGCGAGAGCCGGAGGTAGTGGTCCTACCGGAGGGAATCTGTATGATCGGTTTATACATCATGGGGCCTATACTTTCTTTGGGGAGCCGGACGATATGAAAGCTGAGATGTGGCTAAGGAAGTTTGAGAGAGTGGCAGCAATACTGGAGTGCCATGATGACAGGAAGATTACTTATGCTACTTTCCTTCTCGAGGGTGATGCTGAAGATTGGTGGAATACCATCAGTGAGAAATGGGGAGCTGAGGGAGTTCATCATTCGTGGGCCGACTTTGTCCGAGAATTTCGAGACAAATATATATCGGTAGTTGCCCGCGAGAGGCGACAAATGGAGTTCATAAACTTGAAGTAGGGAAGTATGACGGTAGATCAATACGAGGCTACTTTTACCCGGCTTTCCCGTTATGCACCAGCTTTGATTCAGCCGGAGGACATGAAGATCTAGAGGTTCATCCTGGGTTTGAGGAGGGATATTATGCTGAACTTGTCTTCAAATGATTTTCCCAACTATGCTGCGGTTGTCCGAGCCGCCTCGAGGTATGAGAAACGGAAGGCCGATGTGTTAGCCGAGACTAGTCAATCGAGTAAACGGTTTCAGTCTCAGAGTCAAGGGTACCAGGGGCAGGCTGTATCAGTTGGGCAGAGTTCACAGCCGAGACAGACTCAGAGTTACACCGGGCCTACTCAGACTCAGGCACGACCAGTCCAGAGTCAGACTCAGAGTCAGTTCCGTCCAGCAGTTTCCCGTTCGCAGCAGGGTAGTTCAGCTACCTCTACTTACAGAGCTCCTTCGGGAGGCACTGTTGCAAGACGTCACCAGCAGTGCAGCTTCTGTCAGCGCCAGGGCCACACTGAGGATGTTTGTTGGAAGAAACATAACAAGTGTACAGGTTGCGGCAGTGATCAGCACAGGGTTAAAGACTGTCAGAAATTTAAGAACCCTAGGGGTCAGACATCAGCTCAGAACTCTTAGACCAGGGCCCCAACTGCAGCACCACCACCACGAGGTCAGGCCCGTGTATTTGCTTTGGATGCTGAGGAGCTTCCGGATACTACCGCTGTGGTAGAAGGTATTTTTCTTCTTAATGATCAATCAGTTAAGGTTTTAATTGATTCCGGGGCTTCGCATTCTTTTATTACTCCTACTTGTGCACAAAATGCTAAATTGAAACATGATAAACTGTTGCATGAGATTGTGGTTTATACTCCTATGGGTCCGAAGTTTGTTACTAGATCTTTTTGCAGAGCATGTAGTATTTTTATTGAGGGTCGTGTTTTTCCTGCTGATTTGATTATCCTACCCTTCAATGACTTTGAAATTATATTGGGGATGGACTGGTTAAGTAAATATTATGCCCAGCTTGATTGTAGAAAGAAGATTGTGTATCTAGAAATGCCTGACCAGCCTATACTTAAAATAGTTGGTAGTAGAAAATCTACGGGAACTCCTATTATTTCTTCTATTAGGGCATCTAAATTATTGAGCAAGGGTTATGAGGCTTATCTTGCATATTTGATTAATCAACCTGGGGATCAATTGAAATTGAATGATGTGCCTATCGTGAGGGAGTTTCCTGGGGTCTTTCCTGAGGAATTACCTGGGTTACCGCCTGATAGAGAGATAGAGTTCATGATTGATTTATTGCCAGGGACTTCACCTATCTCTAGGACTCCGTATAGAATGGCTCCACCTGAATTGCAGGAATTGAAAGTTCAATTGCAGGGCTTGCTTGAGAAGGGATTCATTCAGCCGAGTTCTTCACCGTGGGATGCGCCAGTTCTATTCGTTAAAAAGAAAGACGGATCACTTCGCCTATGCATTGATTATCGGGGTCTTAATCAGGTGACCATCAAAAATAAATATCCTTTGCCTTTAATCGAAGAGTTTTTTGATCAGTTGCAAGGCGCCAGGGTATTCTCTAAATTTGATCTGAGGCAGGGCTATTATCAACTGAGGATTAAGAAAGATGATGTTCCTAAAACTGCCTTCAGAACTCGATATGGCCATTATGAGTTTGTTGTCTTGCCGTTTGGTCTTACTAATGCTCCCGCCGCATTCATGGACTTAATGCAGAGGGTATTCCGTCCTTATCTGGACCAATTTGTGGTCATATTTATTGATTATATCCTCGTCTATTCTAAATCTGAGGCGGAACATGAATAGCATCTCAGAATTGTGTTGCAGACTCTTCAGGAGCATCTGTTATTTGCAAAGTTTAACAAATGTGAATTCTGGCTTAAGCAAGTTGCTTTTCTTGGCCATATTATCTCGCAGGATGGTATTTCTGTTGATCCAGCGAAGATTGAAGTTGTGTTATCTTGGAAACGACCTGAAACTGTCACGGAGATTCGTAGCTTCCTTGGTTTAGCTGGGTATTATCGGAGGTTTGTCAAGAATTTCTCTAAGATTGCAGGGCCTTTAACTCAACTTACTCAGAAGAAAACAGTTTTTGACTGGAGTGATAAATGTGAGGCCAGCTTCCAGGAATTGAAGAGGAGATTGACTACAGCTCCTATTCTTGCTTTACCTGAGGGTTATGATAACCTGGTGATCTATAGTGATGCTTCGAATGAAGGTCTGGGTTGTGTATTGATGCAGAATGGCAGGGTTATTGCTTATGCTTCCAGGAAACTGAAGCCTTATGAACTCAACTATCCGACTCATGATCTTGAGCTTGCAGCTATCATTCTTGCGTTAAAGAAATGACGTCATTATCTCTGGGGCAACAAGTTTGAAATCTTTACAAATCATAAGAGCTTGAAATATCTGTTTTCACAGAAAGAGTTGAACATGAGGCAGAGGCGTTGGCTGGAATTACTTGAGGACTACAACTGCACCATTAACTATCTTCCAGGTAAGGCCAATATTGTTGCTGATGCTTTGAGCCCGAAGGCCACTGTTGCTAGCTTGATTATCAAGAATTGGGAATTCATGGAAGAATTGTGCTTATGGAGGCCTAGTACTTCAAATTCTGGTATTCAATTTGCAAGTTTGCAGATTCAATCTCTGTTATTATCCAGGATTCGGGAAGCTCAACAGGCTGATCTTCAATTATTGAAAGTCTTAGAGAATTCTAAAGGGGGAAAGTCGGATTTCAAACTGCACGACGATGGTATTCTCAAATTCAAAGGTAGAATCTGTATTCCGAATGATCCGACTCTGAAGAAGGATATTCTTGCTGAGGCACACAGTTCCAGATATACTATCCATCCAGGCAGTACTAAAATGTATAGAGATTTGAAGCAGAATTTCTGGTGGAATAATATGAAGAGAGAAATTGCTGACTATGTTGCCCGATGTCTTACTTGTCAGAAAGTTAAAGCAGAACATCAGAGACCTGCAGGGTTGTTGCAGCCTTTGGCTATTCCTGTTTGGAAATGAGATCATATTACTATGGATTTCGTATCAGATTTACCGAGGTCTTCGAAGGGTAATGACTCAGTTTGGGTTATTGTGGATAGACTGACCAAGACTTCTCACTTTATTGCTAAAAAGAAGTCTGATTCTCTTGACAAGCTGGTAGAGTTGTATATTGAGAATGTTGTCCGACTTCATGGAATTCCAAAGAGTATCGTGTCAGATAGAGATCCCAGATTCACATCTCAGTTCTGGCAGAAGATTGAGAAAGCTTTGGGCATGAATTTGAATTTCAGCACAGCTTATCATCCTCAGACAGATGGTCAATCCGAGATAACTATCTTAATCCTCGAGGATATGTTGCGAGCTTGTATTCTGGACTTCGGTAAGAGTTGGGAGAAGTACTTGCCACTCGCAGAGTTCTCCTATAACAATAGTTATCAAGCTACTATTGGTATGGCACCATATGAGGCACTATATGGACGTAAATGTCGGTCTCCTCTCTATTGGGATGATATTGGTGAGATGAAGACTATCGACCCTACTCTCTTACCTGAAATGAACAAAATGATTGATCATGTGCAGCTTATCAGAAAAAGAATGCTTATAGCACAAAGCCGGCAAAAGAGTTATGCAGATAGACGCCGTCGTGATCTGAAATTTGCTGTGGGGGATCGAGTATTTCTGAAAATTTCTCCTCGCAAGGGTTTGATTCGGCATGGTAAAGGAGGTAAACTCAGTCCTCGATATGTGGGACCATTTGAGATAACTGAAACTGTTGGTGATTTGGCTTACCGTTTGGCTTTACCTCCCAGTCTGGGCAGAATTCATGACGTATTCCATGTTTCCATGCTTCGGAAGTATCAGCCAGATCCCTCTCACATACTTGAGCCAGAACCGCTAGAGATCAGTGAAACTTTGACCTACACAGAGAAACCTCTTCGAATTGTTGATCAGAAAGTTCAGGAGCTGAGGACTAAAAGCATTCCGATGGTTAAAGTTCTGTGGGATCATCAAGGAGTAGAGGATGCGACATGGGAAAGAGAGGATCAGATGCGGGAACGGTATCCAGAGTTATTCGCCGAATCATGTAAGAATTGCGTGGATGCAATTAGTTTAAGGGGGAGAGGATGTGACGCCCGAGATTTAGCCGTGCATTTAATTACTGTTGCATCCTTGTTTGCGCATTTCCTTCTGTGCATTATTGACTGCCTTCTTGAGTTACTATTCACTTCATTTTTAAACTGCCTTCTATTAGCTAATTAGCATTTTTATTAAATCATATTAATTGTAAAAGTAGTGGGAAAAATGTGCATTTGAGCTAAAGGCGTTAGGAGAGCTCGTTTAGAAAATGACTTTTGTAGTTGAATGAATAGTGTTACGTAACTAACTTAGGTAGTTAATTAGCTAGCATATATTTTACCATCTAAGCTCGTTTTAAGCTCAATAAGCGCATTATATTAGATCACTTAAGCACCCAAATGACCCCACCTCAACTTAGCCCTTTTATATATCATTTAAACTCTCAAAATGCAAAAGAAAAAAAAAATAAAAGCTGAATAGGAGCAGGAGCAAACCCGACAGCAGCATTAGGAGGAAAGGAGGAGATTTTGCTCACCAACACTTCAATCCAAGCCTTTGCAAGCTAGGTACAAGTAGTTTAGAGTGTCCTCTAGCCTTCCCCGAGCTTTCACGCACATTAGGTGAGGGATTTACACATTTATTTTCTATTTTCTAAATGTTATAACTTTCTTGATTTGGTGGATTTGCTAACAAATGGATATGGAATGCTCAAATATGATAATGTATGCTATATACAAGTGTTAGAAAACATATTTGAGCCATCGTTTCGCAATTTAAACGGTTAGAATCGTTAGTTTGATTTTTAGGGTGAATAGTGACGTTTTTCTAGGGTTTTGCGTAATTGCTCGAATTAGCTTGATTTAATGCTTCTAATAGATGCCTTAGGTGCTAGTGAAGGTAACCTAATAGCCCCGTGCACTTGCATTGCCCTTAAATCGCCTAAAATGGAAAATAGCCGACTTTAATTTGGGACTTTCGGGGTTAATGCAAATCCGGGTGTATTCGGGCTTCAATTCTAGTATCCTTAGGCTACCTAGGTGCTATAGAAGCCTTGATATCCCTTGTTTGAAGCCCGGACAATGTATGTATAGTTTAAAGCCATAAGAGGGAATTTGGGAATTTCGGGGTAATCGCGGGAATTTGAATGAGTTAGAAGGTTGAGAGGGTACCTTGAGGGTTAGTTAGAAGGTTGGGAGAGTTTCTTCTGAAAATGAAATCATTAACCTTGGTTTGGAAGAGAAATAGTTCGAAAAACAAAGGGGTTTAGGTGCAATTTAGGTTGTCTCACACTTCTAAACCCATGTCATGACTTCTTGAGTGTTTATAAGTGATTTTAAGTTGATTTGGAGCCTTTGGTATGATTCTAAACTTATCTTGCTAATGTCTCTTTGTAAAATTGCATATTTGCTTATATAATTGTTCTATTCTAATTGCATCGAGGTCAACCTACTTTGTTGATCCTCATATGTGTTAATGCTTATATTATTGCTATTAACTTGCCATCGTTAAGTGCATTGCATAGTGGTTGCGCAACCATAGTGTTAGGGGCGGATGTGTTGAATATCGGCTGGGCGGCAGAGGGCTTGCCGGTGGATATTCAAACTCCGTGCCCTATTCCCTCATTCGCCTGGTCCGGAGATTGCCAGGGGATGTTGGGTCGTAGGATTATCGGGGTACATCCGGAGTACACCCACTGGAGTGTTTGGGGATTATGCCGGCTTATCGTGATCGTACTCGTGGTTCGTGGATCGTGATTGAAGACCAGTGAAGATTGGTGTATAGGGGATTGAGTGAAATGTATCCTTTTAAATGTGTGGTTATTTAAGTTATCATTGTTTCTTTAATTGTCTAAGTGATATTGTTGTATAACTGTATTATCTGTTGCATTGCACGCCCTGAGACTATATCCCTCACTGGGCAACAGTGGTTGCTCATACCTCGATATCTGTTTTAGGAGACGCTGAGGGTGATCCCCAGCTTGTTGAGTTAGTTGAGGAAGAAGAAGTTCAAACTGATCCTCTACCTTAGTTGCCGTGCTTGATAGCTTGAGGTGGTTAATGAATTTGCTGCTATGTGGAAAGTTCAACTAATTGTTTTATGTACTATTTTGTCGCCTAAGGGCTATGTATATGCTTGTTGTATAAGTTGAAGACTAGTTGGTTGTGTTGTAGCTTTGGAAGCCTATGTACTGTAATAACTTATGATCTACTTCTATTCGCTTTGCGTGTTAAAGTAGAAATGTTGATCTTTCAATTATGTTTAATTGATTTCCTAGGATGTCATGATTATAAAACTATGTTGATAATAAGTTCTCGCATGCTTGTGTGTTTTGGAACTATTGTGTACTATAAGGCTCGGATGGCCTTAGAACTTTGTTGTTTATTTAAGAAAAGCTTGTATTGTACTGTTGGGACTTTGTTTGAGTGAGTACAGGTTTTTAGAATGTCCACGGTACAGGGGAGACTCTGTCCGTGTGTCGGGTCCGGACTTAACCTTTAGCTTGGGGGTTGGGTCGGGGCGTGACAACTCTACTATGCATCGATATAACGTCTTGCGGTGATGCTGCTTTGTTGAAGCAGATGGGCTATCGATAAGCCCATTGGGCCTTTTCAATGGGTTGTCTCTCTTGGCTGAGACTATGAACTGTCAACACATAAAAGCTTTGCACCCTCAACAAGACAGGTGCAATCATACCAGCACTAATGCACTGGATCACATTAGAAATATGAAGTTAAGCATGCTTGGGCGAGAGTAGTACTAGGATGGGTGATACACTGGGAAGTCCTCATGTTACAACCCCCTTTTTATTTTTTTTTGCCCTGTTTAGCCATGCCAAGATGCTTTATGCATCACATTTCTTTTCTCAAGTCCCATAGCATCTTGGGCAAGAAAACTTCACTTCGCGTAGAGGATGGGCCGCAAACCGAGGGCGTGGGGCCTGTTACCTGGTCTCCGTCATTCCGGTGCCCATAGCTTTTGAGCCGTAAAGAGTTATGCGGTACACAGCATACCGTTGGAAAGCTCTCCGGGAGCTCTACGACGGGGGCAACAAGCCTACTTTACTGTGACTGTTTTTGGTATCCAAAATCGAACATTTTCATCAATTTGGGGCTAATTTTCTTCTTTTTGTACTATTTTTTCATCTCGGGTCGTTCTTTATGAGCAGCAAAAAGGACGAGAACCCAACTAGCAGAATATTAGGGGGCTCTGCAACATGTCAATATCACGTCTTGTGGTAATGTTGCTTTGTTGAAGCAGATGGGCTATAGATAAGCCCATTAGGCCATGTGAATAGGCCGACTCTGTTGGCTCAGACTGTGAACCGTCAACACATAAGGGCTTTGTACCATCAACATGATGGGTGGGATTATGCCAGCACTAATGCACCGGATCCTATCAGAACTCCGAAGTTAAGCATGCTTGGGCGAGAATAGTGCTAGGATGGGTGACCACCTGGGAAGTCCTCGTGTTACACCACCTTTTCTTTTTTTCCCCATTTTGCCTTGCCAAAATCCTTTATCCATCGCATTTATATTCTAGAGTCCTACGGCATCTTGGGCAAGACAATTTCGCTTCGTGTAAAGGCTGGGACCGCAAACAGAGGGCATGGGGCCTGTGACTAGGTCTCTGTCGCGCCGGTGCCCACCAATTTTGATCCATAAGGAGTTATACGGTGCACATCATATCGTTGGAATGCTTTCTGGGAGCTCTACGACGGGGGCTACAAGACTGCTCGGTTGCGCCTATTTTTCGTACGAAAAATCGAACATTTTCATCAGTTAGGGGCCACTTTTCTAATTTTTGTGCTAGTTTTATGTCCCAGGTCGTTCGTCTTGAGCCTCGAAAAGGACGAGAACCTAACTCGCGAAACATTAGAGGTCTCTACAATGCATCGATATCACGTCTAGCGGTATTGCTGCTTTGTTGAAGCAGATGGGTTGTCGATAAGCCCATTGGGCCTTTTCAATGGGTCGTTTCTCTTGGCTGGGTCTGTTAACCGTCAACACATAAGGGCTTTGTACCCTCAACATGATGGGTGCTATCATACCAGCACTAATGCACTGGATCCCATCAGAAATCCGAAGTTAAGCGTGCATGAGCGAGAGTAGAGGATGGGTGACCCCCTGAGAAGTCCTCGTGTTGTAACCCCCTTTTCTTTTTTTTGCCCCGTTTAGCCCTGCCAAGATACTTTATTCATCACATTTCTATTCTCGAGTCCCACAGCATCTTGGGCAAGACAACTTCGCTTCGCGTAGAGGCTGGACCCGTAAACCGAGGGCGTGGGGCCTGTGACGTAGTCTCCGTCACTCTGGTGCCCATAACTTTTGATCTATAAGGAGATATGTGGCGCACAACATACCGTTGAAAAGCTATCCGGGAGCTCTAGGATGGGGCAACAAGCCTGCTCGGCTATGACTGTTTTTGGTACCCAAAATAGAACATTTTTATCATTTTTGGGCAATTTTTCTTCTTTTTGCGCTATTTTTTCATCCCGAGTCGTTCCTCGTGAGCAGCAAAATGGACAACAACCTAACTTACGTAACATTACGGGGCTTTGTAATGTGTCGATATCACGGCTTGCGGTGAAGTTGCTTGTTTGAAGTAGATGGGTTGTCGATAAGCCCATTGGGCCATTTGAATGGGTCGTCTCTCTTGGCTGAGATTGTGAACCGTCAACACATAAGGGCTTTGCACCATCAACATGACAGGTGCGATCATACCAGCACTAATGCACTGGATCCCATCAGAACTCTGAAGTTAAGCGTGCTTGGACGAGAGTAGTACTAGGATGGGTGAGCCTATTAGGAAGTCCTCGTTTTGCAATCACCTTTTCATTTTTTTTTTGCCCCGCAAACCAAGGGCGTGGGGCCTGTGACCTAGTCTCCGTCGCTCCGGTACCAATAACTTTTGATCCGTAAGAAGTTATGCGACATACAGCATATCGTTGGAAAGCTCTCGGGGAACTCTACGATGAGGGCAATAAGCCAGCTCGGCTTTGTCTTTTTTTTGTACCCAAAATTGAACGTTTTCATCAGTTACGAGCCACTTTGCTTTTTTTTGCGTTGTTTTTTCGTCCCGGGTCGTTTCCCGTGAGTAGCAAAAAGGACGAAAACCCAACTCGCGAAACATTAAAGGGCTCTACAGTGCATCGATATCACGTCTTGCAGTGATGCTGCTTTGTTGAAGCAGATGGGCTGTCGATAAGCCTATTGGGCCTTTTCAATGGGTCGTTTCTCTTGGCTGGGATTGTTAACCGTCAACACATAAGGGCTTTGCACCCTCAACATGACGGGTGCTATCATACCAGCACTAATGCACTGGATCCCATCAGAAATCCGAAGTTAAGCGTGCATGAGCGAGAGTAGTACTAGGATGGGTGACCCCCTGAGAAGTCCTCGTGTTGTAACCCCTTTTTTTTTTTGCCCCGTTTAGCCCTGCCAAGATACTTTATTTATCACATTTCTATTCTCGAGTCCCACAGCATCTTGGGCAAGACAACTTCGCTTCGCATAGAGGTGGGGCACACAAACCGAGGGCGTGGGGCCTTTGACTTGTTCTTCGTCGCTCTGGAGCACGTAACTTTTAATCTGTAAGGAGTCATGCGGCACACAGTATATCGCTGCAAAGCTCTCTGGGAGTTCTACGATGGGGGCTACAAGCTTGCTCAACTTTGCCTTTTTTGGTACCTAAAATCGAACGTTTTCATCAGTTTTGGGCTAATTTTCTACTTTTGGCGCTATTTTTTCATCCCAGATTGTACGTCGTGAGCCGCGAAAAGAACAAGAACCCAACTCGAGGAACATTAGGGGGCTCTGCAATGTGTCAATATTATGCCTTGCGGTGATGCTGCTTTGTTCAAGCAGATGGGTTGTCGATAAGCTCATTGGGCCATTTGAATGGGCCGTCTCTCTTGGCTGGGACTATGAACCGTCAACACATAAGGACTTTGCACTCTCAACATGACGAGTGGATTATACCAGCACTAATACACCGGATCCCATCACAACTCTGAAGTTAAACATGCTTGGTCGAGAGTAGTACTAGGTTGGGTGACTCCCTGGGAATTCCTCGTGTTGCAACTCTATTTTCATTTTTTTTTTGCCCCGTTTACACTTGCCAAGATGCATTATCCATCAAATTTCTATTCTCGAGTTCCACATCATCTTGGGCAAGGCAACTTCGCTTCGCGTAGAGGCTGGGCCCGCAAACTGAGGGCGTGGGGCCTGTGACCTGGTATCCGTCGCTCCGGTGCCCATAACTTTTGATCCGTAATGAGTATGTGGCGCACAGTATACCATTGGAATGCTCTTTAGGAGCTCTACGACGAGGGTAGCAAGCATGCTCGGCTGCATCTATTTTCGGTACCCAAAATCGAACATTTTCATCAATTTTGGGCTACTTTTCTAACTTTAACGTTATTTTTTCATCCCAGGTCGTTCGTCGTGAGCCGCGAAAAGGACGTCAACCCAACTCGCGAAACATTAGGGGGCTCTGCAATGCATTGATATCACATCTTGCCGTGATGCTGCTTTGTTGAATCAGATGGGCTGTCGATAAGCCCGTTGGGCCATTTGAATAGGCTGTCTCTCTTGGCTGAGACTGTGAACCATCAACACATAAGGGTTTTGCACCATCAACATGACGGGTGCAATTATACCAGCACTTATACACTAGATCCCATCAGAACTCTGACGTTAAGCATGCTTGGCCAAGAGTAGTACTAGAATGGGTGATCCCATTGGAAGTCGTCGTGTTGCACCACCGTTTCATTTTTTTCCCAGTTTAGCCTTGCCAAGATGCTTTATCCATCACATTTCTATTCTCGAGTCCTACGTCATCTTGGGCAAGACAACTTCACTTTACATAGAGGTTGGGCCCGCAAACCGAGGACGTGGGGCCTGTGACTAGATCTCCGTCGCACCGGTGCCCATAACTTTTGATCCGTAAGGAGTTATGTGGTGCACAGCATACCGTTGGAATGCTCTCTAGGAGCTCTACGACGAGGGTAGCAAGCATGCTCTGCTGCGCCTATTTTCGGTACCCAAAATTGAACGTTTTCATAAATTTTGGGCCAATTTTCTTCTTTTTGCGCCATTATTTCTTCTCGGGTCGTACATCGTGAGCCGCAAAATGGACTAGAACCCAAATCGCAAAACATTAATGGGCTCTAAATTGCATCGATATCACGTCTTGCGGTGAGGCTGCTTTGTTGAAGCAGATGGGCTATCGATAAACCCATTGGGCCTTTTGAATGGGTCGTCTCTCTTGGCTGGGACTGTGAACCGTCAACACATAAGGGCTTTGCACCCTCAACATGACGGGTGTGATCGTACCAGCATTAATGCACCGGATCACATCAGAAATTCGAAGTTAAGCGTGCTTGGGCGAGAGTAGTATATGAATGGGGGACCCACTAGGAAGTCCTCGTGTTGCACCCCCTTTTCATTGGTTTTTGCCTCGTTTAGCCTTGCGAAGATGTTTTATCCATCACATTTCTATTCTCGAGTCCCACAACATCATGGGCAAGACAACTTCGCTTCACGTAGATGCTGCGCCTGCAAACCGAGAGCGTGTGGCATATGTCCTGGCCTCCGTCGATCCGGTGCCCATAACTTTTTGATCTGTAAGGAGTTATACGGCGTACAACATATCGTTGGAAAGCTCTCCAAGAGCTATACGACGGGGGAAACAAGCCTACACAGCTAGCCCTATTTTTGGTACCCAAAATTGAACATTTTCATCAGTTTCAGGCTACTTTTCTTCTTTTTGCCCTATTTTTTCATCCCGGGCTGTTCGTCGTGAGCCGCGAAGGGACGAGAACCCAAGTCGCGAAACATTAGGAGGCTCTACAACATGTCAATATCACGTCTTGCGGTGATGTTGCTTGTTTGAAACAAATGGGTTGTCGATAAGCCTATTAGGCCATTTGAATGGGCTGTCTCTCTTGGCTGAGACTGTGAACCATCAACACATAAGGGCTTTGCACCATCAACATGACAGATACGAATATACCAGCACTAATGCACCCGATCCCATCAGTACTCCGAAGTTAAGCATGCTTGGGCGAGAGTATTACTAGGATGGGTGACCCCGTGGGAAGTCCTCGTGTTGCACCACCTTTTCATTTTTTTTCCCCGTTTAGCCTGGGCAAGATACTTTATCCTTCACATTTCTATTCTCGAGTCCCACGGCATCATGGGCAAGACAACTTCACTTCACGTAGAGGCTTGGCCCATAAATCGAGGGAATGGGGCCTGTGACCAGGTTTCCATCCCACCGGTGCCCACTTTAGATCTGTAAGGAGTTATGCGGCTCACAACATACCGTTTGGATGCCCTCTGGGAGCTCTACGACGATGGCAGCAAGGCTGGTCGGTTGCATTGATTTTCGGTACAAAAAATGGAATGTTTTCATCAGTTACATCCAGTTTTCTTTTTTTTGCGCTGTTTT
Source organism: Ehretia macrophylla (assembly GCA_037974665.1). NCBI lineage: Eukaryota > Viridiplantae > Streptophyta > Magnoliopsida > Boraginales > Ehretiaceae > Ehretia > Ehretia macrophylla. Next base: position 79,006,092 of record CM075780.1, on the reverse strand, counting down.
TTAGTCATGAGTCTTTCGTCATGAGTGATGAAAAGGACGATAACCAGACTCATGAAATATTAGAGGGCTCTTCAATGCATCAGTATCACGTCTTGTGGTAATGCTACTTTGTTGAAGTAGAAGGGTTGTCGATAAGCCCATTGGGCCTTTTGAATAGGTCGTCTCTATTGGTTGGGACTGTGAACCGTCAACACATAAAGGCTTTACACCCTCAAATGACGGGTGCGATCATTCCAGCACTAATGCACCGGATCCCATCAGAAATCTGAAGTTTTATGTGCTTCGGTGAGAGTAGTACTAGGATGGGTGACCCATTGGGAAGTCCTCATGTTGCAACCCCCTTTTCATTTTTTTTTTTTGCCCTATTTAGCCATGCCAAGATGCTTTATCCATCACATTTCTATTCTCGAGTCCCACATCATCTTGGGCAAGACAACTTCGCTTCGCGTAGAGTCTGGGCCCGTAACCTGAGGGCGAGGGGCCTGTGACCTGATCTCCGTCGTTACGGTGCCCATAACTTTTGATCCGTAAGGAGTTATGCGGCGTACAGCATACCGTTGGAAAGTACTCCGGGAGATCTATGACGAGGGCAACAAGCCTACTCAGCTGTGCCTATTTTGGGTACCCAAAATTGAACATTTTCATCAGTTTCGGGCTACTTTTCTTCTTTTTACGCTATTTTTTCAACTCGGGTTGTTCATCGTGAGTCGCGAAAAGGAGGACAACCCAACTCGCGTAATAGTAGGGGGTTCTGCAATGCATCGATATCACGTCTTGTTGTGGTGCTGCTTTGTTGAAGCAGATGGGCTGTCGATAAGCCCATTGGGCCATTTGAATGGGCCGTCTCTCTTGGCTGAGACTGTGAACTGTCAACATTTAAGGGCTTCACACTATCAACATGACGGGTGCGATTATACCAACACTAATGCACCAGATCCCATCAGAACTCTGAAGTTAAGCATGCTTAGGCGAGAGTAGTACTAGGATGGGTGACCCCCTGGGAAGTCCTCGTGTTGCACCACCTTTTTAATTTTTTTCCCCATTTAGCCCTGCCAAGATGCTTTATCTGTCACATTTCTATTCTCAAGTCCCTTCGCATCTTGGGCAAGACAACTTCGCTTCACGTAGAGGCTGGGCCCGCAAACCGAGGGCGTGGGGCCTGTGACCAGGTCTTTGTCTCACCAGTGCCCATAACTTTAGATCCGTAAATAGATTTGCAGCGAACAGCATACTGTTGGAATGCCCTCCGGGAACTCTACAACGGGGGCAGCAAGACTGCTCGGCTGCGCCTATTTTCAGTACAAAAAGTTGAACGTTTTCATCAATTACGGGCCACTTTTCTTCTATTTGTGCTATTTTTTCATCCTGGGTCGTTCGTCTTGAGCCACGAAAATGACGAGAACCCAACTCGCGAAACAATAGAGGGCTCTACAATGCATCGATATCACGTCTTGTGGTAATGTTGCTTTGTTGGAGCAGATGGGTTGTCGATAAGCGCTTTAGGCCTTTAGAATGGACCGTCTCTCTTGGCTGGGACTGCTAACCGTCAACACAAAAGTGATTTGCACCCTCAACATGACGGGTGGATCATACCAGCACTAATGCACTGGATCCCATCAGAAATCCGAAGTTAAGCGTGCTTGGTCGAGAGTAGTACTAGGATGGGTGACCCCTTGGGAAGTCCTCGTGCTGTAACCCCCTTTTCCATTTTCATTTTTTTTGCCCCATTTACCCTTGCCAATATGCTTTATCAATCACATTTCTATTCTCGAGTCCCACAGCATCTTGGGCAAGACAACTTCGTTTCGCGTAGAGGCTGGGCCCGCAAAGCGAGGGCGTGGGGCATTTGACCTGGTCTCCATCGCTTCGGTGCCCATAACTTTTGATCCATAAGAAGTTATGCGGCACACAGCATACCGTTGAAAAGTACTCCGGGAGATCTACGATGGGGATAACAAGCCTTCTCGGCTATGCCTATTTTTGGTACCCAAAATCGAACGTTTTCAACAATTTTAGACTACTTTTCTTCTTTTTACGCTGTTTTTTCACCCCGGGTCATTCTTCGTTAGCTGCGAAAAAGACGGGAACCCAACTTGCAGAACATTAGGGGGCTCTACAACGCGTTGATATCACGTCTTGCGTTGTTGCTGCTTGTTTGAAGCATATGGGCTGTCTATAAGCCTATTGGACCATTTGAATGGGCCGTCTCTCTTGGCTGAGACTGTGAACCCTCAACATATAAGGGATTTGCACCATCAAGTTGACAGGTACGATTATCTAGCACTAATGCACCAGATCCCATGAGAACTCTGAAGTTAAGCATGCTTGGGCGGAAGGCTGGGCCCGCAAATCGAGGGCATGAGGCCTATAACCATGTCTCCATCGCACCAGTGCCTATAACTTTTGATCCGTAAGGATTTATGCAGTGCACAGCATACCGTTGGAATGCTCTCTAGGAGCTCTACGATGGGTACCATAAGGCTACTCGACTGTGCTTATTTTTGGTACAAAAAATCAAACGTTTTCATCCATTATAGGCCGCTTTATTTCTTTTTTTGCTATTTTTTCGTCCCTAGTCGTTAGTCGTGAGCCCCGAAAAGGACTAGAACCCAACTCACAAAACATTGTAGGGCTATACAATGCATCGATATCACGTCTTGCAGTGATGCTGCTTTGTTGAAGTAGATGGGCTGTCGATAAGCCCATAGGGCCTTTTGAATGGGTTGTCTCTCTTGGCTGGGACTGTGAACTGTCAACACATAGGGGCTTTGCACCCTCAACATGATGGGTGCGATCATACTAGCACTAATGCACTAGATCCCATCAGAAATCCAAAGTTAAGCGTGCTTGGGCGAGAGTAGTACTAGGATGGGTGACCCCTTGGGAAGTCCTCGTGTTGCAACCCCATTTTCATTTTTTTTATCCCATTTAGCCATACCATGATGCTTTATCCATCACATTTCTATTCTCGAGTCCCACAGCATCTTGGGCAAGACAACTTCGCTTTGCGCAGAGGCGTAGCCCAAAAACGAGGGCGTGGGGCCTTTGACCTGTTCTCCATCGCTCTGGTACACATAACTTTTAATCTGTAAGGAGTTATGCGACGCACAATATACTATAGCAAAGCTCACAGGGAGCTCTACAATGGGGGCTACATGCCTGCTCGCCTGTGCCTTTTTTGGTACCCAAAATTGAACGTTTTCATCAGTTTTGGGCTACTTTTCTTCTTTTTGTGCTGTTTTTTTATCCAGGGTCGTTCGTCGTGAGAAGCGAAAAGGACGAGAACCCAACTCGTAGAACCTTAGGAGGCTCTAAAACGCATCGATATCACATCTTGCAGTGATGCTACTTTGTTGCAGTAGATGGGCTGTCGATAAGCCCATTGGGCCTTTTGAATACGCCGTCTCTCTTGGCTGGGACGGTGAACCGTCAACACAAAAGGGCTTTGTCACCCTCAACATGATGGGTACGATTATACTAGCACTAATAGACCAAATCCAATCAGAACTTCGAAGTTAAACATGCTTGGGCGAGAGTAGTACTAGGATGGGTAACCCTCTCGGAAGTCCTCGTGTTATACCTCCTTTTCTATTTTTTCCCCATTTAGCCTTGCAAAGATGCTTTATCCATCACATTTATATTCTCAAGTCCCACGGCATCCTAGGAAAGACAACTTCACTACCTGTTGAGGGTGGGCCTGCAAACCGAGGGCGTGGGGCCAGTGACCTGGTCTCCGTTGTACCGGTGCCCATAACTTTAGGTTTATAAGGAGTTATTTAGCGTATAGCTTACCGTTGGAATGCTCTCTGGGAGCTCTAAGATGAGGGCAGAAAGACAGCTCAATTGTGCTTGTTTTCGTTAAGAAAAACATAACGTTTTCATTAGTTATGGGTAGCTTTTCTTCTTTTTGTTGTATTTTTTCCTCCCGGGTCTTTCGTCGTGAGTTGCGAAAAGGACTAGAACCTAACTAGCGAAACATTAGAGTGCTTTACAATGCATCGATATCACGTCTTGCGGTGATACTGCTTTGTTGAAGTAGAAGGGTTATCGATAAGCCTATTGGGCCATTTGAATGGGTCGTCTCTCTTGGCTGGGACTGTGAAGCATCAACACATTAGGGCTTTGCAACCTCAACATGACGGGTGCGATCATACCAGCACTAATGCACCAGATCCCATCAGAAATCTGAAGTTAAGCGTGCTTGGGCGAGTATAGTACCATGATGGGTGATGCTGCTTTGTTGAAGTAGAAGGGTTATCGATAAGCCGATTGGGCCGTTTGAATGGGCCGTCTCTCTTGGCTGGGACTGTGAACCGTCAACACATAAGGGCTTTGCACCTTTAACATGACGGGTACGATCATACTAGCACTAATGCACCAGATCCCATCAGAAATCTGAAGTTAAGCGTGATTGGATGAGTGTAGTACCATGATGGGTGATGCTGCTTTGTGGAAGTAGAAGGGTTATCGATAAGCTGATTGGGCCGTTTGAATGGGCCGTCTCTCTTGGTTGGGACTGTGAACCGTCAACACATAAGGGCTTTGCACCTTCAACATGATGGCTGCAATCATACCAGCAATAATGCACCGGATCCCATCAGAAATCTGAAGTTAAGCGTGGTTGGGCGAGAGTAGTACTAGGATGGGTGACCCCCTAGGAAGTCCTCGTGTTGCAACCAACTTTTCATTTTTTTTGCCCCATTTAGCCTTGCCAAGATGATTTATACATCAAATTTCTATTCTCGAGTCCCACAGCATCTTGGGCAAGACAAATTCGCTTCGCGTAGAGGCTGGGCCTGCAAACCTAAGGCGTGGGTGCCCATAACTTTTGATTCGTATGGAGTTATGCGGCACACATCATACCGTTGGAAAGCTCTACGGGAGATCTACGACGGGGGCAACAAGCATACTCGGCTATGCCTTTTTTGGCACCCAAAATCAAACATTTTCATCAGTTTTGGGTTACTTTTCTTCTTTTTGCGCTATTTTTTCATCTCGAGTCATTCATCATGAGCCTCGAAAAGGATCAGAACCCAACTCTCAGAACAGTAGGAGGCTCTACAACTCGTCGATATCACGTCTTGCGGTGATGCTGCTTTGTTGAAGCAGATGGGTTGTCGATAACCCCATTGGGCCATTTGAATGGGTCGTCTCTCTTGGCTAAGACTGTGAAATGTCAACACATAAGAGCTTTGCACCATCAACACACTAATGCACCGGATCCTATCAGAACTCCGAAGTAAAGCATGCTTGGGTGAGAGTAGTACGAGGATGGGTAACTCCCTGGAAAGTCCTCGTGTTGCACCACCTTTTCATTTTTTTCCCTATTTAGCCTTGCCAAGAAGCTTTATCCATCACATTTATATTCTCTAGTCTCACAGCATCTTGGGCAAGACAACTTCGCTTCGCGTAGAGATAGGAGCCGCAAACCAAGGGCGTGGGGCCTGAGATCAGGTCTCCGTCGCACCAGCTCCTATAACTTTTGATCTGTAAGGAGTTTTGTGGAGCACAGCATGCTGTTGTAATGCTCTATGGGAGCTCTACGACAAGGGTAGCAAGACTAGTCGGCTGCGCTCTTTTTCGGTACAAAAAATTGAACGTTTTCATCAGTTACGGGCCACTTTTCTTCTTTTTGCTCTATTTTTTCGTTCCGTGAAAAGAACGAGAACCCAACTTACGAAGCAATAGAAGGCCCTAAAATGTATCGATATCACGTCTTGCGGTAATACTGCTTTGTTGAAGCAGATTGCTTGTCGATAAGCCCTTTGGGCCTTTTGAATGGGCCGTCTCTCTTGGCTGGGATTGTAAACAGTCAACACAAAACGACTTTGCACCCTCAACATGACGGGTGTGATCATACCAGCATTAATGCATCGGATACCATCAGAAATTCAAAGTTAAGCATACTTAGGCGAGAGTAGTACTAGGATGGGTAACTCAGTGGGAAGTCCTCGTGTTGCAATACCCTTTTCATTTTTTTTGCCCCATTTAGCCCTGCCAAGATGCTTTATCCATCACTATTCTATTCTCGAGTCCCACAGCATCTTGGGGAAGAAAACTTCACTTCGCATAGAGGATGGGCCCGCAAACCAAGGGCGTGGGCCAGTGACCTGGTCTCCGTCGCTCTAGTGCCCATAACTTTTGATCCGTAAGGAGTTATGTAGTGCACAACATACCGTTGGAATGCTCTCAGGGAGCTCTATGATGAGGGCAACAAACTTGCTCTGTTGTGCCTACTTTTGGTGCCCAAAATGGAACATTTTCATCAGTTTCGGGCTACTTTTCTTCTTTTTGCACTATTTTTCAACCCGGGTTGTTCGTCGTGAGCCACAAAAAGGACGAGAACCCAACTCGTGGAACATTAGGGGGCTTTACAACGCGTCGATATCATGTCTTGCAGTGATGCTACTTTGTTGAAGCAGATGGGCTGTCGATAAGCCCATTGGGCCATTTGAGTAGGTCGTCTCTCTTGGCAGAGACTGTGAACCGTCAACACATAAAGGCTTTGTACCCTCAACATGACGGGTGTGATCATACCAGCAATAATGTACTGAATCCCATCAGAAATCCAAAGTTAAGCATGCTTGGGCGAGAGTAGCACTAGGATGGGTGACTCCTTGGGAAGCCCTCGAGTTGCAACTCCCTTTTCATTTTTTTTTTGCCCTGTTTAGCCTTGCCAAGATGCATTATCCTTCACATTTCTTTTCTTGAGTACCACAGCATCTTGAGGAAGACAACTTCGCTTCGCGTAGAGGCTGGGCTCGTAAACCGAGGGCGTGTGGCCTGTGACCTGGTCTCAGTCGCTCCGGTGCCCATAAATTTTGATTCGTAAGGAGTTATGCGGCGCACAGCATACCGTTGGAAAGCTCTCCTAGAGCTCTACGACGGGTACCGCAAGGCTGCTCGACTGTGCTTACTTTCGGTACAAAAAATCAAACGTTTTCATTCGTTATGGGCCGCTTTACTTCTTTTTTCGCTATTTTTTCGTCCCTGGTTGTTCGTCGTGAGCCCCAAAAATGACTAGAACCCAACTCACGAAACATTGTAGGGCTATACAATGCATCGATATCACGTCTTGCAGTGATGCTGCTTTGTTGAAGCAGATGGGCTGTCGATAAGCCGATCGGGCCTTTTGAATGGGTTGTCTCTCTTGGCTGGGACTGTAAACCATCAACACATAAGTGCTTTGCACCCTGAACATGACGGGTGAGATCGTACAAGCATTAATGCACCGGGTCCCATCAAAAATCCAAAGTTAAGTGTGCTTAGGCGAGAGTAGTACTAGGATGGGTGACCCTTTGGGAAGTCCTTGTGTTGCAACCCCTTTTTTATTTTTTTTCCCGTTTAGCCTTCCCAAGATGCTTTATACATCACATTTCTATTCTCGAGTCCCACAACTTCTTGGGCAAGACAGCTTCGCTTTGCGTAGAGGCTGGGCCCGTAAACCGAGGGTGTCGGGCCTGTGACCTCGTCTCCATCGATTCGATACCTATAACTTTTGATCCGTAAAGAGTTATGCGGTGCACAACATCAAACATGCTCTGCAGCGCCTATTTTCAATACATAAAATTGAACGTTATCATCAATTTCCGGCCACTTTTCTTCTTTTTGCACTATTTTTTTTCCCGGGTCGTTCGTCGTGAGCCACGACAAGGATGAGAACCTAACTCGTGAAACATTATAGGGCTCTACAATGCATCAATATCACGTGTTGCTGTGATGTTACTTCGTTGAAGCAGATAGGTTGTCGATAAGTCCATTGGGCCTTTTGAATGGGTCGTCTCTCTTGGCTGGGACTGTGAACCATTAACACATAAGGGCTTTACACCCTCAACATGATGGGTGTGATTAAACCAGCAATAATGCACTGGATCCAATAAGAAATCCGAAGTTAAGCGTGCTTGGCCGAGAGTAATACTAGGTTGGGGGACCCTTTAGGAAGTTCTCATGTTGCACCCCTTTTTCATTTTTTTCCCAGTTTAGCCTTGCCATGATGCTTTATCCATCACATTTCTATTCTCGAGTCCCACGACATCTTGGGCAAGACAACTTCGCTTCGCATAGAGGTTGGGCCTGCAAACCGAGGCCGTGGGGCTTGTGACTTGGTCTTTGTCGATCCGGTGCCCATAACTTTTGATCTGTAAGGAGTTATGCGGCGCACAGCATACCGTTGGAAAGCTATCTAGCAGCTTTACAAGGGGGGCGTCTAGCCTGCTCGGTTGTGCCAATTTTTGGTATCCAAAATCGAACGTTTTTATCAGTTTTGGGCTACTTTTCTTCTTTTTGCGCTATTTTGTAATCCAAGGTCGTTCATCGTGAGATGCGAAAAGGACCAGAACCACACTCCCGGAACATTAGGGGGAAGCAAGACTTCTCGGCTATGCTTGTTTTTGGAACAAAAAATCAAACGTTTTCATCAGTTACGGGCCACTTTTCTTCTTTTTGCTCTATTTTTTTGTCCTGGCTCATTCGTCGAGAGCTGCGAAAAGGATGAAAACCCAACTTGCGAAACATTAAAGGGCTCTGCAATGCGTCGTTATCACGTCTTGCAGTGATGCTGCTTCGTTGAAGCAAATAGGTTGTCGATAAGCCCATTGGGCCTTTTGAATGGGCTATCTCTCATGGCTGAGACTGTGAACTGTCCACACATAAGGGCTTTGCACCCTCAACATGATGGGTGTGATCATACCAGTACTAATGCACTGGATCCCATCAGAAATTTGAAGTTAACCGTGCTTCGACGAGAGTAGTACTAGGATGGTGGACCTCTTGGGAAGTCCTCATGTTTCCCCCGTTTTCATTTTTTTCCCTGTTTAGCCTTGCCAAGATGCTTTATCCATCACATTTCTATTCTCAAGTCCTAGGACATCTTGGGTAAGACAACTTCACTTCGCGTAGAGGCTGGGCCGGCAAACCGAGGGTATGGGCCCTATGACCAGGTCTCTATCGCACCGGTGCCCATAACTTTTGATCTGTAAGGAGTTATGCGATGCACACATATCGTTGGAATGCTCTCTAGGAGCTCTACGACGAGGGAAGCAAGACTGCTCGGCTGCGCCTATTTTTGGCACAAAAAATTGAACATTTTCATCTATTACGAGCCACTTTTCTTCTTTAAGCACTATTTTTTCATCCCGGGTGGTTCGTCATGAGTTGTGAAAAGGACGAGATCTCAACTCGCGAAGCATTAGAGGGCTCTACAATGCATTGATATCACGTCTTGCGGTGATGCTACTTTGTTGAAGCAAATGAGCTGTCGATAAGCCTATTGGGCCTTTTGAATAGGCCGTCTCCCTTGGCTGGGACTGTGAACAGTCAGCACATAAAGTCTTTCCACCCTCAACATGACGGGTGCGATCATACCAGCACTAATGCATCGGATCCCATCAAAAATCAGAAGTTCAGCGTGCTTGGGCGAGAGTAGTACTAAGATAGGGAACCCCTTGGGAAGTCCTCGTGTTGCACCCCCTTTTCATTTTTTTCCCGTTTAGCCTTGCCAAGATGCTTTATTGATCACATTTCTATTCACGAGTCCCACAACATCTTGGGCAACACAACTTCGCTTTGCGTAGAGGCTGGGCCTAGAAAAAACGAGGGCGTGGGGCTTGTGACCTGGTCTCCAACGCTCTGATGCCCATAATTTTTGATCCGTATGGTGTTATATTGCCCACAGCAAACCGTTGGAAAGCTCTCCAGGAGCTCTACGACTGGGGTAACAAGACTGCTCGGTTGCACCTATTTTTGGTACAAAAAATTGAACATTTTCATCAATTACGGGGCGCTTTTCTTCTTTTTACGATATTTTTGCATCCCGGGTCGTTCCTCGTGTGCCACAAAAAGGACGAGCACCCAACTAGAAAAACATTAGAGGGCTTTACAATGAATCGATATCACGTCTTGCGGTGATACTACTTTGTTGAAGCAGATGGGCTGTCGATAAGCCCATTGGGCCTTTTGAATGGGTCGTCTCTCTTGGCTGGGACTGTGAATCGTCAACACATATGGGCATCGCACCCTCAACATGACGGGTGTGGTCAAACCAGCGCTAACGCACCGGATCCCATCAGAAATCCAAAGTTAAGTGTGCTTGGGCTAGAGTAGTACTAGGTAGGGTGACCCAATAGGTAGTCCTCGTGTTGCAACCCACTTTTCATTTTTTTTACCCTATTTAGCCTTGCCATGATGCTTTATCCATCACATTTATATTCTCGAGTCCCACAACATCTTGGGAAAACAACTTTTCTTTGAATAGAGGCTGGGCTTGTGACATAGTCTCCGTCGCTTCAGTGCCCATAACTTTTGATCCGTAAGGAGTTATGTGGCGCACAGCCTACCGTTGAAAAGCTCTCTGGGAGCTCTATGGCGAGGGCAGCAAGCATGCTCAGCAGCGCCTATTTTCGATACATAAAATTGAACGTTGTCATCAATTTCGGGCCACTTTTCTTCTTTTTGCACAATTTTTTCATCCCTAGTCATTCGTCGTGATCCTCGAAAAGGACGAGAACCCAACTCGAAAAACATTATAGGGCTCTACAATGCATCGATATCATGTCTTGTGGTGCTACTACTTCGTTGAAGCAGATGGGCTGTCGATAAGCCCAATGGGCCTTTTGAATGGGTCGTCTGTCTTAGCTAGGACTGTGAACCGTCAACACATAAGGGCTTTACACCCTAAACATGACGGCTGTGATCATCTTAGCACTAATGCACCGGATTCAATCAGAAATCCGAAGTTAAGCGTGCTTGGGCTAGAGTAGTACTAGGATGGGGGATCCCTTGGGAAGTCCTCGTGTTGCACCCCCTTTTCATATTTTTTCCAGTTTAGCCTTGCCATGATGCTTTATCCATCACATTTCTATTCTCAAGTCCCGCAGAATCTGGGGCAAGACAACTTCGCTTCGCAAAGAGGCTGAGCCCACAAACCGAGGGTGTAGGGCTTGTGACCTGGTCTCATTCGATTCGGTGCCCATAACTTTTGATCCGTAAGAAGTTATGTAGCGCACAACATACCGTTAGAAAGCTCTCCAGCAGCTTTACGATAAGGGCGACAAGCCTGCTCAGCTGTGCAAATTTTTGGTACCCAAAATCGAACGTTTTCATTAGTTTTGGGCTACTTTTCTTCTTTTTGCGCTATTTTTTAATCCAAGGTCGTTCGTCGTGAGACGCGAAAAGGATGAGAACCACACTTGCGGAACATTAGGGGGCTCTGAAATACATCGATATCACGTCTTGCGGTGATACTGCTTTGTTGAAGCAGATTGGCTGTCGATAAGCCCATTAGGCCATTTGAATGGGTCGTCTCTCTTGGCTGAGACTGTTAACCGTCAACACATAAGGGCTTTGCACCATCAACATGACGGGTACGATTATATCATCTCTAATACACCGGATCTCATCAGAACTATGAAGTTAAGCATGCTTGGTCGAGAGTAGTACTAGCTTGGGTGACCCCCTGGGAAGTTCTCGTGTTGCACCACCTTTGCATTTTTTTTGCTATTTAGCCTTGCCAAGATGCTTTATCCATTACTTTTCTATTCTCGAGTCCCACGGCATCTTGGGCAAGATAACTTCACTTCGCGTAGAGGCTGGGCCCGCAAACCGAGGGCGTGGGGTTTATGACTAGGTCACCGTCGTATCAGTGCCTATAACCTTTGATCCATAAGGAGTTATGCGGCGCACAGCATACCGTTGGAAAGTTCTCTAGGATCTCTACGACGGGGGAAGCAAGACTTCTCGGTTGCACTTATTTTTGAAACAAAAAAATAACATTTTCATCAGTTATGGGCCACTTTTCTTTTTTTTTTTTGCGCTATTTTTGGGACCCAGGTCGTTCGTCATGAGCTGCGAAAAGGACGAGAACCCAACTCGTGAAACATTAGAGGGCTCTGCAACGCGTTATCACGTCTAACGGTAATGCTGCTTCATTGAAGCAAATGGGTTGTCGAAAAGCCCATTGGGCCTTTTGAATGGGTTGTCTCTCTTGGCTGGGACTGTGAATCGTCAACACATAAGGGCTTTTCACCCTCAACATGATGGGTACGATCATACCAGTACTAATGCACCGGATCCCATCAGAAATCCGAAGTTAAGCGTGCTTGGGCGAGAGTAGTACTAGGATGGGAGACCTCTTGGGAAGTCCTCATGTTGCCCTTCTTTTCATTTTTTCCCCTGTTTAGCCTTGCCAAGATGCTTTATCCATCACATTGCTATTCTCGAGTCCCACAGCATCTTGGGCAAGACAACTTCGCTTTGCGTAGAGGCTGGGCCTGCAAACCGCGGGCGTAGGGCCAGTGACTAGGTCTCTGTCGCACCGGTGCCCATAACTTTTGATCCGTAAGGAGTTATGTGGCGCACAACATACCGTTGGAATGCTCTCTAAGAGCTCTACGATGGGGGAAGCAAGACTGCTCTAATACGCCTATTTTCAGTACAAAAAATTGAATATTTTCATCAGTTACAGGCCACTTTTCTTCTTTCAGTGCTGTTTTTCCGTCCTGAGTCGTTCATCTTGAGTTGCAAAAAGGATGAGATCCCAACTCGCGAAACATTAGAGGGTTCTACAATGCATCGATATCACGTCTTGCGGTGATGCTGCTTTGTTAAAGCAGATGAGTTGTCGATAAGCCCATTGGGCCTTTTGAAGATGTAAGGCCCAACCTTGATTTGCGTACGATACCTCATTTCGTGTGCCATAATCTAGATTTGCGTGCCTTGACCTAGGTTTAAGAATTGTGTTCATTTTATGTGACATGCATTGAATTACGTGCATTCATTTAGGGTTGCGTGCATTTACTTAAAAAATGTGCATTCGTCTCGTAGTTCGTGCCCTACCTCGTAGTGCGTTCCCTAGACCTTGGAAAGCGTGCCCTCACGCTAATCAAGAAAGCATCTTACACAAAGCACTAGACTACTAAATAATCCTACAAAATCCACTATCAATATTATAATCCTAATTCAACTCACTAGAAGATAAAAAATTCACTAAACACTAGACATTCCTTATTCTTTTTGCACTTTCAAGACACAATTAAATAACATCCAAAACATGACAAAAATTCAGATTATTGAGAAGCTTTGGCCGACCACTATGTGGTTTCTTTGCATGCATGTTTAATTCAAATGATTCTAGACAAGTCATGACACAAAAACACTTATCATTGCATAAAAAAATTGCTCAAAACCACCTCAATTTCCTCTCCTTGTTCGACCAAACAACCATTGCCCATGCTAGCATTTTAAAATCACACCTTGAAGACACAAAAATCAGATTTTTAATGGCCCAAGTCCGACCACTTGCTTGAAGAATGCAAAGGGTTCACTCTTTGTCATATTCTCTCATTTCCTCTCAACTTCTCTCTCTCTCCCTCTCATTCTCCTCACTATCTGTAGGCCTTGGCTGAGTTATCACCATCCTTTGCTCATCTTCATCAACTCATGGTGCATCAAGACAAGCAACAATCAAAGAAACTCAAGCAAATAAGCTAGGATACGAAAATCACACATGCATGTCCTTTGAAGTCTTCATTTCGGCCCTAGGTGAGTTTTTAAGCTTCCATTTCTTTTCTTCTTGTTCTAACCTCATGCATGTACTAAGAGCTTGGTCACTAAGCTAGGAAAAATAGAGAAAATCTAGTTGGAACCTCGGCTAGACAAAGGAGAAGAAGAAAATTGTGCTTCGACAAGTTTTTGTGCATCCTCTTGGTTGATTGCTAAGGTGAGGGCTAAAACCTTTTGAAAATCCTTCAAAAATCCACATGCATGCTCATAAAAGTATTTATTTGCTTCTTTACTTGAGTTATATGTTCGTTCATAAGCTTTTGCAACCATGCATGGCAAGATCTTGGCTTGAAAGTGATGATAGGTGAAGTCGGATTGTTGACAGCTCTCTGACCAATTTGTTTCAAGGTAATTTTAGCTAGGGAAATGATGTTGAAAATACATAAAAATTGGTATATGACTAGTTTTTCCAGTTTTGAACATTTTTTACAGAAATAGGCCGAAGCTAATTTTGACTCTAAGGTCCTCAAAATAGCAAATCTTTAAAATGTGTCCAAATCTTGAAATCTGGAAAAATGAAGCAGGTTTTAGCAGATGCACTGACCTTGTAGAACGAACCAGATTTGACTTAGTAAATGATGTCCAAAATACATGAAATTTGGTGTGATGCTAGATTTTTCAGTTCTGAACATTTTTGTCAGAAATGGATTAAGGCTAAAACTGACCCTAATTGAAATGTGTGCAAATCTGGACAGTTTTGTGCTATCCCACTGTTTCGGCTATAACTAATGATCCCGAACTCCAAATGATGCAAGGTTTATTTCTGATTTTAGTTCACTTCTTAAGATTTAATTTGACATCTTATTCACTGGAATTGGAGATTGTTTGATTATCTTCATGATTGTGAGAAAACAGCCTATTGCAGTAAGGGCTTCACTTAGTGTTATGCTTAGAAAAATTGTTGTAACTTCTCTTGTTGAAATAAATGCTTGGGATTGTTGTAATACCCGAGCCCGGAATGTGAATTTTCTTTGTTTATTATTTTGAAAATTATATTTCCTTAAATTCTTTGTGAATTAATTGTTACTTTCTCGCCGACGCAACGTGCATTTTTATTTAAGGAGCGATAGCTAGATAACGAGTTCCAGTCCTCAGCAAATAGTGAAACTAGTATTTAGATGAATTAAATTTTATATTTTAAATGTTGCTAGCTTTAATTGAACTTACCTTAGCTGAAACGGCTTTAAAACGCTCAAAATAGGGGCCTTTGACCAAGTTTTTAAGTAGTTTGACTTAGCCTTGACCAACTTTGACCATTTGACCCTTATATAAGCTAAAAACTAAGCAAAATAAAATAAAAGACAGCAGTAAACAGCCAGCAGCAGGCCGTGAGTTCCTTAGGAAAAAAAAAAAAACCTTTCACCTACCAAACAATCAATCTTCGCGTGTGCTCGTGCGGGGTGATTTTCGAGGCAACCAACGTTGTTTTCCTAGCGACTAGGAGTACCTAAGGTGAGGGAAGCATGTTATTTGCGCATTTATACGTTGTGTTTGTTAACTTTGTCAATTTTTAGATTTATCCGTAGATCGTTATTTAAAGCGATTTGATGCTTCTAGAATTTTCCTTAGCATTTGTAGAACATGTATTTATGGCTTTGTAATATTTTCTGCGGTTAAATGTTGTGATTGCAACTTGAATTGTGGAATGAATAGTGTTTTGTAAATATTTAACATTGAAACGTTGAAGTTGCGCTGTTATGCTTTCCGTTGATGTAGAAACGTGCTAGGTATGCTAGAATGCTAAAATGTGTGGTTTGTTTGGGTTGCGTAGTGGAAAAAACGAGAATTAAGCCTTTGGGAAAGTCGGGGTCGTTTAGGTCAACTTTGGCGTTTTCTCGTTTTGCGTGTTGGCATTGCTTCGGGAAGCCATGGAAGCACTTTTGGTGCGATTATGGCGTTGGTTGGGTGTTTGGTTGTTGTAGTTGTAGTTCAAACAAGAAAGGGGGAAATCGGGGCTTTGCGCGAGTTCTAGGGTAAAGTAAGGTTTTGGGGTCTTTAGACGTGCCTTATGGTGACCTAGGAGGGTTGGCGAAGTCTGTTTCCAGAACTCGTGGCTCGTTTGGAAATAGTAGCGTTTTGATAGTTGGGGCCGATTTGTGTTTTTGTGTGTTTTCTTGTCTTTATGCTTATAGAATGCTTAGAATTACTTGAAATACTTGTTTGAGTTGTTTTGGATTGAGTTGCTTATCAATTGCTGCTATTGCGTGCGAGAATAACCTACCTTGTTATTCTTTCACGTGTGGCTTTATCGCTTGTTTATCGCCTTGTATCGAGTCCTGCATTGCATAGTGTCTCGCGCGTGAGTGATGGGCCTCTCTGGGTAGCCTTGGGTTGCCAGTGTTGGTTGCTCTAGCTCCGCTGCTATTCCCTTTCTCGCTTGGGTTGCCTCCCAGGGAGATTTGGGTCGTAGGTTGATGGATACTTTCGGGGTATTCCAAACTGGTGTTATAAGGTTGTTTGGGCCGGCGCGTCGTCATCGAATTCGTGTTTGAAAGTTGCTCGTGAAAAGAGTATCGTATCCTTTGAATGAGTGTTTGCAGCTTTAGATACTTGCCTTGCTTTATTATTGGCTTTGGTTGTATCTTTATATGATTTATATGTATTGCTTGGCTAATTGCATTGCATACTTCTCTCATCTCCGTCCTTGAGACCGATTGCCCTCGCTGAGCAATAGTTTTTGCTCATTCCTCTCTATACTATGTTTTTACAGGAGTAGTTGAGGCAGACCCTCTCGAGGTAATTGAGGAGGAGGAGCAGGTGGAGGTGTTTCCGTGATAGCACTTACCTGCTTTACTGGTGGTTGGTTACCAGTTTTGTGCAAACCTTGTTGTTATGTATATTGCGTGAAGGACGCTTAATTTTGAGGCTTGTAGCCTTGTATATATATTTCCTAGTTGAGACCTTTAACGGTCTTATGTTGTAATGGTTTAAAGTTTGTAAAATTGTAAACTTATACTCGGATGACTAGTGAAGAAATGCATACTAATAGCTAATGGTTTAGTGGCATGAATACCTGTGTAGTATGCATGGCATTTTTGGCTTGGGAAGTTGGATAATAGGAAATGTATGTTTTACAGAAAGTTGGCTTGTTTTGATTATTTTATGGCTTTCGCAAGTATTATATTGTTTTTAGGGTTTTCGGATCGTCCGCGGTACAGAGGAGACTCCGTCCGTGTGTCAGGTCCGGGCTTGGCCTTTTGCGGGGTCGGGTCGGGGCGTGACATCTTTAGGTGGTATCAGAGCATGATAGTCGTGCATGAGCCGGGATATGATTCTCGGTCTGTGGGGTAAAGGTCTAAAATGCTAAAGTGTTTATGAATGATTGCTAAGTGAAAAGAAAATGCTCTAGCATGACTTTGTGAACTTGGAATGCTTATGTGTTTAAGTGAAATAGTTTGGCAAGTTAAACTTGTCTTATGTGAATTGTGTGATAGAATGTTGGATTGTTATTGATTTGAGTGTTATCTAATCTTATGTGTTATATTTCTGTCTATAAACTGCTTTTAAATGTTGCCAGCTATTGTGAGTTGCTACTATGCTGCCACGTCGTGGTACTCAAGGTATAGGATCAGATGAAGAGGCAGCAGAATAGGGTCAGCAGCCGTTGCCTGAGCAGTTTATGGCTACCATGACTACTGCAGTAGACCGGATCACACAGGTACTACATGAGCAGAGGCAGGACCGGATTAATTCCCAGGGTAATCAAGCTAATCCTGGTGGTCAGGGGTACAGAGTTGAGAATAACCAGCTAGAGAAATTTCTGAGGCACGAGCCGGGGAAGTTCTTCGGAGAGCCTGATGATGAGGCGGCCGAGAGATGGATTAATCGTGTCGAGAAAATTTTCACCGCGTTGAGGTATACTGATGAGGCAAGAATAGATTATGCATCATTTTTATTTGAGGGTGATGCAGAGCAGTGGTAGAATACTGTTAGGCTGAGGTGGGATTATGAGGATGTTCCACATTTATGGGATGATTTCGTAAGTGAGTTCCGGGACAAATATATTCCCGAGATGGCTATGGAGAGACGGGAAGATGAGTTTGTGGCCCTGAAGTAGGGAAATATGACTGTTGCACAATATGAGGCTAGGTTTGTTAGCCTGTCGAGGTATATGCCCGAGTTGGTACGGCCAGCTAGGAGGATGATACATAGGTTTGTCCGTGGGTTGAGAATGGACATACAGTTGCATTTGACTGGACAGACCTACACTACTTTTCCCAAGGCATTTCAGGCAGCCTCGAAGTTTGAGAAACGGAAGGCTGAGATGTTAGCTGAGAGCAGTCAGCCGAGTAAGAAGCAGTTTTTGGGCCAGAGTAGCCAGAGTCAGCCGAGGCAGTATCAGGCTTCTGCACAGGGTCCTCAGCAGCGTCCGTATTAGCCACAGCAGCAGATTCAGGCTAGACCAGCTGTGACCAAACCTCAGCAGGGAGGTACAGTTCCTACCCCTGCCAGAGCCCCAGCACCTACAGGAAACACTGCGGTTAGGCAAAATCAGCAGTGTGATTATTGTAATCGACCAGGGCATATTGAGGCTAACTGCTGGAGGAAGAGTGGAAAATGTACGGGTTGTGGCAGTGATGAACATAGGGTGAGGGATTGCCCTAAATATAATAATGTTCAGTGCCGTGGTGGAGGCCGAGGTGTTCAGAATAGGGCTGCAGGTGCACGACCAGCACAGAGAGTACAGGCTAGGGTCTTTGCACTGGATGCAGAGGAGCTGCCCGATAATACAGCTATAGTGGAAGGTACCTTTCTTCTCAATACTCAGCCAGTTAAAGTTTTGATTGATCCTGGAGCTACACATTCATTTATAACTCCTGCATGTGCACGATCTGTGAATGTTTGCATTGATAATTTGCCTCATGAAGTTGAAGTTAGTACTCCTTTGGGTGCAAAATTTGTTGCTGAGTCTATTTGCAAATCTTGTGATATATGTATAGAGAACCGTAAATTTCTTGCTGATTTAATTATATTACCATTCCGTGACTTTGAAATCATTTTGGGAATGGACTGGTTGGGAAAGTATTATGCACAGTTGGATTGTAGAACAAAGATCGTTTATCTTAAGGTTCCTGACCTACCGGTACTAGAGATTGTTGGGAACTGCAGGGCTGCCCGCATTCCACTTTTATCAGCGATCAAGACTTCTAAGTTGTTGAATAGGGGTTGTGAAGCTTACTTAGCCTATTTGATCAATCAGCCTGCTCATAAGTTCAGTCTGAATAAGGTTCCGATTGTTAGAGACTTCCCTGGTGTATCTCCCGAGGACTTACCGGGTTTACCACCGGATAGGGAGATTGAGTTTGTGATTGATCTTGTACCAGGCACTGCGCCAATTTCTAGGAGTCCTTATAGGATGGCATCGGCTGAACTTCAGGAATTAAAAATTCAGCTTCAGAACTTGCTTGAGAAAGGGTTTATACAACCTAGTTCTTCACCGTGGGGCACACCTGTGTTGTTTGTGAGAAAGAAAGACGGCACACTACGGTTATGCATTGATTACAGGGGACTTAATCAAGTCACGATTAAGAATAAATACCCCTTGCCGTTGATTGAAGAATTGTTTGACCAGTTGCAGGGTGCGAGTGTTTACTCCAAATTTGACTTGAGGCAGGGTTACTATCAACTTAGAATTCGGAGTGACGATATACCAAAGACGGCATTCAGGACTAGATATGGCCACTATGAGTTTGTTGTTTTGCCGTTTGGTTTGACGAATGCACCAGCCGCATTCATGGACTTGATGCAGAGGGTTTTTCGGCCTTACCTTGATCAGTTTGTCGTGATCTTCATTGATGACATTTTAGTGTATTCGAAGAACGAGGCTGAACATGAGCAACACTTGAGGATTGTGCTTCAGACTTTGCAGGAAAACAAGCTTTTTGCTAAATTCAGCAAGTGTGAGTTCTGGTTGAACCAGATATCTTTTCTAGGCCATATCATTTCAGATCGAGGAATTTCAGTGGACCCAGCTAAGATTGAAGTTGTTTCAGCTTGGAAGAGACCTGAGACGGTGCCAGAGATTCGGAGTTTTCTTGGATTGGCAGGTTACTACCGGAGATTTGTTAAAGACTTTTCTAAAATTTCTGGACCTTTGAGCCAGTTGACTCGGAAGAAAGTTGCTTACAACTGGGATGCTAAATGTGAATCCAGTTTCCAAGAATTGAAGAAGAGACTAACTACAACTCCTATACTAGCTTTACCTGAGGGAACAGAGAACTTTGTTGTCTACAGTGATGCATCTAAAGAAGGATTGGGCTGTGTTTTAATGCAGAATGGTAAGGTGATTGCCTATGCTTCTAGGAAATTGAAACCTTATGAAGTCAATTACCCTACACATGATCTTGAGTTAGCTGCAGTTGTGTTTGCTTTGAAGAAGTGGCGTCACTACTTGTGGGGTTGCAGATTTGAAATATTTACCGACCACAAGAGTCTCAAGTATTTGTTTTCACAGAAGGATCTAAATATGAGGCAGCGGAGATGGCTAGAGCTATTGGGTGGTTATAACTGTTCTATTAACTATGTGCCAGGTAAGGCAAATGTTGTTGCTGATGCTTTGAGCCGAAAGGCTACTGTTGCAAGCTTGATTATCAAGGACTGGGAGACTTTGGAAGAAATTTGTTCATGGAAACCAGAAGCTACTGAGGTAGGGATTCGGTTTGCTAGTTTACAGATTCAGTCAGGATTGCTAGCACAGATCAGAGAGGCTCAGAAGACTGATCCTCACATCTTGAAGATCCAAGAGAAAGCTAAAGGGGGAGAGTCGGAGTTTAAATTACATGCAGATGGCATTTTCAGATTCAGGGATAGAGTATGTGTTCCTGATGATCCGACTTTGAAGAATGAGATCCTGTCCGAGGCACATAATTCGAGGTACACGATTCACCCGGGCAGTACAAAGATGTATAGAGATTTGAAGCAACACTTCTGGTGGAACAATATGAAGAGGGAGATTGCTGGGTATGTATCCAGATGTTTGACTTGTCAGAGGGTTAAAGTTGAGCATCAGAGGCCAGCTGGACTTCTACAGCCGTTGTCGATTCCGCAATGGAAGTGGGTACATATAACAATGGACCTTGTGACCGATCTTCCTAGATCTCCGAGAGGATGTGATTCTGTTTGGGTTGTTGTGGACCGCTTGACTAAAGTTACACATTTTATTCCCGTGAACAAACAGGATAGCCTTGATAAGCTAGCTGAATTGTATGTTGCTAATATTATGAGATTGCATGGAGTACCACAGAGTATAGTGTCAGATAGGGATCCCAGATTCAGATCTCGTTTTTGGCAGAAGTTGCAAGAGGCCATAGGAACTAAGTTGAGCTTCAGTACTGCATATCATCCGCAAACTGATGGCCAGTCTGAGAGAACCATCAGGATCTTGGAAGACATGCTTCGGGCATGTGTGCTTGACTTTGGGAAGAATTGGGAGAAGTTTTTGCCTTTAGCGGAGTTCGCCTACAATAATAGTTATCAATCTACTATAGGTATGGCTCCCTACGAGGCGTTGTATGGTCGTAAATGCAGATCCCCGTTATATTGGGAAGAGGTTGGAGAGATGAGAACAGTTGATCCAACTGTGTTACATGAGATGATTAAAATGGTAGATAATGTTCACCTTATTCGCCAGCGTATGCTTACAGCTCAGAGTCGTCAGAAGAGTTATGCAGATAAGCACCGTCGGGATCTTAAGTTTGATTTGGGAGATTGGGTGTTTCTTAAGATTTCTCCACGGAAGGGATTGATTCGGCACGGTAAGAGCGGGAAGCTTAGTCCCAGGTATGTGGGTCCGTATGAGATCACCGAAAAGGTAGGTCCTTTGGCTTATCGATTAGCTTTGCCTCCGAGCTTGTCGAGACTGCACGATGTGTTCCACGTGTCTATGTTGAAGAAGTATCATCCAGACCCTTCACATGTACTTGAACCAGAGCCTTTGCAGATTGAAGAAAAGTTGTCCTACGAAGAGAAACCAATTAGAATTGTGGATCGAAAGATTCAAGAGCTTCGCAGGAAGAGTATTCCGTTAGTAAAGGTTCTGTGGAATCATCATGGATTTGAGGAAGCGACTTGGGAAAGAGAGGACCAAGTTTGGGATCAGTATCCGGAGTTGTTTGTTGACCAGGTAAGAATTGCATGGGCGCAATTGTTTTAAGGGGGAGAGGCTGTAATACCCGAGCCCGGAATGTGAATTTTCTTTGTTTATTATTTTGAAAATTATATTTCCTTAAATTCTTTGTGAATTAATTGTTACTTTCTCGCCGACGCAACGTGCATTGCATTTAAGGAGCGATAGCTAGATAACGAGTTCCAGTCCTCAACAAATAGTGAAACTAGTATTTAGATGACTTAAATTTTATATTTTAAATGTTGCTAGCTTTAATTGAACTTACCTTAGCTGAAACGGCTTTAAAACGCTCAAAATAGGGGCCTTTGACCATGTTTTTAAGTAGTTTGACTTAGCCTTGACCAACTTTGACCATTTGACCCTTATATAAGCTAAAAACTAAGCAAAATAAAATAAAAGACAGCAGCAAACAGCCAGCAGCAGGCCGTGAGTTCCTTAGGAAAAAAAAAACCTTTCACCTACCAAATGATCAATCTTCGTGTGTGCTCGTGCGGGGTGATTTCCGAGGCAACCAACGTTGTTTTCCTAGCGACTAGGAGTACCTAAGGTGAGGGAAGCATGTTATTTTTGCATTTATACGTTGTGTTTGTTAACTTTTTCAATTTTTAGATTTATCCGTAGATCGTTATTTAAAGCGATTTGATGCTTCTAGAATGTTCCTTAGCATTTGTAGAACATGTATTTATGGCTTTGTAACATTTTCTGCGGTTAAATGTTGTGATTGCAACTTGAATTGTGGAATGAATAGTATTTTGTGAATAGTAAAATCTTGAAACGTTGAAGTTGCGCTGTTATGCTTTCCGTTGATGTAAAAACGTGCTAGGTATGCTAGAATGCTAAAATGTGTGGTTTGTTTGGGTTGCGTAGTGAAAAAAACGAGAATTAAGCCTTTGGGAAAGTCGGGGTCATTTAGGTCGACTTTGGCATTTTCTCGTTTTGCGTGTTGGCATTGCTTCGGGAAGCCATGGAAGCACTTTTGGTGTGATTATGGCATTGGTTGGGTGTTTGGTTGTTGTAGTTGTAGTTCAAACGAGAAAGGGGGAAATCGGGGCTTTGCGCGAGTTCTAGGGTAAAGTAAGGTTTTGGGGTCTTTAGACGTGCCTTATGGTGACCTAGGAGGGTTGGCGAAGTCGGTTTCCAGAACTCGTGGCTCGTTTGGAAATAGTAGCGTTTTGATAGTTGGGGCCGATTTGTGTTTTTGTGTGTTTTCTTGTCTTTATGCTTATAGAATGCTTAGAATTACTTGAAATACTTGTTTGAGTTGTTTTGGATTGAGTTTCTTATCAATTGCTGCTATTGCGTGCGAGAATAACCTACCTTGTTATTCTTTCACGTGTGGCTTTATCGCTTGTTTATCGCCTTGTATCGAGTCCTGCATTGCATAGTGTCTCGCGCGTGAGTGATGGGCCTCTCTGGGTAGCCTTGGGTTGCCAGTGTTGGTTGCTCTAGCTCCGCTGCTATTCCCTTTCTCGCTTGGGTTGCCTCCCAGGGATATTTTGGGTCGTAGGTTGATGGATACTTCCGGGGTATTCCAAACTGGTGTTATAAGGTTGTTTGGGCCGGCGCGTCGTCATCGAATTCGTGTTTGAAAGTTGCTCGTGAAAAGAGTATCGTATCCTTTGAATGAGTGTTTGCAGCTTTAGATACTTGCCTTGCTTTATTATTGGCTTTGGTTGTATCTTTATATGATTTATATGTATTGCTTGGCTAATTGCATTGCATACTTCTCTCATCTCCGTCCTTGAGACCGATTGCCCTCGCTGAGCAATAGTTTTTGCTCATTCCTCTCTATACTATGTTTTTACAGGAGTAGTTGAGGCAGACCCTCTCGAGGTAATTAAGGAGGAGGAGCAGGTGGAGGTGTTTCCGTGATAGCACTTACCTGCTTTGCTGGTGGTTGGTTACCAGTTTTGTGCAAACCTTGTTGTTATGTATATTGTGTGAAGGACGCTTAATTTTGAGGCTTGTAGCCTTGTATATATATTTCCTAGTTGAGACCTTTAATGGTCTTATGTTGTAATGGTTTAAAGTTTGTAAAATTGTAAACTTATACTCGGATGACTAGTGAAGAAATGCATACTAATAGCTAATGGTTTAGTGGCATGAATACCTGTGTAGTATGCATGGCATTTTTGGCTTGGGAAGTTGGATAATAGGAAATGTATGTTTTACAGAAAGTTGGCTTGTTTTGATTATTTTATGGCTTTCGCAAGTATTATATTGTTTTTAGGGTTTTCGGATCGTCCACGGTACAGAGGAGACTCCGTCCGTGTGTCGGGTCCGGGCTTGGCCTTTTGCGGGGTCGGGTCGGGGCGTGACAATTGTAGCTTTGGGATGTTGTGTGGACTATTTTGAATGTTTGAGGATGTTGAATTAAATGATGCATGGCTTGAGATTGATTTTGAATTGGTTTGGGGCTTAAATCGCACGGATATGCACGAAATGGAAACCCTAATGACTAGGTAGTCTTGCTAAGTGTTGATCATTTCGATATTGTGTGGAATTATATGCTTAGTAGGCTGCCCGTAGACGCCCTTATAGTCCTAAATGTGATTTTGATCATTGCATGTTGACAAATAGGCTATCTTGCATCCGAGCCCACGTAGATGTTGTTGCATGTTATATAATCTTATTATTATTTGATTACGTGGACTTTGAATTGAGTTATATGACTTGATTTATGTGCGATACATGGCTGTCCGTTTAATGTTCATATAACTCCATATGCCTTTCAAGTGAAACTACTTGTCGATCCGTGCCTCGCCTGTTTACTTGTCAATGTGCAATCTTATGACTGTCCGGAGGTAACCTACTTTGTTGTCCTTCTAATGTGATATGTTAATGTCATAAATGTGCACTGCATACAAGGTTGCAACCTTTCTTGTCGGCATGGTAGCGATCACGCACACCGGGCGGCATTGGGCTTGCCGGTGCACCCGTGACTACCATGGTCCCATTCCCTCTCTCGCTTGGGGGCTAGACTTCTTCGGAGAGTTGGGTCGTAGGATTTCGGGGTACATCCGGAGTACACCCACCTGGCGTGTTTGGAGAATGATTTGAAGTCGGCCGCAACAACTAATTCTAGAACTGATCTGAGAGCAAAAGCTCACTATATCCTTTTTACTATGTGTATAAGTACTCTCGCTTGGTTCCTAGAGAACCTCGAGGAGGAAAGACTGGTATTTATGTTCCTGTACTTATATTATTGTTATATTCATGCTTGCAAAAGAATTTCATAAGTTGAACCAGAAAATGAGTTTCAAAACCTATTTCTCATTCCCCTCGCTGAGTTCATAAGGACTCACCCTCTTTTATCATCTCAGGTGAAAAGGATCCAGAACAGGTACCCGAGGACGGTGTACCTAACGATGAATCCTTGGAGTGATTGCCTGTCTTGTGTGCTTTGCGTGATTGTGGCTACTTGTGAACTCTATGCTACCTGAAGACTATTTCTTTTATGTTGCTTGCTATTTGTAATGTAAAAGACCCCCGTTGTAATTTGGGGTCTAATTTTGGTTTGTACTGATATTAAGTAGACTGACGCTAGACACTACTATGATCGTTTTTGCTATTATTACCGCTAGTATCTATCATAGGTTATGACGTATTAGTTAAGGACTAAGTAAATGAACTTATCCAATCTTAAACAGGTACTCGCTATTAAGCTAAAATCAACAGGTACTTTTGTAACGAGGATAAACAAACAAACTAGACATAGTATCATGCTAGGTTATAAATCAAACGAGACATCGAGATACCCAATAGGCGTTTCAATTGATGTTAAATGGTAATCCTAGTTGGAAATGAAATTGAGATTAGAGAAATTTGAGGCGTTTAGAGAATTAGGCCAAACCAAAGAGCCCAATTACAGCCGTTATGCTGCCGGTTTTTCGAAAAACTTTGGAGTTTAGACTAAACGATAAGTGTTAAATCTTCATAACGGTTAACTATGTGACATGTCCGAAACGTTTAGATCACACCCTAGCCTAACCTTATAGGCCGGGTTGGGGCGTGACACCTTATAACTAGAATGGTATCAGAGCTTAGATTGCTTAAGCCGGGTTTAACTCTCGAACCGTGGGTAGATCCCTAAGATAATTAGGATGACTTGCTTATATGTTATTGTGTGATAATGTTAAATGTGCCTTCTATGTTTTATGTGTTTAAGTAATTAACATGCCTTAGTCGTTTCTAGAAATGTATCTATATTGCATATCTTATGCATTAAATTCTTAATTGTCATATTTCAATAAATTGTGCATCGCAATATGTGCCTATAGATGGTTGGCCCTAGCACCCGTACTACTAATAGGAGCGGTGAACCCCAAGAGACCAGAGATGCCTATCAAACTAATTCTGGTATAGCTATGTTTAATATGATGGCGAATGCCATGGATCGTGTATCACGAGTGATGGAGCGTCAGGATGCACGTGAAGTCAACAACAACAACAAGAATGAGGGTAACCACGGGAGACATAGTAGAATGAGGGAGTTCCTTGACTTTCGCCCGTCAAAATTCCACGGGGAAGCTGATGATGAGAAAGCAGAGGCTTGGCTGTCCGAGATCGAGAAGATTTTTAGGCCACTTGATTATACCGATGAAGAAAAGGTAGAGTTTGCTGTGTTTCTGTTGCACGGGGATGCCGAGCATTGGTGGCACACTGTAGAAGCACTGTGGGAAACTGATCAGACACCTCACTTGTGGGGTAATTTCGTTAAGGCATTTAAGGAGAAATATGAACTTGCAGTCTCCAGGCAGAGGCGGGCTGAGGAGTTCATGCACTTGACCTAGGGTAACATGACGGTGGCCCATTACGAGGCTCATTTCGACCGACTGTCCCGTTATGCTCAATATATGGTTAGTACTCCGGAGGCGAAGATGTAGAAATTTACTACTGGATTGAGGCCAGAGATTTAGGACCAATTGGCTTCTCATGACTTCGATACCTATTCTGTTCTCTTTGCTGCTGCCTCTCGAGTTGAGAAGAGAAAACTAGATGGAGCCGGTTCGAGTCAGCCGAACAAGAAATCATACCAGCTTCCAGGTCAGCAGAGGAAATTCCAGAGTCAGAGTCGTAATCAGGGCCCGAGCCAAAACAGACCATTGAATAACCGTGGCCCGACGAAAGCGCCATCAGCCTCTTCCGCCCGCAGATCCACAGGTAGTTCACCTACTACTCAGTCCGTCAGCTGTTCTTATTATGACAGGAAGGGGCATACCGAGGCCCAATGTTGGAGGAAGTCAGGACGATGTATGAGATGTGGTAGTGATCAACATCAGATCAAGGATTGCCCTAAACGGCAAGTAGGGCAGAATCAGGGTAAACCAGCTAGTAGTGGCAAGACTCCAATTCTTAGAGTTCAGGCTCGAGCCTATGCTATTGAGTGCGAGGAGATTCCAGATGAGACCGCTGTTGTTGAAGGTACATTCTTCATACTGAATCAACCTGTTAGGGTGTTAATTGATCCGGGTGCTACTCATTCATTTATTACTCCCTTATGTATGGAACGTGTAAAACTGAAAGTTGTATGTTTGCCATACGAAGTAGAAGTTGGCACTCCAATGGGTTCTAAACTTGTTACTAGCTTAGCTTGTAAATCATGTAAAATCCAAATTAAGGATAGGGAATTCTCAGCCAATCTTATTGTATTACCTTTTCGAGAATATGAGGTCATTTTAGGGACGGACTGGCTGGAAAAAATCATGTCCAACTAGATTACCGGGTGAAGATTATAACGTTCCGGGTACCTGGTCAACCAATACTGGAGGTAATGGGTCGAAGAGATTTCACCGGGAGTTCCATCATTTCATCTACGAAGCAGTGAAGTCCTTGAGAAAAGGGTGTAGCGGATACTTAGCTTACCTTATCAACAAAGCCGTCGGACAAAGTTAGGTTGGAGGAGATACCTGTGATCAAAGACTATGCGGATGTGTTTCCAGAAGAATAACCCGGTTTACCCCCAAATCAGGAGATCGAGTTCGTTATAGAGCTACTACCTGGCGCCCAGCAGATATCTAAAGCTCCCTATCGTATGGCACCGACCGAGCTACAGGAATTGAAGGACCAGTTGCAAGGATTGTTGAAGAAGGGGTTTGTTCAACCAAGTTCTTCACCATGGGGTGCACCAGTTCTATTTGTAAAGAAGAAAGACAGAACGTTGAGACTGTGCATCGATTACCGAGGATTGAACCAAGTGACTGTCAAGAATAAATACCCATTTCCACTGATCGACGAGCTATTTGATCAACTGCAAGGAGCCAAAGTGTATTCGAAACTCGACTTGAGGCAAGGGTATTATCAGTTGCGAATCAAAAAGGAAGATGTACCTAAAACGACTTTCAGGACGAGATATCAGCATTATGAATATGTGGTGATGCCTTTTGGACTAACTAATGCCCCTGCAGCTTTTATGGATTTGATGCACAGGGTATTTCAACCCTACTTGGACCAATTTGTGGTGATCTTCATTGATGATATTTTGGTATACTCAAAATCTGAGGCGGAGCATGAGCAACATCTGCGGTTGGTACTGCAGAAACTTTGAGAGCATCAATTGTATGCAAAGTTTAGCAAGTGTGAATTTTGGTTGCAACAGATTGCATTTTTGGGGCATATCATATCCCAAGAGAGAATAGCGGTGGATCCAGCAAAGATAGATGCAGTGATGTCTTGGAAGAAGCCGGAGAATGTTACTGAGGTTTGGAGTTTTCTTGGTCTAGCCGGCTATTATCGAAGATTCGTGAAAGATTTCTCTAAGATTGCAGGACCACTTACAAAGCTCACTCAAAAGAAAACAAAGTTCATGTGGGATGATAAGTGTGAGAACAGCTTCCAAGAATTGAAGAAAAGATTGACTACTGTACCTGTTCTTGCATTGCCTGAGGGGAGTGAAGATTTTGTAATCTATAGCGATGCTTCCAAAGAAGGATTGGGTTGTGTGTTGATGCAAAATGGAAGAGTGATTGCATATGCTTCTAGGAAACCAAAGTCGTATGAATTGAATTACCCGACGCATGATTTGGAGTTAGCGGCTATTGTGTTTGCACTCAAGAAATGGAGGCATTATCTGTGGGGTAACAAGTTTGAGGTATTTACTGATCATAAGAGCTTGAAATACTTGTTCTCTCAAAAGGAGTTGAATATGAGGCAAATGCGGTGGATGGAGCTTTTGGATGATTATAACTGCTCAATCAATTATGTGCCCGGTAAAGCGAATGTAGTTGCAGACGCCTTAAGTAGGAATTGGCAAAACTTGAAGTCAAGGTACAGGAGTTGTTGGAGGAAGCATTTTTGTGGAAGCCACAACTGACTCGGAAAGGGTTACTTTTTGCCACTATTCAAGTTCAATCGACTTTGTTGCCTGAGTTACGAGAGGCTCAACAGAAGGACCAACAATTTCAGAAGATTAAAGAAAGCAACGCAGATTTCAAGTTTCATGATGATGGTATTTGGAGGTTTAGGAATCGGATTTGTGTTCCCAATGAGCCAGAGCTGAAAAAGAAGATTCTTGAAGAAGCCCATAATTCAAGATATACTATTCACCTCGGCGGAATGAAGATGTACCGGGATTTGAAGCAACACTATTGGTGGAATAACATGAAAAAAGAAATTACGGAGTTTGTGGCACGGTGTTTGACTTGCCAGAGAGGCAAAGCGGAACATCAACGACCCGTAGGTTTACTTCAGCCGTTGGAGATTCCTCAATGGAAATGGGAACATATAACTATGGATTTTGTTATGGACCTGCCTAGATCACAAAAGGGTTATGACGCCATTTGGGTCATAGTGGATAGATTGACTAAGTCGGCACACTTTTTACCGATGAACAAGGAGGATAGTCCAGAGAAATTGGGAGATATGTATGTAGCTGAAATTGTAAAATTGCACGGGATGCCTGTGAGTATTGTATCGGATAGGGATCCTCGTTTTACTTCCCGATTTTGGAAGAGATTGCAAGAAGCTTTGGGAACGAAGTTGAGTTTCAGCACGGCTTATCACCCTCAGACTGATGGACAATTGGAGAGAACTATTCAAATTCTGGATGATATGCTGAGGGCGTGTGTTTTAGACTTTGGGGAAGGTTGGGAGAAATATCTGTCTCTAGCGGAGTTCGCTTATAATAATAGTTATCAGGCCACTACCGAGATGGCCCCATTTGAGGCGCTGTATGGACATAAGTGTCGATCCCCAATTTACTGGGATGAAGTAGGTGAGACGAAGACTTTTGACCCGACCTTTTTACCTGAACTTATGAAGGTTGTTAATAATATCCACCTAATCCGGAAACGGATGCTTACCGCCCAGAGCAGGCAGAAGAGTTATGTAGACCGACGGAGACGGAGTCTCGAGTTCGAGGTTGGCGACAAGGTGTTCTTGAAGAAATCACCTCGGAGGGGACTGTTTAAACATGGCAAGAGTGGAAAGTTAAGCCCGAGGTTTGTAGGGCCATTTGAGATAACTGAGAAAGTTGGCAAGTTGGCGTATCGCCTAGTACTACCCCAGAACCTCTCCAATTTTCACGACGTCTTTCATGTTTCGATGCTGCGGAAGTATCATCCTGATCCGTCGCATATCTTGGAGCCAGAGCCGTTGCAGCTTCGGGAGAACTTGTCTTACGAGGAGAAGCCCATTCGGATCCTAGACCAGCAAGATTAGGAATTGCGCAACAAAACCATACCAATGGTGAAAGTGCTGTGGGATCATCACGGAGTTGAAGAAGCAACGTGGGAAAGGCGAGACCAGATGGAGTAGCAATATCCAGCTTTATTTCAAGGTAATGTTGAATTTCGGGACGAAATTCTTTTAAGGAGGGGAGGATGTGAGGCCCGACCTCGATTTGCGTGTGATACCTCATTTCGTGTGTCATAATCTAGATTTGCGTGCCTTGACCTAGATTTAAGAATTGTGTTCATTTTATATGACATGCATTGAATTACATGCATTCATTTAGGGTTGCGTGCATTTATTTGAAAAACGTGCGTTCGTCTCGTAGTTCATGTCCTATCTCGTAGTACGTGCCCTAGACCTAGGAAAGCGAGCCCTCACACTAATCAAGAAAGCATCTTACACAAAGCACTAGACTACTAAATAATCCTACAAAATCCATTATCAATATTATAATCTTAATTCAACTCACTAGAAGACAAAAAATTCACTAAACACTAGACATTCCTTATTCTTTATTCCTTATTTTTTTGGCACTTTCAAGATACAATTAAATAACATCCAAAACATGACAAAAATTCAGATTATTGAGAAGCTTTGGCTGACCACTATGTGGTTTCTTTGCATGCATGTTTAATTCAAATGATTCTAGACAAGTCATGACACAAAAACACTTATCAATGCATTAAAAAATTGCTCAAAACCACCTCAATTTCCTCTCCTTGTTCGACCAAACAACCATTGCCCATGCTAGCATTTTAAAATCACACCTTGAAGACACAAAAATCAGATTTTTAATGGCCCAAGGCCAACCACTTGCTTGAAGAATGCAAAGGGTTCACTCTTTGTCATATTCTCTCATTTCCTCTCAACTCCTCTCTCTCTCCCTCTCATTCTCCTCACTATCTCTCGGCCTTGGCTGAGTTCTCACCATCCTTTGCTCATCTTCATCAACTCATGGTGCATCAAGACAAGCAACAATCAAATAAACTCAAGCAAACAAGCTAGGATACGAAAATCACACATGCATGTCCTTTGAAGTCTTCATTTCGGCCCTAGGTGAGTTTTTAAGCTTCCATTTCTTTTCTTCTTGTTCTAACCTCATGCATGTACTAAGCGCTTGGTCACTAAGCTAGGAAAAATAGAGAAAATCTAGTTGGAACCTCGGCTAGACAAAAGAGAAGAAGAAAATTGTGCTTCGGCAAGTTTTTGTTCATCCTCTTGGTTGATTGCTAAGGTGAGGGCTAAAACCTTTTGAAAATCCTTCAAAAATCCACATGCATGCTCATAAAAGTATGTATTTGCTTCTGTACTTGAGTTATATGTTCGTTCATAAGCCTTTGCAGCCATGCATGGCAAGATCTTGGCTTGAAAGTGATGATAGGTGAAGTCGGATTGTTGACAGCTCTCTGACCAGTTTGTTTCGAGGTAAGTTTAGCTAGGCCAATGATGTTGAAAATGCATGAAAATTGGTAGGTTACTATTTTTTCCAGTTTTGAACATTTTTTGCAGAAATAGGCTGAAGCTAATTTTGACTCTAAGGTCCTCAAAATAGCAAATCTTTAAAATGTTCCATATCTGGAAATCTGGAAAAATGAAGCAGGTTTTAGCAGATGCACTGACCTTGTAGAACGAACCAGCTTTGACTTAGTAAATGATGTCCAAAATGCATAAACTTTGGTGTGCTGTTAGATTTTTCAATTCTGGACATTGTTGTCAGAAATGGACTAAGGCTAAAACGGACCCTAAGGACCTCAAAAACGTCACATATTAAAATGTGTGCAAATCTGGACAGTTTTGTGCTATCCCACTATTTCGGCTATAACTAATGATCCCAAACTCCAAATGATGCAAGGTTTGTTTCTGATTTTAGTTCACTTCTTAAGATTTAATTTGACATCTTATTCACTAGAATTGGAGATTTTTTTCTTATCTTCGTGATTGTGAGAAAACAGCCTATTGCAGTCAGGGCTTCACTTAGTGTTATGCTTAGAAAAATTGTTGTAACTTCTCTTGTTGAAATACATGCTTGGGATTGTAGCTTTGGAATGTTGTGTGGACCGTTTTGAATGTTTGAAGATGTTGAATTAAATGATGCATGGCTTGAGATTGATTTTGAATTGGTTTGGGGCTTAAATCGCACGGATATGCACGAAATGGAAACCCTAATGACTAGGTAGTCTTGCTAACTGTTGATCATTTGGATATTGTGTGGAATTATATGCTTAGTAGGCTGCCCGTAGATGCCCTTATAGTCCTAAATGTGATTTTGATCATTGCATGTTGACAAATAGGCTATCTTGCATCCGAGCCCACGTAGATGTTGTTGCATGTTATATAATCTTATTATTATTTGATTACGTGGACTTTGAATTGAGTTATATGACTTGATTTATGTGCGATACATGGCTGTCCGTTTAATGTTCATATAACTCCATATGCTTTTCAAGTGAAACTACTTGTCCATTCGTGCCTCGCCTGTTTACTTGTCAATGTGCAATCTTATGACTGTCCGGAGGCAACCTACTTTGTTGTCCTCCTAATGTGATATGTTAATGTCATAAATGTGCACTGCATACAATGTTGCAACATTTCTTGTCAGCATGGTAACGATCACGCACACCGGGCGGCATCGGGCTTGCCGGTGCTCCCGTGACTACCATGGTCCCATTCCCTCTCTCGCTTGGGGGCTAGACTTCCTCGGAGAGTTGGTGTGACACCCCGATCCCTCTCGAGACCGGGAGTTCTATCAATCAATCTAATCACAACCCAAATCCAAACCCGGGCATAATTTTTTTAGGGAAACGGACGGAGTCTCCCCTGTTTCTAGGCAAAAGAAAACCTGCGACAGCATATAAGTGGACCAATACCATGTCCAAACATTCAACCACCTCAAGGCCATCCGAGCCCTGTTCTCAACAAGTAACCACAAGCAAATATACATACACTTCCAATTTAAAAGCTAACCTATCTCTTTACATTTTTGACAAGTACATTCAAACTAGACAATTAAACCATACCAAGCTACTACATAAAATAAACTATCATGCCATTCTAACTCTTTTCCTTTGGACATTACAAACATGCATTGAAGTTAAGCTATGCTAACTGATTATGGAAACTAGCTTATCAATTTACCTCAACTACCTAACTAGATTTAAATTACATTTCTTTTAACAATAAATACATACAACATATGAAAGCATATATCTTTACAACTTCGACACTCAAGCCACATAGGCACGCAAGACAACTCTTCAGGCACGAACTTTCACGAAATCACGAACTTTCCAGCTAACATGACATTTCCTGAAATGTGGTGGTGAGGAGTGAGTATACACAACACGTATACTCAGTGAGGGCGAGATAGATATCGAATTGGAGAGAAAGAAAGTCGTGCAATGCAAATAAGGCAGTTAAGCAATATAACTGAAAAGTAAACGATCAAGACAAACAATCAATACAATAAGCAATTCATGAAAGCATTAACACAACCATTCAAAGCTATACCACACTCTGAAGGCTATGGTTCACTCATACAAGCAATGTACCATTTCACGAGCGATACATCAATCTCGAGCTTGATGATGACAATAAGCGCGCAACCACCTTATAACATCAGTTTGGAATACCCCGGGAGTAACTATCAATCTACGACCCAAATCTCATTGGGAGGCAACCCAAGCGAGAAGAAGGAATAGCCATGGAGCTAGAGCAACCAACACTGGCAACCCGAGGCTACCCAGAGAGGCCCATCACTCACGCGCTGGACACTATGCAATGCAAGACTCGATACAAGGCGATAAACGAGCAATAAAGCCACATGTGGGAGAATAACAAAGTAGGTTACTCTTTCACGCAATAGCCACAATTGATAAGCATTTCAATCAGAATCAATTCAAACAAGTATTCAAGCAACCCTAAGCATTCTATAGGCATAATATCAAGAAAACAAGCAAAATCACAAATCGGCCCCAACTATCAAAACACTACCATTTCCAAATGAACCACGAGTTCTGGAAACCGACTTCGCCAATCCTCCTAGGTCACCATAAGGCACGTCTAAAGGCCCCGAAACCCTACTTTACCCTAGAATTCGCGCAAAGCCCCGATTTCTCCCTTTGCTCATTTGAACTACAACTATACTAACCAACGCCATAATCGCACCAAAAGTGCTTCCATGGCCTCCCGAAATAATGCCATCACGTAAAACGAGAAAATGCTAAACTCGACCTAAACGACCTCGACTTTCACCAAGGCATATTTCTCATTTTTTCCATTACGCAACCTAAACAAATCATGCATTTAGACATTCTAGCATACCTAGCACCTTTTCACATCAACAGACAGCATAACAGCACAATTTTATCGTTTCAAGGGTTTACTATTCATAAAATACTATTCAACTAACAATTTATATTTGAATTTCAATATTCAACTGCAGAAAATGTTAAAAAGCTATAAATACATGTTCTACGATTGCTAGGGAACATTCTTTAAGCCTCAAAATGATTAAAACAACAAACTACGGATAAAATCCAAAAATTAAAGTTAATACATAAAACTTTCAAATGCGCAAATAAACATGAAACCCTCACCTTAGACGCTCCTAGACGCTAGGAAAACCTCATAGAATGCCTCGGAAACCACCTCGTGGAAGCCCTCGCGAAGAATTGAAGATTTGAAGTTGAATTTCTTTTTTTTTAAGGCCTTTCCTCTCTATTTCAGCTCTGATTTTTCTTTTATTTTGTGCTATTTTAGGCTATTAAAAAGATGGCACAAGGTCAAAATGGTCAAGGCTTGGTCAAAATAGCTTAAGTTAGTCAAAAGACTTGTTTTTATGCATTTTTAGGCTCAAACAACTAAGGAAATATCAATTCTAGCTAACAACAATTAAATTATAAAATTTAAGGCACTAAAATACTAGTTTCACTATTTGCTAAGGACTAGAATTCATTTTCTAACTATCTCTCTCGATATGCTATGCACTTTGCGTCAATAAAAGATTAACAATTAAATCTCAAAGAATCTAAGAAATATATATCATTTTTGGAAAGCATCATAGTTTAAAATTTACTCCGACTCGGAGCTACTTTTCATTTATTTGAAAACCGAGTGATTTTAATGCAAGACAACCAAAACCGATTATTAAAATAATCAAAACAATCAAGATAATCAATATTCATTTAAAATAATTAATTTAACTATTTCTAGAACATTTTAAAGAATTATGAAGTTAATATTAAGCTACAAATGAAAGTTAATATAAACACGTAGTCAAATACAATTAAACCCTAACATTTAAGATGACACTTAATTAATCACAAGAGAATAAATTCAATTACTATAATTATTAGAAATAGATAATAATCTTTTAATTATCCAATATACAATTACTAAATGCTTCCAAGAGAAATATTAAAATAGTGCAAATTGGTTGATTTAACTAATTAAACATTTAATCAAATGTAGTCAAGTGCTATTAAATGCAAGCTGGGTTCGGGTTATCACAGTTGGGTCATAGGATTTTGGGGTACATCCGGAGTACACCCACCTGGCGTGTTTGGGGAATGATTTGAAGTCGGCCGCAACAACTGATTCTGGAACTGATCTGAGAGCAAAAGCTCACTGTATCCTTTTTACTATGTGTATAAGTACTCTCGCTTGGTTCCTAGAGAACCTTGGGGAGGAAAGACTGGTGTTTCTGTTCCTGTACTTATATTATTGTTATATTCATGCTTGCAAAAGGATTTCATAAGTTGAACCGGAAAATGAGTTTCAAAACCTATTTCTCGTTCCCCCTCGCTGAGTTCATAAGGACTCACCCCCTTTTATCATCTCAGGTGAAGAAGATCCAGAACAAGTACCCGAGGACGGTGTGCCTAACGATGAATCCTTGGAGTGATTGCCTGTCTTGTATTCTTTGCGTGATTGTGGCTACTTGTGAACTCTATGCTACCTGAAGACTATTTCTTTTATGTTGCTTGCTATTTGTAATGTAAAAGACCCCCGTTGTAATTTGGGGTCTAATTTTGGTTTGTACTGATATTAAATAGACTGATGCTAGACACTATTATGATCGTTTTTGCTATTATTACCGCTAGTATCTATCATAGGTTATGACGTATTAGTTAAGGACTAAGTAAATGAACTTATCCAATCTTAAACAGGTACTCGCTATTAAGCTAAGATCAACAGGTACTTTTGTAACGAGGATAAACAAACAAACTAGACATAGTATCATGCTAGGTTATAAATCAAACGAGACATCGAGATAACCAATAGGCGTTTCAATTGATGTTAAATGGTAATCCTAGTTGGAAATGAAATTGAGATTAGAGAAATTTGAGGCGTTTAGAGAATTAGGCCAAACCAAAGAGCCCAATTACAGCCGTTATGCTGCCGATTTCTGGAAAACTTTAGAGTTTAGACTAAACGATAAGTGTTAAATCTTCATAATGGTTAAGTATGTGACATGTCCGGAACGTTTAGATCACACCTTAGTCTAACCTCATAGGCCGGGTTAGGGCGTGACAAAATAGGTCGTCTCCCTTGGCTGGGATTGTGACCAGTCAACACATAAGGGCTTTCCACCCTCAACATGACGGGTGCGATCATACCAACACTAATGTATAGGATCCCATCAGAAATCCGAAGTTAAGCATGCTTAGGCGAGAGTAGTACGAAGATACGGGACCCCTTGGGAAGTCCTCGTGTTGCACCCCCTTTTCATTTTTTTTCCCCGTTTAGTCTTGCCAAGATGCTTTATCCATCACATTTCTATTCTCGAGTCCTATGACATCTTGGGCAACACAACTTTGCTTCGCGTAGAGACTGGGCCCAGAAACAGAGGGCGTGGGGCTTGTGACCTGGTCTCCGACGCTCTGATGCCCATAACTTTTGATCCGTAAGGAGTTATGTAGCCCACAACAAACCGTTGGAAAGCTCTCCGGGAGCTCTACGATTGGGGCAACAAGACTGCTCGGCTACGCCTATTTTTGGTACAAAAAATCAAACGTTTTCATCAGTTACAGGCCACTTTTCTTCTTTTTGCGCTGATTTTTTCATCTCGGGTCATTCTTCGTGAGCCACAAAAAGGACGAGCACCCAACTAGAGAAACATTAGAGGGCTCTACAATGCATCGATATCACATCTTGCAGTGATGCTACTTTGTTGAAGCAAATGGGCTATCGATAAGCCCGTTGGGCCTTTTGAATGGGCCGTCTCTTTTGGCTGGGACTGTGAACCATCAACACATATGGGCTTTGCACCCTCAACATGACAGGTGTGATCAAACCAGCACTAATGCACCGGATCCCATCAGAAATCCAAAGTTAAGCGTGCTTGGGCTAGAGTAGTACTAGGTAGGGTGACCCCCTAGGAAGTCCTCGTGTTGCAACCCCCTTTTCATTTTTTTTGCCCCGTTTAGCCTTGCCAAGATGCTTTATCCATCATATTTCTATTCTCGAGTCCCACAACATCTTGGGCAAACAACTTTGCTTTGCATTGAGGCTGGGCTCGTGACTTGGTCTTCGTCGCTCCAGTGCCAATAACTTTTGATCCATAAGGAGTTATGCGGCGTACAACATATTGTTGGAAAGTACTCTGGGAGCTCTACGACGGGAGCAATAAGCCTTCTCGGCCATGACTATTTTTGGCTCTCAAAATTGAACGTTTTCATCCATTTTGGGCTACTTTTCTTCTTTTGCACTGTTTTTTTATCCCAGGTCGTTCGTCGAGAGCTGCAAAAAGGACGATAACCTAACTCGCGGAATATTAGGGGTCTCTGCAATGCGTCAATATCACGTCTTGCTGTGATGCTGCTTGTTTGAAGCAGATGGGCTGTCGATAAGCCCATTGGGTCATTTGAATGGGCCGTCTCCCTTGGCAGAGACTGTGGACCGTCAGCACATAAGAACTTTGCACCCTCAACATGATGGGTGTGATTATGCCAGCACTTATGCACTGGATCCCATCAGAACTCCGAAGTTAAGCATGGTTGGGGAGAGTAGTACTAGGATGGGTGACCCCCTGGGAAGTCTTCGTGTTGTATTACTTTTCCATTTTTTCCCCGTTTTGCCTTGCCAAGATGCTTTATCCATCAAATTTCTATTCTCGAGTCCCACAGCATCTTGGGCAAGACGACTTCGCTTTGCATAGAGGCTGGGCCCGCAAACCGAGGGCATAGGGCTTGTGATTAGGTTTCCATCGCACCGGTGACCATAACTTTTGATCTGTAAGGAGTTATGCGGCATACAACATATAGTTGGAATGCCCTCTCAGAGCTCTACGACGGGGGTAGCAAGACTACTCAACTGCACATATTTTTGGTACAAAAAATCGAATGTTGTCATCAGTTGCGGGCTACTTTTCTTCTTTTTACGCTATTTTTTCATCCCAGGTCATTTTGTTGTGAGGTGCGTAAAGGACGAGAACACAACTTGTGAAACATTTGGAGGCTCTACAACGTATCGATATCACGTCTTGCAGTGATGCTGCTTTGTTGAGGCAGATGGGCTGTGGATAAGCCCATTTGGCCTTTTCAATGGGCCGTCTCTCTTGGCTGGGACTGTGAACTGTCAACACATAACGGCTTTGCACCCTCAACATGACGGGTACTGTCACGCCCCAACTCGACCCCTCCTATAATCAGTCAGGAAGAAACGGAATTTCGGCAGTATAACGACAGTAAATAGGACACCAAGGCTCTAAACCAACCTCAATAGAACATCATACATCAACTTCACAAACTATACAACAAACAACTCCTCAATAAAATAACAACATACCTCATAACCATATTATACAATAAACAGTCCTCGTTATATGCCTCCGTTCCAACATAATACATAGGCTATATATACATTTCAAAATAGATTATACAAAACATTATTTTACAACAACTAAGATAATCACATGGCAATGACTCCTGCACATAAGACTCATCCACATACGGCACATTTTTCTCTTCAGGAGGCACATACCCGTAGTAAAAATCAGTAACACCTGCATGCATGCAATAATAGAGAGTGAGCTTATATAAAATAAGCCCAGTGAGGATCCGATAGATCTCGAGCAAGGTCTACTAGACTCCTTGGAATAATCCTTTGAGTCAGTAAACACACAATAACATAAATAATACTATCATCACATAACTATATGACCATTCAATAAAGGATACTCTCTCTAGTTGGTGTAGCTCCAAACGCCATCACGATCTCAACCATTCTTCTTGTAACTCCCCATTACTCACGCACCCAGGGTACCCCCAATAACCTCTCCCTCCATGACACCTCCATCATGCGAGCTGGAGGCAGTCTCTGATAGTCATGCCGTAATCAACCCGACAGCCCGATGCTGCCCGAGAGGTGGCACACACATACCAGAGACTCAGCAATAAATATAAGCATCAATCATCAATATTCCGAGAGATCAGCAATGAAAGTGCCCGATTCCCGTACTCAATAATCAATCAATATCATTTTATCATCATCAATAATCATATCATCATCATCAATAACATCAATAATCAATTAAACAACAAATAACTAAGTTAGATGACAAAGTAGGCCATCCAACCGAACATGCATTAAACACACAATCAAACCTTAGTTTACCCATCAACAACTCACAATTCAATCACTCAAACCACACCCGATCAACTAAGGCTCAATTCAATAATTTAAAGAAAGATAACCTAAACTTCAAATAATCATATCTTACATTCTACTAATCCAAACAACTCCAAATCAGTTTCAAACACTCACCCATTCAACTAACTACATTAGCCCCCTCGGAAAGCCACCATAATACCTCCAAATCATGCCCGATAACCCTAAACCCTAAGGTGTCAAGGCTAAATTTTCCGAATTTTGGCACGAACATCACAATAAAAAATTCGGCATTACAACGGTGCTACCACGTAATTATCAATCTTTTAGAAATCGACGGCAATCGATTCCGATCAACACAACTTAAAATATTCAACATTTAACAAATTAATCAACTTTAAATACCTGAAAAATAATAAATATGCTACATCCATTCAAATCTCGTAGTATTGCATATAAATGATCCCTAGCATGCATGGAGCAATAATGTAACATCAGATTAACATTCTACCGGTTCAATAATTAATTATACGCAAAAACATAAAAATGACATTTTGAGATCTAGAATTTTTCTCTCACCTTTGATCCGAAGTAAAGCTAGGAATGCGTGCAACAGGTGCCCAACAAGCGAAATCTAGCTCGGTTTGAAAAGATTTGGGCTTTAAATGAGTTTTCTAAGGCAAAATTGCTTTGTAAAATAAGTTGAAAAAACTCTCAAAATGGCCAAAGAAACTCACGGCAATGTGTGTGTGTGTTTGTGGTGTTTTTGTGCTGATTTTGTGTGTGTAGAGATTTTATAGCAAAAGTCAACAAAAGGAAAAAGTCAAAGTTAGTTTAAATTAGTATTTTTTTGTATTTTCTTGACTTTAAATGCATTTTCTTGATCACAAATGTTCAAAACAATTATTCAATACCCAAAATAGCTCAAGTAAATTATTTTTAGGTGACAATAAGTTTTACAATCAAACAATTTCATCCGAGTCGGCTTAAAACTCGATTTTCGCAAAAGTCGGTGTAAAATCCCTAATAAATTCTTAAGCCGATTTTCAAAACCATTTGAATCAAACACAGGTCTATTAAAGTCCGTGGTCTAGGTCTAGAAGGGTTAAAAAGACCAGTTTCAAAATTTTAGCGGACGTGTTTCGAAAATACTATTCACTAAAAATCGACGATAAAATTTCTGATCCCGTTTTTGATGAAAATTTCATGAATGCACATTTAGCACGTATTAGGAGTATTGACATCAAAATTATAACATTCTAGGTCATATAGCACATAAACAGGTCAAATGCACACAAAACGAGATAAAACACGTAAATCGAGTTAAAGCAGAAAAGTGGGGTTTCACAGGTGCGATCATACCAGCACTAATGCAGCGGATCCCATCAGAAATCCAAAGTTAAGCGTGCTTGGGCGACAGTAGTACTAGGATGGGTGACCCCCTGGGAAGCCCTCGTGTTGTAACCCCTTTTTCATTTTTTTTTGCCCCGTTTAGCCTTGCCAAGATGCTTTATCCATCACATTTCTATTCTCGAGTCCCACAGCATCTTGGGCAAGACAACTTCGCTTCGCGTAAAGGCTGGGCCCCTAAACCGAGGGAGTGGGACTTGTGACCTGGTCTCCGTCGTTCCCGTGCCTATAACTTTTGATCCGTAAGTAGTTATGCGACGCACAACATATCGTTGGAAAGCTTTTCGAGAGCTCTACGACGGGGGCAACAAGACTGCTCGGCTGCGCCTGTTTTCGGTACCCAAAATCTCCCATGAACATGACGGGTACGATCATACTAGCACTAATGCAATGAATCCCATCAGAACTCCAAAGTTAAGCGTGCTTGGGTGAGAATAGTACTAGGATAGGTGACCCCCTGCGAAGTCTTTGTGTTGTACCACCTTTTCATTTTTTTCCCCGTTTTGCCTTGCCAAGATGCTCTATCCATCTCATTTCTATTCTCGAGTCCCACGGCATCATGGGCAGGACAACTTCGCTTCGTGTAGAGGTTGGGTCCGCAAACCGAGGGCGTGGGGCCTGTGACTTGGTCTCCGTCGCTTCGGTGCCCATCACTTTTGATCCGTAAGGAGTTATGCGACGCACAACATACCGTTGGAAAGCTCTCCGAGAGCTCTACGACGGGGGTAGCAAGCACACTTGGTTGCGCCTATTTTTACTACCCAAAATCGAACATGTTCATCCGTTTTGGGCCACTTTTATTCTTTTTGCGCCATTTTTTCATCTCGGGTAGTTCGTCATGAGCTGCAAAAAGGATGAGAACCCAACTCGTGGAACATTATAGGGCTCTACAACGCGTAGATATCACGTCTTGCGGTGATGCTGCTTCGTTGACGTAAATGGGCTGTCGATAAGCCTATTGGGCCTTTTAAATAGGTCGTCTCTCTCTCCGGGAGCTCTATGTCGGGGGCAACTAGCCTGCTCGGCTGTGCCTATTTTTGGTACACAAAACCGAACGTTTTCATCAGTTTTGGGCTACTTTTCTTCTTTTTCTGGTGTTTTTTCATCCCGGGTCATTCGTCGTGAGTCACTAAAAGGACGAGAACCTAACTCCCAGAACATTAGGGAGCACTACAATGTGTCGATATCACATCTTGCGGTGATGTTGCTTTGTTGAAGCAGATGGGTTGTCGATAAGCCCATTGGGCCATTTGAATGGGTTATCTCTCTTGGCAGAAACTATGAACCGTCAACACATAAAGACTTTGCATCATCAACATGACGGGTACGATTATAACAGCATTAATACACTAGATCCCATCAGAACTCCAAAGTTAAGCATGCTTGGCCTAGAGTAGTACTAGGATGGGTGACCCCTTAGGAAGTCTTCGTGTTGCACAACCATTTCATTTTTTTTCTCCGTTTAGCCTTACCAAGATACTTTATCCATCACATTTCTATTCTCGAGTCCCACAACATCTTGGGCAAGAAAACTTCGTTTAGCGTAGAGGCTAGGCCAGCAAACCTAGGGTGTGGGGCCTGTGACCAGATCTCCGTCGCACTGGTGCCCATAACTTTTTATCCATAAGGAGTTATACGGTGCACAATATACCGTTGGAATGCTCTCTAGGAGCTCTATGACAGGGCATCAAGATTGCTTGGCTACACCTATTTTCCATTGAAAAAATCTAACATTTTCATTAGTTACGAGCCACTTTTATTCATTTTGCATTGTTTTATCATCTCGGGTCGATCGTCGTGAGTTGTGAAAAGGACGAAAACCCAAATCGTGAAACATTAGAGGGCTCTACAATGCATCGATATCACGACTTGCGGTGATGCTGCTTAGTTGAAGCAGTTGAGCTGTCGATAAGCCCATTGGGCTTTTTGAATGGGCCGTCTCTTTTGGCTGGGATTGTGAACTGTCAACACATAAGGGTTTTGCTCCCTCAACATGAAGGGTACGATCATACCAGTACTAATGCACCAGATCCCGTTAGAAATCCGAAGTTAAGCATGCTTGGGCGAAAGTAGTACTAGGACGGGTGACCCCCTTTGAAGTCCTTGTGTTACAACCCCCTTTTCATTTTTTTTGCCCTATTTAGCCTTGCCAAGATGCTTTAACCCTCACATTTTTATTCTCGAGTCCCACAGCATCTTGGGCAAGACAACTTCATTTCGTGTAAAGGCTAGGCCCGCAAACCGAGGGCGTGGGTCCTGTGACCTGGTCTCCGTCGTGTTGATGCCCATAACTTTTCATCTGTAAGGAGTTATGTGGCCCAAAACATATCGTTGGAAAGCTTTCCAGGAGCTCTACGATGAGGCCAGCAAGTATGCTCGACTGTGCCTTTTTTCAGAATCCAAAATCGAACATTTTCATCAGTTCAGGCCAATTTTCTTCATTTTGCGGCATTTTTTCATCCCGGGTTGTTAATCGTGAGCCTTGAAAAGGACGAGAACCCAACTCGTGAAACATTAAAGGACTCTACAATGCATCGATATCTCATCTCGTAGTGATGCTGCTTTGTTGAAGCAGATGGGCTGTCGATAAGCCCATTGAGCCTTTTGAATGGGTCGTCTCTCTTGGCTGGGATTGTGAACCGTCAACACATAAGGGCTTTGCACCCTGAACATGATGGGTGAGATCATACTAGCACCAATGCACCGCATCCCATCAGAAATTTGAAGTTAAGCGTGCTTGGGCGAGAGTAGTACTAGGATGGGTGACCCCGTAGGAAGTCCTCGTATTGTAACCCCATTTTCATTTTTTTTGCCTTGTTTAGCCTTCCCAATATGCTTTATCCGTCACATTTCTATTCTCGATTCCCACAGGATCTTGGGCAAGATAGCTTCGCTACATGTAGAGGTTGGGCCCGCAAACCGAGGGCGTCGAGCCTGGGACCTGGTGTCCGTCGATCCGATACCCATAACTTTTGATCTGTAAGGAGTTATGCGGCGCACAGCATGCCGTTGGAAAGCTCTCCGGGAGCTCTATGATGAGGGCAGCAAGCATGCTCGGCAGCGCCTGTTTTTGATACCCAAAATCAAATGTTATCACCAATTTCATGCTACCTTTATTCTTTTTACGCCGTTTTTTCATCCCGGCTCATTCGTCGTGAGCCACGAAAATGACGAGAACCCAACTTGCGAAACATTATAGGGCTCTACAAAGCATTGATATCACGTCTTGCAGTGATGCTGTTTCGTTGAAGCAGATGGGCTGTCGATAAGCCCATTGGGCCTTTTGAATAGGTCGTC
This sequence comes from Ehretia macrophylla, assembly GCA_037974665.1. Taxonomy (NCBI): domain Eukaryota; kingdom Viridiplantae; phylum Streptophyta; class Magnoliopsida; order Boraginales; family Ehretiaceae; genus Ehretia; species Ehretia macrophylla. Next base: position 78,961,424 of record CM075780.1, on the reverse strand, counting down.
TCTCTTGGCTGGGACTATGAACCATCAACACATAAGGGCTTTACACCCTCAACATGACTGGTGTGATCATACTAGCACTAATGCATCGGATCCAATTAGAAATCTGAAGTTAATCATGCTTGGGCGAGAGTAGTACTAGGATGGGGGACCCCTTTGGAAGTCCTCGTGTTGCACCCCCTTTTCATTTTTTTTCCAGTTTAGCCTTGCCATGATGCTTTATCCATCACATTTCTATTCTTGAGTTCCACGACATCCTGGGCAAGACAACTTCATTTCGCGAAGAGGCTGGGCCCGCAAATCGAGGGCGTGGGGCTTTTGACCTAGTCTCCGTCGATCTGGTGCCCATAACTTTTGATCCAAAAGGAGTTATGTGGCGCACAACATACTGTTGGAAAGCTCTCCGGTAGCTTTATGACGGGGTCGTCAAGCCTGCTTAGCAATGAAAATTTTTGGTACCCAAAATCGAATGTTTTCATCAGTTTTGGGTTATTTTTCTTCTTTTTGCCCTGTTTTTTAATCCAAGGTCGTTCGTCGTGAGACGCGAAAAGGACGAGAACCACACTTGCGGAACATTAGGGTGCTCTGCAATGCGTCAATATCACGTCCTGCGGTGATGTGGCTTTGTTGAAGCAGATGGGTTTGTGATAAGCCCATTAGGCCAATTGAATGGGTCGTCTCTCTTGGCTGAGACTGTTAACTGTCAACACATAAGGGCTTTGTACCATCAACATGACCGGTGCGATTATACAATCCCTAATACACCGGATCCCATCAGAACTACGAAGTTAAGCATGCTTGGCCGAGAGTAGTACTAGCTTGGGTGACCCCTAGGGAAGTCCTCGTGTTGCACCACCTTTTCATTTTTTTCCCCGTTTAGCCTTGCCAAGATGCTTTATCCATCATTTTTCTATTCTCGAGTCCCACGACATCTTGGGCAAGACAATTTCTCTTAGTGTAGAGGCTGGGCCCGCAAACCGAGGGTGTGAGACTTGTGACCAGTTCTTCATCGTACCGGTGCCCATAACTTTTGATCCGTAAGGAGTTAGTGGCTCACAGCATATCGTTGGAAAGCTCTCCAGGAGCTTTACGACAGGGCAAGCAAGACTACTCAGTTGCGCCTATTTTTGGAACAAAAAATCCAACATTTTCATCAGTTACGGGCCACTTTTCTTCTTTTTGCGCTATTTTTTCATCCTGTGTCATTAATTGTGAGCTGCGAAAAGGACGAGAACCCAACTCGCGAAACATTAGAGGGCTTTGCAATGCATCATTATCACATTTGCGGTGATACAGCTTCATTGAAGCAAATGAGTTGTCGATAAGCCCATTGGGCCTTTTGAATGAGCTGTCTCTCTTCGCTGGGACTGTGAACCGTCAACACATAAGGGCTTTGCACCCTCAACAACACGTGTGACGCCCCGATCCCTCACGAGGCCGGAGGCTCTAATAACCATGCTATTCTCAACCCAATACCAAACCCGGTCACAAAATTTTAGGAAAAAAACGGACAGAGTTTCCCCTGTACTATGGACATTCTGAAAACCTGTAAATTCTCAAATAGGGTAACTACAAGGTAAACAAACTTTTCATGGCTAAATATTTAAAGATTCAAGGCCATCCGAGCCTTGAAGCAAACAACAGTTCCAAAACCACACAACCATGCAAGTAACTTGTTTATAATATAGTCTAATAACCATGCCATTGTAGGATAACATTAAAACATACTTAGAGATAAAACATTCTACACTAAGCCATTCACTCCCAAGCATGCAAAGCAACTAGAAATAGAAATATAAGTTATTACAAGCCATAGAATTACCACTGCTACTACATTATCAGACTTCCAGCTTACATATTACTCAAATACATAAATGAGCTTTAAGGCCCCAAAATAGATTATACATAGAACAACAAATTCTTCACATAGCAACCAGAAAGCACATCCGCCTCAGACAAATATCACACAGCAGCTAAGGCAACTCCACCAACTGTGCCACCTGAAACATGTTAGCGAGGTATGAGCAACCACTGTTGCCCAGTGAGGGATATAGTCCCGGGGCGTGCAATGCAACAGATAATACAGTTATACAACAATATCACTTAGACAATTTAAGAAGCAATGATAACATAAGTAACCACACATTTAAAAGGATACATTTCACACAATCCCCTATACACCAATCTTGACTGGTCTTCATTCACGATTCACGAACCACGAGCACGATCACGATAAGCCGGCATAATCCCCAAACACTCCAGTGGGTGTACTCCGGATGTACCCCGATAATCCTACGACCCAACATCCCCTGGCAATCTCCGGACCAGGCGAATGAGGGACTAGGGCACGAAGTTTGAATATCCACCGGCAAGCCCTTTGCCGCCCAGCCGATATTCAACACATCCGCCCCTGACACTATGGTTGCTCAACCACGATGCAATGCACTTAACAATGGCAAATTAATAGCAATAATATAAGCATTAACACATAGGAGGATCAACAAAGTAGGTTGACCTCGATGCAATTATAATAGAAGTAATTATAGAAGCTAATAAGAAATTTACAAAGGAACATATACAAAATAAGCATAGAATCATACCAAAAGCTCCAAACCAACTTGAAACCACATATAAACACTTAAGGAGTCATGCCATGGGTTTAGAAGTGTGAGTCAACCAAAATTGCACCTAAACCCCTTTGTTTTTCAACTATTTCTCTTCCAAACCAAGGTTAATGATTCCATTTTCAAAGGAAACTCTCCCAACCTTCTAACTAACCCTCAAGGTACCCTCTCAACCCTCTAACTCATTCAAATGCCTGCGATTATCCCGAAAGCCCCAAATTCCCTCTTATGGCTTTAAACTACACATACATTGTCCGGGCTTCAAACAAAGGTTATCAAGGCTTTTATAGCACCTAGGTAGCCTAAGAATACTAAAATTGAAGCCCGAATTCACCCGGATTCGCATTAACCCTGAAAGCCCTTTGTTAAAGTCGGCTATTTTATGTTTTATGCGATTTTAGGACAATACAAGTGCACGGGGCTATTAGACTACCTTCACTAGCACCTAAGGTATCTATTAGAAATATTGAATCAAGTTAAAACGAAAGATTTCACAAAACCCTAAAATTCCCGTCACTATTCACCCTAAAAATTAAACTAATGATTCTAACCGTTTAAAAAGCGAAACGATGGCTTAAACGTGTTCCCTAGAATTCATATACATGGTATATTAGCATGGATAATCAATACAATAGCATATGAACACATTTTCAACAAATCAAGAAAATAGCAACTATTTAGAAATGCAAAAATAAGCCGTGAAATCCCTCACCAATGCGCGTAGAAGTACCTAGGAACCTTGCACACACCCTACACTAGTTGCTCAAGGCTTGGAGAGGCTTGGATTGGAGGCTTGGTGAGCAAAATCTCCTTCTTTTCTTCCCTTGGAGCTGTCGGGTTCTGCTCCCTTTTTTTCAGCTTTTATTTATTTATTTTTTTTGTTATATGAGTTAATGTTATGTTATGTTGAGTATATATTGGGGTGGGGTCATGTTTGGGTGCTTAAGTGGCTTCTAAAATGCGCGTAGTAAGCTTAAAAATGAGCCTAAGGTGAAACATGTGTGCTAGTTAATTAAATCTCTAAGTTAGTTACGTAGCACTATTCATTCAACTACAAAAATCATTTTCTAAACGAGCTCTCCTAACGCCTTTAGCTCAAATGCACATTTTTCCCACTACTTTTACAATTAATATGATTTAATAAAAATGCTAATTCACTAATAGAATGAAGTTTAAAAATGGGATGAATAGTGACTACATAAGATGGTTAACAAAGCACAGAAGGAAATACGCAAATAATGAATGCAACAGTAAGTCAATGTATGGCTAATTCTCGGGCGTCACATCCTCTCCCCCTTAAACAAATTGCGTCCACGCAATTCTTCTTCACAAGAGAACTCTGCATCAACTGGAAACCAACTCCGATTATTCGTCATCAGTTGCTAAGCAAGAATACCATACATGAATTCTCGTGGGAGCTCATTAAGAAATCCCAGTTGTATTGTCTGCGAACCTCACGTAATAAGGCCAAATAAAGGCTGCAATAGAGATGCTGCTTCGAAATCCAAATAAGAATCCCGCTGGCATGAATACCATAGAAGAATAGGATCCCAACTAAGAGCGGCGAGAAAATACCAATAAAAGTTTCGAGTAGGAGTATTGTAAATATTACCAGATAATAAGGCTGAAAAGAATCCCATATACCAATTCTTCCGAGAGATGCTGACAAAAGAATACCAAAAGAATATCTGATGTGGAAATACCAAGAATATGCTCCAGAGAACTGTTATATAGAAACCCCAAAAGAAGCGACTCATTTATGACTGCTAAGCACTGAAGAAGGCCTTAGAAGAATCCCAATAACTGAGCTCCAACTATATCCACCAATTCCCAAATAAAGGCTGATTAATTGCCTCTCATTTATGCTAATCAACATAATTTGGAAGGCCTGCCACAAATCGCCTCTCTTCAGGGGAGGAAGGACCATTCGACGGCCTATGTATGCATGCCAAACAATTGCATATGTATAATCATTCTTTAAACTATTAAGCAAACACGTTAATAAAAGAGTTTGTGAAACAGTGTAATCATCAAAGTCATTCAAATACAGACATTACAAGCAACAGTTCAAGCAATTAATAATTCACGAAGTCAATTTGATGCATAACTAGCCACTTTGCTTCACTTAGCACACATTTAGCACGTAACACATAATTATATCACATAGGTGCACACATTCAATACAAGACACACAAACAAACATGCAGGCATACACTTTTAAGACACACACTTAATCAAGCACACACGCAAGGGTTACTACCCGATAGGCCGAGGACCCTATCCCGGCTTAGAGCTAACTAAGCTCTGATACCACCTGTGACGCCCCGATCCCTCACGAGACCGGAGGCTCTAATAACCATGCTATTCTCAACCCAATACCAAACCCGGTCACAAAATTTTAGGAAAAAAACGGACAGAGTTTCCCCAGTACTATGGACATTCTGAAAACCTGTAAATTCTCAAATAAGGTAACTACAAGGTAAACAAACTTTTCATGGCTAAATATTTAAAGATTCAAGGCCATCCGAGCCTTGAAGCAAACAACAGTTCCAAAACCACACAAGCATGCAAGTAACTTGTTTATAATATAGTCTAATAACCATGCCATTATAGGATAACATTAAAACATACTTAGAGATAAAACATTCTACACTAAGCCATTCACTCCCAAGCATGCAAAGCAACTAGAAATAGAAATATAAGTTATTACAAGCCATAGAATTACCACTGCTACTACATTATCAGACTTCCAGCTTACATATTACTCAAATACATACATGAGCTTTAAGGCCCCAAAATAGATTATACATAGAACAACAAATTCTTCACATAGCAACCAGAAAGCACATCCGCCTCAGACAAATATCACACAGCAGCTAAGGCAACTCCACCAACTGTGCCACCTGAAACATGTTAGCGAGGTATGAGCAACCACTGTTGCCCAGTGAGGGATATAGTCCCGGGCGTGCAATGCAACAGATAATACAGTTATACAACAATATCACTTAGACAATTTAAGAAGCAATGATAACATAAGTAACCACACATTTAAAAGGATACATTTCACACAATCCCCTATACACCAATCTTCACTGGTCTTCATTCACGATCCACGAACCACGAGCACGATCACGATAAGCCGGCATAATCCCCAAACACTCCAGTGGGTGTACTCCGGATGTACCCCGATAATCCTACGACCCAACATCCCCTGGCAATCTCCGGACCAGGCGAATGAGGGACTAGGGCACGAAGTTTGAATATCCACCGGCAAGCCCTCTGCCGCCCAGCCGATATTCAACACATCCGCCCCTGACACTATGGTTGCTCAACCACGATACAATGCACTTAACAATGGAAAATTAATAGCAATAATATAAGCATTAACACATAGGAGGATCAACAAAGTAGGTTGACCTCGATGCAATTATAATAGAAGTAATTATAGAAGCTAATAAGCAGTTTACAAAGGAACATATACAAAATAAGCATAGAATCATACCAAAAGCTCCAAACCAACTTGAAACCACATATAAACACTTAAGGAGTCATGCCATGGGTTTAGAAGTGTGAGTCAACTGAAATTGCACCTAAACCCCTTTGTTTTTCAACTATTTCTCTTCCAAACCAAGGTTAATGATTCCATTTTCAAAGGAAACTCTCCCAACCTTCTAACTAACCCTCAAGGTACCCTCTCAACCCTCTAACTCATTCAAATGCCCGCGATTACCCCGAAAGCCCCAAATTCCCTCTTATGGCTTTAAACTACACATACATTGTCCGGGCTTCAAACAAAGGTTATCAAGGATTTTATAGCACCTAGGTAGCCTAAGGATACTAAAATTGAAGCCTGAATTCACCCGGATTCGCATTAACCCCGAAAGCCCTTTGTTAAAGTCGGCTATTTTATGTTTTATGCGATTTTAGGACAATACAAGTGCACGGGGCTATTAGACTACTTTCACTAGCACCTAAGGCATCTATTAGAAATATTGAATCAAGTTAAAACGAAAGATTTCACAAAACCCTAAAATTCCCGTCACTATTCACCCTAAAAATCAAACTAACGATTCTAACCGTTTAAAAAGCGAAACGATGGCTTAAATGTGTTCCCTAGCATTCATATACATGGTATATTAGCATGGATAATCAATACAATAGCATATGAACACATTTTCAACAAATCAAGAAAATAGCAACTATTTAGAAATGCAAAAATAAGCCGTGAAATCCCTCACCAATGCGCGTAGAAGCACCTAGGAACCTTGCACACACCCTACACTAGTTGCTCAAGGCTTGGAGAGGCTTGGATTGGAGGCTTGGTGAGCAAAATCTCCTTCTTTTCTTCCCTTGGAGCTGTCGGGTTCTGCCCCCTTTTTTTCAGCTTTTATTTATTTATTTTTTTTGTTATATGAGTTAATGTTATGTTATGTTGAGTATATATTGGGGTGGGGTCATGTTTGGGTGCTTAAGTGGCTTCTAAAATGCGCGTAGTAAGCTTAAAAACGTGCCTAAGGTGAAACATGTGTGCTAGTTAATTAAATCTCTAAGTTAGTTACGTAACACTATTCATTCAACTACAAAAATCATTTTCTAAACGAGCTCTCCTAACGCCTTTAGCTCAAATGCACATTTTTTCCACTACTTTTACAATTAATATGATTTAATAAAAATGCTAATTCACTAATAGAATGAAGTTTAAAAATGGGATGAATAGTGACTACATAAGATGGTTAACAAAGCACAGAAGGAAATACGCAAATAATGAATGCAACAGTAAGTCAATGTATGGCTAATTCTCGGGCGTCACAAGACGGGTGCAATCATACCAGTACTAATGCACTGGATGCCATCAGAAATCCGAAGTTAAGCGTGCTTGGGTGAGAGTAGTACTAGGATGGGGGACACCTTGGGAAGTCCTCGTGTTGCCCCCCTTTTCATTTTTTTCCCTGTTTAGCCTTGCCAAGATGCTTTATCCATCATATTTCTATTCTCGAGTTCCACGACATCTTGGGCAAGACAACTTTGCTTCGCGTAGAGGCCGGGCCTGCAAACTGAGGGCGTGGGTCCAATGACTAGGTCTCCGTCGTACTGGTGCCCATAACTTTTGATCCGTAAGGATTTATGCGGTGCACAACATACCGTTGGAATGCTCTCTAGGAGTTCTACGACATGGGAAGCAAGACTACTCAGCTGCGCCTGTTTTGGGTACAAAAAATTGAACATTTTCATAAGTTACGGGCCACTTTTCATCTTTCGGCGCAGTTTTTTTGTCCCGGGTCGTTCGTCGTGAGTTTCGAAAAGGACGAGATCCAAACTTACAAAACACTAGAGGGCTCTACAATGGATTGATATCTCGTCTTGCGGTGATGCTGCTTTGTTGAAGCAGATGAGCTGTTGATAAGCCCATTGGGCCTTTTGAATGGGTCGTCTCTCTTAGTTGGGACTGTGAACAGTCAACACATAAGGGCTTTGCACCCTCAACATAACGGGTATGATCATACCAGCACTAATGGATCGGATTCCATCAGAAATCCGAAGTTAAGCGTGACTGGGCAAGAGTAGTACTAGGATAGGGGACCCCTTGGGAAGTCCTCGTGTTGCACCCCCTTTTCATTTTTTTTTCCCGTTTAGCCTTGGCAAGATGCTTTATCCATCACATTTCTATTCTCGAGCCCCACGATATCTTGGGCAATACAACTTCGCTTCGCGTAGAGGCTGGGCCCGGAAAGCAAGGGCGTGGGGCTGGTGACCTGGTCTCCGAAGCTCCGATACCCATAACTTTTGATCCGTAAGGAGTTATGCGGCCCACAGCAAATTGTTGGAAAGCTCTCCGAGAGCTCTACAATTGGGGCAACAAGACTGCTCGGCTGCGCCTATTTTTGGTACAAAAAAATGAACATTTTCATCAGTTACGGGCCACTTTTCTTCTTTTTGTGATGTTTTTCATCCTGGGTCGTTCGTCGTTAGCCACAAAAAAGACGAGCACCCAACTAGCGAAACATTAGAGAGCTCTACAATGCATCGATATCACATCTTGCGGTGATGCTGCTTTGTTAAAGCTGATGGGCTGTCGATAAGCCCATTGGGCCTTTTGAATGGGCCGTCTCTCTTGGCTGGGACTGAGAACCGTCAACACATATGGGCTTTGCACCCTCAACATGATGGGTATGATCAAACTAGTGCTAATGTACCGTATCCCATCAGAAATCCTAAGTTAAGCGTGCTTGGGCTAGAGTAGTACTAGGTAGGGTGACCCTTAGGAAGTCCCCATGTTGCAACCTCGTTTTCATTTTTTTTTGCCCCGTTTAGCCTTGCCAAGATGCTTTGTCCATCACATTTCTAGTCTCGAGTCCCACAACATCTTAGGCAAACAACTTTGCTTCGCACGAAGGCTGGGGCCGTGACCTAGTCTTCGTCGCTCCAGTGCCAATAACTTTTGATCTGTAAGGAGTTATGCTGCGCATAGCATACCGTTGGAAAGCTCTCTGGGAGCTCTATGATGGAGGCAACAAATCTGCTCGGCTGTACCTATTTTTGGTACCCAAAATTGTACGTTTTCATCTATTTTGGGATACTTTTCTTCTTTTTGTACTGTTTTTTCATTCCGGGTTGTTCGTCGAGATCTACGAAAAGGACGAGAACCCAACTCGCGGAACATTAGGGGTCTCTACAATGCATCGATATCACGTCTTGCTGTGATGCTGCTTGTTTGAAGCAAATGGGCTGTCGATAAGCCTATTGGGCCATTTGAATGGGTCGTCTCTCTTGGCAGAGACTGTGAACCGTTCACACATAAGTGCTTTGCACCATCAACATAATGGGTGCGATTATACCGGCACTAATGCACCAGATCCTATCAAAACTCCGAAGTTAAGCATGCTTTGGCGAGAGTAGTACTAGGATGGGTGGCCCCTTGGGAAATCCTCGTGTTGCACCATATTTCCATTTTTTCCCTGTTTAGCCTTGCCAAGGTGCTTTATCCATCAAATTTCTATTCTCGAGTCCCACGGCATCTTGGGCAAGACAACGTCGCTTCGCGTAGAGGCTGGGCCCACAAACCGGCGGCGTGGGGCCTCTAACAATGTTTTCGTCGCACTAGTGACCATAACTTTTGATTCGTAAGGAGTTATGCAGCGTACAGCATACCGTTGTAATACTCACTCGGAGTTCTACGACGGGGGCAGCAAGACTGCTCGGCTGTGCATATTTTTGGTACAAAAAATCAAACATTTTCATCAGTTACGGGCCATTTTTCTTCATTTTGCTCTGTTTTTTCATCTCGGGTCATTCGTTGTGAGCCTCGAAAAGGAAGGAAACACAACTTGTGAAACATTTGAGGGCTCTACAATGCATCGATATCACGTCTTGCGGTGATGCTACTTTGTAGAGGCAGATGGGCTGTGGATAAGCCCAATGGGCCTTTTCAATAGGGCCGTCTCTCTTGGCTGGAATTGTGAACCGTCAACACATAAAGGCTTTGTACCTTCAACATGACGGGTGCGATCATCCCAGCACTAACGCACCAGATCCCATCAGAAATCTGAAGTTAAGCATGCTTGGGCGACAGTAGTGCTAGGATGGGTGACCCCTTTTTCATTTTTTTTTGCCCCGTTTAGCCTTGCCAAGATGCTTTATCCGTCACATTTCTATTCTCGAGTCCCACAGCATCTTGGGCAAGGCAACTTCGCTTCGTGTAGAGGCTGGGCCCATAAACCGAGGGCGTGGGACTTGTGACCAAGTATCTATCATTCCAGTACCCATAAGTTTTGATCCGTAAGTAGTTATGCGGCGCACAACATACCGTTGGAAAGCTCTCCGAGAACTTTATGACGGGGGCAACAAGATTGCTTAGTTGCGCCTATTTTTGTTACCCAAAATCTCCCATCAACATGACGGGTGCGATCATACTATCACTAATGCACCGTATCCCATCAGAACTCCGAAGTTAAGCGTGCTTGGGCGAGAGTAGTACTAGGATGAGGGACCCCCTAGGAAGTCCTCGTGTTGCACCCTTTTTTTTCATTTTTTCCCCTGTTTAGCCTTGCCAAGATGCTTTATCTATCACATTTCTATTCTCGAGTCCCACGGCATCTTGGGCAAGACATCTTCGCTTCACGCAGAGGCTGGGCCCGCAAACCGAGGTCGTGGGGCTTGTGATCTGGTCTCTATCGCTCAGGTGCCCATAACTTTTGATCCGTAAGGAGTTATGTGACGCACAACATACCGTTGGAAATCTCTCCAGAAGCTCTACGATGGGGGCAACAATCCTGCTCAGCTGCGCATATTTTTGGTATAAGAAATTGAATATTTTCATCAATGATGAGACACTTTTCTTCTATTTGCACTGTTTTTTCATCCTGGGTCATTCGTCGTAAGCAGCAAAAAGGACGAGAACCCAAGTCGCGAAACATTAGAGGGCTTTACAATGCATCGATATCACATCTTGCAGTGATGCCGCTTTGTTGAAGCAGATGGGCTGTCGATAAGCCCATTGAGCCTTTTGAATAGGTCGTCTCTCTTGGTTGGGACTGTGAACCTTCAACGCATATGGGCTTTGCACCATCAACATGACGGGTGGGATCACACCAGCACTAATGCACCAGATCCCATCAAAACTCTGAAGTTAAGCATTCTCGAGTCCCACAGCATCTTGGGCAAGACAACTTCGCCTAGCGTAGAGGCTGGGCCTGCAAACCGAGGGCGTGGGGCTTGTGACCTGGTCTCTGTCGCTCTAATGCCCATAACTTTTGATCCGTAAGGAGTTATACGGCGCACAACATATAGTTGGAAACCTCTCTGGGAGTTCTACGACAGGGGCAGCAACCCTGTTCAGCTGTGCCCATTTTCTGTACCCAAAATTGAAAATTTTCATCAGTTTTGGACCACTTTTTTTCTTTTTCTGCACTTTTTTTATCTCGGGTCGTTCATCGTGAAAAGGACGAGCACCCAACTTGCGAAACATTATAGGGCTCTACAACGCGTCGATATCACGTCTTGTGGTAATGCTGCTTTGTTAAAGGAGATGGGCTGTCATTAAGCTCATTGGACCTTTTGAATGGGTCGTCTCTCTTGGCTAGGACTGTGAGTCGTCAACACATAAGGGCTTTGCACCATCAACATGATGGGTACCATCATACCAGCACTAATGTACCCGATCCCATTAGAACCCCGAAGTTAAGCGTGCTTGGGCGAGAGTAGTACTAGGATGGGTGACCCCTTGGGAAGTACTCGTGTTGCACCCTATTTAATTTTTTCCCCTTTTAGCCTTGCCAAGATGCTTTATCCATCACATTTCTATTCTCGAGTCCCACAACATCTTAGGCAAGACAACTTCGCTTCGCGTAGAGGCTGGGCCAGCAAACAGAGGGCGTGGGGCCTGAGACCTCATTTTCGTCGCTCTGGTGCCCATAACTTTTGATCCATAAAGAGTTATACGGCATACAACATACTGTTGAAAAGCTCTCCAGGAGCTCTACGACAGGGGTAGCAAGCCTGCACAGTTGCGCCTATTTTTTATAACCAAAATCGAAGGTTTTCATCTATTTCGGGCCACTTTCTTCTTTTTGTTTTGTTTTTTCATCCCATGTCGTTCGTCGTGAGCCATGAAAAGGACGAGAATCCAACTCGTGGAACATTACAGGGCTCTGCAATGCGTTGATATCACATCTTGTGGTGATGCTACTTTGTTGAAGCAGACGGGTTGTCATTAAGCCTATTGGGCCTTTTGAATGGGCCGTCTATCTTGGCTGGGACTATGAGCCGTAAACACATAAGGGCTTTGCACAATCAACATGATGGGTGCAATCATACCAATACTAATCCACCGGATTGCATCAAAAATCTAAAGTTAAGCGTGCTTGGGCGATAGTAGTACTAGGATAGGTGACCCCTTAGGAAGTCCTCGTGTTGCAACCCCCTTTTCATTTTTTTTGTCTCGTTTAGCCTTGCCAAGATGCTTTATCCATCACATTTTTATTCTCAAGTCCTACAGCATCTTGGGCAAGACAACTTTGCTTCGCGTAGAGGCTGGGCCCGTAAACCTAGCGCGTGGGGCTTGTGACCTAGTCTCCGTCGCTCCGGTGCCCATAACTTTTGATCCGTAAGGAATTATGCGGCACACAACATACTGTTGGAAAGCTCTCCAGGAACTCTACGACATGTGTAGCAAGCCTACTTAGTGGCGCTTGTTTTCTGTACCCACATTTGAACGTTTTCATTAGTTGCGGGCGACTTTTCTTCTTTTTGAACTATTTTTTCATCCCAGGTCGTTCGTCGTGAGCCGCGAAAAGGTCAAGAACCTAAGTCGTGAAACATTAGAAGGCTCTGCAACACGTCGATATCATGTCTTTCGGTGATGCTACTTTGTTAAAGTAGATGGGCTGCCATTAAGCCCATTGGGCCTTTTGAATGGGCCATCTCTCTTGGTTGGGACTGTGAGCCGTCAACACATAAGGGCTTTGCACTATCAACATGACGGCTACGATCATACCAGCACTAGTGCACCGGATCCCATCAGAACTCCGAAGTTAAGCGTGCTTGGGCGAGAGTAGTACTAGGATGGGTGACCCCTTGGGAAGTCCTTGTGTTGTACCCCTTTTCATTTTTTTCCCCGTTTAGCCTTGCCAAGATGTTTTATCCATCACATTTCTATTCTGGAGTGCCACGACATCTTGGGTAAGACAACTTCGCTTCGCGTAGAAGCTGTGCCCGCAAACCGAGGGCGTGGGGCCTATGACCTGGTCTCCGTCACTCTGGTGCCCATAACTTTTGATCAGTAAGGTGTTATGCAGTGCACAACATACCATTGGAAAGATCTTAGGAGCTCTACGATGGGGACAGTAAGCCTGCTTAGCAGCGCCTATTTTAAATACCCAAAATCGAACGTTTTCATCAATTTTGGGTAACTTTTCTTCTTTTTGTACTATTTTTTCATCCTGGGTCATTCGTCGTGAGTTGTAAAAAGGACGAGAACCGAACTCGCAGAACATTGAAGGGCTCTGCAACGTGTCGATATCACGTCTTGCGGTGATACTACTTTGTTGAAGCAGATGGGCTGTCGATACCCCACCATGTCTCCACATCACCTTCTAACTGAAAGACTGCATGGGCGTCCTTTTTCTCATCTACATAATCCTATGTAACGTAAATCTTCTCTATTCGAGACAACCAATAATCTTTCTCTTCACTATTCGGTTGGCCCCTGAACTTCAGAGGGCTGTAATACAAGAAATTCTTGAGGTTATCACCTCCCCTATTACCTCTGTTTCCACCACTACTACCAGCACCATGAGTGTTGTTGTTATTACTATTAGCTGCTGCTGCTTCAATTTTAGCTGCTGCTATGGCTGCTGCGATTTCTGCTTGTTGTTCCATAGCCCTACTCATCCGATCGATGGCAGTCGCCATCAAATTGAACATAGTTATACCAGGATTAGCTTTATTCGCATTCCCAGGCTCTTGAGATCCAGCGTTGCTACGAGTGTTACGACCTGCCATCTATAGATATAGAATATATACCAACCACGGTTAGAGGTTATGCATGCATTATGTGAGTTATGAATAGGTAAACTTCTAACACTTCTACATGCATGCATATAGTTATATCTATCATGTAAGTTAGACATAAACAATAAGCAATTTCAGCATGTTAAGCATGTATGGTTGCACATAAGCCTATAAAGAAATCCCCTAAGACTTTATTCGAGTTAAGACTCTTCCCCCAGGGACCTCTATTCAAAACCCGGACTACGCTAACTAAAGCTAGCTCTATGCTAACTAAAGCTAGCTCTGATACGACTTAAATAGATGTCATGCCCCGGGACCAAGACCAGCGAAGGTTAAGGTCAGAGCGCGACGTGTCAATCAACTTAATATTTGTAAGATCATCGATTAACAACCTAGCATGCATTTTTCATTCCATAAGTGTGTGTTGTAGGATTATAGTGTATGTAGAGGGTGTAGTGTGTGTTGATGGGTGAGTGCGTATTGGTGTGTGTTTGTGTGTTTGACTTGGGTAAGACCAAATAGTGTTAGGATATTGAATTATTTTGCTTCAGGACAAGAGTGCCCTTGGGCTTGCTTACGTATTACAAGTTTGCCATTCTAGTATTAATTCTAACTACCTAGTTACTAATCTTAGCTCCACAATGTTAATTAATTTCCTATGACTCCTAAAATATTTGGCGGCACATTAAACGATGATATGCACGTAATTCGAGGTAAATATACATAAACCTATTTAACAACATATAAAACATCAATGCATATTAAAATGACTTAATTATGTATGACATGACCTAATGCACATCTGGTCTTGAGTCGGGTCTTACAGGCTGGGACCGAAAACCGAGGGCGTGGGGCCTGTGACCTGGTCTATGTCGCTCCGGTGCCCATAACTTTTAATCTGTAAGGAGTTATGCAGCATACAACATACCGTTGGAAAGCTCTCCGAGAGCTCTACGACCTGGGCTACCAGCCTGCTCGGCTGCGCCAATTTTTGGTACCAAAAATTGAACGTTTTCATCAGTTTTAGGCTAATTTTCTTCCTTTTGCGCTATTTTTTCATCCCGGGTCATTCGTCAGGAGCTGTGAAAAGGACGAGAACCCAACTCACTGAACATTAGAGGGCTCTGCAACACGTCGATATCACTTCTTAAGGTGATGCTGCTTCGTTGAAGCAGATGGGCTGTCAATAAGCCCATGGGGCCTTTTGAATGGACCGTCTCTCTTGGCTGGGACTATGAACCATCAACACATAAGGGCTTTGCACCCTCAAAATGACGGGTGCGATCAAACCAACACTAATGCACCGGATCCTATTAGAAATCCAAAGGTAAGCGTGCTCAAGCGAGAGTAGTACTAGGATGGGTTACCCCTTGGGAAGTCCTCTTGTTGCATCCCCTTTTTATTTTTTTCCCCGTTTAGCCTTGCCAAGATGCTTTATCCATCACATTTCTATTCTCGAGTCCCACGACATCTTGGGCAAAAAAAATTCACTTCGCGTAGAGGCTGGGCCTGCAAACCGAGGGCGTGGGGCTCGTGACCTGATCTCCGTCGATCCAGTGCCCATAACTTTTGACCCGTAAGGAGTTATGCAGAGCATAGCATACCGTTGGACAGCTCTCCGGGAGCTCTACGATAGGGACAGTAAGCCTGCTCGGCTGTTCCAATTTTTGATACCCAAAATTGAACATTTTCATCAGTTTTGGGCCATTTTTTTTCTTTTTGTGCTGTCTTTTCGCCGCGGGTCCTTCATCGTGAGCCATGAAAAGAATGAGAACCCAACTCATGGAACATTAGATGGCTCTGTATCGCGTTGATATCACGTCTTGCTGTGATGCTGCTTTGTTGAAGTAGATGGGCTATCATTAAGCCCATTGGGCCTTTTGAATATGCCATCTCTCTTGGCTGGGACTGTGAACTGCCAACACATAAGGGCTTTGCACTCTCAATATGCCGGGTGCAATCATTCTAGCACTAACACACCGGATCCCATCAGAAATCCGAAGTTAAACGTGCTTGGGTGAGAGTAGTTCTAGGATGGGTGACCCCCTAGGAAGTACTCGTGTTGCACCCCCTTTTCATTCTTTTTCCCTGTTTAGCCTTGCCAAGATGCTTTATCCATCACATTTCTATTTTCGAGTCCCACGGCATCTTGGGCAAGACAACTTCGCTTCGCGTAGAGGCTAGGCTCGCAAACCGACGATGTGGGGCTTGTGACTTAGACTTCATCACTCTGGTCCCCATAACTTTTGATTTGTAAGGAGTTCTGCGGCACACAGCATACCGTTGGAAATCTATCTGGGAGCTCTATGACAGGGGCAGCAAGCCTGCTCTGCTGCACCTATTTTCGGTACACAAAATCAAACATTTTCATCAATTTCGGGCAACTTTTCTTCTTTTTGCGTTATTTTTTTGTCCTAGGCCATTCGTCGTGAGTCGCTAAAAGGATGAGAATCCCACTTGCGAAAAAGTAGAGGGCTCTGCAATGCGTCGATATCACATCTTGCGGTGACGCTGCTTTGTAGAAGCAGATAGGCAGTCATTAAGCCCTTTGGACCTTTTGCATAGGCCGTCTCTCTTGGCTGGGACTGTGAGCCATCAAGACATAAGGATTTTGCACCATCAACCTGACGGGTGCGATCATACCAGCACAAATTCACTAGATCTCATCAGAACTCTGAAGTTAAGCATGCTTGGGCGAGAGTAATACTAGGATGGGTGACCCCTTGGTAAGTTCTCGTGTTGCACCCCTATTTTATTTTTTTCCCCGTTTAGCCTTGCCAAGATGCTTTATCCATCACATTTCTATTCGTGAGTCCCACGGTATCTTGGGCAAGGCAACGTCGCTTCGCGTAGAGGCTGGGACCGCAAACCGAGGGCATTGGGCCTGTGACCTGGTCTCCGTCACTCCGGTGCCTATAACTTTTGATCTGTAAGGAGTTATGCGGCATACAACATACCGTTGGAAAGCTCTCCGCGATCTCCCGATAGGGGTAGTAAGCCTGCTGAGCTGTGCATATTTTCGGTACCCAAAATTGAACTTTTTCATCAGTTTCTGGTTACTTTTATTCCTTTTGCACTATTTTTTCATCCCGGGTCATTTGTCGTGAGCCGCGAAAAGGACGAGAACCCAACTCGGGGAACATTATAGGGCTCTGCAATGCGTTGGTATCACATCTTGCGGTGATGCTACTTTGTTGAAGCAGATGGGCTGTCGATAAACCCATTGGGCCTTTTGAATCGACCGTCTCTATTGGCCAGGACTATGAACCGTCAACACATAAGGGCTTTGCACCCTCAACATGATGGGTGCGATCATACCAGCACTAATGCACCGGATCCCATCAGAAATATAAAGTTAAGCGTGCTTGGCCATGAGTCGTACTACGATGGGTGACCCCTTGGGAAGTCCTCGTGTTGCACCCCCTTTTCATTTTTTTTTCCCTATCTAGCCTTGCCAAGATGCTTTATCCATCACATTTCTATTCTTGAGTTCCATGGCATCTTGGGCAAGACAAATTCACTTCGCGTAGAGGCTGGGCCAACAAACTGAGGGCGTGGGGCCTGTGACCTGGTCTCCGTCGATCCGGTGCCAATAAATTTTGATCCTTAAGGAGTATTGCGGTGCACAGCATACTGTTGGAAAGCTCTTGGGAGCTCTACAACGGGGGTAGCAAGCTTCCTTGGCTGTGCCTATTTTTGGTACCCAAAATCGAATGTTTTCATCAGTTTTGGGCCATCTTTCTTCTTTCTGCGCTGTTTTTTCATTCTGAGTCATTCGTCGTGAGCTGCGAAAAGGACGAGAACCCAAATCGTGGAAAATTAGATGGCTCTACAACTCGTCGATATCACGTCTTGTGGTAATGCTGCTTTGTTAAAGCAGATGGGCTGTCATTGAGCCCATTGGGCCTGTTGAATGGGCCGTCTCTCTTGGCTGGGACTATGAACCGTCAACACATAAGGGTTTTTCACCCTCAACATGATGGGTGCGATCATACCAGCACTAATGCACTGGATCCTATCAGAAATCCAAAGTTAAGCGTGCTTTGGCAAGAGTAGTACTAGGATGGGTGACCCCTTGGGAAGTTCTCGTGTTGCACCCTATTTTTATTCTTTTTCCCCGTTTAGCCTTGCCAAGATACTTTATCCATCATATTTCTATTCTCGAGTCCCACGGCATCTTGGGTAAGACAACTTCGCTTCGTGTAGAGGCTAGGCCCGCAAACCGATGGCGTGGGGCCAGTGACCTGGTCTTTGTCGCTCTGGTCTCCATAACTTTTGATCCGTAAGGAGTTATGCGGCGCACAGCATACCATTGATCCGTAAGGAGTTATGCTTGTTTTAGGTACGCAAAATCGAACATTTTCAGCAATTTTTGGTCACTTTTCTTCTTTTTGCACTGTTTTTCTATCCCGGGTCGTTTGTCGTGAGCTGCAAATAGTAGAGAACCCAACTCGTAGAACATTAGACGGCTCTGCAATGCGTCGATATCACATCTTATAGTGATGCTGCTTTGTTGAAGCAGATGGGCTATCATTAAGCCCATTGGGCCTTCTAAATAAGCCTTCTCACTTGGCTGGGATTGTGAACCATCAACACATAAAGGTTTTGCACCCTCAACATGACGGGTGTAATCATACCAGCACTAATGGACCGGATCCCATCCGAAATCCGAAGTTAAGCGTGCTTAGGCGAGGGTAGTACTAGGATGGGTGACCCCTTGGGAAGTCCTCGTGATGCACCCCCTTTTTCATTTTTTTCCTCGTTTAGCCTTGCCAAGATGCTTTATCCATCACATTTCTATTCTCGAGTCCCATGACATCTTGCACAAGACAAATTCACATCGCGTAGAGGTTGGCCCCGCAAACTTAGGGCGTGGGTCCTATGACCTTGTCTCCGTCGATCCGGTGCGCATAACTTTTGATCCATAAGGAGTTATGCGGCGTGATGCATACCATTGGAATGCTCTCTAGGAGCTCTACGACGGGGTCAGAAAGCCTGCTTAGCTGTCCCTATTTTCGGTACCCAAAAATGAACATTTTCATCAGTATCGGGGTACTTTCCTTCTTTTTGCGCTGTTTTATCATCCTGGGTCGTTTGTCGTGAGTCGCGAGAAGGACGAGAACCCAACTCACAAAACATTAGATGGCTCTACATCGCGTCGATATCACGTCTTGTGGTGATGCTGCTTTGTTGAAGCACATGGGCTATCATTAAGCCCATTGGGCCTTTTGAATAGGCCGTCTCTCTTGGCAGGGACTGTGAACCGTCAACACATAAAGGTTTTGCACCCTCAACATGATTGGTGCGATCATACCAGCACTAATGCACCGGATCCCATCCAAAATCCGAAGTTAAAGAATCCAAAGTTAAGCATGCTTGGGCAAGAGTAGTACTTGGATGGATGACCCCTTGGGAAATCCTCGTGTTGCACCCCTCTTCATTCTTTTTCCCCGTTTAGCCTTGCCAAGAATCTTTATCCATCACATTCCTATTCTCAAGTCCCACGGTATTCTGGGCAAGAAAACTTCGCTTCGCGTAGAGGCTAGGCTCACAAACCGAGGGCGTGGGGCCTGTGACTTGGTTGCCATCGCTCCGGTGATCATAACTTTTGATTCGTAAGGAGTTATGCGGCGCACAGTATACCGTTGCAAAGCTCTCTTGGAGCTCTACGATGGGGGTAGCAAGCCTGCTCGTCTGCGCATGTTTTTGTTACACAAAATTGAACGTTTTCATCAATGTCGGGCCACTTTTCTTCTTTTTGCACTATTTTTTTTATCCCGGGTTTTTCGTCGTGAGCTGCGAAAAGGATGAGAACCCAACTCGCGGAACATTAGATGGCTCTGCAACTCGTCGATATTACGTCTTGCGGTGATGCTGCTTTGTTGAAGCATATGGGCTGCCATGAAGCCCATTGGGCCTTTTGAATGGGCCGTCTCTCTTGGTTGGGACTGTGAGCCGTCAACATATAAGGGCTTTGCACCCTGAACATGACTGGTGTGATCATACCAGCACTAATAAACCGGATCCCATCAGAAATTCAAAGTTAAGCGTGCTTGGGCGTGAGTAGTACTAGGATGGGTAACCCCTTGGGAAGTCCCCGTGTTGAACCCCTTTTCATTTTTTTTCCCTGTTTAGCCTTGCCAAGATGCTTTATCCATCACATTTCTATTCTCGAGTCCCACGGCATCTTGGGCAAGAAAAATTCGCTTCGCGTAAAGGCTGGGCCAGTAAACTGAGGGAGTGGCCCCTGTGACCTGGTATCCGTCGATCCGTAAATGTTGATCCGTAAGGAGTTATGCGGCACAGCATACCGTTGGAAAGCTCTCCGAGAGCTCTACGATTGCGGCAGCAAGCTTGCTTGGCTGTGCCTATTTTCGGTACCTAAAATCAAACGTTTTCCTCAGTTTTGGGCCACTTTTCTTCTTTCTGTGTAGTTTTTTCATCCCAGGTTGTTCGTCGTGATCCGCGAAAAGGACAAGAACCCAACTCGGGGAACATTAGATGGCTCTGCAACTCGACGATATCACATCTTGCAGTGATGCTGCTTTGTTAAAGCAGATGGGCTGTCATTAAGCCTATTGGGCCTTCTAAATGGGCCGTCTCTCTTGGCTGGGATTGTAACCGTCAACACATAAGGCTTTTCACCCTGAACATGTCGGGTGCGATCATACCAGCACTAATTCACCTGATCTCATCAGAAATCCAAAGTTAAGCGTGCTTGGCCAACTGTAGTACTAGGATAGGTGACCCCCTCGGAAGTCCTTGTGTTGCACCTCCTTTTTCATTTTTTTCCCAGTTTAGCCTTGTAAAGATGCTTTATCCATCACATTTTTATTCTCGAGTCCCACGGCATCTTGGGCAAGACAACTTCGCTTTGCATAGAGGCTAGGCCCGCAAACCGAGGGCGTGGGGCCTGTGACTTGGTCTCCTTCGCTCTGGTCCCCATAACTTTTGATCTGTAAGGAGTTATGCGGCGTACAGCATCCCGTTGGAAAGCTCTCTAGAAGCTCTACGACGGGGGCAGTAAGCCAGCTCGGTTGCGCCTATTTTTGGTACACAAAATTGAACATTTTCTTCAATTTCAGGCCACTTTTATTCTTTTTGCGCTATTTTCTTGTTCCGGGTCACTCGTTGTGAGCTGCGAAAGGGACAAGAACCCAACTCACAGAACATTAGAGGGCTCTGCAATGCGTCGATATCACGTCTTGCGGTGATGCTACTTTGTTGAAGCAAATAGGCTGTCATTAAGCCCATTGGGCCTTTTAAATAGGTCATCTCTCTTAGCTGGGATAGTGAGCTGTCAATACATAAGGACTTTGCACAATCAAAATGTCAGGTGTGATCATACCAGTAGTAATGCACCGGATCCCATCAGAACTCCGAAGTTAAGCGTGCTTGGGCGAGAGTAGTACTAAGATAGGTGACCTCCTGGGAAGTCCTCGTGTTACACCCCTCTTTCATTTTTTTCCCTATTTATCTTTGCCAAGATGCTTTATCCATCACATTTCTATTCTCGAGTCCCACGGTATCTTGGGCAAGACAACATCACTTTGCATAGAGGCTGGGCCTGCAAACCGAGGGTGTGTGGCCTGTAACCTAGACTCTGTCACACCGGTGCCTATAACTTTTGATCCATAGGAGTTATGCAGTGCATAGCATACCGTTGGAAAGCTCTCCTCGAGCTCTATGACGGAGGCAGCAAGCCAGCTCAACAGGGCCTATTTTCAGTACCCAAAATTGAACATTTTCATCAGTTTCTAGTTAATTTTCTTCATTTTGCACTATTTTTCCATCCCGGGTCATTCGTCGTGAGCCACGAAATGGACGAGAACCAACTCGCGGAACATTAGAGGGCTCTGCAATGCGTCGATATCACGTCTTGCGGTGACGCTGCTTTTTGGAAGCAGATGGGCTATCGATATGCCCATTGGGCCTTTTGAATGGGCCGTCTCTCTTGGTTGGGACTGTGAATTGTCAACACATAAGGGCTTTGCACCCTCAACATGGCGGGTATGATCATACCAGCATTAATGCACTGGATCCCATCAGAAATCTGAAGTTAAGCGTGGTTGGGCAAGAGTAGTACTAGGATGGGTGACCCCTTGGGAAGTCCACGTGTTGCACCATATTTTTCCTTTTTTTTCCCAGTTTAGCCTTGCCAAGATGCTATATCCATCACATTTATTTTCTCGAGTCCCACGGTATTTTGGGCAAAACAAATTCACTTCGCGTAGAGGCTGGGCCAGCAAAACGAGGGCTTGGGACTTGTGACCTCCTCTCTATCGATCCGGTGCACATAACTTTTGATCCGTAAAGAGTTATGTGGCGCACAGCATACCATTGGAAAGCTCTTCGGGAGCTCTACGACAGGGGCAAGAACCCTGCTCGGCTGTGCCTATTTTTGGTACCCAAAATCGAACATTTTCTTCAGTTTCTGGCCACTTTTCTTCTTTTAAAGCCTTTTTTTGGTCCCGGGTCGTTCGTCGTGAGCCGCAAAAAGGACGAGAACCTAACTCGGAGAACATAAGATGGCTCAGCAATGCGTTGATATCACGTCTTGCAGTGATTGTGCCTTGTTGAAGCAGATGGGCTGTCATTAAGCACATTGGGCCTTTTGAATGGGCTGTCTCTCTTGGCTGGGACTGTGAACCATCAACACATAAGTGCTTTGTACCCTCAACATGACCGGTGCGATCATACCAGCACTAATGCACCAGATCCCATCAAAAATCCGAAGTTAAGCGTGTTTGGGCGAGAGTAGAACTATGATGGGTGACCCCTTGGGAAGTCCTCGAGTTGCACCCCATTTTCATTCTTTTTCCCTGTTTAGCCTTGCCAAGATACTTTATCTATCACATTTCTATTCTCAAGTCCCACGGCATCTTGGCGAAGACAACTTCACTTCGCGTAGAGGCTAGGCTCACAAACCGAAGGCGTAGGGCCTGTGACTTGGTCTCCTTCGCTCCGATCCCCATAACTTTGGATCCGTAAAGAGTTATGCGGCTCACAACATACCGTTGGAAAGATCTCTGGGAGCTCTACGACGGGGGCAGTAAGCCTACTTAGCTGCGATTGTTTTCAGTACACAAAATTGAATATTTTCGTCAAATTTGGGTCATATTTCTTATTTTTGTGCTATTTTTTTTTACCTAATTGTTCGTCGTGAACTGCAAATAGGATGAGAACCCAACTCGCAGAATATTAGATTTATCTGAAATGCATCGATATCACGTCTTGCGGTGATGCTGCTTTATTGAAGCAGATGGGCTGTCATTAAGCCCATTGGGCCTTTTGAAAGGGCCGTCCCTCCTGGCTGGGACTGTGAGCCGTCAAGACATAAGGGCTTTGCACCATAAACATGACGGGTGCAATTATACCAGCACTAATGCACCGGATCCCATCAGAACTCCAAAGTTAAGCGTGCTTGGGCGAGAGTGGTACTAGGATGGGTGACCCCCTGAGAAGTCCTCGTGTTGCACACCCCTTTCATTTTTTTCCCCATTTCGCCCTACCAAGATGCTTTATCCATCATATTTCTAATCTCGAGTCCCACGGTATCTTGGGCCTGACAACGTCCCTTGGCATAGAGGCTGTGAGGCCCGACCTTGATTTGCGTGCGATACCTCATTTCGTGTGCCCTAACCTAGATTTGTGTGCCTTGACCTAGGTTTAAGAATTTTGTTTCATTTTGTGTGCCTTGCATTGAATTACGTGCATCCATTTAGGGTTGTGTGCATTTACTTGGAAAACGTGCATTCATCTCGTAGTTCATGCCCTACCTCGTAGTGCATGCCCAAAACTTAAGAAAGCGTGCCCTCACACTAATCAAGAAAGCATCTTACACGAAGCACTAGATCATTAATTAATCCTACAAATTCTACTAACTAATATTAAATTACTAATTCAACCCACTAGAAGACAAAATCTCACAAAAAGCTAGACATTCCTTATTCTTTTGCACTTTCAAACATACAATTAATTAATGCTCAAAAGATGACAAAGATTCAGCATTTTCATGCCTTACTGACCACCTTGTGGCATTTATGCTTGCTTGCTCAATTCAAAATTAATCCTAGACAATTCTATGACAAGTTATGACACATTGCATAAAAAATTTAGCTCAAAAACTCCACCCAAAGCCTCCAAATCTCGACAAAGCTCCTTGCCCATGCTAAGTAATTCAAAAACCACGCTTCTTGAAGACACAAATCTGATTTTTTGTATGCCCAAGGCCGACACATGCTTCATCAATTGCAAGGCTTTCATTTTTTTTTCTTCATTTCTCTCATCTCCTCACATTTCTCTCTCTCCCTCTCATTCTTCTCTCTCTCTCTTGGCTTTGGCTGAGTTCATTCACTCCATAGCTCATCTTCATCATTCCATGGTTCATCAAGGCAAGCAAGTAGCTAAGAAGCTCGACTAAGCAAGCTAAGTTGCAAGAATCACACATGCAAGCTCTTTGAACAACCATTTCGGTCTAGGTGAGTTTCCTAACTTCCATTTCTTTTCTTCTTGTTCTAACCACATGCACCTACTAAGAACTTGGTCACTAAGCTAGGAAAATAGAGAAAATAGAGTTGGTGTCTCGGCTAAGCAAGGAAGAAGATCAACTTTGTGCTTCACCAAGAGTCTTGTGCATCTTCTTGTTGTTTTGCTAAGGTGAGGGCTAAACTTCTTGAAAATCCTTCAAAAAAAACCAAATGCATGCTCTTAAATGTTTGTCTTTGCTTCTGCACTTGAGATATATATGTGTTTATAAGCTTTTATAACCATGCATGGCAAGATTTTGGGCTAGAAGGTGATGATAGATGAAATCGGGTTTGTGACAGCATTCTGTCTTGTTGGTGCAAGATGATTTTGGCTAGGAAAATGATGCTGAAAATGCGTGAAAATTGGTGGGTAACTATTTTTGCCAGTTCTGAACACTTTTCCAAGAAATAGGCCAAAGCTAATTTTGATTCTAAGTTCCTCAAAATGATAAATCATTAAAATGTGTCCAAATCTGGAAGTCTGGAAAAATGAAGCAGGTTTTGGCAGATTCACTGGCCTTGTAGAACGAACCAGTGTTGACTTAGTAAATGACATCCAAAATTGATGAAATTTGGTATGATGCTATATTTTCCAGTTCTGGACATTTTTGTCAGAAATGGACTAAGGCTAAATCTGACCCTAAGGACCTAAAAAAAGACAAGTATTGAAATGTGTGCAAATCTGGACAGTTTTGTGCAATCCCACTGTTTTGCCTATAACTATTGAACCCGAACTCCAAATGATGTAAGATTTGTTTTTGAATTTAGTTCACTTCTTAAGCTTTAATTTAACATCTTATTCAATGGAATTGGATATTTTTTGCTTGTCTTAATGATTGTGAGAAAACAACCCATTGCAGTGAGGGTTTCACTTAGTGATGTGCATAGAAAAATTGTTGTAACTTCTCTTGTTGAATTAAATGCTTGGGATTGTGGCATTGGGATGTTGTGTGGACTGTTTTGAATACTTGAGGATGATTGAACTAATCGATGCATGCTTGAGATTGATTTTGAGTTGACTTGGGGCTTAATCGCACGGGTAAGCACGAAATGGAAACCCTAGTGACTAGGTAAACTTGCTAAGTGTTGATCATTTGGATATTGTATGTAATTATATGTTTAATAGGCTGCCCGTAGTTGCCGTTATAGCCCTAAATGTGATTTTGATCATTGCATGTTGACAAATAGGCCTTTCTAGCATCCGAACCCACGTAGATGTCGTTGCATGTCGAATAATCTTATTATTTGATTACGTGAACTTTGAAATGAGTTATATGACTTGATTTACATGCGTTACATGGCTGCCCCTTTAGTGTTCATATAACTCCATATGCCTTTTAAGTGAAATTACTTGTCTTATCGTGCCTCACTTGTTTACTTGTCAATGTGCAATCTTATGACTGCTCTGAGGCAACCTACTTTGTTGTCCTCCTAATGTGATATATTAAATGTCATAAATGTGCATTGCATACAAGGTTGCTGTAACACCCCGATCCCTCTCGAGACCGGGAGTTCTATCATTCAATCTAATCACAACCCAAACCAAAACCCGGGCATAATTTTCAGGGAAAATGGACGGAGTCTCACCTATTTCTAGGCGAAATGTAAAACCTGCGATAGCATATATAAGTGGACCAATACCATGTCCAAACATTCAACCACCTCAAGGCCATCCGAGCCTTGGTTCACAACAAGAAAATCACAAGTAAATATACATTCAAGCCTAGCAATTAAACTACACCAACCTATTTCATAAGCTAGACTATCATATCTTTCTATCTCTTTTCCTTTGTCATTACAATTATACATTGAAGTTAAGCTACATTAACTAAATACATAATCTAGTGAAACTTAAATTACACCCCCTTTAACATTAAATACATATAATACATAAAAGCATACAACTTTACAACTTTGACAACTCTAGTCACATAGGCACGCAGGACAACTCTTCAAGCACGGACTTTCACGAAATCACGAACTTTCCAGCTAACATGGCATTTCCTGAAATGTGGTGGTGAGGAGTGAGTATACACAATACGTATACTCAGTTAGGGTGAGACATATATCGAGTTGGAGAGAAAGAAAGTCATGCAATGCAAATAAGACAGTTAAGCAATATAACTGATAAATAAGCAATCAAAACAAACAATCAATACAATAAGCAATTACTGAAAGCATTAACACAACCATTCAAAGCTATACCACACTTTGAAGGCTATGGTTCACTCATACGAGCAATGTACCATTTCACGAACGATACATCAATCTCGAGCTTGATGTTGACAACGATGACAATAAGCGCGCATCCACCTTATAACACCAGTTTGGAATACCCCGGAAGTATCCATCAACTCTACGACCCAAATCTCCCTGGGAGGCAACCCAAGCGAGAAAAGGGAATAGCAGCGGAGCTAGAGCAACCAACACTGGCAACCCGAGGCTACCCAGAGAGGCCCATCACTCACGCGCGAGACACTATGCAATGCAAGACTCGATACAAGGCAATAAACGAGCGATAGCACAACAATACAAACTAGTGACAACAAACGAGATAACAAGCAATCACAATCAATACTAACATTCAACTAACTTTTCAAGCAAAACAAGCAATAATAAGCAACAATAACACCTGTAACGCCCCAATCCCTCATGAGACCAGAGGCTCTACTAACCATGATATTCTCAACCCAATCCCAAACTCGGTCTCAGACCACCTAAAATGTAATGCCCCGACTCAACCCCACGCTAAAGGTTAAGTCTGGACCGGACAAACGGACAGAGTCTCCCCTGTACCGTGGACATTCTGAAAGCCTGTAAGCAACCAATAAACCACAAAACAACCTAGAACTCCAATTCTAATTAAAGACTCAAACTTTAAGGCCATCCGAGCCTTAAAACATTCAAACAGTTAGAATCATGCAAGCATACATCCAACTTCACTTCTTTACAAAACCGCTTATCATGCCACTCCATGATAGCTTTTAAGCATTCTTAGAAATTGAAAACAACCAGTCATTCACTCCCAAGCATGCAGAGAAGCTAAGAGCAGAAATATAAGTTATTACATGCCATAGTTCATATCTCCTACTACAATCAACTAGCATTCAGCTTACAATCACTCAAACATATACATAAGCACTTAGGTTACAAAATAGAAAATAAGGTAGAGCAAACAAGATCTCCACATAATAGCAAGAGCCATAAATCCACCTCACGCAATTAGACACTGCAACTAAGGCAACTCCTCCTCCAAATGCACCTCCTGAAACATGTTAGCGAGGTATGAGCAACCACTGTTGCCCAGTGAGGGATAAAGCCTCCCGGGCCGTGCAATGCAATAAGTAATACAGTTAAACATTAATAGCAATTAAAACCATTCAAGAATGACAACAGATTAAGTAACCACACATTGAAAAGGATACATTACACTTAACCCCAACACTCCAATCTTCACTTGATCTTCATTCACGATCCACGAACCACGATCACTGTGCCGGCATAATCCCAATCACTCCAGTGGGTGTACTCTGAATTTACCCCGATAATCCTACGACCCAACATCTCTTGGCAATCTCCGGACCAGGCGAATGAGGGACTAGGGCACAGAGTTTGAATATCCACTGGCAGGCCCTCTGCCGCCCAGCCGATATTCAACACATCCGCCCCTGACACTATGGTTGCGCAACCACTATGCAATGCACTTATCAATGGGAAGACAATATCAACAATATAAGCTATAACATATAGGAGGATCAACAAAGTAGGTTGACCTCGAAGCAGTTAGAATAGAAGCAATTTACACAAGCAATTAAGCAGTTTTACAAAGGGTCATATTCAAGATACACATAGAACTATACCAAAAGCTCCAAAACAACTAGAAACCACATTTAAACACACAAGGAGTCATGCCATGTTTTTAAAAGCGTGAAACAACTGAATTTGCACTTAAACCCCTTTGTTATTCAAGCTATTTTCCTTCCAAACTCATGTTAGAGATTCAAATTCAAGGGGAAGCTATACCAATATTCTAATTAGCCCTTAAGGTACCCTTACAACCCTCAAACGCATTCAATTACCCGCAATTACCCCAAAAGCCCCAATTTTCCTCTTATAGCTTTGAACTACACATATCTTAACCGGGCTTCAAACAAGGGTTAACAAAGCTTCTATAGCACCTAGGTAGCCTAACAATACCAAATGTGAAGCTCAATTCTACGCGGATTAGCATTAACCCGAAACCCCTTTTAAAAAGTCGGCTATGTCGCGTTTTAGCTAAGTTCCGAGCAATTAAACTACATGGGGTCATTAGACTATCTTCATTAATATCTATAGCACCTAACTATAGTATTGAATCAAACCCGAAAGCACATTTTTTCAAAACCTTAAAATTTACACTATTCATTGTCTTCTTTAACTTGTCATTTCAAAATCTAGCCATAAACTATGCCAATAGCTTGCAAAAGAATGTTCACTAATCATTTTAGAAGGTTTTGGAAGCATTCATAAGCATTTATATCACAATATACAACAATTACAAAATTCAACACAAACCCTAACATTCAAAGAAATGCATATAAATGTTTCTCCCTCACCTCTACTAGTTTCCATGACGCAAGTTTGGCTCAATGGATCCACCTAGCATGTAATAGAACACATATTTATCACAAGAAACCTCATAGACGTGATTCACAGCCAAATATAACAACGAGAACAATAGCTAAGTAGGCAATACTAGCTCAATTATAGCAACTTATGCAATCAAAATTATTCTAACTTCCACCTATCACTACACAACCTTAGCATGCTACTATTATAACTTCGAGGCAGCCCAAAGGTCACCATTACAAGCGTAGAGATTACACACCACACAGGAGCACACATTTGCACCTAAACCAACCATTTCAACTCAAAAACACCAACAATTTAGCTTATTCCACCCAAACCACCATGACCCTCCAACTACCAACATTTTTCCCTATCTAATAAAAGGCTTATAAACCATATAATAGCATAAAATAAGCAATCTAATGGGTGCACAAAAACTGCCCAACGAAACAGCCCCTAAACGCCCAAAAATAGAAAAATTCAGCAAGCTACATTCTCCATTTATTTTGCTCCATTTTGCAATCTCAAGTTATTTTGTTATGCTAGATAAGTTCATTAACATATATGAGCATTATATAAAATCTAAGAATCAAGATTAGACACAACTTAGGCATATAAATCATTGAACAACTCAAAATAGCCAATTTCAACAAAATATGTTATATACAAGAAATTAATCGGTAAAGTCTTCTCTAACACCTATTTAGCAAGATACAAATGCAATCCTAGTATTTTATGACGTAAAAATAAACTTTGGAAGATTTGAAAAAAAATTCTCTCACCTTTGTTTCGCAAAATAAAGGCAAAAACGATCGGTAGAAAGATGCTAGACGTCGACACGAGTCCAAAAATGCTTGGTTTGCGTCTTGGTTCCGCTTCTAGCTCAAGATATAAGCAAAATAGTGAAAAATCTACTATTCTTAGGGTTTGGACTGGTCACGGCTGAAGCAAGAAGAAGATGAGCAATTTTGGGATTTTTTTGGTGTTTTATAAGCTTTAATGAAAGTCAAAGGTCAAGTCTTCGGTCAAACCCGCGTAAACCAAAATAGCCCTGCGCAACCTTACGAAAACGGCCATAACTTCTTCTAGAAAACTCCAATTCACGAACGGTTTGAAGCCTTAGAAACTAGACTCATAGAGTTTTCCAACCATATATAATTTGCTACCTAAATCTTCCCCAATTGGTTCAGATTTAATTCCAAAGTTGACCCAAAATTTGACTAATTAACCTTGCATTTTTATTTCTAATCACAAGTTTGCCTTTCATTAAACATTTTAAAATTTTCCACCTTGTCCTAGTTGGTCAATGTAGATGAAAAGTCAACTAGTTTAGTCAAAGAATGTGAAAGTCAACAAGATGTAATTTAAATGAACTTAAATGCAATTTTAAATTTTAAAACACTAAATAAGTCATGTAAATGCACATATTATTTTTCAAATAATGATTAAAATAAATGAATGCACATGTAATGAATGCTCGGGTTCTCACAGCTACCATTTAAGATAACACATAATAAATGCAATTAAATACGTGCCCATTTTGGGGTATCACAACACCAATTAAACAAGTATATCAAACAACCCTAAGCATTCTATAGGCATAATATCAAGATAACAAGCAAAATCACAAATCGGCCCCAACTATCAAAACACTACCATTTCCAAACGAGCCACGAGTTCTGGAAACCGACTTCGCCAATCCTCCTAGGTCATCATAAGGCACGTCTAAGGACCCCGAAACCCTACTTTACCCTAGAATTCGCGCAAAGCCCCGATTTCCCCCTTTGCTCGTTTGAACTACAACTATACCAACCAAACACCCAACCAACGCCATAATCGCACCAGAAGTGCTTCCATGGCCTTCCGAAACAATGCCAACACGCAAAACGAGAAAACGCCAAACTCGACCTAAACGACCCCGACTTTCACTAATCCGTTTTCCTCTGTTTTTCCATTACACATTCCAATTAAACCACACATTTAGGCATTCTAGCACATCTAGCATCTTCCTACATCAACAGAACGCGTAACGGAGTAACTTCATCGAAACGGTGGTTTACTCTTCATAATTTACTATTCATTATACAATTTATATTTCAATTTCAATTTTCAACTGCAGAAAATGTTAAAAAGCTATAAATACATGTTCTACAATCAACAAGGAACATTCTTTAAGTCTCAAAACAATTTAAATAACAATATACGGATAAATCCCAAAAATCAAAGTTAATACACAAAATATTCAAATGCGTAAATAACGATGAAACCCTCACCTTAGACGCTCCTAGACGCTAGGAAAACCTCGTAGGATGCCTCGGAAACCACCCCGTGCAAGCTCACGCGAAGAATCGAAGATTTGATGTTGAATTTTCTTTTTTTTTTCTCTCCTTATTTATTCGGCCCTTCTTGCTTCTATTCAGTTCTGTTTTTTTTTTATTTTGCTATTTTAGGCTATTAAAAAGGGCACAAGGTCAAAATGGTCAAGCCCCTTGGTCAAAGCTCACTTAAGTTGGTCAAACTAGGTTATTTCATGCATTTTTAGGCTAAAACAACTAAGGAAACATCAATTCTAGCTAACAACAATTAAATTATAAAATTTAAGGCACTAAAATACTAGTTTCACTATTTGCTGAGGACTCGAATTCATTTCCTAACTATCGCTCTCGATATGCAATGCACGTTGCGACAACAAAGAAGTAACAATTAAATCTCAAAGAATCTAAGAAATATATCATTTTTTGAAAGCATCATAGTTAAAATTTACTCCGACTCGGAGCTACTTTCCTCATTTATTTGAAAACCGAGTGATTTTAATGCAAGACAACCAAAACCGATTATTAAAATAATCAAAACAATCAAGTTAATCAATATTCATCTAAATTAATTAATTTAACCATTTCTAGAACATTTTAAAGAATTATGAATTCAATATTAAGATACAAATGAAAGTTAATACAACACGTAGTCAAATACAATTAAACACTAACATTTAAGATAACACTTAATTAATCACAAGAAAAGAATTTCAATTACTATAATTATTAGAAATAGGTAATAATCTTTTAATTATTCAATACACAACTACTAAATGCTTCCAAGAGAAATATTAAAATAGTGCAAATTGGTTGATTTAACTAATTAAACATTTAATCAAATGCAGTCAAGTGCTATTAAATGCATGCCGAGTTCGGGTTATCACATCCTCCCCCCCTTAAAACAATTGCGTCCTCGCAATTCTTCTTCCAATAGAACTCAGCATCATCTGAAATCCAATTCTGACTAATCTTCATTAGCTACTGAACAAGTATTTCATCAAGATGACCAATAGGAAAGTTCAAGTTGAAATGCCAAGCGGTAATGCCAAATAAAGGCTCAAAGGTAGATACCGTACAAGAATCCCGTTGACACGAATACCGAAGAAGAATAAATTGCAACCAAGAGCGCCGAGATAATACCAACAAAGACTAAAGCAAAGATACTGTAGATGTCATTAATACCACACAATAACGACAAGAAGAATACCTCACGCACGAACCTCCAATAGAAGTCTAACTATTACTGCCCGAGAATTCCCAAGCAAGAAGCCAAATAAAAGCTCAAACAAAGGTTCCATCTAGAGGTCTAAAGAAGTACCCCGCTGGTCATGAATTTCATAGAAGAATGCCCTATTAAGAGTGCTGAAGAAAAATACTAAGAACCCAATCAAATATATTTCAAAGGTCGAAAGAAGCCTTCCAAATAATAACCCCATGGAACAACCAATTAAATAGTGAGTTTTGCTATCAAATGCTGAGAGGAATATCAAAGGAAATAGCAGAGAGAAAATAATGTGCCCAATAAGACAATCAAGTTGAATAACAAATATAGTTTCCCAGATGGATGAAAACTCCAAGGATAAACACCGAACTGGTAAACAATATACCGAAACCAAACTCTGAGGCCTCTTCACTGTTTGCCAAGTGATAACTTCATACAACCTTGCTAATAAGGAAAATACCAATAGAACGCCCAATAAGAATTTCAAAGAATACCATAAGTAGTATTATACAATAAGTCTGATAGGAACTCCAAATACTAAACCTACTGAGGAACATTGAAGAAGATATCTAAAACAATGCTCCAATAAGAAAGTAGCCAAGTTTGCCTAATAAGTAAATATTAAATAATTGGCCACTGAGAATTCTAGAAAATACCATTGAAGAATTTCCAATCAGGGATGCCAATTTCACACCAAT
This sequence comes from Ehretia macrophylla, assembly GCA_037974665.1. Taxonomy (NCBI): domain Eukaryota; kingdom Viridiplantae; phylum Streptophyta; class Magnoliopsida; order Boraginales; family Ehretiaceae; genus Ehretia; species Ehretia macrophylla. The sequence goes on along the minus strand of CM075780.1, from coordinate 78,927,923 downwards.
AAAGACCGAGACACATATACCCTAGATAATACTGTGCAGTAAGGCCGATTGAAATCCCAATAGCCAAATCCACCGAGAAATGCCAACAAAAGTCTCCAAAGAATACCCATTAAGAAAACCACATAATGCTCCAAAGAACAACTAAATAAAACCCCAAGAGAAAGCTGCTCTTTCACAACTGTTAGGCACAGAGGAGGACCATAGAGATTCGCCAATAACCGAGCTCCAAAAGCAAACACCAATTACCAAATAAAGGCTAGTCAAATACCATTCATTTCCTGCCAATCCATACACTTTGAGAAGCTAGCTGTGAACCACTTTCTTCAGGGGAGGAAGAGGACTTACTTACCATTTCCACGGAACATGTATGAATGCCAGGATATCACATTTATACACATGCCTTATACTATTATGAAAGCAAGTTTACAAATAGTTTATTTAACAAAGTCACTCAATCACGACAATCAAGTCAAGCACAACATAATCAATTCAAATCACGGCATAGCTAATTCAAGGCATTCTATACACATATTACAAGTAATACTACAAACAAATAACAATTCACAAGGTCGATTCGATTCACAATGCCAATTCAATAAGTCAATTCGATAGACAACTAGACATTTCACCTTTCTTGAGAAACATTTAACACATAACACATAACTTTATCACATAAGTGCATACATTCAAGTCAAGACACACAATCTCACATACAAGCATACACTTTCAAGACACACTTAGCAAGCACACATTCAAGGGTCACTACCCACCAGACCGAGGACCTGTCCCGGCTTATGAGCTAGACAAGCTCTGATACCACCTGTAACACCCCGATCCCTCTCGAGACCGGGAGTTCTATCATTCAATCTAATCACAACCCAAACCAAAACCCAGGCATAATTTTTAGGGAAAACGGACGGAGTCTCCCCTGTTTCTAGGCGAAATGTAAAACCTGCGATAGCATATATAAGTGGACCAATACCATGTCCAAACATTCAACCACCTCAAGGCCATCCGAGCCTTGGTTCACAACAAGAAAATCACAAGTAAATATACATTCAAGCCTAGCAATTAAACTACACCAACCTATTTCATAAGCTAGACTATCATATCTTTCTATCTATTTTCCTTTGTCATTACAATTATACATTGAAGTTAAGCTACATTAACTAAATACATAATCTAGTGAAACTTAAATTACATCCCCTTTAACATTAAATACATATAATACATAAAAGCATACAACTTTACAACTTTGACAACTCTAGTCACATAGGCACGCAGGACAACTCTTCAAGCACGGACTTTCACGAAATCACGAACTTTCCAGCTAACATGGCATTTCCTGAAATGTGGTTGCGAGGAGTGAGTATACATAACACTTATACTCAGTGAGGGCGAGACAGATATCGAGTTGGAGAGAAAGAAAGTCATGCAATGCAAATAAGATAGTTAAGCAATATACTTGATAAATAAGCAATCAAAACAAACAATCAATACAATAAGCAATTACTGAAAGCATTAACACAACCATTCAAAGCTATACCACACTTTGAAGGCTATGGTTCACTCATACGAGCAACGTACCATTTCACGAGCGATACATCAATCTCGAGCTTGATGTTGACAACGATGACAATAAGCGCGCATCCACCTTATAACACCAGTTTGGAATACCCCGGAAGTATCCATCAACTCTACGACCCAAATCTCCCTGGGAGGCAACCCAAGCGAGAAAAGGGAATAGCAGCGGAGCTAGAGCAACCAACACTGGCAACCCGAGGCTACCCAGAGAGGCCCATCACTCACGCACGAGACACTATGCAATACAAGACTCGATACAAGGCAATAAACGAGCGATAGCACAACAATACAAACTAGTGACAACAAACGAGATAACAAGCAATCACAATCAATACCAACATTCAACTAATTTTTCAAGCATAACAAGCAATAATAAGCAACAATAACACCAATTAAACAAGTATATCAAACAACCCTAAGCATTCTATAGGCATAATATCAAGATAACAAGCAAAATCACAAATCGGCCCCAACTATCAAAACACTACCATTTCCAAACGAGCCACGAGTTTTGGAAAACGACTTCGCCAATCCTCCTAGGTCATCATAAGGCACGTCTAAGGATCCCTAAACCCTACTTTACCCTAGAATTCGCGCAAAGCCCTGATTTCCCCCTTTGCTCGTTTGAACTACAACTATACCAACCAAACACCCAACCAACGTCATAATCGCACCAAAAGTGCTTCCATGGCCTTCTGAAACAATGCCAACATGCAAAACGAGAAAATACCAAACTCGACCTAAACGACCCCGACTTTCACTAATCCGTTTTCCTCTGTTTTTCCATTACACATTCCAATTAAACCACACATTTAGGCATTCTAGCACATCTAGCATCTTCCTACATCAACAGAACGCGTAACGGAGCAACTTCATCAAAACGGGGGTTTACTATTCATAATTTACTATTCATTATACAATTTATATTTCAATTTCAATTTTCAACTGCAGAAAATGTTAAAAAGCTATAAATACATGTTCTACAATCAACAAGGAACATTCTTTAAGCCTCAAAATGATTTAAATAACAATATACGGATAAATTTCAAAAATCAAAGTTAATATACAAAATATTCAAATGCACAAATAACGATGAAACCCTCACCTTAGATGCTCCTAGACGCTAGGAAAACCTCGTAAGATGCCTCGGAAACCACCCCGTGGAAGCTCACGCGAAGAATCAAAGATTTGATGTTGAATTTTCTTTTTTTTTTCTCTCCTTATTTTTTCGGCCCTTCTTGCTTCTGTTCAGTTCTGTTTTTTTTTTTTTGCTATTTTAGGCTATTAAAAAGGGCACGAGGTCAAAATGATCAAGCCCCTTGGTCAAAGCTCACTTAAGTTGGTCAAACTAGCTTATTTCAAGCATTTTTAGGCTAAAACAACTAAGGAAACATCAATTCTAGCTAACAACAATTAAATTATAAAATTTAAGACACTAAAATACTAGTTTCACTATTTGCTGAGGACTCGAATTCATTTCCTATTTATCGCTCTCGATATGCAATGCACGTTGCGACAACAAAGAAGTAACAATTAAATCTCAAAGAATCTAAGAAATATATCATTTTTTGAAAGCATCATAGTTAAAATTTACTCCGGCTCGGAGCTACTTTCCTCATTTATTTGAAAACCGAGTAATTTTAATGCAAGACAACCAAAACTGATTATTAAAATAACCAAAACAGTCAAGGTAATCAATATTCATCTAAATTAATTAATTTAACCATTTCTAGAACATTTTAATGAATTATGAAGTCAATATTAAGATACAAATGAAAGTTAATACAACACGTAGTCAAATACAATTAAACACTAACATTTAAGATAACACTTAATTAATCACAAGAAAAGAATTTCAATTACTATAATTATTAGAAATAGGTAATAATATTTTAATTATTCAATACACAACTACTAAATGCTTCCAAGAGAAATATTAAAATAGTGCAAATTGGTTGATTTAACTAATTAAACATTTAATCAAATGCAGTCAAGTGCTATTAGATGCATGCCGGGTTCGGGTTATCACAATTGCAACCTTTCATTCTGGCGTGGTAGCATTCACGCACACCGGGCGACATTGGGCTTGTCGGTGCAACCATGACTACCATTGTCCAATTCTCTCTCTCACTTGGGGGCTAGACTTCCTCAGAGAGTTAGGTCGTAGGATTTCGGGGTATATCCGGAGTACACCCATTTGGCGTGATAAGGGGATGATTTGAAGTCGGCCGCAACAACTGATACTGGAAATAAACTGAGAGCAAAAGCTCACCGTATCCTTTTCACTATGTATATAAGTACTCTCGCTTGGTTCCTAGAGGACCTCAGGGAGGAAAGACGAGTAATTGTGTTCCTTTACTTTTTATTATTGTTATGGACTCAATTGTATTATATTCATGCTTGCAAAAGGGTTTTCATAAGTTGAACTAGAAAATGAGTTTCAAAACCTATTTCTCGTTCCCCCTCGCTGAGTTCATAAGGACTCACCCTCTTTTATCATCTCAGGTGAAGAAGATCAAGAACAGGTACCCAAGGACGACGTGCCTAATGATGATTCCTTGGAGTGATTGCCTGTCCTATGTGCTTTGTGTGATTATGGCTATTTGTGAACACTATGCTACTTGAAGACTATTTCTTTTCATGTTGCTTAATGTTTGTAATGTAAAAGACCCCCGTTGTAATTTGGGGTCTAATTTTGGGTTTATACTGATAATAACTAGACAGACACTACTATGATCGTTTTGATAGTGTCATCGGCTAGTATCTATCATAGGATTAAGTAAAATGAACCCATCCAATTTAAAGCAGGTACTCATTGTTAAGCTAAGATCAACAGGAGCTTTTGTAACGAGGATTAACAAACAAACGAGACATAATATCATGCCAGGTTATTAATCAAACTAGACATCGAGATAACTAGTAGGCGTATCAATTGATGGCAAATAGTAATCTTAGCTGGAAATAAAATTTGAGGTGTTTAGAGAACTAGGTCAAACTAAAGAGCCCAATTACAGCCGTTATGCTGCCGGTTTTCCGAAAAAAATTTGGAGTTTAGGCTAAAACGTTAAGTGTTAAACTTTCATGAACTATTATGTACGAGACATGACTTGAATGTTTAGATCACACCCTAGTCTAACCTTATGGGCCGGGTTGGGGCGTGACAGAGGCTGGCCCGCAAACCGAGGGCGTAGGGCCTGTGACCCAGTCTCCGTCACTCCAGTGCCCATAACTTTTGATTCGTAAAGAGTTATGCAGTGCAAAGCATACCATTGGAAAGCTCTCCGCGAGCTCTACGACGGGAGTAGTAAGTTTGCTCAGCTGTGTTTGTTTTCAGTATCCAAAATCGAATGTTTTCATCATTTTTAGGCTACTTCTCATCTCTTTGCGCTATTGTTTCGTCCCGGATTGCTCGTTGTGAGCCGCAAAATGGAAAAGAACCCAACTCGTGAAACATTAGAGGGCTCTGCAATGCGTCGATATCACATCTTGTGGTGATGCTTCTTTGTTGAAGCAGATGGCCGGTCGATAAGCCCATTGGGCCTTTTGAATGGTCCGTCTCTCTTGGCTGGGATTGTGAACCGTCAACACAAAAGGACTTTCTACCATCAACATGACGGGTGTGATCATACCAGCACTAATCCACCGGATCCTATCAGAAATCCGAAGTTAAGCGTGCTTGGGCGAGGGTAGTACTTGGATGGGTAACCCCCTAGGAAGTCCCCGTCTTGCATCCCCTTTTCATTTTTTTTCCCGTTTAGCCTTGCCAAGATGCTTTATCCATCACATTTCTATTCTCGAGTCCCACGACATCTTGGGCAACACAAATTCGCTTCGCTTAGAGGCTAGGCCCGCAAACCGAGGGCATGGGGCATGTGACCTAGTCTCCCTCGATTCGGTGCCCATAACTTTTGATCCGTAAGGAGTAATGCGGCGCACAACATACCATTGAAAAGCTTTCTACGATCTCTACGGCGGGGGGAGCAAGCATGGTTGGCTGTGTCTTTTTTCGGTACCCAAAATCGAACGTTTTCATCAGTTTTGGCCAACTTTTCTTCTTTTGGCGTTGTTTTTTCATGTCGGGTCGTTCGTCGCGAGCCGCGAAAAGGACGAGAACCCAACTCGCAGAACATTAGAGGGTTTTGCAATGCGTCGATATCTCGTCTTGCGGTGATACTGCTTTGTTGAAGCAGATAGGCTGTCATTAAGCCCATTGGGCCTTTTGAATGGGTCGTCTCTCTTGGCTGGGACTGTGTGCCGTCAAGACATAAGGACTTTGCACCATCAAAATGTCAGGTGTGATCATACAATCACTAGTGCCCCAGATCCCATCAGAACTCCGAAGTTAATCGTCCTTAGGCGAGAATTGTAGTAGGATTGGTGACCTCTTGCGAAGTACTCGTGTTACACCCCCCTTTCATTTTTTTCCCCGTTTAGCCTTTCCAAGATACTTTATCCATCACATTTCTATTCTCGAGTCCCACGGTATCTTGGGCAAGACAATGTCGCTTTGCGTAGAGGCTGGGCCCACAAACCGAGGGGGTGGGGCCTGTGACCTGGACTCCGTCACACCGGTGCCTATAACTTTTGATCCATAGGAGTTATGGGGCACATAACATACCGTTGGAAAGCTCTCCACGAACTCTACGATGGGGGCAGCAAGCCAGCTCAGCTGGGCCTATTTTCGGTACCCAAAATTGAACATTTTCATCAATTTTTTGCTAGTTTTTGTCTTTTTACGCTATTTTCATCCCGGGTCGTTCGTCGTGAATCGCGAAATGGACGAGAACACAACTCGCAGACTATTAGAGGGCTCTGCAATGCGTCAATATCACGTCTTGCGGTGACGCTGCTTTGTTGAAGAAGATGGGTTATCGATAAGCCTATTAGGCCTTCTGAATAGGTCATCTCTCTTGGTTGGGACAGTGAATTGTCAACAAATAAGGGCTTTGTACCCTCAACATGATGGGTATGATCATACCAGCATTAATGCACTAGATCCCATCAGAAATCCTAAGTTAAGCGTGCTTGGTCAAGTGTAGTACTAGGATGGGTGACCCATTGGGAAGTCCTCGTGTTGCACCCCCTTTTCATTTTTTTCCAAGTTTAGCCTTGCCAAGATGTTTTATCCATCACACTTCTATTCTTGAGTCCCACGGCATCTTGGGCAAGACAAATTAGCTTCGCGTAGAGATTGGGCTCGTAAAACGAGGGCGTGGGGCTTGTGACCCGGTTTCCGTCAATTTGGTCCATATAACATTTGATCCGTAAGGAGTTATGTGGAACACAGCATACCGTTGGAAACCACTCCGTGAGCTCTACGACAGAGGCAGGAAGCCTGCTCGGTTGTGTCTATTTTTGGTACCCAAAATCGAACGTTTTTATCAGTTTCGGGCCACTTTTGTTCTTTTAGAGCTTTTTTTTCATCCCGGGTCATTCGTCGTGATCCGCAAAAAGGATGAGAACCCAACTCGTGAAACATTAGATGGCTCAGCAGCGCGTCGATATCACGTCTTGCAGTGATGCTGCTTTGTTGAAACAAATGGGCTATAATTAAGCCTATTAGGCCTTTTGAATGGGTCGTTTCTCTTGGCTTGGACCGTGAACCATCAAAACATAAAGGCTTTGCACCCTCAACATGACGGGTGCGATCATACCAGCAGTAATGCACTGGATCCCATTAGAAATCCAAATTTAAGCGTGTTTGGGCGAGAGTAGAACTAGGATGGGTGACCCCTTGAGAAGTCCTCATGTTGCACCCCCTTTTCATTCTTTTTCCCCGTTTAGCCTTGCAAAGATGCTTTATCCATTATATTTCTATTCACGAGTCCCACGACATCTTAGGTAAGACAACTTCGCTTCGCGTAGAGGCCTGGCCCGCAAACCGGGGGCATGGGGCCTGTGACCTAGTCTCCATCGCTCCAGTCCCCATAACTTTTGATTCGTAAAGAGTTATGCGGCGTACGACATAACGTTGGAAAGCTCTTTATGAGCTCTACGACGGGGGTAGTAAGCCTGGTCAGCTGCGACTATTTTCGATTAAAAAAATTGAACATTTTCCTCAATTTTGGGCCACATTTCTTCATTTTGGCTATTTTTTTGTCCTGAATCTTTGTCATGAATTGCAAAAAGGACGAGAACCCAACTCGTGGAACATTAGATTTATCTAAAATGCATCGATATCAAGTCATGTGGTGATACTGCTTTGTTGAAGCAAATAGGCTGTCATTAAGCCCATAAGGCCTTTTGAATGGGTCGTCTCTCTTGGCTGAGACTGTGAGCCGTCAAGACTTAAGGGCTTTGCACCATCAACATGACGGGTGTGATTATACCAGCACTAATGCACCGGATCCCATCAGAACTCCAAAGTTAAGCGTGCTTGGGCGAGACTAGTACTTGGATGGGTGACCCCTCGGAAGTTCTCGTGTTGCACCCCCTTTTCATTTTTTTTCACCGTTTAGCCTTGCTAAGATGCTTTATCCATCACATTTCTAAACTCGAGTCCCACGGTATCTTGGGCAAGACAACGTCGCTTGGCGTAGAGGCTGGGCTCGCAAACCGAGGGCATGGGTCTATGACCTAGTCTCCGTCACTCTGGTGCCCATGACTTTTGATCCGTAAGGAGTTATACGGTGCACAACATACCATTGGAAAGCTCTCTGCGAGCTCTACGCCGAGGGTAGCAAGCTTGCTCAGCAGTGCTTGTTTTCGGTACCCAAAATCGAACATTTTCATCATTTTCAGGCTACTTTTCATCTTTTTGAGCTATTTTTTCATCCTGGGTCGTTCGTCGTGAGCAGCAAAATGGACGAGAACCCAACTCGCGAAACATTAGAGGGCTCTGCAACGCGTCGATATTACATCTTGTGGTGATGCTACTTTGTTGAAGCAGATGGCATATCGATAAGCCTATTGGGCCTTTTGATTGGGCCGTCTCTCTTGGCTGGGACTGTGAACCGTCAACACATAAGGGCTTTCAACCCTCAACATGATGGGTGCGATTATACCAGCACTAATCCACCGGATCCTATCAGAAATCCAAAGTTAAGCATGCTTGGGTGAGAGTAGTACTAGGATGGGTAACCCCCTAGGAAGTCCTCGTGTTGCATCCCCTTTTCATTTTTTTCCCTGTTTAGCCTTGCCAAGATACTTTATCCATCACATTTCTATTCCCGAGTCCCACGGCATGTTGGGCAAGACAAATTTGCTTCGCTTAGAGGCTGGGCCCGCAAACCGAAGGCGTGGGGCCTGTGACCTGGTCTCCGTCGATTCGGTGCCCATAACTTTTGATTGGTAAGGAGTAATGCGGCACACAACATAACATTGGAAAGCTCTCTAGGATCTCTACGAGGGGAGGAGCAAGCATGCTCAGCTGTGCCTATTTTTGGTACCCAAAATCGAACATTTTCATCAGTTTTGGGCCACTTTTCTTCTATTGGCATTGTTTTTTCTTCCCGGGTCGTTCGTCGCGAGCCGCGAAAAGGATGCGAACCCAAATCGCAGAACATTAGAGGACTCTGCAATGCGTCGATATCACGTCTTGCGGTGATGCTGATTTGTTGAAGCAGATAGGCTGTCATTAAGCCTATCGGGCCTTTTGAATAGGTTGTCTCTCTTGGCTGGGACTGTGAACCGTCAACACATAAGGGCTTTGCACCCTCAACATGATGGGTGCTATCATACCAGCACTAATGCACCAAATCCCTTTAGAAATCCGAAGTTAAGCATGTTTGGGCGAGAGTAGAACTAGGATGAGTGACCCCTGGGAAAGTCATCGTGTTATACCCCATTTTCATTCTTTTTCCCCATTTAGCCTTGCCAAGATGCTTTATCCATCACATTTCTATTCGCGAGTCCCACGGCATCTTGGTGAATACAACTTTGATTTGCGTAGAGGCTAGGCCAGCAAACCGAGGGCGTGGGGCTTGTGACTTGGTCTCCTTCGCTTCGATCCCTATAACTTTTGATCCGTAAAGAGTTATGCGGCGCATAACATACCATTGGAAAGCTCTTTGAGAGCTCTATGACGGGGGAAGAAAGCCTCCTCAGCTGCGACTATTTTTGGTACATAAAATTGAACGTTTTCATCAATTTTGGCCTACATTTTTTCTTTTTGCGCTATTTTTTTGTCCCGAATCGTTCGTTGTGAGCCGCGAAAAGGATGAGAACCCAACTCATAAAACATTAGATTTATCTGAAATGCGTTGATATCACGTCTTGTGGTGATGCTGCTTTGTTGAAGCAGATGAGCTGTCATTAAGCCCATTGGGCCTTTTGAATGGGTCGTCTCTCTTGGCTGGGACTGTGAACCGTCAACACATAAGGGCTTTTCACCCTCAACATGACGGGTGTGATCATACCAACACTAATGCACCGGATCCCATCAGAAATCCGAAGTTAAGCATGCTTGGGTGACAGTAGTACTAGGATGGTTGACCCCTTGGGAAGTCCTCGTGTTGCACCCCCTTTTCATTTTTTTCCCGTTTAGCCTTGCAAAGATGCTTTATCCATCACATTTCTAATCTCAAGTCCCATGGTATCTTGGGCAAGACAACGTCGCTTGGCGTAGAGGCTGGGCCCGCAAACCGAGGGCGTAGGGCCTGTGACGTAGTGTCTGTCACTCCGGTGCCCATAACTTTTGATCTGTAAGGAGTTATGTAACATACAACATACCATTGGAAAGCTCTCCATGAGCTCTACGACGGGAGCAGCAAGATCGCACAACTGTGCCTATTTTTGGGACCAAAAATCGAACGTTTTCATCATTTTTAGGCAACTTTTCATCTTTTTGCGCTATTTTTTCATCCCGGGTCATTCGTCGTGAGCTGTGAAATGGACCAGAACCAAACTTGTGAAACATTACAAAGCTATGCAACGCGTCGATATCACATCTTGCTGTGATGCTGCTTTGTTAAAGTAGATGGGCTATCGGTAAGCCCATTGGGCCTTCCGAATGGGCTGTCTCTCTTGGCTGGGACTGTGAACCGTCAACACATAAGGGCTTTCTACCCTCAACATGACAGGTGCGATCATACCAGCACTAATTCACCGGATCTCATCAGAAATCCAAAGTTAAGCGTGCTTGGCCAACAGCAGTACTAAGATAGGTGACCCCCTCGGAAGTCCTCGTGTTGCACCTCATTTTTTATTTTTTTCCCAATTTCGCCTTGTAAAGATGCTTTATCCATCACATTTCTATTCTCGAGTCCCATGGCATCTTGGGCAAGACAACTTCACTTCGCATAGAGGCTAGGCCCGCAAACCGAGGGCGTGGGGCCTGTGACTTGGTCTCCTTCGCTCTGGTCCCCATAACTTTTGATCTGTAAGGAGTTATGCGGCGCACAGCATCCCGTTGGAAAGCTCTCTAGAAGCTCTACGACAGGGGCAGTAAGCCGGCTCGGTTGCGCCTATTTTTGGTACACAAAATTGAACATTTTCTTGAATTTCAAGCCACTTTTCTTCTTTTTGCGCTATTTTTTTGTTTTGGGTCGCTCGTCGTGAGCTGCCAAAGGGACAAGAACCCAACTCACGGAACATTAGAGGGCTCTGCAATGCGTCGATATCACGTCTATTCTCGAGTCCCACGGTATCTTAGGCAAGACAACATCACTTTGCGTAGAGGCTGGGCACACAAACCGAGGGTGTAGGGCCTGTAACCTAGACTCTGTCACACCGGTGCCTATAACTTTTGATCCATAGGAGTTATGCAGTGCATAGCATACCGTTGGAAAGCTCTCCTCAAGCTCTACGACGGGGGCAGCAAGCCAGCTCAACAGGGCCTATTTTCAGTACCCAAAATTGAACATTTTCATCAGTTTCTAGCTAATTTTCTTCATTTTGCGCTATTTTTCCATCCCGGGTCGTTCGTCGTAAGCCACGAAATGGACGAGAACTAACTCGCGAAACATTAGAGGGCTCTGCAATGCGTCGATATCATATCTTGCGGTGACGCTCCTTTTTGGAAGCAGATGGGCTATCGATATGCCCATTGGGCCTTTTGAAAGAGCCGTCTCTCTTGGTTAGGACTGTGAATTGTCAACACTTAAGGGCTTTGTACCCTCAACATGACGGGTGTGATCATACCAGCATTAATGCACCGGATCCCATCAGAAATCTGAAGTTAAGCGTGCTTGGGCAAGAGTAGTACTAGGATGGGTAACCCCTTGGGAAGTCCACGTGTTGTACCACATTTTTCCTTTTTTTCCCTATTTAGCCTTGCCAAGATGCTTTATCCATCATTTATTTTCTCGAGTCCCACGGTATCTTGGGCAAAACAAATTCACTTCGCGTAGAGGCTGGGCCAGCAAAACGAGGGCTTGGGGCCTGTGACCTAGTCTCTATCGATCCGGTGCACATAACTTTTGATCCGTAAGGAGTTATGTGGTGCACAGCAAACCATTGGAAAGCTCTCCGGGAGCTCTATGATAGGGGCAAGAACCCTGCTCGGCTGTGCCTATTTTCGGTACCCAAAATCAAACATTTTCTTTAGTTTCGGGCCACTTTTCTTCTTTTAGAGCCTTTTTTGGGTCTCGGGTCGTTCGTCATGAGCCACAAAAAGGACGAGAACCCAACTCGGAGAACATAAGATGGCTCAGCAATGCGTTGATATCACGTCTTGCAGTGATTGTGCCTTGTTGAAGCAAATGGGCTGTCATTAAGCATATTGGGCCTTTTGAATGGGCCGTCTCTCTTGGCTGGGACTGTGAACCATCAACACATAAGTGCTTTGTACCCTCAACATGACGGGTGCGATCATACCAGCACTAATGCACCGGATCCCATCAGAAATCCGAAGTTAAGCATGTTTGGGCGAAAGTAGAACTACGATGGGTGACCCCTTAGGAAGTCCTCGAGTTGTACCCCATTTTCATTCCTTTTCCCTGTTTAGCCTTGCCAAGATACTTTATCTATCACATTTCTATTCTCAAGTCCCACGGCATCTTGGCGAAGACAACTTCACTTCGCGTAGAGGCTAGGCTCACAAACCGAGGGCGTAGGGCCTGTGACCTGGTCTCATTCGCTCCGATCCCCATAACTTTGGATTCGTAAAGAGTTATGCGGCTCACAACATACCGTTGGAAAGATCTCTGGGAGCTCTACGACGGAGGAAGTAAGCCTACTTAGCTGCGACTGTTTTCAGTACACAAAATTGAATATTTTCATCAAATTTGGGTCATATTTCTTCTTTTTGTGCTATTTTTTTTACCTAATCGTTCGTCGTGAACTGCAAACAGGATAAGAACCCAACTCGCAGAATATTAGATTTATCTTAAATGCATCGATATCACGTCTTGTGGTGATGCTGCTTTGTTGAAGCAGATGGGCTGTCATTAAGCCCATTGGGCCTTTTGAAAGGGCCATCCCTCTTGGCTGGGACTGTGAGCCGTCAAGACATAAGGGCTTTGCACCATAAACATGACGAGTGCAATTATACCAGCACTAATGCACCGGATCCCATCAGAACTCCAAAGTTAAGCGTGCTTGGGCGAGAGTGGTACTAGGATAGGTGACCCCCTGAGAAGTCCTCGTGTTGCACACCCCTTTCATTTTTTCCCCATTTCGCCCTGCCAAGATGCTTTATCCATCATATTTCTAATCTTGAGTCCCACGGTATCTTGGGCCCGACAACGTCCCTTGGCATAGAGGTTGTGAGGCTCGACCTTGATTTATGTGCGATACCTCGTTTCGTGTGCCCTAACCTAGATTTGTGTGCCTTGACCTAGGTTTAAGAATTGTGTTTTGTTTTGTGTGCCTTGCATTGAATTACGTGCATTCATTTAGGGTTACGTGCATTTACTTGGAAAACGTGCATTCATTTCGTAGTTCATGCCCTACCACGTAGTGCATGCCGAAAACTTAAGAAAGCGTGCCCTCACGCTAATCAAGAAAGCATCTTACAGGAAGCACTAGGTCATTAATTAATCCTACAAATTCTACTAACTAATATTAAATTACTAATTCAACCCACTAGAAGACAAAATCTCACAAAAAGCTAGACATTCCTTATTCTTTATTCTTTATTCTTTTGCACTTTCAAACATACAATTAATTAATGCTCAAAAGATGACAAAGATTCAGCATTTTCATGCCTTGGCTGACCACCTTGTGGCATTTATGCTTGCTTGCTCAATTCAAAATTAATCCTAGACAATTCTATGAGAAGTTATGACACATTGCATAAAAAATTTAGCTCAAAAACTCCACCCAAAGCCTTCAAATCTCGACAAAGCTCCTTGCCCATGCTAAGTAATTCAAAAACCACGCTTCTTGAAGATACAAATCTGATTTTTTGTATGCGCAAGGCCGACACATGCGTCATCAATTGCAAGGCTTTCATTTTTTTTTCTTCATTTCTCTCATCTCCTCACATTTCTCTCTCTCCCTCTCATTCTTCTCTCTCTCTCTTGGCTTTGGCTAAGTTCATTCACTCCATAGCTCACCTTCATCATTCCATGGTTCATCAAGGCAAGCAAGTAGCTAAGAAGATCGACTAAGCAAGCTAAGTTGCAAGAATCACACGTGCAAGCTCTTTGAACAACCATTTCGGTCTAGGTGAGTTTCCTAGCTTCCATTTCTTTTCTTCTTGTTCTAACCACATGCACCTACTAAGAACTTGGTCACTAAGCTAGGAAAATAGAGAAAATAGAGTTGGTGTCTCGGCTAAGCAAGGAAGAAGATCAACTTTGTGCTTCACCAAGAGTCTTGTGCATCTTCTTGTTGTTTTGCTAAGGTGAGGGCTAAACTTCTTGAAAATCCTTCAAAAAAAACCACATGCATGATCTTAAATGTTTGTCTTTGCTTCTGTACTTGAGATATATGTGTGTTTATAAGCTTTTATAACCATGCATGCCAAGATTTTGGGCTAGAAGGTGATGATAGATGAAATCGGGTTTGTGACAGCTTTCTATCTTGTTGGTGCGAGATGATTTTGGCTAGGAAAATGATACTGAAAATGCGTGAAAATTGGTGGGTAACTAGTTTTTCCAGTTCTGAACACTTTTCCCAGAAACAGGCCAAAGCTAATTTTGACTCGAAGGTCCTCAAAATGGTAAATCATTAAAATGTGTCCAAATCTGGAAGTCTGGAAAAATGAAGCAGGTTTTGGCAGATTCACTGGCCTTGTAGAACGAACCAGTGTTGACTTTGTAAATGACATCCAAAATTGATGAAATTTGGTATGATGCTAGATTTTCCGGTTCTAGACATTTTTGTCAGAAATGGACTAAGACTAAATCTGACCCTAAGGACCTCAATAACGACAAGTATTGAAATGTGTGCAAATCTAGACAGTTTTATGCAATCCCACTGTTTTGGCTATAACTATTGAACCCGAACTCCAAATGATGTAAGATTTGTTTCTAAATTTAGTTCACTTCTTAAGCTTTAATTTGACATCTTATTCACTGGAATTTGATATTGTTTGCTTGTATTAATGATTGTGAGAAAAAAACCCATTGCAGTGAGGGTTTCACTTAGTGATGTGCTTAGAAAAATTGTTGTAACTTCTCTTGTTGAATTAAATGCTTGGGATTGTGGCATTGGGATGTTGTGTGGACTGTTTTGAATACTTGAGGATGATTGAACTAATCGATGCATTCTTGAGATTGATTTTGAGTTGACTTGGGGCTTAATCGCACGGGTAAGCACGAAATGGAAACCCTAGTGACTAGGTAAACTTGCTAAGTGTTGATCATTTGGATATTGTGTGTAATTATATGTTTAGTAGGCTGCCCGTAGTTTCCCTTATAGCCCTAAATGTGATTTTGATCATTGCATGTTGACAAATAGGCCTTTCTTGCATCCGAACCCACGTAGATGTCGTTGCATGTCGAATAATCTTATTATTTGATTACGTGAACTTTGAAATGAGTTATATGACTTGATTTACGTGCGTTACATGGATGCCCCTTTAATGTTCATATAACTCCATATGCCTTTCAAGTGAAATTACTTGTCTTATCGTGCCTCGCTTGTTTACTTGTCAATGTGCAATCTCATGACTGCTCTGAGGCAACCTACTTTGTTGTCCTCCTAATGTGATATATTAAATGTCATAAATGTGCATTGTATACAAGCTTGCAACCTTTCATTCTGGCGTGGTAGCATTCACGCACATCGGGCAACATTGGGCTTGCCGGTGCAACCGTGACTACTATTGTCCAATTCTCTCTGTCGCTTGAGGGCTAGACTTCCTCAGAGAGTTAGGTCGTAGGATTTCGGGGTACATCTGGAGTACATCCATTTGGCGTGATAAGGGGATGATTTGAAGTCGGCTGCAACAACTGATACTGGAAATGAACTGAGAGCAAAAGTTCACCGTATCCTTTTCACTATGTATATAAGTACTCTCGCTTGGTTCCTAGAGGACCTCGGGGAGGAAAGACGAGTAATTGTGTTCCTTTACTTTTTATTATTGTTATGGACTCAATTGTGTTATATTCATGCTTGCAAAAGGGTTTTCATAAGTTGAACCGAAAAATGAGTTTCAAAACTTATTTCTCGTTCCCCCTCGCTGAGTTCATAAGGACTCACCCTCTTTTATCATCTCAGGTGAAGAAGATCAAGAACAGGTACCCGAGGATGACGTGCCTAATATGATTCCTTGGAGTGATTGCCTGTCCTATGTGCTTTGTGTGATTATGGCTATTTGTGAACACTATGCTACTTGAAGACTATTTCTTTTCATGTTGCTTAATGTTTGTAATGTAAAAGACCCCCGTTGTAATTTGGGGTCTAATTTTGGGTTTATACTGATAATAACTAGACAGATACTACTATGATCATTTTGCTATTGTCATCAGCTAGTATCTATCATAGGATTAAGTAAAATGAACCCATCCAATCTTAAGCAGGTACTCATTGTTAAGCTAAGATCAATAGGTGCTTTTGTAACGAGGATTAACAAACAAACAAGACATAATATCATGCCAGGTTATTAATCAAACGAGACATCGAGATAACTAGTAGGCGTATCAATTGATGGCAAATAGTAATCTTAGTTGGAAATGAAATTTGAGGTGTTTAGAGAACTAGGTCAAACTAAAGAGCCCAATTACAGCCGTTATGCTGCCGATTTTCCGAAAAAAATTTAGAGTTTAGGCTAAAACGTTAAGTGTTAAACTTTCATGAATGATTATGTACGAGACATGACTTGAATGTTTAGATCATACCCTAGTCTAACCTTATAGGCCGGGTTAGGGCGTGACAGAGGCTGGCCCGCAAACCGAGGGCGTGGGGCCTGTGACCCAATCTCCGTCACTCCGGTGCCCATAACTTTTGATCCGTAAAGGGTTATGCGGCGCAAAGCGTACCATTGGAAAGCTCTCCGCGAGCTCTACGATGGGAGCAGTAAGCTTGATCAGCTGTGCTTGTTTTCAGTACCCAAAATCGAACGTTTTCATCATTTTTAGACTACTTCTCATCTCTTTGCGCCATTGTTTCGTCCCGAATCGCTCGTCGTGAGCCGCAAAATGGAAGAGAACCTAACTCGTGAAACATTAGAGGGCTTTGCAATCCGTCGATATCACATCTTGCGGTGATGCTGCTTTGTTGAAGCAGATGGCCGGTCGATAAGCCCTTTGGGCCATTTGAATGGTCCGTCTCTCTTGGCTGGGATTGTGAACCGTCAACACAAAAGGACTTTCTACCATCAACATGACGGGTGTGATCATACCAGCTGTGACGCCCGAGAATTTGCCATGCATTTAATTACTGTTGCATCCCTTGTTTGTGCATTTACTTCTATGCCTTATTAATTGACTTTGTGACTACTATTCACCCCGTTTTTAAAATGCTTTCTATTAGTTAATTAGCATTTTTATTAAATCATATTAATTGTAAAAGTAGTGGGAAAAATGTGCTTTTGAGCTTAAGGCGTTAGGAAGGCTCGTTTAGAAAATAATTTTAGAAGTCAAGTGAATAGTGTTACGTAACTAACTTAGGTAATTAATTAGCTAGCATATATTTTTACATCTAAGCTCGTTTTGGAGCTAGCAACGCGCATTTTATTAGACCACTTAAGCACCCAAAGGACCCCACCTCAACTCAAACCCTTATTATATCACTTAAACACACAAAATGCAAAAGAAAAAAAAAAATAAAAGCTGAAGAGCAGCCCCATAAACCCGACAGCCCTTCTTTGCTTATGGGAGCATTTTTCCATCTTCAACTCTCCAAATCAAGCCAAGCCAAGCCTTGAGCAAGTGGATTAGGGTGTCTTCAAGCCTCCTAGGTGTTCCTACGCGTAGTGGTGAGGGATTTCATGGCTTAATTTCGCATTTTAAAATAATTGCTATTTTCTTGATTTGTTAGAAATGATGTTTAATGCTATTGCAAGGCTCAAATAAGCTTATATATGTTGTGTGCACATAGTAGAGACCACTTTTATGCTATTGTTTCATGAATTAAACGGTAGAAATCGATAGTTTGATTCTTAGGGTGAATAGTGACGTTTTTTCTAGGGTTTTGTGAAATTGCTCGAATTGACTTGAATTAATGCTTCTAATTGATGCCTTAGGTGCTACGGAAGATAATTAAATAACCCCGTACACTTGCATTGCCCTTAAATCGCCTAAAAATGGAAAATAGCCGACTTTAAGTTGGGGCTTTTGGTGTTAATGCGAATCCGGGTGGGTTCGGGCTTCGATTCTAGTTTCCTTAGGCTACCTAGGTGCTATAGATGGCTTGATATGCCTTGTTTGAAGCCCGGACAATGTAGGTGTGGTTTAAAGCCAAAAGAGGGAAATTGGGGCTTTCGGGGTAAACACGGGCATTTGATCGAGTTCGAGGGTTGAGAGGGTACCTTGGGGGTTAGTTAGAAGGTAAGGAGAGTTTCTTTTGAAAATGAAATCATTAACTTGGGTTTGGAAGAGAAATAGTATGTAAAATAAAGGGGTTTGAGTGCAATTTCGTTTGTCTCACATTCCTAAACCCACGGCATGACTTCATGAGTGTTTATATGTGATATTAAGTTGGTTTGGAGCTTTTGGTGTGATTCTATGCTTATATGGTATAAGTTCATTTGTAAACTGCTTATTAGCTTCTATCCTTGCTTCTATCCTAATTGTATCGAGGTCAACCTACTTTGTTGATCCTCATATGTGTTAATGCTTATATTATTGTTGTTAACTTGCCATCGTTGAGTGCATTGCATAGTTGGTTGCGCAACCATAGTGTCGGGGCGGATGTGTTGAATATCGGCTGGGCGGCAGAGGGCTTGCCGGTGGATATTCAAACTCCGTACCCTATTCCCTCATTCGCCTGGTCCGGAGATTGCCAGGGGATGTTGGGTCGTAGGATTCGGGGTACATCCGGAGTACACCCACTGGAGTGATTGGGGTTATGCCGGCTTATCGTGATCGTGCTCGTGGTTCGTGGATCGTGATTGAAGACCAGTGAAGATTGGTGTATAGGGGATTGTTGAAATGTATCCTTTTAATTGTGTGGTTATTTAAGTTTTCATTGATTCTTAAATTGTTAAAGTGTTATTGTTGTGTAATTGTGTTATCTGTTGCATTGCACGCCCCGGGACTATATCCCTCACTGGGCAACAGTGGTTGCTCATACCTCGATATCTGTTTCAGGAGACGCTGAGGGTGATCCCCAGCTTGTTGATTTAGTTGAGGAAGAAGAAGTTCAGACCGAGCCTTTACCTTAGTTGCTGTGTCTGATAACTTAAGGTGGTTAATGTTTTTGATGCTTTGTGGAAGACTCCTCTGATTACTTTATGTACTATTTTGTAGCCCAAGGGCTTTGTACATGCTTGTTGTATAAGTCGAAGATTAGATGGTTGGGTTGTAGCTTTGAAAGTCTATGGACTGTAATAACTTTTATTCTTGCCTTATTTCCTTGCATGCTTGTGAGTGGATGTTAATGTAGAATGCTTTACTCTTTAAGTTGTTATATTGATTTCCTAGAATGTAATGATTATAAGTCTATGCTGACAACCAGTTCTTGCATGCTTGTGTGTTTTGGAAATTTTGTGTACTATAAGGCTCGGATGGCCTTATAGCTTTATTGTTTAATTAAATTAAGCTTGTATGTGTTGTAGAGACCTTGTTTAAGTGTTTACAGGTTTTTAGAATGTCCACGGTACAGAGGAGACTCTGTCCGTGTGTCGGGTCCGGACTTAACCTTTAGCTTGGGGGTTGGGTCGGGGCGTGACATTTAAGTGGTATCAGAGCTATAGATTGCATGAAGCCGGGTTAAATTTCTCGGTCTGTGGGTAGAGACTTGTTATGTGACTTTGTGAATACATGAGTCTTTGATTTTGATTGACCAAAGTGAAATTTGAATAAGGAATGAACATGCTAGCATGGAAATGGAATATCAAGAGTCTAGAATGTCAAGTATGATCTAGTGATTTATGTTTACTTCAAGAATGTGGAATATTTATTTGAATTCCTATGTACTTGACTTTATGTGAATCTAATTGGACTTTTCTTTATGTGTTTACTTATAAATTGCATATATACATATATACCTGTCATAACACTTTGCATTCTAGCTATTTGCGATGGGGCCTCGCCGTCGTGCTGATAATCCGAATGTTGGTGGAGAACCCGAGGGGGTACAAGGGCAAGAAGCTGAGGTAGCCGAAAATGCACCGCAGGTTCAAGAGCCGAGCACTGCACAGATCTTGGCCACGATGGCCACAGCTATGAACACTATTGCCCAGTTTGTTACACAACAGGGTCAGCCAGGGGTCGTTGCAGGTAATCAGGCTGCGAGAGCTGGAGGTAGTGGTCCTACTGGAGGTAATCTGTATGACCGGTTTATACATCATGGGGCTTATACTTTCTTTGGGGAGCCGGACGATATGAAAGCTGAGATGTGGCTAAGAAAGTTTGAGAGAGTGGCAGCGATATTGGAGTGCCATGATGACAGGAAGATTACTTATGCTACTTTCCTTCTCGAGGGTGATGCTGAAGATTGGTGGAATACCATCAGTGAGAAATGGGTAGCTGAGGGAGGTCATCATTCGTGGGCCGACTTTGTCCGAGAATTTCGAGACAAGTATATATCGGTAGTTGCCCGCGAGAGGCGACAGACTGAGTTCATAAACTTGAGGCAGGGAAGTATGACGGTAGATCAATACGAGGCTACTTTTACCCGGCTTTCCCGTTATGCACCAGCTTTAATTCAGCCGGAGGACATGAAGATTCAGAGGTTCATCATGGGTTTGAGGAGAGATATTATGCTGAATTTGTCTTCAAATGATTTTCCTAACTATGCTGCAGTAGTCCGAGCTGCCTCGAGATATGAGAAACGGAAAGCCGATGTATTAGCCGAGACCAGTCAATCGAGTAAACGGTTTCAGTCTCAGAGTCAAGGGTACCAGGGGCAGGCTGTATCAGTTGGGCAGAGTTCGCAGCCGAGACAGACTCAGAGTTACACAGGGCCTACTCAGACTCAGGCACGACCAGTTCAGAGTCAGACTCAGAGTCAGTTCCGTCCAGCGGTTTCCCGTTCGCAGCAGGGTAGTTCAGCTACCTCTACTTACAGAGCTCCTTCGGGAGGCACTGTTGCAAGACGTCACCAGCAGTGCAGCTTCTGTCAGCGTCAGGGTCACACTGAGGATGTTTGTTGGAAGAAACATAACAAGTGTACAGGTTGCGGCAGTGATCAGCACAGGGTTAAAGACTGTCAGAAATTTAAGAACCCTAGGGGTCAGACATCAGCTCAGAACTCTCAGACCAGGGCCCCAGCTGCAGCACCACCACCACGAGGCCAGGCCCGTGTATTTGCTTTGGATGCCGAGGAGCTTCCGGACACTACCGCTGTGGTAGAAGGTATTTTTCTTCTTAATGATCAATCAGTTAAGGTTTTAATTGATTCCGGGGCTTCGCATTCTTTTATTACTCCTACTTGTGCACAAAATGCTAAATTGAAACATGATAAACTGTTGCATGAGATTGTGGTTTATACTCCTATGGGTCCGAAGTTTGTTACTAGATCTATTTGCAGAGCATGTAGCATATTTATTGAAGGTCGTGTTTTTCCTGCTGATTTGATTATCCTACCCTTCAATGACTTTGAAATTATATTGGGGATGGACTGGTTAAGTAAATATTATGCCCAGCTTGATTGTAGAAAGAAGATTGTGTATCTAGAGATGCCTGACCAGCCTGTACTTAAAATAGTTGGTAGTAGAAAATCTACGGGAACTCCTATTATTTCTTCTATTAGGGCATCTAAATTATTAAGCAAAGGTTGTGAGGCTTATCTTGCTTATTTGATTAATCAACCTGGGGATCAACTGAAATTGAATGATGTACCTATCGTGAGAGAGTTTCCGGAGGTCTTTCCTGAGGAATTACCTGGGTTACCGCCTGATAGAGAGATAGAGTTCATGATTGATTTATTGCCGGGGACTTCACCTATCTCTAGGACTCCGTACAGAATGGCTCCACCTGAGTTGCAGGAATTGAAAGTTCAATTGCAGGGCTTGCTTGAGAAGGGATTCATTCAGCCGAGTTCTTCACCGTGGGGTGCGCCAGTTCTCTTCGTTAAAAAGAAAGACGGATCTCTTCGCCTATGCATCGATTACCGGGGTCTTAATCAGGTAACCATCAAAAATAAATATCCTTTGCCTTTAATCGAAGAGTTGTTTGATCAGTTGCAAGGCGCCAGGGTATTCTCTAAATTTGATCTGAGGCAGGGCTATTATCAACTGAGGATTAAGAAAGATGATGTTCCTAAAACTGCCTTCAGAACTCGATATGGCCATTATGAGTTTGTTGTCTTGCCGTTTGGTCTTACTAATGCTCCCGCCGCATTCATGGATTTAATGCAGAGGGTATTCCGTCCTTATCTGGATCAATTTGTAGTCATATTTATTGATGATATCCTTGTTTATTCTAAATCTGAGGCGGAACATGAACAACATCTCAGAATTGTGTTGCAAACTCTTCAGGAGCATCGGTTATTTGCAAAGTTTAGCAAGTGTGAATTCTGGCTTAAGCAAGTTGCTTTTCTTGGCCATATTATCTCGCAGGATGGTATTTCTGTTGATCCAGCGAAGATTGAAGTTGTGTTATCTTGGAAACGACCTGAAACTGTCACGGAAATTCGTAGCTTCCTTGGTTTAGCTGGGTATTATCGGAGGTTTGTAAAGGATTTCTCTAAGATTGCAGGGCCTTTAACTCAACTTACTCAGAAGAAAACAGTATTTGACTGGAATGATAAATGTGAGGCCAGCTTCCAGGAATTGAAGAAGAGATTGACTACAGCTCCTATTCTTGCTTTACCTGAGGGTTATGATAATCTGGTGATCTACAGTGATGCTTCGAAGGAAGGTCTGGGTTGTGTATTGATGCAGAATGGCAGGGTTATTGCTTATGCTTCCAGGAAACTGAAGCCTTATGAGCTCAACTATCCGACTCACGATCTTGAGCTTGCAGCTATCATCCTTGCATTAAAGAAATGGCGTCATTATCTTTGGGGCAACAAATTTGAAATCTTTACAGACCATAAGAGCTTGAAATATCTGTTTTCCCAGAAAGAGTTGAACATGAGGCAGAGGCGTTGGCTGGAATTACTTGAGGACTATAACTGCACTATTAATTATCTTCCGGGCAAGGCCAATATTGTTGCTGATGCTTTGAGCCGAAAGGCTACTGTTGCTAGCTTGATTATCAAGAATTGGGAATTCATGGAAGAATTGTGCTTATGGAAGCCTAGTACTTCAAGTTCTGGTATTCAATTTGCAAGTTTGCAGATTCAATCTCTGTTGTTATCCAGGATTCGAGAAGCTCAACAGGCTGATCTTCAATTATTGAAAGTCTTAGAGAATTCTAAAGGGGGAGAGTCGGATTTCAAACTGCACGACGATGGTATTCTCAAATTCAAAGGTAGAATCTGTATTCCGAATGATCCAACTCTGAAGAAGGATATTCTTGCTGAGGCACACAGTTCCAGATATACTATCCATCCAGGCAGTACGAAAATGTATAAAGATTTGAAGCAGAACTTCTGGTGGAATAATATGAAGAGAGAGATTGCTGACTATGTTGCCCGATGTCTTACTTGTCAGAAAGTTAAAGCAGAACATCAGAGACCTGCAGGGTTATTGCAGCCTTTGGCTATTCCTGTTTGGAAATGGGACCATATTACTATGGATTTCGTATCCGATTTACCGAGGTCTTCGAGGGGTAACGACTCAGTCTGGGTTATTGTGGATAGACTGACCAAGACTTCTCATTTTATTGCTAAAAAGAAGTCTGATTCTCTTGATAAACTGGTAGAGTTGTATATTGAGAATGTTGTCCGACTACATGGAATTCCAAAGAGTATCGTATCAGATAGAGATCCCAGATTCACATCTCAGTTCTGGCAGAAGATTCAGAAAGCTCTGGGCACGAATTTGAATTTCAGTACAGCTTATCATCCTCAGACAGATGGTCAATCCGAGAGAACTATCTTAATCCTCGAGGATATGTTGCGGGCTTGTATTCTGGACTTCGGTAAGAGTTGGGAGAAGTATTTGCCACTAGCAGAGTTCGCCTACAACAATAGTTATCAAGCTACTATTGGTATGGCACCTTATGAGGCACTGTATGGGCGTAAATGTCGGTCTCCTCTCTACTGGGATGATGTTGGTGAGATGAAGACTATCGACCCTACTCTCTTACCTGAAATGAACAAAATGATTGATCAGGTGCAACTTATCAGAAAAAGAATGCTTACAGCGCAGAGTCGGCAAAAGAGTTATGCAGATAGAAGACGTCGTGATCTGAAATTTGCTGTGGGGGACCGGGTATTTCTGAAAATTTCTCCTCGCAAGGGTTTGATTCGGCATGGTAAAGGAGGTAAACTCAGTCCTCGATATGTGGGACCATTTGAGATAACTGAAACTGTTGGAGATTTGGCTTACCGTCTAGCTTTACCTCCCGGTCTGGGCAGAATTCATGATGTATTCCATGTTTCCATGCTTCGGAAGTATCAGCCAGATCCCTCTCACATACTTGAGCCGGAACCGCTAGAGATCAGTGAAACCTTGACTTACACAGAGAAACCTCTTCGAATTGTTGATCAGAAAGTTCAGGAGTTGAGGACTAAAAGCATTCCGATGGTTAAAGTTCTGTGGGATCATCACGGAGTAGAGGATGCGACGTGGGAAAGAGAGGATCAGATGCGGGATCGGTATCCAGAGTTATTCGCCGAATCATGTAAGAATTGCGTGGGCGCAATTAGTTTAAGGGGGAGAGGATGTGACGCCCGAGAATTTGCCATGCATTTAATTACTGTTGCATCCCTTGTTTGTGCATTTACTTCTATGCCTTATTAATTGACTTTGTGACTACTATTCACCCCGTTTTTAAAATGCTTTCTATTAGTTAATTAGCATTTTTATTAAATCATATTAATTGTAAAAGTAGTGGGAAAAATGTGCTTTTGAGCTTAAGGCGTTAGGAAGGCTCGTTTAGAAAATAATTTTAGAAGTCAAGTGAATAGTGTTACGTAACTAACTTAGGTAATTAATTAGCTAGCATATATTTTTACATCTAAGCTCGTTTTGGAGCTAGCAACGCGCATTTTATTAGACCACTTAAGCACCCAAAGGACCCCACCTCAACTCAAACCCTTATTATATCACTTAAACACACAAAATGCAAAAGAAAAAAAAAAAATAAAAGCTGAAGAGCAGCCCCATAAACCCGACAGCCCTTCTTTGCTTATGGGAGCATTTTTCCATCTTCAACTCTCCAAATCAAGCCAAGCCAAGCCTTGAGCAAGTGGATTAGGGTGTCTTCAAGCCTCCTAGGTGTTCCTACGCGTAGTGGTGAGGGATTTCATGGCTTAATTTCGCATTTTAAAATAATTGCTATTTTCTTGATTTGTTAGAAATGATGTTTAATGCTATTGCAAGGCTCAAATAAGCTTATATATGTTGTGTGCACATAGTAGAGACCACTTTTATGCTATTGTTTCATGAATTAAACGGTAGAAATCGATAGTTTGATTCTTAGGGTGAATAGTGACGTTTTTTCTAGGGTTTTGTGAAATTGCTCGAATTGACTTGAATTAATGCTTCTAATTGATGCCTTAGGTGCTAGTGAAGATAATTAAATAACCCCGTACACTTGCATTGCCCTTAAATCGCCTAAAAATGGAAAATAGCCGACTTTAAGTTGGGGCTTTTGGTGTTAATGCGAATCCGGGTGGGTTCGGGCTTCGATTCTAGTTTCCTTAGGCCAGCTAGGTGCGATAGATGGCTTCATATTCCCTGTTTGAAGCCCGGACAATGTAGGTGTGGTTTAAAGCCAAAAGAGGGAAATTGGGGCTTTCGGGGTAACCACGGGCATTTGATCGAGTTCGAGGGTTGAGAGGGTACCTTGGGGGTTAGTTAGAAGGTAGGGAGAGTTTCTTTTGAAAATGAAATCATTAACTTGGGTTTGGAAGAGAAATAGTATGTAAAATAAAGGGGTTTAAGTGCAATTTCGTTTGTCTCACATTCCTAAACCCACGGCATGACTTCATGAGTGTTTATATGTGATATTAAGTTGGTTTGGAGCTTTTGGTGTGATTCTATGCTTATATGGTATAAGTTCATTTGTAAACTGCTTATTAGCTTCTATCCTTGCTTCTATCCTAATTGTATCGAGGTCAACCTACTTTGTTGATCCTCATATGTGTTAATGCTTATATTATTGTTGTTAACTTGCCATCGTTGAGTGCATTGCATAGTTGGTTGCGCAACCATAGTGTCGGGGCGGATGTGTTGAATATCGGCTGGGCGGCAGAGGGCTTGCCGGTGGATATTCAAACTCCGTACCCTATTCCCTCATTCGCCTGGTCCGGAGATTGCCAGGGGATGTTGGGTCGTAGGATTCGGGGTACATCCGGAGTACACCCACTGGAGTGATTGGGGTTATGCCGGCTTATCGTGAT
Organism: Ehretia macrophylla; assembly: GCA_037974665.1. NCBI lineage: Eukaryota > Viridiplantae > Streptophyta > Magnoliopsida > Boraginales > Ehretiaceae > Ehretia > Ehretia macrophylla. Next base: position 78,901,451 of record CM075780.1, on the reverse strand, counting down.
CGTGCTCGTGGTTCGTGGATCGTGATTGAAGACCAGTGAAGATTGGTGTATAGGGGATTGTTGAAATGTATCCTTTTAATTGTGTGGTTATTTAAGTTTTCATTGATTCTTAAATTGTTAAAGTGTTATTGTTGTGTAATTGTGTTATCTGTTGCATTGCACGCCCCGGGACTATATCCCTCACTGGGCAACAGTGGTTGCTCATACCTCGATATCTGTTTCAGGAGACGCTGAGGGTGATCCCCAGCTTGTTGATTTAGTTGAGGAAGAAGAAGTTCAGACCGAGCCTTTACCTTAGTTGCTGTGTCTGATAACTTAAGGTGGTTAATGTTTTTGATGCTTTGTGGAAGACTCCTCTGATTACTTTATGTACTATTTTGTAGCCCAAGGGCTTTGTACATGCTTGTTGTATAAGTCGAAGATTAGATGGTTGGGTTGTAGCTTTGAAAGTCTATGAACTGTAATAACTTTTATTCTTGCCTTATTTCCTTGCATGCTTGTGAGTGGATGGTTAATGTAGAATGCTTTACTCTTTAAGTTGTTATATTGATTTCCTAGAATGTAATGATTATAAGTCTATGCTGACAACCAGTTCTTGCATGCTTGTGTGTTTTGGAAATTTTGTGTACTATAAGGCTCGGATGGCCTTATAGCTTTATTGTTTAATTAAATTAAGCTTGTATGTGTTGTAGAGACCTTGTTTAAGTGTTTACAGGTTTTTAGAATGTCCACGGTACAGAGGAGACTCTGTCCGTGTGTCGGGTCCGGACTTAACCTTTAGCTTGGGGGTTGGGTCGGGGCGTGACACCAGCACTAATCCACCAGATCCTATCAGAAATCCGAAGTTAAGTGTGCTTGGGCGAGAGTAATACTTGGATGGGTAACCCCCTAGGAAGTCCCCGTCTTGCACCCCCTTTTCATTTTTTTTCCCGTTTAGCCTTGCCAAGATGCTTTATCCATCACATTTCTATTCTCGAGTCCCACGACATCTTGGGCAACATAAATTCACTTCGCTTAGAGGCTGGGCCCGCAAACCAAGGGTGTGGGGCTTGTGACCTAGTCTCCCTCGATCCGGCGCCCATAACTTTTGATCCGTAAGGAGTAATGCGGCGCACAACATACCATTGAAAAGCTCTCTACGATATCTACGGCGGGGGGAGCAAGCATGGTTGGCTGTGTCTTTTTTCGGTACCCAAAATCGAACGTTTTCATCTGTTTTGGCCAACTTTTCTTCTTTTGGCATTGTTTTTTCATGTTGGGTTATTCGTCGCGAGTCGCGAAAAGGACGAGAACCCAACTTGTAGAACATTAGAGGGCTTTGCAATGCGTCGATATCTTGTCTTGCGGTGATACTGCTTTGTTGAAGCAGATAGGCTGTCATTAAGCCCATTGGGCCTTTTGAATAGGTCGTCTCTCTTGGCTGGGACTGTGTGCCGTCAAGACATAAGGACTTGGCACCATCAAAATGTCGGGTGTGATCATACAATCAGTAATGCACCAGATCCCATTAGAACTCTGAAGTTAATCGTCCTTGGGCGAGAGTTGTAGTAGGATTGGTGTCCTCTTGCGAAGTCCTCGTGTTACACCCCCCTTTCATTTAATTCCCCGTTTAGCCTTTCCAAGATGCTTTATCCATCACATTTCTATTCTCGAGTCCCACGGTATCTTGGGCAAGACAACATCGCTTTGCGTAGAGGCTGGGCCCGCAAACCGAGGGGGTGGGGCCTGTGACCTGGACTCCGTCACACCGGTGCCTATAACTTTTGATCCATAGGAGTTATAGGGCGCATAACATACCGTTGGAAAGCTCTCCACGAGCTCTATGACGGGGGCAGCAAGCCAGCTTAGCTGGGCCTATTTTCGGTACCCAAAATTGAACATTTTCATCAAATTTTTGCTAGTTTTCGTCTTTTTGCACTATTTTCATCCCGGGTCGTTCGTTGTGAGCCGGGAAATGGACGAGAACACAACTCGCGGACTATTAGAGGGCTCTGCAATGCGTCGATATCCCGTCTTGCGGTGACGCTGCTTTGTTGAAGAAGATGGGTTATCGATAAGCCTATTAGGCCTTCTGAATGGGTTATCTCTCTTGGTTGGGATAGTGAATTGTCAACAAATAAGGGCTTTGTACCCTCAACATGACGGGTATGATCATACCAGCATTAATGCACTAGATCCCATCAGATATCCTAAGTTAAGTGTGCTTGGTCAAATGTAGTACTAGGATGGGTGACCCCTTGGGAAGTCCTCGTGTTGCACCCCCTTTTCATTTTTTTCCAAGTTTAGCCTTGCCAAGATGCTTTATCCATCACATTTCTATTCTTGAGTCCCACGGCATCTTAGGCAAGACAAATTAGCTTCGCGTAGAGATTGGGCCCGCAAAACGAGGGCATCGGGCTTGTGACCCGGTCTCCGTCAATTCGTCAACACATAAGGGCTCTACGACAGAGGCAGGAAGCCTGCTCGGTTGTGTCTATTTTTGGTACCCAAAATCGAACGTTTTTATCAGTTTTGGTCCACTTTTGTTCTTTTAGAGCTTTTTTTTCTTCCCGGGTCGTTCGTCGCGAGTCGCGAAAAGGATGAGAACCCAACTCGCAGAACATTAGATGGCTCAGCAGCGCGTCGATATCACATCTTGCGGTGATGCTGATTTGTTGAAGCAGATAGGCTGTCATTAAGCCTATCGGGCCTTTTGAATGGCTTGTCTCTCTTGGCTGGGACTGCGAACCGTCAACACATAAGGGCTTTGCATCCTCAACATGATGGGTGCTATCATACCAGCACTAATGCACCGAATCCCATCAGAAATCCGAAGTTAAGCGTGTTTGGGCGAGAGTAGAACTAGGATGGGTGACCCTTGGGGAAGTCATCGTGTTATACCCCATTTTCATTCTTTTTCCCCATTTAGCCTTGCCAAGATGCTTTATCCATCACATTTCTATTCTCGAGTCCCACGGCGTCTTGGTGAATACAACTTCGATTCGCGTAGAGGCTAGGCCGACAAACCGAGGGCGTGGGGCCTATGACTTGGTCTCCTTCGCTTCGATCCCCATAACTTTTGATCCGTAAAGAGTTATGCGGTGCATAACATACCGTTGGAAAGCTCTCTAAGAGCTCTATGATGGGGGAAGTAAGCCTCCTCAGCTGCGACTATTTTTGGTACATAAAATTGAACGTTTTCATCAATTTTGGCCTACATTTTTTCTTTTTGCGCTATTTTTTTTGTCCCAAATCGTTCGTTGTGAGCCGCGAAAAGGATGAGAACCCATCTCATAGAACATTATATTTATCTGAAATGCGTCGATATCACATCTTGTGGTGATGTTGCTTTGTTGAAGCAGATGGGCTGTCATTAAGCCCATTGGGCCTTTTGAATGGGTCGTCTCTCTTGGTTGGGACTATGAACCGTCAACACATAAGGGTTTTTCACCCACAACATGATGGGTGCGATCATACCCATACTAATGCACCGGATCCCATCAGAAATCCGAAGTTAAGCGTGCTTGGGTGAAAGTAGTACTAGGATGGTTGATCCCTTGGGAAGTCCTCTTGTTGCACCCCTTTTTCATTTTTTCCCCGTTTAGCCTTGCAAAGATGCTTTATCCATCACATTTCTAATCTTGAGTCCCACGGTATCTTGGGCAAGACAACGTCGCTTGGCGTAGAGGTTGGGCCCGCAAACCGAGGGCATAGGGCCTGTGACGTAGTCTCTGTTACTCCGGTGCCCATAACTTTTTATTCGTAAGGAGTTATGTGGCGCACAACATACCATTGGAAAGCTCTCCGTGAGCTCTACAACGGGAGTAGCAAGCTCGCACAGCTGTGCCTATTTTTGGGACCGAAAATCGAACGTTTTCATCATTTTCAGGCTACTTTTCATCTTTTTGCGCTATTTTTTCATCCCGGGTCATTCGTCGTGAGCCGTGAAATGGACCAGAACCCAACTTGTGAAACATTACAAAGCTATGCTACGCGTCGATATCACATCTTGCGGTGATGCTGCTTTGTTGAAGCAGATGGGCTATCGGTAAGCCTATTAGGCCTTCTGAATGGGCTGTCTCTCTTGGCTGGGACTGTGAACCGTCAACACATAAGGGCTTTCCACCCTCAACATGACGGGTGCGATCATACCATCATTTATCCATCGGATCCTATCAAAAATCTGAAGTTAAGCGTGCTTCAGCGAGAGTAGTACAAAATTGAACGTTTTCATCCGTTTCTGGTTAATTTTCTTCATTTTGCACTGTTATTTAATCCCGGGTTGTTTGTCGTGAGCTGCGAAATGGACGAGAACCCAACTTGCTGAACATTAGAGGGCTCTGCAATGCGTCGATATCACGTCTTGCGGTGACGCTGCTTTTTTGAAGTAGATGGGCTATTGATAAGCCCATTGGGCCTTTTGATTGGGTCGTCTCTCTTGGTCGGGACTGTGAATTGTCAACACATAAGGGCTTTGCAGCCTTAACATGACGGGTACAATCATACCAGCATTAATGCCCCAGATCCCATCAGAAATCCAAAGTTAAGCGTGCTTGGGCAAGAGTAGTACTAAGATGGGTGACCCCTTGGGAAGTCCTCGTGTTGCACCCTTTTTTATTTTTTTCCCAGTTTAGCCTTGGCAAGATGCTTTATACATCACATTTCTATTCTGGAGTCCCACAGAATCTTGGGCAAGACAAATTCGCTTCGCGTAGAGGCTGGGCCCGCAAAATGAGGGCATGGGGCTTGTGACCTGGTCTTTGTCGATTTGGTGCACAAAACTTTTGATTCGTAATGAGTTATGCAGCGCACAGCATACTGTTGGAAAGCTTTCCGAGAGCTGTACGACATGGGTAGGAAGCCTGCTCGGCTATGCCAATTTTCAGTACCCAAAATTGAACGTTTTCTTCAATTTCAGGCCACTTTTCTTCTTTTTGAGTTTTTTTCGTTCGAGGTCGTTCGTCATGAGCCGTAAAAAGGATGAGAACCCAACTCGCGGAACATTATATTTATTTGAAATGCATCGATATCGCGTCTTGTGGTGATGCTGCTTTGTTGAAGCAGATAGGCTATCATTAAGCCCATTGAGCCTTTTGAATGGGCCGTTTCTTTTGGCTGGGACTGTGAGCCATCAAGACATAAGGGATTTGCACCATCAACATGACGTGTGTGATTATACCAGCACTAATGCACTGAATCCCATCAGAACTCCGAAGTTAAGCCTACTTGGGCGAAAGTAGTACTAGGATGGGTAACCCCTCTAGGAAGTCCACGTGTTGCACCCCCCTTTCATTTTTTTCCCCGTTTAGCCTTGCCAAGATACTTTATCCATCACATTTCTATACTCGAGTCCCACAACATCATGGGCAAGACAAATTCGTTTCGCTTAGAGGCTGGGCCCGCAAACTGAGGGCGTAGGGCCTGTAACCTGGTCTCCGTCAATCCGGTGCCCATAAATTTTGATCAGTAAGAAGTAATGCGACGCACAACATACCATTGGAAAGCTCTCTGGGATCTCTACGACGGGGGGAGCAAGCCAGCTCAACTGGGCCTATTTTCGGTATACAAAATTGAACGTTTTCATCAATTTTTGGCTAATTTTTTTTCTTTTGCGCTATTTTTTCATCCTGGGTCGTTCGTTGTGACCCGCAAAATGGACTAGAACCCAACTTGTGGAACATTAGAGGGCTCTGCAATGCGTCGATATCACGTCTTGCGGAGACACTGCTTTGTTGAAGCAGATGGGCTATCGATAAGCCCATTGGGCCTTTTGATTGGGTCATCTCTCTTCGCTGGGACTGTATATTGCCAACACATAAGGGCTTTGCACCCTCAACATGACAGGTACGATCATACCAGCATTAATGCACCGGATCCTATCAGAAATCTGAAGTTAAGCGTGCTTGGGTAAGAGTAGTACTAGGATGGGTGACCCCTTGGGAAGTCCTCATGTTGCACCCCCTTTTCATTTTTTTTCCTAGTTTAGCCTGGACAAGATGATTTATCCATCACATTCCTATTCTCGAGTCCGGTGACATCTTGGGCAAGATGAATTCGCTTCGCGTAGAGGCTGGGCCCGCAAAACAAGGGCATGGGGCCTGTGACTTGGTCTCCGTCAATCCGGTACACATAACTTTTGATTCGTAATGAGTTATACAACGTACAGCATACCGTTGGAAAGCTCTCCAGGAGCTCTACCACAAGTATAGGAAGCCTACTCAGGTGTGCCAATTTTTGGTACCCAAAATCGAATGTTTTCATCAGTTTCGGGCCACTTTTCTTCTTTTTGAGCTATTTTTTTAGCCCCAGATCATTTGTCGTGAGCCGCTAAAAGGACGAGAACCCAACTCGCATAACATTAGATTTATCTGAAATACGTTGATATCACATTTTGTTGTGATGCTGCTTTGTTGAAGCAAATAGGCTGTCATTAAGCCCATTGGGCCTTTTGAATGGGCCGTCTCTGTTGGTTGGGATTGTGAGCCATCAAGACATAAGGGTTTTGCACCATCAACATGACAGGTGTGATTATACCAGCACTAATGCACCGGATCCCATCAGAACTCCGAAGTTAAGCGTGTTTGGGTGAGAGTAGTACTGGGATGGGTAACCCCTTGGGAAGTCCTCGTGTTGTACCCCGCTTTCATTTTTTTCCCCGTTTAGCATTGCCAAGATACTTTATCCATCACATTTCTAATCTCGATTCCCATGGTATCTTGGGCAAGACAATGTCACTTGGTGTAGAGGCTAGGCCCGCAAACCGAGGGCGTAGGGCTTGTAACCTAGTCTCCATCACTCCGGGGCCCATAACTTTTGAACCATAAGGACTTATGTAGAGAACAACATACCATTAGAAAGATCTCCGCGAGCTCTACGACGGGGGGCAGTAAGCTTGCTTAGTTGTCCCTATTTTTGGCACCCAAAATCGAATATTTTCATCAATTTTAGGTTACTTTTCATCTTTTTGTGCTATTTTTTCATCCCAGGTCGTTCGTCATGAGCCGCGAAATGGCCGAGAACCCAACTCGCGGAACATTAGAGGGCTCTGTAATTCATCAATATCACGTCTTGCAGTGATGCTACTTTGTTGAAGCAGATGGGCTGTCAATAAGCCTATTGAGCCTTTTGAATGGGCCGTCTCTCTTGGCTGGGACTGTGAATCATCAACACTTAAGGGCTTTCCACCCTCAACATGATGGGTGCGATCATACCAGCACTAATTCACCTGATCCTATCAGAAATCTGAAGTTAAGCATGCTTGGGTGAGAGTAGTACTAGGATGGGTGACCTTCTACGAAGTCCTCGTGTTGCACCCCCTTTTCATTTTTTTTCCCCGTTTAGCCTTGCCAAGATGCTTTATCCATCACATTTCTATTCTCGAGTCCCAGGGCATCTTAGGCAAGTCAAATTCGCTTCGCTTAGAGGTTGGGCCCGCAAACCGAGGGCGTAGGGCTTGTGACCTGGTCTTCGTCGATCCGGTGCCCATACCTTTTGATCATTAGGAGAAATACGATGCACAACATACCATTGGAAAGCTCTCTGGGATCTCTACGACGGGGGGAGCAAGCATGCTCTGCTGTGCCTATTTTCGGTACCCAAAATCGAACATTTCATCAATTTCGGGCCACTTTTCTTCTTTTGGCGCTGTTTTCTCGTCCCGAGTCATTCGTCGTGAGCCGCAAAAAGGACGAGAACCCAACTCGCGGAACATTAGATGGCTATGCAATGCGTCGATATCACGTCTTGCGGTGATGCTGCTTTGTTGAACTAGATAGGCTGTCATTAAGCCCATTGGGCCTTTTGAATGGGCTGACTCTCTTGGCTGGGACAGTGAACCGTCAACACATAAGGGCTTTGCACCCTCAACTTGACGGGTGTGATCATACCAGCACTAATGCACCGGATCCCATTAGAAATCCGAAGTTAAGCGTGCTTGGGCGATAGAAGTACTACGATGGGTGACCCACTAGGAAGTCCTCGTGTTACACCGCCTTTTCATTTTTTTCCCCGTTTAGCCTTGCCAAGATGCTTTATCCATCACATTTCTATTCTCGAGTCCCAGGGCATCTTGGGCAAGACAACTTCGCTTTATGTAGAGGCTAGGCCTACAAACTGAGGGCGTGGGGCCTGTGACCTGTTCTCCTACGGTCTGGTCCCCAAAACTTTTGATCATAAGGAGAAATGTGGCACACAACATACCATTGGAAAACTCTTTTGGATCTTTACGACGGGAGGAGCAAGCATGCTCGGCTGTGCCTATTTTTGGTACTCAAGATCGAACGTTTTCATCAGTTTCGGGCCACTTTTCTTCTTTTGGCGCTGTGTTTTCGTCACGAGTCGTTCGTCGTGAGCCGCAAAAAGGATGAGAACCCAACTCACGGAACAGTAGATGGCTTTGCAACGCATTGATATCACGTCTTGTGGTGATGCTACTTTGTTGAAGCAGATGGGTTGTCATTAAGCCCATTAGGCCTTTTGAATGGGTTGTCCCTCTTGGCTGGGACTGTAAACTGTCAACACATAAGGGCTTTGCACCGTCAACATGACCGGTGCGATCATACCAGTACTAATGCACCGGATCCCATCTGAAATTCGAAGTTAAGCGTGCTTGGGTGACAGAAGTACTAGGATAGGTGACCCCCTAGGAAGTCCTCGTGTTGCACCCCCTTTTCATTTTTTCCCCGTTTAGCCTTGCAAAGATGCTTTATCCATCACATTTCTATTCTCAAGTCCCATGGCATCTTTGGCAAGACAACATCGCTTCGCGTAGAGGCTAAGCCCGCAAACTGAGGGTGTGGGGCTTGTGACCTGTTCTCATTCGCTTTGGTCGCCATAACTTTTGATCATAAGGAGAAATGCGGTGCACAACATACCATTGGAAAGCTCTCTGGGATCTTTACGATGGGGGAAGCAAGCATGCTCGGCTGTGCCCATTTTTTGTACCCAAAATCAAATGTTTTTTTTAGTTTCGGGCTACTTTTCTTCTTTTGGCGCTGTTTTTTCATCCCTGGTCATTCGTCATGAGCCGCAAAAAGGACGAGAACCCAACTCCCAGAACATTAGATGGCTCCGTAACACGTCGATATCACGTCTTGCGGTGATGTTGCTTTGTTGAAGCAGATGGGCTGTCATTAAGCCCATTGGGCCTTTTGAATGGGTCGTCTCTCTTAGCTGGGACAGTGAACCATTAACACATAAGGGCTTTGCCCCCTCAACTTGACGGGTGCGATCATACCAGCACTAATGCACCGGATCCCATCAGAAATCTGAAGTTAAGCATGCTTGGGCGACAGTAGTACTAGGATGGGTGACCCCCTAGGAAGTCCTCGTGTTGCACCCTCTTTTCATTTTTTTTCCCGTTTAGCCTTGCAAAGATGCTTTATCCATCACATTTCTATTCTCGAGTCCCACGGCATCTTGGGCAAGACAACTTCGCTTCGCGTAGCGGCTAAGCCTGCAAACCGAGGGCGTGGGGCTTGTGACCTGGTCTCTTTCGCTCTGGTCCCCATAACTTTTGATCTGTTAGGAGTTATGCGGCACACAACATTCCGTTGGAAAGCTCTCTAGAAGCTCTACGACGGGGGTAGCAAGCCTGCTTGGCTCCGCTTATTTTTGGTACAAACAATTGAACATTTTCATCAGTTACGGGCAACTTTTATACTTTTTGCGCTATTTTTTCGACCCAGGTCATTCGTCATGAGCTGCGAAAAGGATGAGAACCCAACTCGCGAAACATTAGAGGGCTCTACAATGCATCAATATCACGTCCTGCAATGATTCTACTTTGTTAAGGTAGATGGGCTATCGATAAGCCCATTGGGCCTTTTGAACGGGTCGTCTCTCTTGGCTGGGACTATGAGCCGTCAAAACATCAGGGCTTTGCACCATTAACATGACGGGTGTGATCGTACCCGCACTAATGCACTGGATCCCATCAGAACTCCGATGTTAAGTGTGCTTGGGAGAGAGTAGTACTAGGATGGGTGATCCCTCGATAAGTCTTCGTGTTGCACCCCCTTTTCATTTTTTTTTCCCGTTTAGCCTTGCCAAGATGCTTTATCCATCACATTTCTATTCTCAAGTCCCAAGGCATCTTGGGCAAGACAACTTCTCATCGCGTAAAGGTTGGGCTTGCAAACCGAGGGCGTGGGGCCTGTGACCAAGTCTTCGTCGCTCCGGTGCCCATAACTTTTGATCCATAAGGAGTTATGTAGCGCACAGCATACCGTTGGAAAGCTCTACGACGGGGATAGCCAGCTTGTTAGGCTGCTCCTCTTTTCGGTACCCAAAATTGAACATTTTCATTAGTTTCGGGCCACATTTCTTCTTTTTCGTTGTTTCTTCATCCCTAGTCGTTCGTCGTGAGCCGCAAAAATTACGAGAACCCAACTCGCGAAACATTAGAGGGCTTTACAACGTATCAATATCACTTTTTGTTGTGATGCTGCTTTGTTGAGGCAAATGGGCTGTCGATAAGGTCATTGGGCCTTTTGAATGGGCCGTCTCTCTTGGCTGGGACTGTGAACCATCAACACATAAGGGATTTGCGCCCTCAATATGACGGGTGCGATCATACCAGCATTAATGCAACGGATCCCATCAAAAATCCAAAGTTAAGCGTGCTTGGCCGAGAGTAGTACTAGGATGGATGACTCCTTGGGAAATCCTCGTGTTGTACCCCTTTTGCATTTTTTTCCCCGTTTAGCCTTGCCAACTTGCTTAATCCATCACATTTCTATTCTTGAGTACCATGGCATATTGGGCAAGACAACTTCGCTTTGCGTAGAGGCTGAGCCCGCAAACCGAGGGCGTAGGGCCTGTGACCTGCTCTCCGTCGCTCCAGTGCCCATAAATTTTGATCCGTAAAGAGTTATGAGGCGCACAACATACTGTTGGAAAGCTCTTTGGTAGCTCTACGATCGGGGAAGCAAGCCTGCTCAGTTGCGCCTGTTTTTAGTACCCAAAATTGAAAGATTTTATCAGTTTTGGGCCACTTTTCTTCCTTTTGCATTATTTTTTAATATTGGGTCGTTCGTCGTGAGCCGCGAAAAGGACTAGAACCCAACTCGTAGAACATTATAGGGCTCTACAACACGTCGATATCCCATTTTATGGTGATGCTGCTTTGTTGAAGCAGATGGGCTATCATTAATCCCATTGAGCCTTTTGAATAGGTCGTCTCTCTTGGTTGGGACTGTGAGCCGTCAACACATAGGGACTTTGCTCCATCAACATTACGGGTGCGATTATACAAGCACTAATGCACCAGATCCTATAAGAACTCCGAAGTTAAGCGTTCTTGGGCGAGAGTAGTACTAGGATGGGTGACCCCCTTAGGAAGTCCTCATGTTGCACCCCCTTTTTTTTTACCCATTTAGCCTTGCCAAGATGCTTTATCCATCACATTTCCATTCTTGAGTCCCACGGCATCTTGGGCAAGACAACTTCGCTTCGCGTTGTGGATGGGCCCAAAAACTGAGGGCATGGGGCCTATGACCTAGTCTTTGTCGATCCGGTGCCCATAACTACGTCGCACAACATACCGTTGGAAAGCTCTACGACGAGGGTAGCAAGCCTACTCGGTTGTGCCTGTTTTTGGTACCCAAAATCGAAAGTTTTTATCAGTTTCGGGTACTTTTCTTTTTTTTTTTGTGCTTTTTTTTGATGTCGGGTCGTTCGTCGTGAGCCGCGAAAAGGACGAAAACATTAATGGGTTCTGCAACCCATCGATATCACGTCTTGCGGTGATATTGCTTTGTTGAAGTAGATGGGCTATCGATAAGCCCATTGGGACATTTGAATGGGTCGTCTCTCTTGGCTGGGACTGTGAACGGTCAACACATAAGTGCTTTGCACCATCAACATGATGGGTGCGATCATACTAACACTAATGCACCGGATCCCATCAAAAATTTGAAGTTAAGGGTGCTTGGGCGATAGTAGTACTAGGATGGGAGACCCCTTGAGAAGTCCTCGTGTTGCACCCCCATTTTCATTTTTTTCCACGTTTAGTCTTGCCAAGATGCTTTATCCATCACATTTCTATTCTCGAGTGCCACGGCATCTTGGGCAAGAGAACTTCGCTTCTCGTAGATGCTGGGCTCGCAAACTGAGGGCATGGGGTCCGTGACGTGGTCTCCGTCGCTCCGGTGCCCATAACTTTTGATCAGTAAGGAGTTATGCGGCACACAAAATATTGTAGAAAAGCTTTCCGGGAGCTCTACGAGAGGGACAGGCAGCCTACTCGGCTACGCCTGTTTTCGGTACCCAAAATCAATCATTTTCATCAGTTTTGGGAAACTTAACTTTTTTTTTGCATTTTCTTTGCCCAGGTCGTTCGTCGTGAGCCATGAAAAGGACGAAAACCTAACTCGCAGAACATTAGAGGGCTCTGTATCGCGTCATATCACGTCTTGTGGGGATACTGCTTGGTGGAAGTAGATGGGCTGTCGATAAGCCCATTGGGCCTTTTGAATGGGTCATTTCTTTTGGCTGGGACTGTGAACCGCCAATAAATAAGGGCTTAGCACCCTCAACATGACGGGTGCAATCATACCAGCACTAATGTACCGGATCTCCTCAGAAATCCGAAGTTAAGCGTTCATGGGCGAGAGTAGTAGTAGGATGGGTGACCCCTTGGGAAGTTCTCATGTTGTACCCTTTTTTTCATTTTTTCCCCCTGTTTAGCCTTGCCAAGATACTTTATCCATCACATTTCTATTCTCGAGTCCCACGGCATCTTGGGCAAGATAACTTCGTTTCGCGTAGAGGCTGGGACCGTAAACCGAGGGCATAGGGCCTGTGACCTAGTCTCTGTTGATTCAGTGCCCATAACTTTAGATCCATAAGGAATGATGCGGTGCACAACATACTGTCGAAAAGCTCTACGACAAGGGCAGCAAGCCTACTCGGCTGTGCCTATTTTTGGTACCCAAAATCGAATGTTTTCATCAGTTTCGGGCACTTTTCGTTTTTTTGCGCTTTTTTTTCATGTCGGGTTGCTCATCGTGAGCCGCGAAAAGAACGAGAACATTAATGGGCTCTGCAACCCGTCGATATCATGTCTTGCGGTGATGCTGCTTTGTTGAAGCAAATGGGCTGTCATTAAGCCCATTGGGCCATTTGAATGAGCCGTCTCTCTTGGCTAGGACTGTGAGCCGTCAACATATAAGGGCTTTGCACCATCAATATGACGGGTGCTATCATGCCAACACTAATGCACCGGATCCCATGAGAACTTCGAAGTTAACCATGCTTGGGCGAGAGTAGTACTAGGATGGGTGACCCCCTAGGAAGTCCTCGTGTTGCACCACTTTCTATTTTTTTCCACGTTTAGCCTTGCCAAGATGCATAATCTATCATATTTTTATTCTCAAGTTCCACGGCATCTTGGGCAAGACAACTTCGCTTCGTGTAGAGGCTGGGCCCGCAAACTGAGGGCGTGGGGCCTTTGACCTGGTCTCCGTCGCTCCGTTGCCCATACCTTTTGATCTGTAAGAAGTTATCGAGACCGGGAGTTCTATCAATCAATCTATTCACAACCCAAATCCAAACCCGGGCAAAATTTTAGGGAAAGACGGATAGAGTCTCCCCTGTTTCTAGGCAAATTGCAAAACCTGTAATAGCATATAAATGGACCAACGCCGTGTCCAACCATACAAAACTTCCTCAAGGCCATCCGAGCCTCGGTTCTCAACAATTTAAACTCAGCAAGTATACATACATTTCCAATTTAAAAGCTAACCTATCTTTTTCATTTTTGGCAAGTACATTTAAACTAAACAATTAAACCATACTAAGCTACTGCATAAAATAAACTATCATGCCATTCTAACTCTTTTCCTCTAGACATTACAAACATGCTTTGAAGTTAAGCTATGCTAACTGATTACATAAAGTAGCTTATCAATTCACCTCAACTGCCTAGCTAGATTTAAATTACATTTCTTTTAACAATAAATACATACAACATATGAAAGCATATATCTTTACAACTTCGACACTCAAGCCACATAGGCACGCAAGACAACTCTTCAGGCACGAACTTTCACGAAATCACGAACTTTCCAGCTAACATGACATTTCCTAAAATGTGGTGGTGAGGAGTGAGTATACACAACACGTATACTCAGTGAAAGCGAGACAGATATCGAGTTGGAGAGAAAGAAAGTCGTGCAATGCAAATAGACACAATTAAGCAATAAAGTCAATAAGAAAGCATTCAATACAAACGACAATATAATAAACATTCAAGAAAGCATTAACACAACCATTCAAAGCTATACCACACTCTGAAGGCTATGGTTCACTCTTATGAGCAATATACCATTTCACGAGCGATACATCAATCTCGAGCTTGATGTTGACAACGATGACAATAAGCGCGCAACCACCTTATAACACCAGTTTGGAATATCCCGGGAGTAACCATTAATTCTACGACCCAAATCTCCCTAGGAGGCAACCCAAGCGAGAAAAGGGAATAGCCACGGAGCTAGAGCAACCAACACTGGCAACCCGAGGCTACCCAGAGAGGGCCTTCACTCACGCACTAGACACTATGCAATGTAAGACTCGATACAAGGCGATAAACGAGCGATAAACAAGATATCAAGCATTATCAACAATTGATAAACATTTCAATCAATAAACAACTCTAACAAGCGTAATAAGCATTAACAAGCATTTACAATCAAACAAGTAACAAGAACAACACCAATTAACCTTATCAAGCAATAACAAGTATCCTATAGGCATTATAAGCATTCTATAAGCAACATAAACATTCTATAAACATTATAAACATTCTTTAAGCATTATAAACATTCTATAAGCATTATACTATGAAAACACACAAAATCCCAAAAATAACCCCAACTTTCAAACGCTACTACTTTAAAACGAGCCACGAGCTTTGGAAACCGACTTCACCAATCCTCCTAGGTTACCATAAAGCACGACTAAAGACCACAAAACCCCACTTTACCCTAGAATTCCCGCAAAGCCCCGATTGTTCCCTTTGCTCGTTTGAACTACAACTACTTCAACCGATTACCCAACCAATGTCACAACTGCACCAAAAGTGCTTCCATGACGTACCTCGACAATGCCTTCACGCAAATCGAGAAAATTCCAAACTTGACCGAAACGACCCCAACTTTCACTAAGCCAATTTTTTCCATTTTTCCATTACACATTCCAATTAAACCATACATTTAGGCATTCTAGCATACCTAGCACCTTCCTACATCAACAGAACGCGTAACAGAGCAACTTCATCGAAACGGGAGTTTACTATTCATAATTTACTATTCATTATTCAATTTAAATTGCAATATCAATATTCAACCGCAGAAAATGTTAAAAAGCTATAAATACATGTTCTACAATCAACAAGGAGCATTCTTTAAGCAACAAAACGATTAAAACAACAATCTACGCATAATTTCTAAAAATTAAAGTTTAGACATAACGTTTTCAAATGTGCAAATAACGATGAAACCCTCATCTTAGACGCTCCTAGATGCTAGGAAAACCTCGTAGGATGCCTCGGAAACTACCCCGTGGAAGCCCTCGCGAAGAATTGAAGATTTGAAGTTGAATTTTCTTTTTTTTCTCTCCTTGTTTTTTCGGCCCTTTCATGTTCTGTCCAGCTCTCTTTTATTTTTTTATTTTTTAGGCTATTAAAAGAAGACACAAGGTCAAAAGGTCAAAGCTTTGGTCAATGCTCACTTAAGTTGGTCAAACTAGCTTATTTTATGCATTTTAAAGCTAACACAACTAATGAAATATTAATTCTAGTTAACAACAATTAAAATATAAAATTTAAGACACCAAACACTAGTTTTCACTATTTGTTGAGGACTAGGAACCGCTCTCTAATTATCACTCTCGATATGCTATGCACTTTGCATCAACCAAAAAGTGACAATTAAACCTCAAAGAATCTAAGAAATATATCATTTTTGGAAAGCATCATAGTTTAAAATTTACTCTGGCTCGGAGTTACTTTTCTCGTTTATTTGAAAACCAAGTGATTTTAACACAAAAAAACCAAAATCGATTATTAAAATCATCAAAACAATCAAGGTAATCAATATTCATTTAAAATAAGTAATTTAACTATTTCTAGAACATTTTAAAGAATTATGAAGTTAATGTTAAGCTACAAATGAAAGTTAATATAAACACATAGTCAAATACAATTAAACATTAACATTTAAGATAACACTTAATTAATCACAAGAAAAGAAATTCAATTACCATAATTATTAGGAATAGGTAATAATCTTTTAATTATTCAATTTACAACTACTAAATGCTTCCAAGAGGAATATTAAAATATTGCAAATTGGTTGGTTTAACTAATTAAACATTTAATCAAATGCAGTCAAGTGCTATTAAATGCATGCCGGGTTCAGGTTATCACATCCTTCCCCCCTTAAAACAATTGCGTCCTTGCAATTCTTCTTCCGATAGAACTCAGCATCATCTGAAATCCAATTCTGACTAATCTTCTTCGGCTGCTGAGCAAGTGGTGAATAAAGATGCTCGTAGGAACACTCGAATAGAAATCCCAACCAAGAATGCCAAGAAAATACCAACTAAAGACTGAAGCAAAGATACTGTAGATAAAAAAAATCATATATTAATGATAAAAGGAATACCGAATGAATACCTCATACACGAATCTCTAGTAGAAGTTCAACTATTACTGCCCGAGAATCCCCAAGAAAAAAGCCAAATAAAAACTCAAACAAAGGTTCCATCTAGAGGTCCAAATAGATACCCCGCTGGTCATGAATTTCATAGAAGAATTCCCTATTAAGAATGCTGAAGAAAATACCAAGAAACCTAATCAAATAGACTTCCAAAGTTCCAAAGAAGCCTTCCAAATAATAACCCCATGGAACAACCAATTAGATTCCGAGTTTTGCTATCAAATGCTGAGAGGAATGTCAAAAGAAATAGCATAGAAGATATAATGTGCCCAATAAAACAACCAAGTTGAATAACAAACATAGTTTCCCAGTTGGATGAAAACTCCAAGGATAAACACCGAACTGGTGAACAATATACCGAAACCAAACTCTGAGGCCTCTTCACTGTTTGCCAAGTGAGAACTTCATACAACCTTGCCAATAAGGAAAATACCAATAGAACGCCCAACAAGAATTTCAAAGAATACCATAAGTAGTACTATACAATAAGTCTGATAGGAATTCCAAATACCAAACCTACTGAGGAACACTGAAGAAGATATCCGAAACAATGCTCCAATAAGAAAGTAGCCAAGTTTGCCCAATAAGTAAATACTAAATAAATGGCCACTAAGGATCCTAGAGAATGCCATTGAAGAATTTCCAATCAGGGATGCCAATGTCACACCAATAAAGACCGAGACACATATACCATAGATAATACTGTGCAGTAAGGCCGATTGAAATCCCATTAACCAAGTCCACCGAGAAGTGCCAACAAAAGTCTCCAAAGAACAATCGTTATGAAAACCAAAGAATGCTCCAAAGAATAACCAAATAAAACCCCAAGAGAAAGCTACTTTTTCACAACTGTTAAGCACAGAGGAGGACCATAGAGATTTGCCAATAACCGAGCTCCAAAAGCAAACACCAATTCCCAAATAAAGGCTAGTCAAATGCCATTCATTTCCTACCAATCCATACACCTTGAAAAGCCAGCGGTGAACCACTTTCTTCAGGGGAGGAAGAGGACTTACTTACCATTTCCACAGGACATGTATGAATGCCAAGATATCACATTTATACACATGCCTTAAACTATTATGCAAGCAAGTTTACGAAACAGTTTATTCAACAAAGTCACTCAATCACGACAATCAAGTCAAGCACAACATAATCAATTCAAATCACGGCATAGCTAATTCAAGTCGTTCTATACACACAATACAAGTAATACTTCAAGCAAATAACAATTCACGAGGTCGATTCAATTCACGATGCCAATTCAATAGGTCAATTCAATGCACAACTAGACATTTCACCTTTCTTGAGAAACATTTAACACATAACACATAACTATATCACATAAGTGCGTACATTCAAGTCAAGACACACAATCTCACATACAAGCATACACTTTCAAGACACACTTAACAAGCACACATTCAAGGGTCACTACCCACCAAACCGAGGACCCTGTCCCAACTTATGAGCTAAACAAGCTCTGATACCACCTGTGGCACCCCGATCCCTCACGAGACCGGGAGTTCTATCAATTAATCTATTCACAACCCAAATCCAAACCCGGGAAAAATTTTAGGGAAAGACGGACAGAGTGTCCCCTGTTTCTAGGCAAATTGCAAAACCTGTAATAGCATATAAATGGACCAACGCCGTGTCCAACCATACAAAACTTCCTCAAGGCCATCCGAGCCTCAGTTCTCAACAATTTAAACTCAGCAAGTATACATACATTTCCAATTTAAAAGCTAACATATCAATTTCATTTTTGGCAAGTACATTTAAACTAAACAATTAAACCATACTAAGCTACTGCATAAAATAAACAATCATGCCATTCTAACTCTTTTCCTCTAGACATTACAAACATTCTTTGAAGTTAAGCTATGCTAACTGATTACATAAACTAGCTTATCAATTCACCTCAACTACCTAGCTAGATTTAAATTACATTTCTTTTAACAATAAATACATACAACATATGAAAGCATATATCTTTACAACTTCGACACTCAAGCCACATAGGCACGCAAGACAACTCTTCAGGCACAAACTTTCACGAAATCACGAACTTTCCAGCTAACATGACATTTCCTAAAATGTGGTGGTGAGGAGTGAGTATACACAACACATATACTCAGTGAGGGCGAGACAGATATCGAGTTGGAGAGAAAGAAAGTCTTGCAATGCAAATAGACACAATTAAGCAATAAAGTCAATAAGAAAGCATTCAATACAAACGACAATATAATAAACATTCAAGAAAGCATTAACACAACCATTCAAAGCTATACCACACTCTGAAGGCTATGGTTCACTCTTACAAGCAATATACCATTTTAGGAGCGATACATCAATCTCGAGCTTAATGTTGACAACGATGACAATAAGCGCGCAACCACCTTATAACACCAGTTTGGAATACCCCGGGAGTAACCATTAATTCTACGACCCAAATCTCCCTAGGAGGCAATCCAAGCGAGAAAAGGGAATAGCCACGGAGCTAGAGCAACCAACACTGGCAACCCGAGGCTACCCAGAGAGGCCCTTCACTCACACGCTAGACACTATGCAATGCAAGACTCGATACAAGGCGATAAACGAGCGATAAACAAGATATCAAGCATTAACAACAATTGATAAACATTTCAATCAATAAACAACTCTAACAAGCGTAATAAGCATTAACAAGCATTTACAATCAAACAAGTAACAAGAACAACACCAATTAACCTTATCAAGCAATAACAAGTATCCTATAGGCATTATAAGCATTCTATAAGCAACATAAACATTCTATAAGCATTATAAACATTCTATAAGCATTATAAACATTCTATAAGCATTATACTATGAAAACACACAAAATCCCAAAAATAACCCCAACTTTCAAATGCTACTACTTTCAAACGAGCCACGAGCTTTGAAAACCGACTTCACCAATCCTCCTAGGTTACCATAAAGCACGACTAAAGACCACAAAACCCCACTTTACCCTAGAATTCCCGCAAAGCCCCAATTTTCCTCTTTGCTCGTTTGAACTACAACTACTTCAATAGATTACCCAACCAATGTCACAACTGCACCAAAAGTGCTTCCATGACGTACCTCGACAATGCCTTCACGCAAATTGAGAAAATTCCAAACTTGACCGAAACGACCCCAACTTTCACTAAGCCAATTTTTTCCATTTTTCCATTACACATTCCAATTAAACCATACATTTAGGCATTCTAGCATACCTAGCACCTTCCTACAACAACATAATGCGTAACGGAGCAACTTCATCGAAACGGGAGTTTACTATTCATTATTCAATTTAAATTGCAATCTCAATATTCAACCGTAGAAAATGTTAAAAAGCTATAAATACATGTTCTACAATAAACAAGGAGCATTCTTTAAGCAACAAAACTACTAAAACAACAATCTATGCATAATTTCTAAAAATTAAAGTTTAGACATAACGTTTTCAAATGCGCAAATAACGATGAAACCCTCACCTTAGACGCTCCTAGACGCTAGAAAAACCTTGTAGGATGCCTCGGAAACCACCCCGTGGAAGCCCTCGCGAAGAATTAAAGATTTGAAGTTGAATTTTCTTTTTTTTTCTCTCCTTGTTTTTTTGGCCCTTTCATGTTCTGTCCAGCTCTCTTTTTTTTTATTTTGTGTTAGTTTAGGCTATTAAAAGAAGACACAAGGTCAAAAGGTCAAAGCTTTGGTCAATGCTCACTTAAGTTGGTCAAACTAGCTTATTTTATGCAATTTAAAGCTAACACAACTAATGAAATATTAATTCTAGCTAACAACAATTAAAATATAAAATTTAAGACACCAAACACTAGTTTTCACTATTTGTTGAGGACTAGGAACCGCTCTCTAACTATCGCTCTCGATATGCTATGCACTTTGCGTCAACCAAGAAGTGACAATTAAACCTCAAAGAATCTAAGAAATATATCATTTTTGGAAAGTATCATAGTTTAAAATTTACTCCGGCTCGGAGTTACTTTTCTCATTTATTTGAAAACCGAGTGATTTTAACACAAAACAACCAAAACCAATTATTAAAATAATCAAAACAATCAAGGTAATCAATATTCATTTAAAATAATTAATTTAACTATTTCTAGAACATTTTAAAGAATTATGAAGTTAATGTTAAGCTACAAATGAAAGTTAATATAAACACATAGTCAAATACAATTAAACACTAACATTTAAGATCACACTTAATTAATCACAAGAAAAGAAATTCAATTACCATAATTATCAGGAATAGGTAATAATCTTTTAATTATTCAATTTACAACTACTAAATGCTTCCAAGAGGAATATTAAAATATTGCAAATTGGTTAGTTTAACTAATTAAACATTTAATCAAATGCAGTCAAGTGCTATTAAATGCATGCCGGGTTCGGGTTATCACACACAACATACCGTTGGAAAGCTCTTCGAGAGCTCTATGACGGGGGAAACAATCTTGCTCAGCTGTGCCTATTTTCAGTATCCAAAATTGAACGTTTTCATCAGTTTTGGGCCGCTTTTCTTCTATTTCTGCTGTTTTTCATCCCTGGTCATTAGTCGGGAGTCGCGAAAAAGACAAGAACCCAACGCACTGAACATTAGAGTGTTCTGCAATGCGTTGATATCAGGTGTTGCAGTGATGCTACTTTGTTGAAGCAGATGTGCTGTCATTAAGCCCATTGGACCTTTTGAATGGGTTGTCTCTCTCGACTGGGACTGTGAGCCATCAACATATAAGGGCTTTGCTCCATCGACATTACAGGTGCGATCATACCAGCACTAATGCACCGGATCCCATAAGAACTCTGAAGTTAAGCATTCTAGGCCGAGAGTAGTACAAGGATGGGGGACCCCTTGGGAAGTTCTCGTGTTGCACCTCTTTTTTCTTTTTTTCCCCGTTTAGCCTTGACAAGATGCTTTATCCATCACATTTCTATTCACGAGTCCCATGGCATCTTGGGCAAGACTACTTTTCTTCGCGTAGAGGCTGGGCTCGCAAACTGAGGGCATGGGTCTTGTGACCTGGTCTCCGTCGCTCCGATGCCTATAACTTTTGATTCGTAAGTTGTTATGCGGCGCACAACATACCGTTGGAAAGCTTTTCAGGAGCTCTACGATCGAGGCAGCAAACTTGCTCAGCTGTGCCTATTTTTGGTACGCAAAATTGAACGTTTTCATCAGTTTTGAGCCAATTTTCTTCTTGTTGCGCTATTTTTTCATCACGGCTTGTTTGTCGTGAGCCGCGAAAAGGACTAGAACCTAACTCGCGGATCATTAGGGGGCTCTGCAACACGTTGATATCACGTCTTGTTGTGATGATGCTTTGTTGAAGCATATAGGTTGTCATTTAGCCCATTGGGCCTTTTGTATGGGCCGTCTCTCGTGGCTGGGACTGTGAGCCCTCAACACATAAGGACTTTGCACCATCAACATGTCAGGTGCGATCATACTAACACTAATGCACCGGATCCCATCAGAACTCCGAAGTTAAGCATGCTTGGACGAGAGTAGTACTAAGATGGGTGACCCCCTAGGAAGTCCTCGTGTTGTACCCCCTTTTCATTTTTTCCCCCGTTTAGCCTTGGCAAGATGCTTTATACATCACATTTCTATACTCGAGTCCCACGGCATATTGGGCAAGACAAATTCGCATCGCAAAGAGGCTGGCCCGCAAACTGAGGGCATAGGGCCTGTGACTTGGTCTCCGTCAATTCAGTGCCGATAACTTTTGATCTGTAAGAAGTTATGCGGCACACAATATACCATTGGAAAGCTCTCCGGGAGCTCTATGACGGGGGCAGCAAACCTGCTAAGCTGTGCCTGTTTTCAGTACCCAAAATTAAACTTTTTTATCAGTTTGAACAACTTTTATTCTTTTTGAGCTATTTTTTCGTGCCGAGTCGTTCGTCGTGAGCCGCAAAAAGGACGAGAACCCAAATCGCCAAACATTAGTGGGCTCTGCAATGCGTCGATATCACGTCTTGCTGTGATGCTGCTTTGTTGAAGCAGATGGGCTGCCATTAAGCCTAATGGGCCTTTTAAATAGGTCGTCTCTCTTGGCTAGGACTGTGAGCTGTCAACACTTAAGGGCTTTGCACCATCAACATGACTGGTGCGATCATACTAGCACTAATGCACCGGATCCTATCAGAACACAGCAGTTAAGCGTGCTTGGGCGAGAGTAGTACTAGGATGGCTGACCCCCTGGGCTGTCCTCGTGTTGCACCTCCATATTATTTTATTTCCTCGTTTAGCCTTGCCAAGATGCTTTATCCATCACATTTCTATTCTCGAGTCCGACGGCATCTTGGGCAAGACAACTTCGCTTCACGTAGAAGCTGGGCTTGTAAACTGACGGCTTGGGTCCTGTGACCAAGTCTCCGTTGTACCAGTGCCCATAACTTTTGATCCGTAAGGAGTTATGTGGCGCGCAGAATATCGTTCGAATGATCTCTGGGAGCTCTACGATTGGGGCTGTAAGACTGCTAGGCTGCGCCTATTTTCAGTACAAAAAATTGAACATTTTAATCAGTTATGGGCAACTTTAATTATTTTTGCACTATTTTTTCGTCCCTGGTCGTTTATCGTGAGCCGTGAAAAGGACGAGAACCTAACTCGCGAAACATTAGAGGGCTCTACATCGTATCGATATCACGTCTTGCAGTGATGCTGTATTGTTGAGGTAGATAGGCTGTCGATAAGCCTATTAGGCCTTTTGAATGAGTCATCTCTCTTGGCTGGGATTGTGAACCGGTAACACATAAGGGCTTTGCACTCTCAACATGACGAGTGCAATCATACCAGCACTAATGCACCAAATCCCAACAAAAATCTGAAGTTAAGCGTGCTTGGGTGAGAGTAGTACTAGGATGGGTGACCCCTTGGGAAGTCCTCATGTTGCAACCCCCTTTTCATTTTTTTAAAACCTGTTTAGCTTTGCCAAGATGCTTTATCCATCACATTTCTATTCTCAAGTCTCATAGCATCTTGGGCAAGACAACTTTGCTTCGCATAGAGGCTGGGCCCATAAACCTAGGGATGGGGCTTTTGACCTAGTCTCCGTCACTCCGGTGCCCATAACTTTTGATCCGTAAAGACTTATACGGCGCACAACATACCATTGGAAAGCTCTCCGGGAGCTCTACAATGAGGTCAGCTAGCCTGTTTCGCTGCGCTTGTTTTTAGTACCCAAAATCTAACATTTTCATTAGTTTCGAGCCATTTTTCTTGTTTTTGCGCTGTTTTTTCATCCCGTGTCATTCGTTGTAAGACGCGCAAAAATGACGAGAACCCAACTCGCATAACATTAGAGGGCTTTACAACTTGTCGATATCACTTCTTAAGGTGATGCTGCTTTGTTGAAGCAGATGGGCTGTCATTAAGCCCATTGGGCCTTTTGAATAGGCCGTCTCTCTTGGCTGGGACTGTGAGCCATCAACACATCAGGGCTTTGCACCATCAACATGACGGGTGTGATCATACCAGTACTAATGCACCAGATCCCATAAGATTTGTAAAGTTAAGCGTGCTTGGGCGAGAGTAGTACTAGGATGGGTGACCCCTTGGGAAATTCTCGTGTTGCACCCTCTTTTCATTTTTTTTCCACGTTTAGCCTTGCCAAGATGCTTTATCCAACACATTTCTATTCTCAAGTCCCACAGCATCTTGGGCAAGATAACTTCACTTTGCGTAGTAGCTGGGCCCATAAACCGAGGGCGTGGGGCCTGTGACCTGGTCTCTGTCATTCCGTTGCCTATAACTTTTGATCCCTAAGGAGTTATGCAGTGCACAACATACCGTTGGAAAGCTCTCTAGGAGCTCTACGATGGAATGAGCAAGCTTGTTAAGCTGCGCCTATTTTCAGAACCCAAAATCAAACATTTTCATCAGTTACGGGCAACTTTTATTCTTTTTGCGCTATTTTTTCATCTCGGGCTGTTCGTCGTGAGCTGCGAAAAGCATGAGAATCCAACTCGCGAAACATTAAAGGGCTCTACAACGTATTGATATCACGTCTTGCGATGATGCTACTTTGTTGAGGTAGATGGGCTGTGGATAAGCCCATTGGGCCTTTTGAATGGGTCGTCTCTCTTAGTTGGGACTGTGAGCCATCAACACATCAGGGCTTTCTACCATTAACATGACGGGTGCGATCGTACCAGCAGTAGATCCCATCAGAACTCCGATGATAAGTGTGTTGGGCGAGAGTAGTACTAGGATGGGTGACCCCGTGGGAAGTCCTCGTGTTGCACCCCATTTCCATTTTTTTTCCCTGTGTAGCCTTGCCAAGATGCTTTATCCATCAGATTTCTATTCTCGAGTCCCAAGGCATCTTGGGCAAGACAACTTCTCATCGCGTAGAGGCTGGGCTCACAAACCGAGGGCATGGGGCCTGTGACCTGGTCTCCGTCGCTCCGGTACCCATAACTTTTGATCTGTAATGAGTTATGTGGCGCACAACATACCGTTGGAAAATCCTTCGGGAGCTCTATGACGGGGGCAACTAGTTTGCTAGGCTGCTTCTATTTTCAGCACCAAAAATTGAACATTTTCATTAGTTTCAGGCCATTTTTCTTCTTTTTGCACAGTTTTTTCATCCTGGGTCGTTCGTCGTGAGCTGCAAAAAGTACGAGAACCCAACTCATGAAACATTAGAGGGCTCTACAACGCATCGATATCACTTTTTATGGTGATGCTGCTTTGTTGAGGCAGATGGGCTGTCGATAAGCTCATTGGGCCTTTTGAATAGGCCATATCTCTTGGCTGGGACTGTGAGCCATCAACACATCAGGGCTTTGCATCATCAACATGACGGGTGCGATCATACCAGTACTAATGCACCGGATCCCATAAGAACTCCGAAGTTAAGCGTTCTTGGGTGAGAGTAGTACTAGGATGGGTGACCCCTTGGGAAGTCCTCGTGTTGCACCCCATTTTCATTTTTTTTCCTCGTTTAGCCTTGCCAAGAAGCTTTATCCATCACATTTCTATTCTTGAGTCCCACGGCATCTTGGACAAGGAAACTTTGCTTCGCGTAGAGGCTGGGCCTGCAAGCCGAGGGCGTGGGGCCTTTGACCAAGTCTCCGTCGCTTCGATGCCCATAACTTTTGATCTGTAAGGAGTTATGCGGCGCACAACATACCGTTTGAAAGCCCTCCAAGAGCTCTACGACGAGGGCACCAAGCCTGCTCGGCTACGCCTATTTTCGGTACCCAAAATTGAACACTTTCATCAATTTTGGGTCATTTTTCTTCTTTTTGCCATGTTTTTTCGTCACGAGTCGCTCGTCGTGACCCGCGACAAGGACGAGAACATAACTAGTGGAACATTAGAGGGCTCTGCAATGCATCGATATCAAGTCTTGCGGTGATGCTGCTTTGTTGAAGCAGAAGGGGTATCGATAAGCCTATTGAGACATTTGAATGGGCTGTCTCGCTTGGCTGGGACTGTGAACCGTCAACACATAAGGGCTTTGCACCATCAACATGACGAGTGCGATCATACCAGCACTAATGCACTGGATCCCATCAAAAATCCAAAGTTAAGGGTGCTTGGGCGAGAGTAGTACTAGGATGGGTGACCCCCTAGGAAGTCCTCGTGTTGCACTCCATTTTCATTTTTTTTCCACGTTTAGCCTTGCCAAGATGCTTTATTCATCACATTTCTATTCTCGAGTCCTACGGCATCTTGGTTAAGACAACTTCGCTTCGCCTTGAGGCTGGGCCCGCAAACCAGGTGCATGGGGCCTGTGATGTGGTCTCCGTCGCTCCAGTGCCCATAACTTTTGATTAGTAAGGAGTTATACGGCATACAAAAAACTGTAGAAAAGCTCTCCGTGAGTTCTACGAGAGGGACAGCCAGCCTGCTCGGCTGCGGCTGTTTTTGGTACCCAAAATCTAATGTTTTCATCAGTTTTGGGCAACTTTTCTTCTTTCTACGTTGTTTTTTTGTCCAGGGTCATTTGTTGTGAGCCATGAAAAGGACGAGAACCTAGCTCACGAAACATTAGAGGGCTCTGCATTGCGTCGATATCACGTATTGCAGGGATGCTGCTTCGTTGAAGAAGATGGGCTGTCGATAAGTCCATTGGGCCTTTGAATGGGTCGTCTCTCTTGGCTGGGACTGTGAACCACCAACACATAAGGGCTTAGCACCCTTAACATGACGGGTGCGATCATACCAGCACTAATGCACCGGATCCTATCAGAAATCCAAAGTTAAGCATTCTTGGACGAGAGTAGTAGTAGGATAGGTGACCCCCTGGGTAGTCTTCGTGTTGTACCCCCTTTTCATTTTTTTTCCCTATTTAGCCTTGCCAAGATGCTTTATCCATCACATTTCTATTCTCGAGTCCCACGGCATCTTGGGCAAGACAACTTCGCTTTGCGTAGAGGTTCGGCCTGTAAACCTAGGGCGTGGGGCGTGGGGCCTGTGACCTGGTCTTCGTCGATCTGGTGCCCATAACTTTTGATCCGTAAGGAGTTATGCAGCGCACAACATACCGTTGGAAAGCTCTTCGGGAGCTCTACGATGGGGGTATTAAGCATGCTTGGCTATGTCTATTTTCGGTACCAAAAATTGAACGTTTTTATCAATTTCAGTCTATTTTTTGCGCTGGGTCATTCGTCGTGAGCAGCTAAAAGGACGAGAACCCAACTCGCGAAACATTAGGGGGTATGTAACACGTCAATATCACATCTTATGGTGATGCTACTTTATTGAAGCAGATGGGCTGTCATTAAGCCCATTAGGCCATTTGAATGGGCCGTCTCTCTTGGCTGGAACTGTGAGTCGTCAACACATAAGGGCTTTGCACCATCAACATGACGGGTGCGATCATACCAGCACTAATGCACCAGATCCCATCAGAACTCTGAAGTTAAGCGTGCTTAGGCAAGAGTAGTACTAGAATGGGTGACCCATTGGGAAGTCCTCGTGTTGTACCCCATTTTCATTTTTCTTCCCCGTTAAGCCTTGCCAAGATGCTTTATCCATCACATTTCTGTTCTTGAATCACACGGCAGCTTGGGCAAGACAACTTCGCTTCGCTTAGAGGCTAGGCCCGCAAACCGAGGGCGTGGGACCTATGACCTGGTCTCCGTCGCCCCGATGCCCATAACTTTTGATCTGTAAGGAGTTATACGGCGCACAGCATACCGTTGGAAAGGTCTCCGGGAGCTCTACGATGGGGACAGCAAGCCTGCCATGTTGCACCAATTTTTGGTACTCAAAATTGAACATTTTAATCAGTTTTGGGCCAATTTTCTTCTTTTTGAGCTGTTTTTCATCTTAGATCGTTCGTTACGAGCCGTGAAGAGGACGAGAACCCAACTCGCAGAACATTAGAGGGCTCTACAATGCTTAGATATCACGTCTTGCGGTGATGCTGCTTTGTTAAAGCAGATGTGCTGTCATTAAGCCTATTGGGCCTTTTGAATGGTCCGTCTCTCTTAGGTGGGACTGTGAGCTGTCAACACATAAGGGCTTTGCTCCATCAACATTATGGATGCGATCATACCAGTACTATTGCACAGGATCCCATCAGAACTCCGAAGTTCAGCGTGCTTGGGCGAGGGTAGTACTAGGATGGGTAACCCCCTTGGAAGTCCTCATGTTGCACCACCTTTTCATTTTTCTCCCTGTTTAGCCTTGCCAAGATGCTTTATCCATCACATTTCTATTCTCGAGTCCCACATCATGTGGATCAAGACAACTTCACTTCGCGTAGAGGATGGGCCCACAAACCGAGGGCGTGGGGCCTGTGACCTGATCTTCGTTGATCCGGTGCCCATAACTTTTGATCTGTAAGGAGTTAGGCAGCGAACAACATACCATTGGAAAGCTCTACGACAAGGGAAGCATGCCTGCTCGGCTGTGCCTATTTTCGGTACCCAAAATTGAACGTTTTCTTTAGTTTCGTGCACTTTTCTTTTTTCTTTTTGCTTTTTTTCGTGTCGGGTCGTTCGTCGTGAGCCGCGAAAAGGACGAGAACATTAATGGGCTCTGCAACCCGTCTATATCACGTCTTGCGGTGATGCTGCTTTGTTGAAGCAGATGGGTTGTCATTAAGCCCATTGGGCCTTTTGAATGGGCCGTCTCTCTTGGCTAGGACTGTGAGCCGTCAACACATAAGGGTTTTTCACCATCAACATGACGGGTACTATCATACCAACACTAATGCACCAGATCCCATCAGAACTCCGAAGTTAAGCTTGCTTGGGCGAGAATAGTACCAGGATAGTTGACCCCTTGAGAAGTCCTCGTGTTGAACCCCTTTTCATTTTTTTCCCCGTTTAGCTTTGCCAAGATGCATTATCCATCACATTTCTATTCTCGAGTCCCACAGCATCTTGGGCAAGACATCGTCACTTCGCGTGGAGGCTAGACCCGCAAACCGAGGGCGTGGGGCCTGTGACCTAATCTCTATCGCTCCGGTGCCAATTAGTTTTGATCTGTAAGAAGTTATGCGGTGCACAACATACCGTTGGAAAGCTCTTCGGGAGCTCTACGACGGGGGCAGCGAGCTTGCTTAGCTGTGCCTATTTTTAGTATCCAAAATCGAATGTTTTCGTCAGTATTGGGCCACTTTTCTTCTGTTTACACTATATTTTCATCCTTTGTCATTCGTAGGGAGTCGCGAAAAGGACGAGAACCCAGTGCGCTGAACATTAGAGGGCTCTGCAATGCGTCGATATCACGTCTTGCGGTGATACTGCTTTATTGAAGAAGATGTGCTGTCATTAAGCCCATTGGGCCTTTTGGATGGGCTGTCTCTCTTGGGTGGGACTGTAAGCCGTCAACACATAAGGGCTTTGCTTCATCAACATTACGGGTGCGATCATACCAGCACTAATGCACCGGATCCCATCAGAAATGTGAAGTTAAGCGTTCTTGGGTGAGAGTAGTAGTAGGATGGGTGACCCCCTGGGTAGTCCTCGTGTTGTACCCTATTTTCATTTTTTCCCCTGTTTTGCCTTGCCAAGATGCTTTATCCATCATATTTTTATTCTCGAGTCCCACGGCAACATGGCCAAGGCAACTTCACTTCGCGAAGAGGTTGGGCCCTTAAACCTAGGGCGTGGGGTTTGTGACTTGGTCTCCGTCGATCGGGTACCCATAACTTTTGATCCGTAAAGAGTTATGCGGTGCACAACATACCGTTGGAAAGTTCTTCGGGAGCTCTACGACGAGGTATTAAACCTGCTCGGCTATGTCTATTTTCGGTACCAAAAATCAAACATTTTCATCAGGTTCAGTTTATTTTTCTACTTTTTACGCTATTTTTTGCGCTGAGTTGTTTGTCGTGAGCCGCGAAAAGGACAAGAACCCAACTCGCGAAACATTAGGGTGTATGCAATGCGTCGATATCACGTCTTGCGGTGATGCTTCTTTATTGAAGCATATGGGATATCATTATGCCCATTGGGCCATTTGAATGGGATGTCTCTCTTGGTTGGAACTGTCAGCCGTTAACACATAAGGGCTTTGCACCATCAACATGACGGATGCGATCATACCAGCTCTAATGCACTGGATCACATCAGAACTATGTAGTTAAGCGTGCTTGGGCAATAGTAGTACAAGGATGGGTGACCCTTTGAAAAGTCCTCGCGTTGCACCCCCTTTTCATTTTTTTCCCCGTTTAGCCTTGCCAAGATGCTTTTCCATCACATTTCTATTCTCGAGTCCCACGGCAGCTTGGGCAAGACAACTTCGCTTCTCGTAGAGGCTGGGTCCGCAAACTGAGGGCGTGGGACCTATGACCTGGTCTCCGTCGCTCTGATGCCCATAACTTTTGATCCGTAAGGAGTTATACGTCGCACAGCATACCATTGGAAAGCTCTCTGGGAGCTTTACGACGGGGACCATAAGCCTGCCATGCTGCACCTATTTTTAGTACCCAAAATTGAACATTTTCATCAGTTTTGGGCCACTTTTCTTCTTTTTGTGCTGTTTTTTCATCCCAGGTCGTTCGTCGTGAGCTGTGAGGAGGACGAGAACCCAACTCGCAGGACATTAGAGGGCTCTACAACGCGTATATATCACGTCTTGCGGTGATGCTGCTTTGTTGAAGCAGATATGCTGTCATTATGCCCATCGGGCCTTTTGAATGGGCCGTCTCTCTTGGCTGGGACTGTGAGCGCTCAACACATAAGGGCTTTGTACTATCAACATTACGAGTGCGATCATACTAGCACTAATGCACCGGATCCCATCAGAACTCTGAAGTTAAGCGTGCTTGGGCGAGAGTAGTACTAGGTTGGGTGATCCCCTCGGAAGTCCTCGTGTTGCACCACCTTTTCATTTTTTTCCCCGTTTAGTCTTGCCAAGATGCTTTATCCATCACATTTCTATCCTCGAGTCCTACATCATTTGGGGCAAGACAACTTCGCTTCACGTAGAGGTTAGGCCTGCAAACCGAGAGCGTGGGGCCTGTGACCCGCTCTTCGTCGATCCGGTGCCCATAACTTTTGATCCGTAAGTAGTTATGTGGTTAATAACATACCGTTGTAAATCTCTACGACTAGGGCAGTAAGCCTGCTCGGCTATGCCTATTTTCGGTACCCAAAATCGAACATTTTCATCAGTTTCATGCACTTTTCTTTTTTTTCACTTTTTTTTCGTGTCGGGTCATTCGACGTGAGCCGCGTAAAGGACGAGAACATTAATAGGCTCTGCAACCCGTCGATATCACGTCTTACGGTGATGCTGCTTTGTTAAAGCAGATGGGCTGTCATTAAGCCCATTGGGCCTTTTGAATGGGTCGTCTCTCTTGGTTAGGATTGTGAGCCATCAATACATAAAGGCATTGCACCATCAGCAAGACGGGTGCTATCATACTAGCACTAATGTACCGGATCCCATCAGAATTTTGAAGTTAAGCGTGCTTGGGCGAGAGTAGTACTAGGATAGGTGACCCCCTGGGAAGTCCTCGTGTTGCACCCCTTTTCATTTTTTCCCCGTTTAGCCTTGCCAAGATGTATTATCCATCACATTTCTATTCTCGAGTCCCACGGCATCTTGGGCAAGACAACTTCGCTTCGCATAGAGGCTGGGCCCTTAAACCAGGGGCGTGGGGCCTGTGACCCTGTCACTGTCGCTTCGGTCCCATTACCTTTGATCTGTAAGAAGTTATGCGATGCACAACATACCGTTGGAAAGCTCTTCGGGAGCTCTACGACGGGCGTAGCGAGCTTGCTCAGCTGTGCCTATTTTTAGTATCCAAAATTGAACGTTTTCATCTATTTTGGGTCACTTTTCTTCTGTTTGCGCTATTTTTTCATCCTGGTCATTCGTCGGGAGTCGCGAAAAGGACGACAACCCAATGCATTGAACATTAGAGGGCTCTGCAATGCGTCGATATCACGTCTTGCGGTGATGCTGCTATGTTGAAGCAAATGTGATGTCATTAAGCCCATTGGGCCTTTTGAATGGGCTGTCTCTCTTGGGTGGGACTGTGAGCCGTTAACACATAAGGGCTTTGCTCTATCAACATTACGGGTGCGATCATACCAACACTAATGCAATGGATCCCATCAGAACTCCGAAGTTAAGCGTGCTTAGGCGAGAGTAGTACTAGGATAGGTGACCCACTGGGAAGTCCTCGTGTTACACCCCCTTTTCATTTTTTCCCCATTTAGCCTTGGCAAGATGTTTTATGCATCACATTTCTATTCTCGAGTCTCATGCCATCTTGGGCAAGACAACTTTGCTTCGCGTAGAGGCTAGGCCTGCAAACAAAGGGCGTAGGGCTTGTGACCTGGTCTCCGTCATTCTGATGCCCATAACTTTTGATCTGTAAGGAGTTATGCGGCACACAACATACCGTTGGAAAGCTCTCCGGTAGCTCTACGATGGGGGCAATAAGCCTGCTTGGCTATGCCTGTATTCGGTATCCAAAATCAAACGTTTTTATCAGTTTCGAGCATTTTTCATTTTTTTTGTAATTTTTTTTTGTGTCAAGTCGTTCGTCGTGAGACGCAAAAAGGACGAGAACCGAACTCGTCGAACATTAGTGGGCTCTGCAACGCGTCAATATCTTGTCTTGCAGTGATGCTGCTTTGTTGAAGCAGATGGGCTGTCATTAAGCCCATTGGGCCTTTTGAATAGGTCGTCTCTCTTGGCTGGGACTGTGAGCCGTCAACACATAAGGGCTTTGCACCATCAACATGACCGGTGCGATCATATCAGCACTAATGCACCGGATCCCATCAGAACTCTGAAGTTAAGCATGCTTGGGCAACAGTAGTACTAGGATGGGTGACCCCCTAGGAAGTCCTCGCGTTGCACCCCATTTTTAATTTTTTTCCCGTTTACCTTTGCCAAGATGTTTTATCCATCACATTTCTATTCTCGAGTCCTACGGCATCTTCAGCAAGACAACTTCGCTTCGCGTAGAGGCTGGTCCCGCAAACCGAGGGCGTGGGGCTTGTGACCTGGTCCCCGTCGCTCCGATGCCCATAACTTTTGATCCGTAAGGAGTTATGCAGTGCACAACATACCGTTGGAAAGCTCTATAGGAGCTCTACGACTGGGGCAGCAAGCCTCCTTGGCTGTGCCTATTTTTGATACCCAAAATTGAACATTTTTATCACTTTTAGGCTACTTTTCTTCTTTTTGCACTATTTTTTCATCTCGGGTTGTTCATCGTGAGCCGCAAAAAGTACGAGAACCCAACTCGCGAAACATTAGGGGTCTCTACAATGCATTGATATCACGTCTTGCGGTGATGCTATGATGTCTGACCTCAATTTGCATGCGTTACCTCGATTCGTGTGCCCTAACCTTGAATTGCGTGCCTTAACCTAGGTTTAAGAGTCGTACCTTAAAATTACATGCATGGCATTCAATTACGTACCTAGTATTGGTTTACGTGCATTCACCTAGTGTTGCGTGCATTTACTTTAGGATTCGTGCATTTGTCTTGAAGTTTGTGTCTTACCTCGTAGTGCGTGCCCTAAAACTAGGAAAGCGTGCTTACACGCTAATCAACAAGATTCCTACACAAAACACTAGGACATAAAATAATCCTACAAACTCCACTAACAATATTTTAATCCTAAGTCAATCCACTAAAAGACAAAAGCACTAAACCCTAAACATTCTTTATTCTCACCTAAAACCCATGCACACAAAAACCTATAAATACTAATACTATAATACAACATTATACAATTAAAAACAACACAAAATGCTCAATTTAACTTTCCATGGCCGACCATGCCTAGGCATTTGGATAAGCTTTGCACAATTTATTAAATATCCTAGACATCTTCTTACACACATAAAACACAAAGCATAAAAATAATCCTATACACCCTACCCCGAGCTTCACTTTCTCGGCCTACTCACCTCATGCTCCCTCACAATTCAAAAAATGCTCAAATGACAAAACAAATTCAGCCTTGTACCATACCAAGGCCGACACACACACATGCAAATTCAAAGAACATCTTCAACATCAATTTTTCTCTCAAACTCTCCCATTCTCTCTCTCTCTCAGCTATGGCTTTCCTTGAGCTCCCATGGCTCAAGCTTACTCTCTAAGACTCAAATATACTCTCAAAGACACTAAGGAGCTTGGGCATAGCAAGCAACAAGCAAGAAACTCACACACAAGCTCACCCACCTCTCATTTCGGCCATAGGTAAGTTTTAAGAATTCTCTTCCATTTCTTTTTGTTTTAATCACATGCACACACTAAGTATATGCTAACTAAGCTAGGATTTAAGGAAAAACAAGCTACCACTCAGCCAAAGCATGGAAAATAGTCTTTTCGTGCGATTCAAGAGCATTCTTGCAATTTCATCCATCAAGTTGCTAAGGTGAGGGTTAAATCTTTTTAAATGCTTTCAAAACTCACATGGATGCTCTCATATGGCTGTATTTACTGTTGTAGTTCATGTATATGTGTTTATATGAGCTTATCTACTCTTGCATGGCTTGGAAAATGGCTAGAACTTTGGGTTATGCAGTCACGTTTTCTGGCAGCTTTCTGACCTTGTTGGACGAAATGATTTTGGCCTAGTAAACGAAGTTAAAAATGCATTAAAATTGGTAGGTCACTATATTTCTCAGTTATGAACATATTTTGCAGAAATAGGCTAAGGCTAATTTTGAGTTTAAAGCCCTCAAAAATGGAAAATATCAAAATGTGTATGAAACTGGACAGTTTTGCGTAGTCTAACGGTTTTGGTCATAACTCCTAAGTCCGAACTCTAAATGCAGTGAGGTTTGTTCCTCGATTTAAAGCACCCATTAAGCTTCAATTTTAAATTTTATTCACTGAATTTTGAGGTTATTTACTTGGCTAAATGAATGAAGAAAAGCAGAATATTGCAGTGGGGTTTTGGCTTAGTATTATGCTTTAAATCATGTTGTAACTTTACTTGAAGTATTGAATGCTTGGAATTGTGGAAACTAGAAGTTGTGCGGGCTGTTTTGGTTGGTTGAGGTTGCTTAAATTGGTTGATTCATGGCTTAGGTTCATTATATGACGAATTGTTGCTTAATCATATGTGTAAGCATGAAATTGAGGCCCTATTGCTATGAATACTTGATAAGTGTTTATTCTATGGACTAGAGGCTGTTCACCTTGGAGACCTGATGCGGTTATGAGTGTGACCAGGCATGGACAGCACTCGGTCCTCTGGATTTTCAAGGGCCACCGGGGGCGCACTGGACACCACGCGACGTGCGGTGCTCTTCCAGGGTGGGCAGGTTGTTAAACAGAAAAGATAACTCTTCACTAGGACCTTCTTTCTCGTCTTCATCACCCCACCCAGTTGGGATAATTTTCTCTTTGGAGAGATAATGAGAAGGTGGTGTTAGATCAACTGTGAGGCCCGACCTCGATTTGCATGCGATACCTCATTTCGTGTGCCCTAATCTAGATTTGTGTGCCTTGACCTAGGTTTAAGAATTGTGTACATTTTATGTGCCATGCATTGAATTACGTGCATTCATTTAGGATTACGTGCATTTACTTAAAAAATGTGCGTTTGTCTCGTAGTTTGTGTCCTACCTCGTAGTGCGTGCCCTAGACCTAGAAAAACGTGCCCTCACGCTAATCAAGAAAGCATCTTACACAAAGCACTAGACTACTAAATAATCCTACAAAATCCACTATCAATATTATAATCCTAATTCAACTCACTAGAAGACAAAAAATTCACTAAACACTAGACATTCCTTATTCTTTATTCCTTATTCTTTTTGCACTTTCAAGACACAATTAAATAACATCCAAAACATGACAAAAATTCAGATTATTGAGAAGCTTTGGGCGACCACTATGTGGTTTCTTTGCATGCATGTTTAATTCAAATGATTCTAGACAAGTCATGACACAAAAACACTTATCAATGCATAAAACAATTGCTCAAAACCACATCAATTTCCTCTCCTTGTTCGACCAAACAACCATTGCCCATGCTAGCATTTTAAAATCACACCTTGAAGACACAAAAATCAGATTTTTAATGGCCCAAGGCTGACCACTTGCTTGAAGAATGCAAAGGCTTCACTCTTTGTCATATTCTCTCATTTCCTCTCAACTTCTATCTCTCTCCCTCTCATTCTCCTCACTATCTCTCGGCCTTGGCTGAGTTCTCACCATCCTTTGCTCATCTTCGTCAACTCATGGTGCATCAAGATAAGCAACAATCAAAGAAACTCAAGCAAACAAGCTAGGATACGAAAATCACACATGCATGTCCTTTGAAGTCTTCATTTCGGCCCTAGGTGAGTTTTTAAGCTTCCATTTCTTTTCTTCTTGTTCTAACCTCATGCATGTACTAAGAGCTTGGTCACTAAGCTAGGAAAAATAGGGAAAATCTAGTTGGAACCTCGGCTAGACAAAGGAGAAGAAGAAAATTGTGCTTCGACAAGTTTTTGTGCATCCTCTTGGTTGATTGCTAAGGTGAGGGCTAAAACCTTTTGAAAATCCTTCAAAAATCCACATGCATGCTCATAAAAGTATGTCTTTGCTTCTGTACTTGAGTTATATGTTCGTTCATAAGTTTTTGCAACCATGCATGGCAAGATTTTGGCATGAAAGTGATGATAGGTGAAGTTGGATTGTTGACAACTCTCTGACCAGTTTGTTTCGAGGTAAGTTTAGCTAGGCAAATGATGTTGAAAATGCATGAAAATTGGTAGGTGACTATTTTTTCCAGTTTTGAACATTTTTTTACAGAAATAGGCCGAAGCTAATTTTAACTCTAAGGTCCTCAAAATAGCAAATCTTTAAAATGTGTCCAAATCTGGAAATCTGGAAAAATGAAGCAGGTTTTAGCAGATGCATTGACCTTGTAAAACGAACCAGATTTGACTTAGTAAATGATGTCCAAAATGCATGAAATTTGGTGTGCTACTAGATTTTTCTGTTCTGGACATTTTTTTAAAGAAATGGACTAAGGCTAAAACTGACCCTAAGGACCTCAAAAACGTCAATTATTGAAATGTGTGCAAATCTGGACAGTTTTGTGCTATCCCACTGTTTCGGCTATAACTAATGATCCCGAACTCCAAATGATGCAAGGTTTGTTTCTGATTTTAGTTCACTTCTTAAGCTTTAATTTGAAATCTTATTCACTGGAATTGGAGATTGTTTGCTTATCTTCATGATTGTGAGAAAACAGCCTATTGCAGTAAGGGCTTCACTTAGTGTTATGCTTAGAAAAATTGTTGTAACTTCTCTTGTTGAAATAAATGCTTGGGATTGAAGCTTTGGGATGTTGTGTGGACTATTTTGAATATTTGAGGATGTTTTTTTAAATGATGCATGGCTTGAGATTGATTTTGAATTGGTTTGGGGCTTAAATTGCACGGATATGCACGAAATGGAAGCCCTAATGACTAGGTAGTCTTGCTAAGTGTTGATCATTTGGATATTGTGTGGAATTATATGCTTAGTAGGCTGCCCATAGACTCCCTTATAGTCCTAAATGTGATTTTGATCATTGCATGTTGACAAATAGGCTATCTTGCATCCAAGCCCACGTAGATGTTGTTGCATGTTATATAATCTTATTACTATTTGATTACGTGGACTTTGAATTGAGTTATATGACTTGATTTATGTGTGATACATGGCTGTCCGTTTAATATTCATATAACTCCATATGCTTTTCAAGTGAAACTACTTGTCCATTCGTGTCTCGCCTGTTTACTTGTCAATGTGCAATCTTATGACTGTCGGAGGCAACCTACTTTGTTGTCCTCCTAATGTAATATGTTAATGTCATAAATGTGCACTGCATACAAGGTTTCAACCTTTCTTGTCGGCATGGTAGCGATCACGCACACCGGGCGGCATCGGGCTTGTTGGTGTACCCGTGACTACCATGGTCCCATTCCCTCTCTCGCTTGAGGGCTAGACTTCCTCGGAGAGTTGGGTCGTAGGATTTCGGGGTACATCCGGAGTACACCCACCTGGCGTGTTTGGGGAATGATTTGAAGTCGGCCGCAACAACTGATTCTGGAACTGATCTGAGAGCAAAAGCTCACTGTATCCTTTTTACTATGTGTATAAGTACTCTCGCTTGGTTCCTAAAGAACCTCATGGAGGAAAGACTGGTATTTCTGTTCCTGTACTTATATTATTGTTATATTCATGCTTGCAAAAGGATTTTATAAGTTGAACCGGAAAATGAGTTTCAAAAGCTATTTCTCGTTCCCCCTCGCTGAGTTCATAAGGAGTCACCCTCTTTTATCATCTCAGGTGAAGAAGATCCAGAGCAGGTACCCGAGGACGGTGTGCCTAACGATGAATCCTTGGAGTGATTGCCTGTCATGTGTGCTTTGCGTGATTGTGGCTACTTGTGAACTCTATGCTACCTGAAGACTATTTCTTTTATGTTGCTTGCTATTTAATGTAAAAGACTCCCGTTGTAATTTAGGGTCTAATTTTGGTTTGTACTGATATTAAGTAGACTGACGCTAGACACTACTATGATCGTTTTTGCTATTATTACCGCTAGTATCTATCATAGGTTATGACGTATTAGTTAAGGACTAAGTAAATGAACTTATCCAATTTTAAACAGGTACTCGCTATTAAGCTAAGATTAACAGGTACTTTTGTAATGAGGATAAACAAACAAACGAGACATAGTATCATGCTAGGTTATAAATCAAACGAGACATCAAGATAACCAATAGGCGTTTCAATTGATGTTAAATGGTAATCCTAGTTGGAAATGAAATTGAGATTAGAGAAATTTGAGGCGTTTAGAGAATTAGGCCAAACCAAAGAGCCCAATTACAGCCGTTATGCTGCCGGTTTTCTGAAAAACTTTGGAGTTTAGACTAAACGATAAGTGTTAAATCTTCATAACGGTTAAGTATGTGACATGTCCGAAACGTTTAGATCACACCTTAGTCTAACCTTATAGGCTGGGTTGGGGCGTGACACCTTATAACTAGAATGGTATCAGAGCTTAGATTGCTTAAGCCGGGTTTAACTCTCGGACCGTGGGTAGAGCCCTAAGATAATTAGGATGACTTGCTTATATGTTATTGTGTGATAATGTTAAATGTGCCTTCTATGTTTTATGTGTTTAAGTGATTAACATGCCTTAGTTGTTTCTAGAAATGTATCTATATTGCATATCTTATGCATTAAATTCTTAATTGTCATATTTCAATAAATTGTGCATCGTAATCTGTGCCTATAGATGGCTGGCCCCAGCACCCGTACTACTAATAGGAGCGGTGAACCCCAAGAGACCGGAGATGCCTATCAAACTAATCCCGGTATAGCTATGTTTAATATGATGGCGAATGCCATGGATCGTGTATCACGAGTGATGGAGCGTCAGGATGCACGTGAAGTCAACAACAACAACAGGAATGAGGGTAACCACGGGAGACATAGCAGAATGAGGGAGTTCTTTGACTTTCGCCCGTCAAAATTCCACGGGGAAGTTGATGATGAGAAAGCAGAGGCTTGGCTGTCCGAGATCGAGAAGATTTTCAGGCCACTTGATTATACCGATGAAGAAAAGGTAGAGTTTGTTGTGTTTCTGTTGCACGGGGATACCGAGCATTGGTGGCACACTGTAGAAGCACTGTGGGAAACTGATCAGACACCTCGCTTGTGGGGTAATTTCGTTAAGGCATTTAAGGATAAATATGTACTTGCAGTCTCCAAGCAAAGGCGGGCTGAGGAGTTCATGCACTTGACCCAAGGTAACATGACGGTGGCCCAGTACGAGGCTCGTTTCGACCGACTGTCCCGTTATGCTCAATATATGGTTAGTACTCCGGAGACGAAGATGTGGAAATTTACTACTGGATTGAGGCCAGAGATTCAGGACTAGTTGGCTTCTCATGACTTCGATACCTATTCTACTCTCTTTGCTGCTGCCTCTCGAGTTGAGAAGAGGAAACTAGATGGAGCCGGTTCGAGTAAGCCGAACAAGAAACCATACCAGCCTCCAGGTCAGCAGAGGAAATTCCAGAGTCAGAGTCGTAATCAAGGCCCGAGCCAGAACAGACCAGTGAATAACCGTGGCCCGACGAAAGAGCCATCAGCCTCTTCCGCCCGTGGATCCACAGGTAGTTCACCTGCTAATCAGTCCATCAGCTATTCTTATTGTGACAGGAAGGGGCATACTGAGGCCTAGTGTTGGAGGAAGTCAGGACGATGTATGAGATATGGTAGTGATCAGCATCAGATCAAGGATTGCCCTAAACGGCAGGCAGGGCAGAATTAGGGTAAACCAGCTGGTAGAGGCAAGACTCCAGTTCTTAGAGTTTAGGCTCGAGCCTATGCTATTAAGTACGAGGAGATTCCAGATGAGACCGCTGTTGTTGAAGGTGCATTCTTCATACTGAATCAACCTGTTAGGGTGTTAATTGATCCGGGTACTACTCATTCATTTATTACTCCCTTATGTGTAGAACGTGTAAAACTGAAAGTTGTATGGTTGCCATACGAAGTAGAAGTTGGTACTCCAATGGGTTCTAAATTTGTTACTAGCTCAGCTTGTAAAGCATGTAAAATCCAAATTAAGGATAGGGAATTCTCAGCCAATCTTATTGTATTACCTTTTCGAGAATATGACGTCATTTTAGGGATGGACTGGCTGGCAAAACATCATGTTCAACTAGATTGCCGGGCGAAGATTATAACATTCCGGGTACCTGGTCAACCAATACTGGAGGTAATAGGTTGAAGATATTTTAGCGGGAGTTCCATCATTTCATCTACGAAAGCAGTGAAGTCCTTGAGAAAAGGGTGTAGCGGATACTTAGCTTACCTTATCAACAAGGTGTCGGACAAAGCTAGGTTGGAGGAGATGCCTGTGATCAAAGATTATGCGGATGTGTTTCCAGAAGAATTACCCGGTTTACCCCCAAATCGGGAGATCGAGTTCGTTATATCAACCCAATAGGCTTTTTCACAATTGCCACTTGGTATCTAACCATACAGGTCCTTATCCAACTTTATGGAGCTGATATGAACCCAAATGAAACCGTTGTTGCACTCTATCATTCTATGACCTATAAAGTTCAAACCCATCTCTTTTCCATGGACCACAATTGTAAACCTCGAGTCCACGTGTTAGGTGATAACAATGTTACCCAACCAAAAATCTACACCAAACATGAGCTTACTTTCCCTCCTCGATGGAAAAATGATTATGAAAGGAACCATAACTGATCAATCATCCATGATTCACCAAGCATTTCTCGTAACCCTCTTGAACCAGGTCATGTTTCCATAACCTTTCTAACACAATCCCAACCAGTCGAACCATGTGAAAAATGTCAACTTGCTGGACATCCTCAGTCCTGTCCACACTGTGTCAGAAAACCCTTTGCTGCTAGATCTAGATATTCAAGATTTTTTTGTTCTATTAATTTTCCAGAAGATATTTATTGCAAAGGATAAACAACCGTTGGTAATTGGCAAGTTACCAAAACCAGGCCAGAAGATGTTGGACCAATTGAGTCAGCAATCAATTGGAGCAACATGAATGCAAAAGCCCAGAATGCTGCCATCCAAAAGATATGGTCAGATCTCAAGGAACATATTGCATGGACAAAAGAAGCCCATGATCATCTCAAACAAGGTTGTTATGACCAATATAATGACCACCACAAGGCTTTCCACAGAAGGCACAAATATCACCAGCAGAATCCTATCAACTGGAAGAAACTCTAGAAGGCCGCTCCAGTTCGGAACCCTTCCGGACAAGTTTGTTCTTGGAACAACGTCAACATGATCAACACGCAAAAATCTTCCTCCGAGTAGCATTATCTTGATTCAGACGAGTTCAAAAGAAAAAGAGAATGACTCGCTGAAAAGCTCAGAAAGCCAACTAAGCCAAAGAAGCAGTCCTCTCATCCTTGGAAGCATAACCCAAAGCCAGATCATGCAGTCTGGATACCATTCCTAATAATTCACAATAAGACAAACCTAACGCGACTAAAGCAATTTCCTTTAATAAAGGAAATCTCACTTATTACAAACAGACAAACGAGACATACCACTAAGGGTTACAGGAAAGAGAGGGAGGCGGAAGACATGGCTAAAGGCGAACGATAGAAGGTAAGGAAGATGAAAGCTGTTGAGAAAAAGAAAGATGATGTGTTTCAATACAAATATGACTCTACCCCTTTAGTTAGGGGTTCTTCATTTTTTATAGGCAAACCATTACAAAGCAAATAATACAAAGCAGAATATTCACTATTCCTGACAAGGACTAAAGCAGCTTCCTTTAATAAAGGAAAAGCTGACACGAAATAAAGAGATTCCTAATAATTCACAATAAGACAAACCTGACATGACTAAAGCGGTTTTCTTTAATAAATGAAATCTCACTTATTACAAACAAACAAACAAGACATAACCTAAAGGGAATCTGAAGTGACAAAAGATTCATGTCAT
This sequence comes from Ehretia macrophylla, assembly GCA_037974665.1. Taxonomy (NCBI): domain Eukaryota; kingdom Viridiplantae; phylum Streptophyta; class Magnoliopsida; order Boraginales; family Ehretiaceae; genus Ehretia; species Ehretia macrophylla. The sequence goes on along the minus strand of CM075780.1, from coordinate 78,858,823 downwards.
ATCTTATTATTACAACACGACAAACCTATGTACATGACACGAGGCTTCGTCATGGGGTCCACCCGAGATTCCTGGAGTCTTGTCTATAGTGAGATCTCATTCCAAAAAGATGGTTTCCAATTCATACACAACCAGTATACCCCTTGGGTGTCCTTATAAGTATTGCCCTCACAAGTTTCCGCCATTCAAGATGATGAATTTGCTGAAGAGAGAAACCTCTTCCTTTCCTATTGCGGTGATCTTCCAAACAAGTTTTGGGAAAGAGATAAACACTTTGTCTCTCTACCTTATAGAGAAAACTGACAAATGCTACACCAAACTGCTTCTCATCCAGGAATGCCAAAAGATGAAGATCTTTGTCAAGCTGAAATTCAAACACTCCTTGAGCAAGGTCTCATCCGACCATCCAGACCTCCATGGGCAAGTCATGCCTTTTATGTCAACAAAAGATCTGAACAGGTCCAAGGAAAGAAAAGATTGGTGATAGATTATCGCCAACTCAATGATCAATTGCAGGATATCAGATTCCCTCTTCCAAGAAAGGAATAACTCATTCAGAAGCTATCCAAAGCCAAATTCTTCTCCTATGAAATCTGGATTTTGGAAAATTGGTATTATTGAAGCTGACAGATTCAAAACTGCTTTTGTTGTTCCACATGGTCATTATGAATGGAACGTCATGTCATTCGGTCTCAAGAATGCACCGTTCGAGTTCCAGCACAGAATGGATGATGTGTACCGACCCCTTGCACGACATTGTATCATCTACATTGATAATGTGTTAGTATTTAGTAACAAAGCTGAAGAACACCACCAGCATCTCTGACAATTCCAGGAACTAACATACCAGCATGGCTTAGTTCTTGCTGAATCCAAGATGAAAATTGGTCTCAATGCTATTGATTTTCTTGGTTAGTAGATTAGAGAAAGACACATTCTCCTACAAGATCACATATCAAGCAAAGTCCTCGGCTTTCCTGATGAACTCAGAACTATTACACAGATCCAGCAGTTCCTTGGCCTCATCAATTATGCTTTGAGAGTTGGGTCTTAGGTTTGGTGTACATCCGGAGTACACCTATTTGGAATGATAAGTGGATGATTGAAGCTGGCCACAATATTTGTTATCGGAAATGAACTCGAGAGCGAAAGCTCACTGTATCCTTGAAATGAATGGTAATTGTATTTATTGTTCAATTTGATACTTATACTTTGCGTACTTTATTATTTGTATTATGTGACATGTTTTCAAAAAAGGATTTTCATACAATTAACCGGAAAAGAGTTTCAAAACGTTATCACTTGTTCCCCCTCACTAAGTTCATAAGGACTCACCTTCTTTTATCATCACAGATGAAGAAGATTTGGAACAGATACCCGAGGAGAATGTTCATGTCGATGATTCCTTGGAGTAATTACATGCTTTATGTGCCTTGCTTGACTGTGGTTGTTTTATGAACGTTATGTTTGTTTTGAAGACTATTTATGATGTTGTTATAAATGACCCCCGTTATAATTTGGGGTCTAATTTTGGCTTGTACTGATTATAACCAAACAATCACTCTATTTAGTGGTTTGCTATCACTATTTTGATTTAGTAACTTTCATAGGCTAAAGGATAACAGGTGCTTGTGTAATAGGAATTGATGAATAAACGGGACATAATTATCATGTTAGGTTTATTAAACAAATGAGACTTTCGAGATAAATTAATAGGCAAATCGGTTGATGACAAAATAGAAATGTTAGTTGGAATCGAATCAATGATTGAAAATTTTGAGATATTATAGAAAATTAGGTCAAACCAAAGGTCTTAAATACAACCATTATGCTATCGATTTTTTGGGAAAACTTTTGGAGCTCTAGGCCAACGTTAAGCGTTAAATCATAACAAACGGCTAAGTATGTGAAATAGCATAAATGAATTAGGTCATACCCTAGTCTAGCCTCCATAGGTCGGGTTGGGGCGTGACACCTTAATAGAATGGTATAAGAGCTTAGTTTGCTAACTAGGCATAAGTCGGGTTTAACTCTCGGCCAGTAGGTAGAAGCTTTTAAGTAAATTGTGCCTATACTTTGTTTCTACGTGCTTATGTGATTAACTTGTCATAACTGTTTTGAGAATTATATGCTTACGTGAAATTGCATGTTGTATACTCTATACAGTAATTTCTTGTCTTGTCATATCCAAATAAATTGTGCATAGTAATCTGTACCTATAGATGGCTGGCCCTAGTACCCGCAATACCAATAGGGATAAAAAGCCTCAAGAAGCCGGAGATGCTCACCAAACTAATCCCGACATGGCTATGTTTAACTTGATGACGAGTGCTATGGATCGTGTGTCACGAGTGATGGAATAGCAAGAAACACGTGAAGCAGCAATTAATAACAACAAACTACAGAGCTGGTGGTAACAACAACAGGAATGGTGGTAACAATGGGAGAAACAACAGAATGCGGGAGTTCCTTGATTTTCACCCCTCTAAGTTCTATGGGGAAGCTAATGATGAAAAGACATAGGCTTGGTTGTCTAAGATTGAAAGGCTTTGCAGGCCACTTGACTATACTGACAAAGAAAGGATTGAGTTTGCTGTGTTTCTGTTACACGGGGATGCTGAGCATTGGTGGCACACTATGGAGGCACTCTGGGAAACTGATCATACACCTGGCTTGTGGAGTAACTTATACATACCTGCGGTTTCAAGACAAAGGCGGATTGAAGAGTTTATGACCTTGAGCCAGGGCAACATGACAGTGGCTCAGTATGAGGCTCACTTCAACAAACTATCCCGCTATGCACAATACATGGTCAGAACCCTTGAGGCGAAGATGTGGAAATTTATGAATGGGTTGAGGCCAGAAATTCAAGATCACTTGGCTTCACATGACTTTACTACATATTCCACTCTCCTTGCTATTGCTTCCCGAGTTGAGAAGAGAAAACTTGATAGAGCCAGTTCGAGTCAGCCGAACAAGAAACCCTACCAACCTCAAGGACAACAGTGGAATTTTCAAACTTAGAGTCGCAGTCAGGGCCAAAGCCAGAACAGACCCGACAACAACTGTGGCCTGTCAAAAGCACCATCAGCCTCTTCCACCTATGGTTCTACAGGTAGTTTACCCGCTACATAGGCTATCACTTGTCTTTATTGTAACAGGAAGGGCCACACTGAGGCCCAATGTTGGAAGAAGGTAGGACGATGCGTGCAGTGTGGCAGTGATCAACATCGGGCTAGGGATTGCCCTAAATGGCAAGGGGATTAGGATCAGAATAAACAAGCTGGTAGAGGCGAGACTCCAGTTCCTAGAGTTCTGGCCCGAGCTTATGCTATTGAGTGCGAGGAGCTTCCTAAGGAGACTGCTATTGTTGAAGGTACATTCTTGATACTGAATCAACCTGTTAGGGTGCTAATTGATCCAGGTACTACTCATTCATTTATTACTCCCTTATGTGTACAACATGTGAAATTATGAGTTGAATATCTGCCTTACGAAGTAGAAGTCAGTACTCCGATGGGTTTTAAACTTATTACTAGCTTAGCTTGTAAAACATGTAAAATTCAAATTAAGGATTGGCAATTCTCGGCCAATCTTATAGTGTTACCCTTTCGAGACTATGAAGTCATCTTAGGAATGGACTGGTTGGAAAAGCATCATGCCTAACTGGATTGTTGGACGAAGATTGTAACATTCCAGATACTTGACCAACCAACATTAAAGATAATGGGTTGAAGGGATTTCACCGAGAGTCCCATCATTTCATCTACAAAAACAGTGAAGTTCATGAGAAAAGTGTGCAGTGGATACTTAGCTTACCCCATCAATAAGCAATTCGAAAAAGCTAAGTTGGAGGAGATGTCGATGATTAAAGAATATGCCGATGTGTTTCCAGAGGAATTGCCGGGTTTACCTCCGAATTGGGAGATCGAGTTTGTAATAGAATTACTGCCTGGTACACAGCTGATATCTAAAGCTCCTTATCGTATAGCACCAGCTGAACTGCAAGGATTAAAAGATCAACTACATGGATTGTTAGAGAAAGGGTTTGTTCAACCGAGTTCTTCTCTGTGGGGTACACCAGTCCAATTTGTAAAGAAGAAGGACGGAACATTGAGGTTATGCATCAATTACAGATGATTGAACCAAGTGACTGTCAAGAATAAATACCCACTTCCACTGATCGATGAGTTGTTTGACTAACTTCAAGGAGCTAAGGTGTATTCGAAACTCGACTTGAGGTAAGGGTATTATCAGCTACGGATTAAAAAGGAGGATGTTCCTATATTGTCTTTCTGGACGAGATATGGCCACTATGAGTTTGTGGTAATGCCATTTGGGCTAACTAATGCCCCTGCAGCCTTTATGGACTTAAAGCACAGGGTGTTTCAACCCTACTTGGACCAATTTGTGGTGATCTTTATTGACAATATTTTGGTATACTCAAAGTCCGAGACCGAGCATGAACAACATTTGCGATTGTTGTTGCAAAAACTTTGGGAGCATCAATTGTATGCAAAGTTTAGCAAATGTGAATTTTGGTTGCAGCAAATTGCATTCCTCAGACACATCATATCACAAGAAGGAATAGCAGTGGACTTAGCAATGATAGAAGCAGTGATGTCTTGGAAGAAGACAGAAAATGTCATAGAGGTTCGGAGTTTTCTTGGTTTAGCCGGCTATTATCGGAGGTTCGTGAAGGATTTCTCAAAGATTGCAGGACCACTTACAAAGCTCACTCAAAAGAAAACAAAGTTTGTGTGGAATGACAAGTGTGAGAACAGCTTTCAGGAGTTGAAGACAAGATTGACTACTGTGCTTGTTCTTGCATTACCTGAAGGAAGTCAAGGCTTTGTAACCTATAGCGATGCTTCTAAGGAAGGATTGGGCTTTGTATTGATGCAGAATGGTAGAGTGATTGCATATGCCTCTAGGAAGCCAAAGTCGTATGAATTGAATTACCCGACGCATGATTTGGAACTAGCGGCTATTGTGTTTGCATTAAAGAAATGGAAGCACTATTTGTGGGGTAACAAGTTTGAGATGTTTACGGATCACAAGAGCTTGAAGTACTTGTTCTCACAGAAAGAATTGAATATGAGGCAAAGACGGTGGATGGAGCTCTTGGATGATTATAATTGCACAATCAATTATGTGTCGGGTAAAGCGAATGTGGTAGCAAATGCATTAAGTCGGAAAGCGAGCATGGCAACATTAGAGGTTGAGGTGCGGGAAATGTTTGAAGAAGCATTTATGTGGAAACCAAAATTGACTCAAAAAGGGATACTATTTGCCGCTACAAAAGTTCAATGGACCTTGTTGTCTGAGATACGAGAGGCCCAATAGAAGGATCAACAATTCCATAAGATTAAGGAAGGCAACATAGATTACAAGTTTCATGATGATGGTATTTGGAAATTCAGGGGTCGAATTTGTGTTCCTAATGACCCAGAGTTGAAAAAGAAGATTCTTGAAGAAGCCCATAACTCAAGATATACTATTCACCCCAGCGGGACAAAGATGTACTGGGATTTGAAGAAACACTATTGGTGGAATAGCATGAAAAGGGAGATTGCAGAGTTTGTGGCACAATGTTTGACTTGTCAGAGGGTCAAGGCGGAACATCAACGACCGATAGGTTTACTTCAGCCGTTGGAAATTCCCCAATGGAAATGGGAACACATAACTATGGACTTTGTCATGGACCTGCCCAGGCCACAAAAGGGTCATGATGCCGTTTGGGCCATAGTGGATAGATTGACTAAGACATCACACTTCTTACCAATGAACAAGAAGGACAACCATGAGAAACTAGGAGATATGTATATAGCGGACATTGTAAGGCTACATGGCATGCTTGTAAGTATTGTGTCGGATAGGGATCCCCGTTTTACTTCCCGATTTTGGAAGAGATTACAAGAAGCTTTTGGGTTGAAGTTGAGTTTCAGTACAGCTTATCACCCTCAGACGGATAGACAATATGAGAAAACTATTCAAATTTTGGAGGATATGTTGAGGGCATGTGTCCTAGACTTCGGAAAAGATTGGGAGAAATATCTGCCTCTAGTGGAATTCACTTATAATAACAGTTATCAGGCCACTATCGGTGTAATACCCCGACCCTAAGCATATAGTTATTTTTTTTATTTGCGTATATTAATATGTTTATTTTAATCATTTGCGTATATTATTATGTTTATTTTAATCATTTGCATATATTTACATGTTACCTTAATTGTTTACATATAATTATTAGCATTACTTTTTATATTTCTTAGAAAATGTGCATTCGTTTCATTTAGTGTACATTCACGTGCATTTTGTTTTTCTAAGTATCGTAGGCAATAAAATAATTACACTACACTACACTAGCTAACTAGATTAGTCAAAATACTACAAGGTGGCAAACTAGAAATATATACTTAGTTAAGGGGGCAATTTGGTCTTTGGAGCCACTTAGATATTTGTATTTAACATAAAGCACACATAACACACCCCACACACACACAAAAATATTGCAACACACACACACACAAATCAGATCACACACAACGCACACCAATCGATCAAAAGAAGAAAGAGGAGAAGAAGAAGAAATAAACAACCCCGAGTTGATTTTCTCGCATTCTCGTGCCTTAGCTCGCGTTCCTAACATGTGTAAGGTGAGGGGAAATCTTTTAAAAAACTGATTTCAGAACTTACATTGCATATATATGTGTTTTTTAGTAAGAAATTATTGTATTAGACAAGTTTATACACATATATGTTTGCAGGATTTGGTTGTAGTTGCTGTACTTTATGTATTGTTTGAGAAATTAATTATTTTGGGAAAAATCTGGAAAAATCATATATTAATCTAGACTGGGAGAGGTACAACTTTCATGTTGGAATAATTGTGAAGAAAAATCATTTGTTTGCTCGTAATTGCTGAAATCAGTGAAGTTTTGTAGTTGACTGGAACTGGACAGTTTTACTTTCCTGAATTTCGTGGAGTTTTTGACCTAGTTAGATAACTTGGAAAATTATGAAAATTTTCCAGAACCTAGATAAGCTAGTTTAGAACAATTTCTATTTAGGTCGACTTGGCCAATTCCTCCATCTAATACCTTTAAGAAAATAAAAACCGAAACCTGACAGAATTCGTGACCAATCTGGACAGCTTTGCGCACTTGAGTTGTTTTAGTCATATCTTGATGAATTTAACTCAGAATTGAGTTCTGTTTGATTCTAGAGTTATCTTCTTTCGAAGAGCTTTCCATACACATAAAAATCAGTTTCATAGGAGGTCATTTGCTTAGGTAATTGTGCAGCCAAAGTCGAGGTACTGCTGAGATATTGAAAGTGTTAAAACTTATTTGTTTTGTGCTCTTTGGCTTCTTGAAGTTAAATAATGTACTATATATGCTTATCTATGCTTATTTTACTCTCAAATATGGGTATAGAATATGTCTATGTGATTGGATAACTTGATTCATTACTAGTATTGCCTTATTGAATTAAAAAGGGAAAAAAATGAAGTTAGAGCCTTAATGCTTAGTTTTAGCTTGGTTATTGAGTTATATGTGTTGTAGAGACTAGGATCACTTATTAGTTGCTCAAAATAAAGTGAATGTGGTGTGTTTGTGTGTGGTGAACCTAAGGAGCCGAGTAGTGTTCTTGTGTATAAGGGGTGTTTATGTGGTTTCTTGAGTTATATGAGTAGTTTAGGTGTTAAATGAATGACTTGCCTTAAATTGTTCAATGGATTACTTTACTTGCGTGTTTGGCTATCATGTGGAATTACTTAATGTATTATGTTGTAGTGGATGCTAGGTAATTTGTTCAATTGTGTGTAGGCTACATGTTTGCCAAAAGTTTAAAGAGAGGAATAGAAATGCGTTGCATACTAGTATATTGCTTGTAGTTAGTTTAGTGCATGAAAACATCAAGTAGAACAAGAAGTGCATATTCGTCAGCCCACTGCCCTGTTTTCGAAGAACTTTTGACATAGAAAACGTGCTCTAAAATTAACAAAATTTATATGGCAGCTAGATTATACAGAATAGAACAAATGTGGATTCCTAGAGCTAAGGAAAATTCTAACGTTTTGGCCCCGTAATTTAGCTATTTCCGAAATGTGTCTGAAATCGCTGGTGCAGGAGGCAGTTCGCGCAGTTGCACGGAAAAGGTCATAACTTGTGAAATTTAGATTGGAATTGAGTTCCGCTTGAGGCTAAAGTCATCTACACTCAGAGAGCTACGTTTATATATATAAATCAGTCATTTTGGAGGTCTATAGCATAGGTAACTGAATTGATTAAATTAAGCCTTTGTTAGAGAAAATAGAAAATGTTTAGGTGATATTTATGGTTTTGTTGGATTCTATGTGGGTTAGCTAAGATTGTTGCCTAGTTGGTTATTTGGATTACTTAATTGCTATAATTGATTATTAGTTGAGTTATATATGTTGTACTTGGGTGAATAAACATGAAAATGATTCTTAGATTTTGTTATAGTTGAATTATGTTTAAGTGTTAAGCATAGTTGTCTTGATTTAATACTTAGTTTGATATTCCTTTGCAATATAAATGAAGTTGAATTAGTTATGAAGTTAACTTGTTAAAGTTGATATAGTTAATGTCCTTGGTAAGATTAAAGAAATGTTTTAGAGTTATTCGTTTGATTACTTAGGCTATGTGGCAATATGACATACATGAATAATATGTGGTTGTTTGGGATTACGTGCTAATGTGGAGTTAATATAATCAATTGCTAAAGTGTTATACTTAAATGAATATACTAGGGATTTTCACATTCGAGCTAAAGGAAAGTTGGAGTAACTAAGCCCTTTTTACATCTTCAAGCTTGATAAAGGTGAGGGTTTCATGTTTATTTGCGCATTTGAAAGTTTTGTGTGTTAACTTTGATTTTTTTAGATTTATCCATATATTGTTATTTAAATCATTTTGAGGCTTAAAGAATGTTCCCTAGCAATCGTAGAACATGTATTTATAGCTTTTTAACATTTTCTGCGGTTGAATATTAAAATTGAAATATAAATTGTATAATGAATAGTAAATTGTGAATAGTAAACCCCCGTTTCGATGAAGTTGCTCCGTTACGCGTTCTGTTGATGTAGGAATGTGCTAGATATGTTAGAATGCCTAAATGTGTGGTTTAATTGGAATGTGTAATAGAAAAACGGAGAAAAACGGCTTAGTGAAAGTCGGGGTCGTTTAGGTCGAATTTGGCGTTTTCTCGTTTTGCATGTTGGCATTGTTTCGGAAGGCCATGGAAGCACTTTTGGTGCGATTATGGCGTTGGTTGGGTGTTTGGTTGGTATAGTTGTAGTTCAAACGAGCAAAGGGGGTAATCGGGGCTTTGCACGAATTCTAGGGTAAAGTAGGGTTTCGGGGTCCTTAGACGTGCCTTATGGTGACCTAGGAGGATTGGTGAAGTCGGTTTCCAGAACTCGTGGCTCGTTTGGAAATGGTAGTGTTTCGATAGTTGGGGCTGATTTGTGATTTTGCTTGTTATCTTGATATTATGCCTATAGAATTCTTAGGGTTGCTTGATATACTTGTTTAATTGGTGTTATTGTTGTTTATTATTGCTTGTTATGCTTGAAAAGTTAGTTTAATGTTAGTATTGATTGTGATTGCTTGTTATCTCGTTTGTTGTCACTAGTTTGTATTGTTGTGCTATCGCTCGTTTATTGCCTTGTATCGAGTCTTGCATTGCATAGTGTCTCGCGCGTGAGTGATGGGCCTCTCTGGGTAGCCCCGGGTTGCCAATGTTGGTTGCTCTAGCTCCGCTGCTATTCCCTTTTCTCGCTTGGGTTGCCTCCCAGGGAGATTTGGGTCGTAGATTGATGGTTACTCCCGGGGTATTCCAAACTGGTGTTATAAGGTGGATGCGCGCTTATTGTCATCGTTGTCAACATCAAGCTCGAGATTGATGTATCGCTCGTGAAATGGTATATTGCTCGTAAGAGTAAACCATAGCCTTCAGAGTGTGGTATAGCTTTGAATGGTTGTGTTAATGCTTTCAGTAATTGCTTATTGTATTGATTGTTTGTCTTGATTGCTTATTTATCAGTTATATTGCTTAACTGTCTTATTTGCATTGCACAACTTTCTTTCTCTCCAATTCGATATCTGTCTCGCCCTCACTGAGTATACATGTTGTGTATACTCACTCCTCACCACCACGTTTCAGGAAATGTCATGTTAGCTGGAAAGTTCGTGATTTCGTGAAAGTTCATGCCTGAAGAGTTGTCTTGCGTGCCTATGTGGCTTGAGTGTCGAAGTTGTAAAGATATATGCTTTCATATGTTGTATGTATTTAATGTCAAAAAGTATGTAATTTAAGTTTCATTAGATTGTTGAAGTAGTTTGATAAGTTAGATTATGTATCTAGTTATTATAACTTAACTTCAAATGCATGTTTGTAATGTCCAAAGGAAAAAGATTTAGAATGACATGATAGTTTATTTTATGTAGTAGCTTAGTATGGTTTAATTGTCAAGTTCGAATGTACTTGCCAAAAATGAAAAGAGATAGGTTAGCTTTTAAATTGGAAATGTAGGCATAGTTGCTGAGTTTAATTGCTAAGAACCGAGGCTCGGATGGCCTTGAGGTGGTTGAATGTTTGGACATGGTATTGGTCCCCTTATATGCTGTCGCAGGTTTTACATTTCGCCTAGAAACAGGGGAGACTCCGTCTATTTTTCCCTGAAAATTATGCCCGGGTTTGGTTTGGGTTGTGATTAGATCGATTGATAGAACTCCCGGTCTCGAGAGGGATCGGGGTGTTACAATCGGGATGGCCCCATATGAGGCATTGTATGGACAAAAGTGTCGATCCCCAATATACTAGAATGAAGTAGGTTAGACGAAGACTTTTGACTCGACCCTTCTACCAGAACTTATGAAGACTGTTGAAAATGTCCACCTCATCTGCAAACGGATACTTACCGCCCAAAGCAGGTAGAAAAGTTATGCAGACCGACAGAGACGAAATTTGGAATTTGAGGTCGGCGACAAGGTGTTCTTGAAGTTATCACCTCGGAGGGGATTGATTAAACATGGTAAGGGTGGAAAGTTGAGCCCGAGGTTTGTAGGACAATTTGAGATAGTTGAAAAGGTTGGAGAATTAGCGTATCGGCTGGAACTACCCCAAAACCTCTCTAATATTCATGATGTCTTCCATGTCTCAATGCTACGGAAGTATCACCCTGATCCATCACACATCTTGGAGCCAAAACCGTTGCAGCTTCAGGAGAACTTGTCTTATGAAGAGAAGCCTATTCGGATCCTAGACGAACAAGAGCGGGAGTTGTGAAACAAGTCTATACCGATGGTGAAAGTATTGTAGGATCACCATGGAGTTGAAGAAGCAACATGGGAAAGGCGAGACCAGATGGAGAAACAGCATCTGACATTATTCCAAAGGTAATATTGAATTTCGGGATGAAATTCTTTTAAGGAGGGGAGGATGTGAGGCCCGACCTCGATTTGAGTGCGTTATCTCGATTCGTGTGCCCTAACCTTGAACTGTATGCCTTAACCTAGGTTTAAGAGTCGTACCTTGAAATTACGTGCATTGCATTAAATTACGTGTCTTGCATTGGTTTATGTGCATTCACCTAGGGTTGCATGCATTTATTTTGGAATCCATGCATTTGTCTTGAAATTTGTGTCTTACCTTGTAGTGCGTGCCCTAGACCTAGAAAAAAGTGTACCTGTACGCTAATCAACAAGATTCCTACACAAAACACTAGGCCATAAAATAATACTACAAACTCCACTAGCAATATTTTAATCCTATGTCAATCCACTAAAAGACAAAAGCACTAAGCCCTAAACATTTTTTATTCTCACCTAAAACCCATGCACACAAAAACCTAAAAATACTAATACTATAATACAACATTATACAATTAGAAACAACACAAAATGCTCAATTTAACATGCCATGGCCGGCCATGCCAAGGCATTTGGACAAGCTTTGCACAATTTATTAAATATCCTAGACATCTTCTTATACACACAAAACACAAAGCATAAAAATAATCCTATACACCATACCCCAAGCTTCACTTTCTCGGCCTACTCACCCCATGCTCCCTCACAATTCAAAAAATGGTCAAATGACAAAACAAATTCAGCCTTGTACCATACCAAGGCCGACACACACACATGCAAACTCAAAGAGCATCTTCAACATCAATTTTCCTCTCAAACTCTCCCATTCTCTCTCTCTCTCGGCTATGGCTTTCCTTGAGCTCCCAAGGCTCAAGCTTACTCTCTAAGACTCAACTATACTCTCAAAGACACTAAGGAGCTCGGCCATGGCAAGCAACAAGCAAGAAACTCACACACAAGCTCACACCACCTCTCATTTCGGCCATAGGTAAGTTTTAAGAGTTCTCTTCCATTTATTTTTGTTTTAATCACTTGAAAAAACTACGTATATGCTAACTAAGCTAGGATTTAAGGAAAAACAAGCTACCACTCGTCCAAAGCAAGGAAAATAAGCTTTTCGTGCGATTCAAGAGCATTCTTGCATTTTCATCCATCAAGTTGCTAAGGTGAGGGTTAAATCTTTTTAAATGCTTTCAAAACTCACATGCATGCTCTCATATGGCTGTATTTCTCTTGTAGTTCATGTATATATGTTTATATGAGCTTATCTACTCTTGCATGGCTTGGAAAATGGCTACATCTTTGGGTTATGCAGTCACGGTTTCTGGCAGCTTTCTGACCTTGTAGAACGAAATGCTTTTGTCCTAGTAAACGAAGTTAAAAATGCATGAAAATTGGTAGGTCACTATATTTCTCAGTTATGAACATATTTTTCAGAAATATGCTAGGGCAAATTTGGAGTTTAAAGCCCTCAAAAATGGAAAATATCGAAATGTGTATGAAACTAGACAGTTTTGCGTATTCTCACGGTTTTGGTTATAACTCCTAAGTCCGAACTCGAAATGCAGTGAGGTTTGTTCCTAGATTTAAATCAATCATTAAGCTTCAATTTGAAATTTTATTCACTGAATTTGGAGGTTATTTACTTGGATAAATGAATGAATAAAAACAGACTATTGCAGTGGGGTTTTGGCTTAGTATTATGCTTTAAATCATGTTGTAACTTTACTTGAAGTATTGAATGCTTGGAATTGTGGGAACTAGAAGTTGTGTGGGCTGTTTTGGTTGGTTGAGGTTGCTTAAATTGGTTGACGCATGGCTTAGGTTCATTATATGATGAATTGTTGCTTAATCATATGTGTAAGTACGAAATTGAGGCCCTATTGCTATGAATACTTGCTAAGTGTTTATCCTATGGTTAAATGAGTTCATTTGTGTGGTTAGTAGGCTGCCAAATAATCTCTAAGTATGTATGAAATGACTTGAGTAACTCTTGTGGTTCTTAGCAAACAAAACCAACACCCGAGCACGGCCTTGTAAACCCTAATGGCTACGTAGACTCCCGAGTCGTAAACCATTCTTGGGTGAATTATAATTGATGTTGAGGAATGTTAATAGGCTGCCCGGAATTGTCTTTATAGCTCTAAGCATGATTCTCGATGATTGCATGTTGATAAGTGAACTATTCTTGCACCTGGTCTTGTGTAAGTGTCGTAGCATGCTTGTGTGATCTCAACACTTGATATGTGAACCCAAAATGAGTTATATGACTTGTTTTATATGTATTACTTGGCTGCCCGTTAAATGTTCATATGCTTCTAGGTGTTGTACAAAGTGAATTTACATGTCAAAGCATGCCTTGTATGTTTACTTGTCAATATGTGATCTTATATTTGCTCGGAGGCAACCTACTTTGTTGACCTCCTAATGTGAAATGTTGAATGGTATAATTGTGCATTGCATACAAGGTTGCAACCTTTCATTTTGGCATGGTAGCGTTCACATCACTCCGGACAGCATTGGGCTAGCCGGTGTATTGGCGTGACTACCATGGTCTAATTCCCTCTCTCGCTTGGGGGCTAGACTTCCTCGGAGAGTTGGGTCGTAGGTTTGGTGTACATCCGGAGTACACCCATTTGGAATAAGTGAATGATTGAAGTTGGTAGCAACATTTGTTACTGGAAATGAACTCGAGAGCGAAAGCTCACCGTATCCTTGGAATGATTGGTAATTGTATTTATTGTTCAATTTGATTCTTATACTTTGCGAACTTTATTATTTGTATTATGTGACATGTTTTCAAAAAGGGGTTTTCATAAGATTAACTGAAAAAGAGTTTCAAAATGTTATCACTTGTTCCCCTTCGCTGAGTTCATAAGGACTTACCCGCTTTTATCATCGTAGGTGAAGAAGATTTGGAACATGTACCCGAGGAGAATGTGCATGTCAATGATTCATTGGAGTGATTACGTGTTGTATGTGCCTTGCTTGACTGTGACTGTTTTGTGAATGTTATGTTTGTTTTGAAGACTATTTCTGATGTTGTTGTAAATGACCCTCACTGTAATTTGGGGTCTAATTTTGGCTTGTGTTGATTATAACCAGACGAACACTCTATTTGGTGGTTTGATATCACTATTTTAATTTAGTAACTTTCAGAGGCTAAAGGATAACAAGTGCTTATGTAATAGGAATTGACTAATAAATGGGACATAGTTATCATGTTAGGCTTATTAAACAAATGAGACTTTTGAGATAAATTAATAGGCATATCGGTTGATGACAAAATAGGAATCTTAGTTGGAATCGAATCAATGATTGAAAATTTTGAGGTATTCTAGAAAATTCGGTCAAACCAAAGGTCTTAAATACAGCTGTTATGCTGCCGATTTTTCGGGAAAACTTTTGGAGTTCTAGGCCAACGTTAAGCGTTAAATCATAACAAACGGCTAAGTACGTGAAATAGCATAAATGAATTAGGTCATACGCTAGTCTAGCCTCCATAGGTCGGGTTGAGGCGTGACAGATGCCTCTTTGTTGAAGCATATGGGCTGTCGATAATCCCATTGGGCCTTTTGAATGGGCCGTCTCTCTTGGCTGGGACTGTGAACTGTCAACACATAAGGGTTTCGCACCCTCAACATGATAGGTGAGATCATACCAGCACAAATGTAACGCCCCGATCCCTCACGAGACCGGAGGCTCTAATAACCATGCTATTCTCAACCTAATACCAAACCCGGTCATAAAATTTTAGGGAAAAACGGACAGAGTTTCCTCTGTACCGCGGACATTTTTCAAACCTGTAAATGCTCAAAATAGCCACAATATACTAAAACAAGCTTTTATAATTAAAATTCAAAGGTTCAAGGTCATCCAAGCTAGGAGACAAACAACAGTTCCAAATCACACATGCATGCACCCAACTTAACTTGTCATTAAACCTTTTTAACATGCCATCCTATGATAACATTAGAGCAATTTTAGAAGTTGAAATCAACACCTCTAAACATACACCCCCAAGCATGCAAGAACTAAAAGGAGAATTAAAAGTTATTACACACCATAATATCTCAAAGCTAACATTACAACCAACAGCTTTCAACTTGCAACTACAAGAATATACATAGCCTTAAGGCCACAAAATAGATCATGCTATAGCAATACAAGTACACCATGTAACAACAAGAAGGCAAATCCACCTTAGACAACAAACACACAACAACTAGGGCAAAGGCTCAGCCTGAACTTCTTCCTCTTCCACTAGCACCTCAACTAGTTGGGGTTCACCCTCAGCACTTCCTGAAACATGTTTAGCGAGGTATGAGCAATCACAATTGCTCAGTGAGGGATAAGGTCTACCGGGAAGTGCAATGCAGCAACTTAACACAATTAATACAATAGATAAACAGTGAATAACAATTCTAATACCACATTTTAAAAGGATACAATCGATAACCCTTATCACTCCAAATCTTCGATCCCCGATCCACGAACCACGATCTCGATCTCGATATGCCGGCATCCCTTACACCAATGGGTACTCTGGATGTACTCGATCCTACGACCCAACACCCCCTGGCAATCTCCGGACCAGGCGAGTGAGGGAATAGCAGACGGAGCTAAGGCAACCAACACTGGCAAGCCCGATGCCGCCCAGCGAGGCCATCGCATCCGCCGCGACAATGAGGTTGCACAACCACGATGCAATGCAAGAATGATAACAATGACAATATAACTAGGAAACACATTTAAGGACAAAGTAAGTTGTTCTCGCACCAAGTTACAATTTAGCAATAATAAGCATATATCAATTATGCAATTATACTAAACAATATACTCTTTTAGAAAGAAAATAAACTATGATGCACGTAAGGATGCAGGTCCCTCACCTCTACCGAGCTCCAAGATATAAGTTTGAATCACAACATTTCCAGTCACCTTGAACCTATGAGCAAACATTACTTCAATTACTCTTTAACTACAACATTCATTCTAAGTTAGCTAACTTATAACTTCGCTTATTTAGCATATATACAATATCTATTAGAATTCTATTTTTAACAAAACACCACTTTTATATACTTTAACTTAACATATATTCCATATTTTCAATAGTCTACAAGTTAATTAAGAAGATAGTTCAAAAACTTAAATGAGAATGATTCAACCAGCATGCTATAACTAGATATAAATCGAGCTAGAATTTAGTTTAACTAAAATCAACACATGAGCCTGCAGTTACTCATACTATTTCTCATTTTACTTTAGTTAACAACTTGTACAAGAAATTAATTCACTCCACATAACAATAAACTAGCCATTAACTCATTTCAAAGAATTTCTCCAAAGGATATATAGATAATAAAGGTTAGGTTACTTTAATGTTCAAATGACACATTCATTCATAATGACACTACCCAGTCTTTTACTACTTTAATGAACTTCTAATTCATATTCTACTTTACTTACTATAGTTCGTAATATCTCTATGAAAATAGCCCAACATTAGCACATAGGGAAAGAAATGCATTTATCAACTAATAGAAAATTTAACTATCAACCATTTAATAACTAACATACTATTTTAGTAAAATAACTATACTTTAAGCTAAGATTCTAACATATCACTAGTAGTATTAACTTAAGTTAATTACATTTAACATATAATAGACAACTATCAACTTACAATTAACCTTACATGTAGTTTCAAAAAGCATTAAACACATTATTCCACATAGTTTACTTGACCTTTCTAAGTGTTCACTAGTTGCACATTGATAACAACAACTAATTCTAACAGTTGAATTGTTTAGCATATATAGAAACATTACCTATGTCTAAAGGTGGTGACCATCACAACTCTACTAGCATTTCTCATTCACAGTCGAATAGATTAGCTTTCAATTTAAATTAACTTTACTAGCAATTAGATTTCAATTACAATTCATGAAAACAACATAACTATAAGAGCCCCATTACGTTATTAATCATCCAAGGACACTACACAATAAGGTCTTGATCGAATACATCCAATTAGAACTGAATTATATATCATTACTATAGCAAAATAACAATAAAATTCAGATTCTCGCGTAACAGGGCATTTCTGACACATCTCACCAAAATGATCATAACTTGCTCTAGACAACTCCGATTAATGCACCGTAAAAAGCTGTAGAAACTAGACTCGTAAGGCTTTCTAATGGTATATAATTCAACCCCTAATCCTTCTCCAATTAATACAGTTTTAAGCTCGAAGTTGCCTCAATGCAGTTAGAATAGAAGCAGTTTATACAAGCAGATAAGCAGTTTTACAAAAGGGCATATACAAGATATAATTAGAATTACATCAAAAGTTCCACACCAACTTGAAACTACATTTAAACATTCAAGAAGTCATGCCAAGGTCTTAGAAGCGCGAGACAACCGAAATTGCACCTAAACCCCTTTGTTATTAAAGCTATTTCTCCTCCAAACCAAAGTTAATGATTCAAATTTAAAGGGAAACTCTACCAACCTTCTAACTAACCCTCAAGGAACCCTTTCAACCCTCTAACTCATTCAAATGCCCGCAATAACCTTGAAAGCCCCAAATTCCCTCTTATAGCTTTACACTACACCTACCTCATCCGGGCTTCAAACAAGGATTAGCAAAGCTTCTATAGCACCTAGGTAGCCTAAGGATACCAAAAGTAGAGCCCGAATCCACCCGGATTCGTCTTAACCCCGAAACCCCTTTATTAAAGTCAACTATTTTACGTTTTATGAGATTTTAGAGCAATTCAAGTGCACGGGGCTATTAGACTACCTTCATTAGCACCTAAGGCATCTATTAGGAGTGTTGAATCAAGCTAATTCGAGCAATTACACAAAACCCTAGAAAATACGTTACTATTCACCTCATGAATTAAACTAACTATTCCAACCGTTTAAAAAGCGAAACAATGGTTCAAATATGTTCTCTAGCACTCATATACAAGGTATAATAGCATAGATAATCAATACATTAGCATTTGAACACATTTTCAACAAATCAAGAAAATAACAACTATTTTAAAATGCGAAAATAAGCCATGAAATCCCTCACCAATGCGCATAGGAGCTCCTAGGAGGCTAGTAGACACCCTAAACCACTTGCACCTAGCTTGGCTTGGCTTGGAATGAGGATTTGTTGAGCAAAAAAAATCTATTTCTTCTCCTATGCAATTCTCGGATTTGCTACAGTGTTTCAGCATGCTCTCTTTTTTTTTTTTTTGCTAAGTTATGAGCTAATGTGTGTGTTGTGTGAGTTATATATTAAATGAAGCTAAGTTGCTTGCTTAAATGGTTCACTAAATGCGCTTAGTTAGCTTAAAACGAGCCTAGATAGTAAAATGAATGCTAGCTAATTCATTCCCTAAGTTATGTTACGTAACACTATTTATACAACTACAAAAATCATTTTCTAAACGAGCTCTCCTATCGCCTCTAGCTCAAATGCACATTTTTCCCACTACTCTAACAATTAATATGATTTAATAAAAATGCTAATTCGCTAATAGCATGAAATTAAAAACGGAGTGAATAGTAATTTAAGAAGACAGTTAATAATTCACAGAAGGAAATGCGCAAACAAGGGATGCAACAGTAATTCAATGCATGGCTAAAACTCGGGCGTCACAACAAATGCACATGATCCCATCAGAAATCCAAAGTTAAGCGTGCTTGGGTGAAAGTATTACTAGGATGGGTGACCCCCTGGGAAGTCCTCGTGTTGTACCCCCTTGTCATTTTTTTCCCCCGTTTAGCCTTGCCAAGATGTTTTATCCATCACATTTCTATTCTCGAGTCCCACGGCATCTTGGGCAAGACAACTTCACTTCGCGTAGAGGCTGGGCCCGCAAACCGAGGGCGTGGGGCCTATGACCCAGTCTTTGTCGATCCGGAGCCCATAACTTTTGATCCGTAAGGAATTATGCGGCGCAAAATATATCGTTAGAAAGCTCTACGGGAGCTCTACGACGGGGCAGCAAGCCTGCTCAACTGTGCCTATTTTTGGTACACAAATTCGAATGTTTTCTTCAGTTTTGGCCAATTTTCTTCAGTTTCGCTGTTTTTTCATGCCGGGACGCGTCGTGAGATGCGAAAAGGGCGAGAAATCAACTCGTAGAACATTAGTGGGCTTTGTAATGCGTCGATATCACGTCTTGCGGTGATGCTGCTTTGTTGAAGAAGATTGGCTGTCATTAAGCACATTGGGTCTTTTGAATGGGTCGTCTCTCTTAGCTGGGACTGTGAGCAGTCAACATATAAGGGCTTTGCACCATCAACATGACGGGTGCAATCATTCTATCACTAATGCACCGGATCCCATTAGAACTTCGAAGTTAAGCATGCTTGGGCGATAGGAGTACTAGGATGGGTGACCCCTTGGGAAGTCCTCATGTTGTACCTCTTGTCATTTGTTTTCCCCGTTTAGCCTTGCCAAGATGCTTTATCCATCACATTTCTATTCTCGAGTCCCACGGAATCTTGGGCAAGATAACTTCTTTTCGCTTAGAGGCTGAGCCCGCAAACCGAGGGCGTGGGGCCTTTGACCCGGTCTCCGTCGCTCCGGTGCCAATACCTTTTGATCCGTAAGGAGTTATGCGGTGCACAGAATACTATTGGAAAGCTCTCCGGGAGCTCTACGACGAGGGCAGCTGACCTACTCGGCTACGCCTGTTTTAGGTACCCAAAGTCGAATATTTTCATCAGTTTGGGCCACTTTTCTTCTTTTTGTGCTATTTTTCGTCCTGAGTCATTCTTAGTGAGCCGCAAAAAGGACGAGAACCCAACTCGGGAAACATTAAAGGGCTTTGCAACGCGTTGATATCACGTCTTGTGGTGATGCTGCTTTGTTGAAGCGGATAGGCTGTCATTAAGCCTATTGGGCCTTTTGAATGGACCGTCTCTCTTGGCTGGGACTGTGAGCCATCAACACATAAGGGTTTTGCACCATCAACATGACTGGTGCAATCATGCTAGCACTAATGTACTGGATCCCATCGGAACTCCGAAGTTAATCGTGCTTGGGCGAGAGTAGGATGGGTGACCCCCTGGGAAGTTCTCATGTTGCACCCTTTTTCATTTTTTTATCCCCGTTTAGCCTTGCCAAGATGCTTTATCCATCATATTTCTATTCTCGAGTCCCTCGGCATCTTGTACAAGACAACTTTGCTTCGCGTAGAGGCTGGGCCAGCAAACCGAGAGCGGGGGGCCTGTGACCAGGTCTCTGTCGCATCGGTGCCCATAACTTTTGATCCGTAAGGAGTTATGCGACGCACAACATACCGTTCGAATGCTCTCTAGGAGCCCTACGATAAGGACAGCAAGCCTGCTCGGCTATGCCTTTTTTCGTTACCCAAAATCGAACATTTTTATCAGATTTGGGCCACTTTTGTTCTTTTTGCTATGTTTTTTTTATCCTGAGTCATTCGTTGTGAGTCGCGAAAAGGATGAGAACCCAACGAGCAGAACATTAGAGGGTTTTGTAATGCGTCAATATCACGTATTGCGGTGATGCTACTTTGTTGAAGCAGATAGGCGATCATTAAGCCCATTGGGCCTTTTGAATAGGCCGTCTCTCTTAGCTGGGACTGTGAGCCATCAACACATAAGAGCTTTGTACCATTAACATGACAGGTGCGATCATACTAGCACTAATGTCACGCCCCAACCCGGCCTATAAAGGTTAGACTAGGGTGTGATCTAAACATTCAAGTCACGTCTCGTACTTAACCGTTCATGAAGATTCAACACTTAATGTTTTAGCCCAAAACTCCAAAATTTTCTGGAAAACCGGCAGTATAACGGCTGTAATTGGGCTCTTGGTTTGACCTAATTCTCTAAACGCCTCAAAATTTTCCAATCTCAATTTCATTTCCAACTAGGATTACTATTTAACATCAATTGAAATGTCTATTAGTTATCTAGATGTCTCGTCTGATTTATAACCTAGCATAATACTATGTCTCGTTTGTTTGCTTTATCCTCGTTACAAAAAAACCTGTTGATCTTAGCTTAATAGCGAGTACTTGTTTAAGGTTTGGTTAGTTCATTTTACTTAGCCTTTACCTAATACTTCATAATCCTATTTTAGATACTAGCAGTAATAATAGCAAAACGATCATAGTAGTGTCTAGTGTTTGTCTAGTTAATATTAGTACAACCCAAAATTAGACCCCAAATTACAACGGGGGTCTTTTACAATACAACATTGAGCAACATCAAATAAATAGTCTTCAAGTAGCATAGTTCACAAATAGCCATATTCACGCAAGCACATAGGATAGGCAATCACTCCAAGGAATCATCGTTAGGCACATCGTCCTTAGGTACCTGTTCTTGATCTTCTTCACTTGAGATGATAAAAGAGGGTGAGTCCTTATGAACTCAGCGAGGAGGAACGAGAAATAGGTTTTGAAACTCATTTTCCGGTTCAACTTATGAAAATCCCTTTTGCAAGCATGAATATAACACAATTAAGTACATAACAATAATATAAAGTAAATGAACACAATTACCAGTCTTTCCTCCCCGAGGTTCTCCAGGAACCAAGCGAGAGTACTTATACATATAGAAAAATGATACAGTGAGCTTTTGCTCTCAGTGGTTGCGGCCGACTTAAAATCATCCCCTTAACACGCCAAGTGGGTGTACTCCGGATGTATCCGAAATCCTACGACCCAACTCTCTGAGGAAGTCAAGCCCTCAAGCGAGAGAGGGAATGGGACCATAGTAGTCACGGGTGCACCGGCAAGCCCGATGCCGCCCGGTGTGCGTGATCGCTACCATGCCAGAATAAAAGGTTGCAACCTTGTATGCAATGCACATTTATGACATTTAATATATCGCATTAGGAGGACAACAAAGTAGGTTGCCTCCGGACAGTCATAAGATTGCACATTGACAAGTAAACAAGCGAGGCACGAATAGACAAGTAATTTCACTTGAAAAGCATATGGAGTTATATGAACATTAAACGGGCAGCCATGTAACGCACGTAAATCAAGTCATATAACTCATTTCAATGTCCACGTAATCAAATAATAAGGAAATTCAACATGCGACAACAATCTACGTGGTTCGGATGCAAGAAGGGCCTATTTGTCTACACACAACGAATCAATATCACATTTAGGGCTATAAGGCAACTACGGGCAGCCTACTAAACATATAATTACACTCAATGTTCAAAGGATCAACACTTAGCAAGTTCGCCTAGTCACTAGGGTTTCCATTTCGTGCTTACCCGTGCAATTAAGCCCCAAGTCAACTCAAAATCAATCTCAAGCCAAGCATCAATTAATCCAAACATCCCCAAATACTCAAAACAGTCCACCCAACATCCCAACGCCACAATCCAAAGCAATTAATACCACAAGAGAAGTTACAACAAATTTCTAAGCATATAACTAAGTAAAACCCTCACTGCAATAGGCTGTTTTCTCACAATCATTAGTCACGCAAACAATCTTCAATTCCAGTAAATAAGATATCAAATTAAAGCTTAAGAAGTGAACTAAAATCAGAAACAAACCTTGCATCATTTGGAGTTCGAGATCAATAGTTATGGCCAAAACAGCGGGATTGCACAAAACTGTCCAGATTTGCATACATTTCAATAATTGACGTTTTTTAGGTCCTTAGGGTCAGATTTAGCCTTAGTGCATTTTTGACAAAAATGTCCAGAACTGAAAAATATAGCAGCATACCAAATTTAATGCATTTTGGACATCATTTACTAAGTAAAATATGGTTCGTTCTACAAGGTCAGTGCATCTGCCAAAACCTGCTTCATTTTTCCAGATTTCCAGATTTGGACACATTTTAATGATTTGCCATTTTCAGGACATTAGAGTCGAATTAGCTTTGGCCTATTTATGTGAAAAATGTTCAAAACTGGCAAAACTAGTCACCTACCAATTCTCATGCATTTTCAACATCATTTGCCAAGCCAAAATCACCTCGAAACAACAAGTCAGAGAGCTGTAAACAAACCCGATTTCATCTATCATCATCTTCAAGCCGAAATCTTGCCATGCATGGTTGTAAAAGCTTATGAACACACATATATCTCAAATGCAGAAGAAAATACATACATTTAAGAGCATGCATGTGGATTTTTGAAGGATTTTCAAAAGGTTTTAGCCCTCACCTTAGGAGATCGACAAGAAGATGCAAATGTTGGCCTTGGGCATGCAAAAATCTGATTTTGTGTCATCTTTTGAATTGTTTTAGCATGTGTGTAAGAGAATGTTGGGTATTTAGGGATTTTAGGTAGAATAGAATATAGGATATGTTTAGAGGTTTGTGAGATTTTGTCTTGTAGTGAGTTTAAAATATAATATTTAGGTGTTAGTGGATTTTGTAGAGATTTGAATTAGGATTATAATAATAGTTAGTGGTGTTTGTAGGATTATTTTATAGTCTAGTGCTTTGTGCAGGATTCTTTATTGATTAGCGTGCAGGCACGCTTTCCTAGGTCTAGGGCACGCACTACGAGACACACACAGAAATCGATACGAGGCACAAATCACGAGGTAGACACAAACTACGAGGTAGACGCGTACTTCATGACTAAGGCACGTACTTCAAGACTAATGCACGCAATCCTAGGTGAATGCACGTAAACCAATACAAGGCACGCAAATCAAGGCACGACTCTATATCGAGGTTAAGGACGCAGTTCAAGGTTAGGGCACACGAAATGAGGTATCGCACGCAAATTGAGGTCTCGCACGTAATTCAAGGTCAGGACACGTATATCTAGGTATGCAGTACATCGAGGATTAGGGTACACAATTCTAAGTCAAGGCACGTATGACGATGCATGAACGAAAACCAACACAGGGCATGCAATCCAAGATCAGTCATATAATTCTAGGTCTAAGGCACGTAAATCGAGGTAACACACGTTATTCGGGGTCGGGCCTCACATCCTCCCCTCCTTAAAAGAATTTCATCCCGAAATTCATTCTTGCCTATTGAGGTCATTTAGACGGATTCTGACCCTTGTTATTCTTCCTACTCCGGTTCGTCCCGTGTTTGGTGATCTCTTACCACAACCAATTCACTTCTTATGTTTTTCCAATCATTTAATTCGGTGTGACCTCTACATTTACAGTTTTTTCCTTTGAACGACTCTATTCTCCATTTGATCTTAAGGTCAAGTTCATTAGCTAAGGTTAGGATCTCCAAACATAGTAATCAAAGCTGCATCGGTATTCTAACAATATAACTATGACTCCAAAATCATGACTTATGTTGTGTCAATCTTTTTTATTCATACCTCAAAAGGAATATCACAATAATTCCATGATCCTAGGGTGACATACGCTAATTTCAATATGATAAATCTATATCCGATTTACATACCATGTCAACTACTTCAAACTGTTATCACATAGGCCATACACAGGTTATGGATCATTTCACAATACGACCCTATTTTCAGGAAGAACTCTTCCAAACAAACTAATCCATTTCAAGTCGTCATCTATCATAGTATCATAGTATTTTTTATCTCATAAGTACATTAGATTAGCAAATCTTCTAGTGACTAGTCTCCAAGTTACAGGCTCCTATTCACTAACCTCATTTCCCGGCTTTGTTAACCTTCATGCTCGTAATCAACGAGAAAGACCGTTGAGATTCGTTAAACTCAACTCTAAGGCTTATTAAGTACTACCAACAGACTGCCGTCAAAATTACATGGGTAAACTAATCATGTGGCACTCATTCAACTCTTCAAGTAAGTTTTATCAGCTTATGACCCACAATTTATTTCTTTATTCAAATCTCTGTCTTCAAGTTATGAAGCTCCAGAATTTCTTTTAATCTTAATCAAGACTCCTAAAGCGAATGGTTTTAACCTCAAATAAATTTCACTCACCTCAATCCAAGGTTACGTCATACTTAAGAAGATAATGGTCCCACTTACTTAGTGACCTAGTCATTCTTTCGAACACTTAATACCCGCCAATATATCTTCAACAGTAATGCTACTAAGCTAGGGTTATAGCCACGTAAGCGATATCAATGTTCTACTAGGTTACCGGTCGTACAACAATAATCCTAGGACTATAAATGGGTACCAGAATGATCTAGCTCATTGGATACTTACCATACTAACCCAAGTAGCTTGTTACACGAAATAACTTCAAGGCTGTAGCAACATAAGAATTATGACCATGAGGCATCCTTCAATATAACATAATAGAACTTCAAAAGTAATCAACCACTTATTTAACTATCACTACAAGATTTACCCCTCTTATTCAACGACCACAATTCAAAGTCTACTGATCGCTAGTTTTTAGATGTGAAATGGTGCACATTGATACAGTGGTCTAACAATAGTCTCTTGGGTCATTATGACTCTAATTCATCTCTATCTTAACTACATGAAATCTTACTCTTCTTATTTACATGTTCAACTAGCTAAGAGCGTCAAGACTCATCGACCTTAGGTCCTAGGGTTCACCATGAATCATCATGCATACTCACTATTAGCTATTTAGGATTACTAATCATACCCTAACGACTCCACTTTGTAACCGAATGCTTTAATCTCATTTCCATGGTTTATATATTAGGTCCATTGGTATTACTTAGGGATATATGCTTCTTAACATCCTCTACGGTATCCAAATAACGAGTGTATATAATGATTTACTTTGCATAATCACAACTAAATCCGAGGGCACCAAACTGATACCATGGTTCTTAATATCACCAATATCCAACTTAGGGCCTTCAGCAACATTAGTCATCTAATGCAAAATTCAACACCTTACATTTCTATTCGACCTAACATTTTAGGTGCAGTTTTCCAAACACGAGTTCTAGCTACGTGAATTCCTTGATTCCAACATTCTTATACCTTGTTATACTAAAGAATCATCAACCTTGTTAAACTCAGTCTCCATAGCTGCCTACATGTCTTGAGGTTATCCATTGTTAACTCACTTAAATACGCTATCCATGACTTAATAATCTAACCCCTAAAAGTAAATTATTGTCAACTTCCACGAATTCCTCTCTTAATTTCTAGGTCATGATCTCAACACTTAGTGAACTTGAAACTCGCTAGTATACACCACATCGGATTCATCAATGCTTAATTCCAATCAAGTAAGGATTCAATCGTATGAGTATATTGCTAACTTCTTAGATAGTCTATCAAGCCAATTTTAAGATGTGAGAAATGGATTCAAAGAAACCTCCAAGTCAACTTCTACTATCAGCACATAAGAATATATATTATTCTACATATTTAATAGTATACCCTTATATCTAAGGAAGTAGCATGTCTTTAACCTTTATACTTGAACCACAATGAGAAGAACGGTTTAACGGAATCAAAACTTCATAGCCATAAAATTGATAACTTAATCATAGGTATGAGTATTCCAAAGATAAGGGGATAACTTTACCTCAACATTTATACATGTGCTATGCATTTTATATATGCATATCCAATAATACATACGATCCATCGAGTACTTGTGAAGATGCGAGAAATCTCTAACCGAGCCTTTTCGTTCGTCCTGCACAAATTCACTTCCCTGAAAGTCCTAATCCTAACGATCTATGTGTATAAACAGTCATTCACGGTTATATAACATGCACATGTATCAAGGAAGGAGTATAAAAGCATGCATGAATTATCGAGGTCACTAGCGTGTCGGTGTGCATGACACATAATACATATGGTCCTCAAAAGCACATAATATTCAATGCTCAAAGCAATTAAAGCATATTAGCACACATTAACACATATAAACAAGATATCATAATTACCTTAGGGCTTCTACCCACGGTCCGAGAGTTGAACCCAACTAATGTCTAGTTACTAAACTAAGCTCTGATACCATTCTAATATAAGGTGTCACGCCTCAACCCGGCTTATAAAGGTTAGACTAGGGTGTGATCTAAACATTCAAGTCACGTCTCGTACTTAACCATTCATGAAGATTCAACACTTAACGTTTTAGCCTAAACTCCAAAATTTTTCGAAAAACCGGCAGTATAACGGCTGTAATTGGGCTCTTGGTTTGACCTAATTCTCTAAACGCCTCAAATTTTTTCAATCTCAATTTCATTTCGAACTAGGATTACTATTTAACATCAATTAAAATGCATATTGGTTATCTCGATGTCTCGTTTGATTTATAACCTAGCATAATACTATGTCTCGTTTGTTTGCTTTATCCTCGTTACAAAAGTACCTGTTGATCTTAGCTTAATAGCGAGTACCTGTTTAAGGTTTGGTTGGTTCATTTTACTTAGCCTTTACCTAATACTTCATAATCCTATTTTAGATACTAGCAGTAATAATAGCAAACCGATCATAGTAGTGTCTAGTGTCTGTCTAGTTAATATTAGTACAACCCAAAATTAGACCCCAAATTACAACGGGGGTCTTTTACAATACAACATTGAGCAACATAAAAGAAATAGTATTCAAGTAGCATAGTTCACAAATAGTCATATTCACGCAAGCACATAGGACAGACAATCACTCCAAGGAATCATCATTAGGCACATCGTCCTTAGGTACCTGTTCTTGATCTTCTTCACCTGAGATGATAAAAGAGGGTGAGTCCTTATGAACTCAGCGAGGAGGGAACGAGAAATAGGTTTTGAAACTCATTTTCCGGTTCAACTTATGAAAATCCCTTTTGCAAGCATGAATATAACAAAATTAAGTACATAACAATATTATAAAGTAAATGAACACAATTACCAGTCTTTCCTCCATGAGGTTCTCCAGGAACCAAGCGAGAGTACTTATACATATAGAAAAATGATACGGTAAGCTTTTACTCTCAGTTGTTGCGGTCGACTTCAAATTATCCCCTTAACACGCCAAGTAGGTGTACTCCGGATGTACCCCGAAATCCTATGACCCAACTCTCCGAGGAAGTCAAGCCCCAAGCGAGAGAGGGAATGAGACCATGGTAGTCACGGGTGCACCGGCAAGCCCGATACCGCCCGGTATGCGTGATCGCTACCATGCCAGAATGAAAGGTTGCAACCTTGTATGCAATGCACATTTATGACATTTCATATATCGCATTAGGAGGACAACAAAGTAGGTTGCCTCCAGAAAATCATAAGATTGCACATTGACAAGTAAACAAGCGAGGCACGAATAGACAAGTAATTTCACTTGAAAAGGATATGGAGTTATATGAACATTAAACGGGCAGCCATGTAACGCACATAAATCAAGTCATATAACTCATTTCAATGTCCACGTAATCAAATAATAAAGTTATTCAACATGCAACAACAATCTACGTGGTTCGGATGCAAGAAGGGCCTATTTGTCTACACACAACGAATCAATATCACATTTAGGGCTATAAGGCAACTACGGGCAGCCTACTAAACATATAATTACACTCAATGTTCAAAGGATCAACACTTAGCAAGTTCGCCTAGTCACTAATGTTTCCATTTTGTACTTACCCGTGCAATTAAGCCCCAAATCAACTCAAAATCAATCTCAAGCCAAGCATCAATTAATCCAAACATTCCCAAGTACTCAAAACAGTCCACCCAACATCCCAACGCCACAATCCAAAGCAATTAATACCACAAGAGAAGTTACAACAAATTTCTAAGCATATAACTAAGTGAAACCCTCACTGCAATAGGCTGTTTTCTCACAATCATTGAGTCAAGGAAACAATCTCCAATTCCAATAAATAAGATGTGAAATTAAAGCTTAAGAAGTGAACTAAAATCAGAAACAAACCTTGCATCATTTGGAGTTCGAGATCAATAGTTATGGCCAAAACAGTGGGATTGCACAAAACTGTCCAGATTTGCACACATTTCAATAGTTGACTTTTTTGAGGTCCTTAGGTTCAGATTTAGCCTTAGTCCATTTCTTACAAAAATGTCCATAACTGAAAAATATAGTAGCACACCAAATTTCATGAATTTTGGACATCATTTACTAAGTCAAATCTGGTTCGTTCTACAAGGTCAGTGCATCTGCCAAAACCTGCTTCATTTTTCCAGATTTCCAGATTTGGACACATTTTAATGATTTGACATTTTGAGGACATTAGATTCGAAATTAGCTTTGGCCTATTTCTGTGAAAAATGTGTAAAACTGCCAAAACTAGTCACCTGACAATTTTTATGCATTTTCAACATCAATTTCCTAGCCAAACTCACCTCGAAACAGCAAGTCAAAGAGCTGTCAACAAACCCGATTTCATCTATCATCATCTTCAAGCCGAAATCTTGCCATGCATGGTTGTAAAAGCTTATGAACACACATATATCTCAAATGCAGAAGCAAATACATACATTTAAGAGCATGCATGTGGATTTTTGAAGGATTTTCAAAAGATTTTAGCCCTCACCTTAGGAGATCAACAAGAAGATGCAAATGTTGGCCTTGGGCATGCAAAAATCTGATTTTGTGTCATCTTTTGAATTGTTTTAGCATATGTGTAAGAGAATGTTGGGTATTTAGGGATTTTAGGTAGAATAGAATATAGGATATGTTTAGAGGTTTGTGAGATTTTGTCTTGTAGTGAGTTTAAAATATAATATTTCGGTGTTAGTGGATTTTGTAGATATTTGAATTAGGATTATAATAATAATTAGTGGTGTTTGTAGGATTATTTTATAGTCTAGTGCTTTGTGTAGGATTCTTTATTGATTAGCGTGCGGGCACGCTTTCCTAGGTCTAGGGCACGCATTATGAGACACGCACATAAATTGATACGAGACACGAATCATGAGGTAGACACGAACTACGAGGTAGATGTGTACTTCATGACTAAGGCACGTACTTCAAGACTAATGCACGCAATCCTAGGTGAATGCACGTAAACCAATGCAAGGCACGCAAATCAAGGCACAACTTTATATCTTGGTTAAGGTACGCAGTTCAAAGTTAGGGCACACGAAACGAGGTATCGCACGCAAATTGAGGTCTCGCACGTAATTCAAGGTCAGGACACGTATATCTAGGTATGTAGTACATCGAGGATTAGGGTACACAATTCTAAGTCAAGGCACGTATGACGACGTATGCACAAAAACCAACACAGGGCACGCAATCCAAGATCAGTCATATAATTCTAGGTCTAAGGCACGTAAATCGAGGTAACACATGTTATTCGGGGTCGGGCCTCACAACTAATGCCCCGGATCCCATCAGAACTCGAAAGTTAAGCGTGCTTGGGTAAGAGTAGTACTAGGATGGGTGACCCCCTGGGAAGTCCTCGTGTTGCACCGCTTTTTCATTTTTTTCTCCGTTTAGCCTTGCCAAGATGCTTTATGCATCACATTTCTATCATCGAGTCCCACTGCATCTTGGGCAAGACAACTTCGCTTCGCATAGAGGTTGGGCTCGCAAACCGAGGGTGAGGGGCTTATGACCTGGTCTCCGTCACTCTGATGCCCATAACTTTTGATCCGTAAGGAGTTATGCGGAGCACAGCATACCGTTGGAAAGCTCTACTAGAGCTCTACGACGGGGCAGCAAGCATGCTTGGCTTTGCTAGTTTTAGGTACCTAAAATTGAACATTTTCATCAGTTTTGACCAATTTTCTTCATTTTGCGTTATTTTTTTTTGCCGGGTCGTTGGTTGTAAGATGCGAAAAGGACGAGAACCCAACTCGCGTAACATTAGTGGGCTCTTCAACACGTCGATATCACATCTTGCGGTGATGCTGCTTTGTTGAAGCAGATTGGCTGTCATTAAGCCCATTGGGCCTTTTCAATGAGCCATCTCTCTTGGCTAGGATTGTGAGCCGTCAACACATAAGGGCTTTGCACCATCAACATGACGGGTGCGATCATACCAGCACTAATGCAAATGATCCCATAAGAACTATGAAGTTAAGCGTGCTTGGGCCAGAGTGGTACTAGGATGGGTGACCCCTAGGAAGTCCACATGTTGCACCCCGTTTAGCCTTGCCAAGATGCTTTATGCATCACATTTCTATTCTTGAGTCCCACAGCATCTTGGGCAAGACAACTTCGCTTAGCAAAGAGGCTAGGCTCGCAAACCGAGGGCGAGGGGCTTGTGACTTGGCCTTTGTCACTCCGATGCCCATAACTTTTGATCCGTTAGGAGTTATACAGCGCACAACATACTGTTGGAAAGCTCTCTGGGAGCTCTACGACGTGGCAGCAAGCATGGTTAGCTCTGCCAGTTTTAGGTACCTAAAATTGAATGTTTTCATCAGTTTTGACTACTTTTCTTCTTTTTACGCTGTTTTTATTTGCCGGGTCATTGGTCGTGAGACGCAAAAAGGACAAGAAGCCAACTCATGTAACATTTGCGTCGATATCACGTCTTGTAGTGATGCTGCTTTGTTGAAGCATATTGGCTATCATTAAGCCCATTGGGCCTTCTGAATGGGCCATCTCTCTTGGCTGGGACTGTGAGCCATCAACACATAAGGGCTTTGCACCATCAACATGACGGGTGCAATCATACCAGCACTAATGCAAAGGATCCCATCAGAACTGCGAAGTTAAGCGTGCATGGGCCAGAGTGGTACTCGGATGGGTGACCACTGGGAAGTCCTCGTGTTGCACCTACTTTTCATTTTTTTCCCCGTTTAGCCTTCCCAAGATGCTTTATGCATCACATTTCTTTTCTCGAGTCCCACAGCATCTTGGGAAAGACAACTTCGCTTTGCATAGAGGCTAGGCCAGCAAACCGAGGGCGTGGGGCTTGTGACCTAGTCTCCGTCGATCCAGTGCCCATAACTTTTGATACGTATGGAGTTATCCGGCACAACATACTGTTAGGAAGCTTTCTGGGAGCTCTACGAAGGGGCAGCAAGCCTGCTCGGCTTTGCCTATTTTCGGTGCACAAAATCGAACGTTTCCTTTAGTTTTGGCCAATTTTTTTCTTTTTAGCTGTCTTTTCGTGCCGAGTCATCGTCGTGAGACACGAAAAGGCCGAGAACCCAACTCACGAAACATTAATGGGCTCTGTAACGCGTCGATATCACGTCTTGCAGTGATGCTACTTTGTTGAAGCAGATTGGCTGTCATTAAGCCCATTGGACCTTTTGAATGGGCCGTCTCTCTTGGTTGCGACTGTGAGCCATCAACACATAAGGGCTTTGCACCATCAACATGACGGGTGCAATCATACCAGCCCTAATGCACCGGATCCCATCAGTGCACAACATACTGTTGCAAAGCCC
Organism: Ehretia macrophylla; assembly: GCA_037974665.1. Lineage (NCBI taxonomy): Eukaryota > Viridiplantae > Streptophyta > Magnoliopsida > Boraginales > Ehretiaceae > Ehretia > Ehretia macrophylla. The sequence goes on along the minus strand of CM075780.1, from coordinate 78,826,193 downwards.
TCTAGGAGCTCTACGACGGGGGTAGTAAGCCTGCTCAGTTGTGGCTGTTTTCATTATCCAAAATTGAACGTTTTCATCAATTTTGGGCACTTTTCTTTTTTTGCAATTTTTTTTTGTGCAGGGTCGTTGGTCGTGAGACACGAAATGGACGAGAACCAAACTCGTGAAATATTAGTGGGCTCTACAATGCGTCGATATCACGTCTTGCGGTGATCCTGCTTTCTTGAAGCAGATGGGCTGTCATTAAGCCAATTAGGCCTTTTGAAAGGGATGTCTCTCTTGGTTGGGACTGAGCCGTCAACACATAAGGGCTTTGCACCATCAACATGATGGGTGCAATCATACCAGCACTAATGCACCGGATCCCATTAGAACTCTGAAGTTAAGTGTCTTTTGGCGAGAGTAGTACTAGGATGGGTGACCCCGTTGGAAGTCCTCGTGTTGCACCCCCTTTTCATTTTTTTACCCGTTTATCCTTGCCAAGATACTTTACCCATCACATTTCTATTCTCGAGTCCCACGACATCTTGGGCAAGACAACTTCGCTTCGCGTAGAGGCTAGGCCTGCAAACCGAAGGCGTGGGGCTTATGACCTGGTCTCCGTCGGTCCGATGCCTATAACTTTTGATCAGTAAAGAGTTATGTGGCACACAACATACCATTGGAAACCTCCCAAGGAGCTCTATGACTAGGGCAGCAAGCCTGCTCAGCTAGTTCTGTTTTTGATACCCAAAATCAAACATTTTCATCAGTTTCGAGCAACTTTTTTTCCTTTTGCGCTATTTTTTCATCTCAGGCTGTTTGTCGTGAGCCGCGAAAAGGATAAGAACCCAACTCGCGAAACATTATGGGTTTTTGCAACGCGTTGATATCATGTCTTGCGGTGATGCTGCTTTGTTGAAGCATATGGGCTGTCGATAATCCCATTGGGCCTTTTGAATGGGTCGTCTCTCTTGGCTGGGACTATGAACCGTCAACACATAAGGGCTTTGCACCCTCAACTTGATGGGTGATATCATACAAGCACTAATGCATCGGATCCCATTATAAATCAAAAGTTAAGCGTACTTGGGCGAGAGTAGTACTAGGACGAGTGACCCCTTGGAAAGTCCTCGTGTTCCACCCCTTTTTTATTTTTTTCCCCGTTTAGCCTTGCCAAGATACTTTATCTATCACATTTCTATTCTCAAGGTCCCACGGCATCTTGAGCAAGACAACTTCGCTTCGCGTAGAGGCTGGGCCCGCGAACCGAGGGCGTGGGGCCTATGACCGCGTCTCCGTCGATCCGGTTCCCATAAGTTTTGATCCCTAAGGAGTTATGCAGCGCACAACATATCGTTGGAAAGCTCTCCAGGAGCTCTACGATGGGGGCAGCAAGCCTGATCTGTTTTGACTATTTTTGGTACCCAAAATCAAACATTTTCATCAGTTTCAAACACTTTTCTTCTTTTTGCGCTATTTTTTCTTGCTGGGTCATTCATCGTGAGCCGCGAAAAGGACGAGAAGCCAACTCGCAGAACATAAGTGGGCTCTACAGCCCGTCGATATCACGTCTTGCGGTGATGTTGCTTTGTTAAAGCAGATGGGCTATCATTAAGCCCATTGAGCCTTTTGAACAGGCCATCTCTCTTGGCTGGAACTGTGTACCATCAACACATAAGGGCTTTCCACCCTCAACATGACGGGTGCGATCATACCAGCACTAATGCACTGGATCCCCTCAAAAATCCGAAGTTAAATGTCCTTGGGCGAGAGTAGTACTAGGATGGGTGACCCCGTGGGAAGTCCTTGTGTTGCAACCCTCTTTTCAATTTTTTTTGCCCCGTTTAGCCTCGCCAAGATGCTTTATCCATCACATTTCTATTCTCGAGTCCCACGGCATCTTGGTCAAGACAACTTCGCTTCGCATAGAGACTGGGCCCACAAACCGAGGGCGTGGGGCCTGTGACTTGGTCGTCGTCGCTCTAGTGCCCATAACTTTTGATCCGTAAGGATTTATGCGGTACATAGTATACCGTTGGAAAGCTCTCCGGGAGCTCTTTGACGAGGGTAGCAAGCCTGCTCAGTTGCACCTATTTTTGGTTCCCAAAATTGAACATTTTCATCAGTTTTGGGCCACTTTTCTTCTTTTTGCACTGTTTTTTCATCCCGGGTCGTTCGTCGTGAGCGGTGAAAAGGACGAGAACCCAACTCGCAGAACATTAGTGGGCTCTATAACACGTCGATATCACGTCTTGCTTTGATGCTACTTTGTTGAAGCAGATGGGCTGTCATTAAGACCATTGGGCATTTTGAATAGGCCGTCTCTCTTGGCTGGGACTGTGAGTTGTCAACATATCAGGGCTTTACACCATCAACATGACCGGTGCGATCTTAGCAGTACTAATGCACAGGATCCCATCAGAACTCCGAAGTAAAGCGTGCTTGGGCGAGAGTAGTACAAGGATAGGTGACCCCTTAGGAGGTCCTCGTGTTGCACCCCCTTTTCATTTTTTTTCCCCGTTTAGCCTTGCCAAGATGGTTTATCCATCACATTTCAATTCTTGAGTCCCACGGCACCTTGGGCAAGACAACTTCGCTTCGCGTAGAGGCTAGGCCCGCAAACCGAGGGTGTAGGGCCTGTGACCTTGTCTCTGTCGCTCTAGTGCCCATAACTTTTTATCCGTAAAGAGTTATATGGGGCATAGCATACCGTTAAAAATATCTCTGGGAGCTCTAGGACCGGGGCAGTAAGCTTGCTTAGCTGCACTTATTTTCAGTACCCAAAATTGAAAGTTTTCATCAGTTTCAGACCATTTTTCTTCTTTTTGCACAGTTTTTTCATCTTGGGTCGTTCGTCGTGAGCCGCGAAGAGGAGGAGAACCCAACTTGCCGAAGATTAGACTGGTCTACAATGCGTCGATATCATGTCTTGCGGTGTTGCTGCTTTGTTGAAGCAGATGGGCTGTAATTAAACCCATTGTGCCTTTTGAATAGGTCGTCTCTCTTGGTTGGGACCGTGAGCAGTCAACACATAAAGGCTTTACAAAATCAACATGATGGGAGTGATCATACTAGCACTAATGCACGAGATCCCATCAGTACTCCGAAGTTAAGCGTGTTGGGGCGAGAGTAGTACAAGGATGGGTGACCCCTTGGGAAGTCCTCGTGTTGCACCCTCTTTTCATTTTTTTCCCCGTTTATCCTTGCCAGGATGCTTTACCCGTCACATTTTTATTCTCAAGTCCCACGGCATCTTGGGCAAGACAACTTCGTTTCGCATAAAGGCTGGGCATGCAAACCGAGGGCGTGGGGCCCATGACCTGGTCTCCGTCGCTCCGATGCTGATAACTTTTTATCCGTAAGGAGTTATGCGGAGCATAGCATACAGTTGAAAAGCTCTCCAAGAGCTCTACGATGGGGGCAACTAGCCTGTTCAACTGTGCCTATTTTCGGTACCCAAAATCAAATGTTTTCATCAGTTTTTGACTACTTTTCTTCTTTTTGCTCTATTTTTTGGTCTCAAGTCGTTCGTCGTGAGCTGCGAAAAGGACAAGATCCCAACTCACAGAACATTAGGGGGCTCTGCAACGCGTCGATATCACATCCTGCTGTGATGCTGCTTTGTTGAAGCAGATGGGCTGTCATTAAGCCCATTGGGCCTTTTGAATGGGCTGTCTCTCTTGGCTGGGATTGTGAACCCTCAACACATAAGGGGTTTGTACCCTCAATATGATGGGTGCGATCATACAAAAACTAATGCACCGGATCCCATCAAAAATCCAAAGTTAAGCGTGCTTGGGTGAGAGTAGTACTAGGATATGTGACCCCTTGGGAAATCCTCGTGTTGCATGCCTTTTCATTTTTTTTTCCATGTTTAGCCTTGCCAAGATGCTTTATCCATCACATTTCTATTCTCGAGTACCACGACATCTTGGGCAAGACAACTTTGCTTCGTGTAGAGGTTGTGTCACGCCCCAACCCAACCTATAAGGTTAGACTAGGGTGTGATCTAAACATTCAGGACATGTCACATACTTAACTGTTTATGAAGATTTAACACTTATCATTTTAGTCTAAACTCCAAAGTTTTCCGGAAAACCAACAGCATAACGGCTGTAATTGGACTCTTTGGTTTGGCCTAATTCTCTAAACGCCTCAAATTTTTTTAATCTCAAGTTTCATTTCCAACTAGGATTACTATTTATCATCAACTGAAATGCCTATTGGTTATCTCGATGTCTCGTTTGATTTATAACCTAGCATGATATTATGTCTCGTTTGTTTGTTTATCCTCGTTACAAAAGTACCTGTTTAAGATTGGATAGGTTCATTTACTTAGTCCTTAACTAATACGTCATAACCTATGATAGGTACTAGCGGTAATAATAGCAAAACGATCATAGTAGTGTCTAATGTCTGTCTAGCAATATCAACACAAACCAAAATTAGACCCCAAATTACAACGGGGGTCTTTACATTACAACATCGAGCTACATAAAAGGAAATAGTCTTCAAGTAGCATAAAGTTCACAAGTAGCCACAATCACACAAAGCACACTAACAGGCAATCACTCCATGGATTCAACGTTAGGTACACCGTCCTCGGGTACCTGTTCTGGATCTTCTTCACCTGAGATGATAAAAGAGGGTGAGTCCTTATGAACTCAGCGAGGGGGAACGAGAAATAGGTTTTGAAACTCATTTTCCGGTTCAACTTATGAAAACCCTTTTGCAAGCATGAATATAACAATAATATAAGTACAGGAACAGAAATACCAGTCTTTCTTCCCCGAGGTTCTCTAGGAACCAAGCGAGAGTACTTATACACATAGTAAAAAGGATACAGTGAGCTTTTGGTCTTAAATCAGTTTCAGAATCAGTTGTTGCGGCCGACTTTAAATCATCCCCTTAACATGCCAGGTGGGTGTACTCCGGATGTACCCTGAAATCCTACGACCCAACTCTCCGAGGAAGTCTAGCCCCCAAGCGAGAGAGGGAATAGGACAGTGGTAGTCACGAGTGCACCGGCAAGCCCGATGCCGCCCGGTGTGCACGATCGCTACCACGCCGACAGGAAAGGTTGCAACCTTGTATGCAATGCACAATTATGACATTAACATATCACGTTAGGAGGACAACAAAGTAGGTTGCCTCCGGACAGTTATAAGATTGGACATTGACAAGTAATCAAGCAGGGCACGATAAAACAGGTAATTTCACTTGAAAGGCATATAGAGTTATATGAACATTAAACGGGCAGCCATGTAACACATGTAAATCAAGCCATATAACTCATTACGAAGTCCACGTAATCAAGTAATAGGATTATTCAACATGCAATAACATCTACGTGGATTCGGGCGCAAGAAAAGCCTATTTGTCAACATGCAATGATCAAAATCACATTTAGGACTATAAAGGCATTTACGCGCAGCCTACTAAACATACAATTCCACACAATATCCAAATGATCAACACTTAGCAAAACTACCTAGTCATTAGGCTTTCCATTTCGTGCATATTCGTGCAATTTGAGCCTCAAACCAACTCAAAGTCAATCTCAAGCCATGCATCATTTAATTCAGCATCCTCAAACATTCAAAACAGTCCACACAACATCCCGAAGCTACAATCCCACAATCAATTTTTTCTTAGCACAACATTAAGTGAAACCCTTACTGCAATAGGCTGTTCTCTCACAATCAATAGGATAAGCAAACAATCTCCAAATTCTATGAATAAGATGTAAAATTAAATATTAATAAGTGTACTAAAATCAGAAACAAACCTTGCATCATTTGGAGTTCGGGATCAGTAGTTATAGCCGAAACAGTGGGATAGCACAAAACTGTCCAGATTTGCACACATTTCGATAATTGACGTTTTTGAGGTCCTTAGGGTCAGATTTAGCCTTAGTCCATTTCTGACACAAATGTCCAGAACTGAAAAATATAGCAGTAAATCAAATTTCATGCATTTTGGACATCATTTACTAAGTCAAATCTGGTTCGTTCTACAAGATCAGTGCATCTGCCAAAACCTGCTTCATTTTTCCAGATTTCCAGATTTGGAAACATTTTAAAGAACTGCCATTTTGAGGACCTTAGAGTCAAGATTAGCTTTGGCCTATTTCTGTGAAAAGTGTTCAACACTGTCCAAACTAGTCACCTACCAATTTTCATGCATTTTCAACATCATTTTCCTAGCTAAACTTACCTCAAAACAAACTGGTCAGAGAGTTGTCAACAATCTGACTTCACCTATTACCACTTTCAAGCCAAAATCTTGCCATGCATGGTTGTTTAAGCTTATGAACGACCATATAACTCAAGTACAGAAGCAAGGACATACATTCATGAGCATGCATGTGAATTTTTGAAGGATTTTCAAAAGGTTTTAACCCTCACCTTAGCAAACAACCAAGAAGATGCACAAAAACTTGTTGAAGCTCAAATCTCTTCTTCTTCTTGCTTAGCCGAGATTCCAACTTGGTTTTCTCTATTTTTCCTAGCCTAGTGACCAATATCTTCGTATATGCATGAGGTTAGATCAAGAAGAAAAGAAATGGAAGCCAAGAAACTTACCTAGGCCGAATAGAAGACTTCAAAGGACATGCATGTGTAGTTTTCGCATCCTAGCTTGTTTGCTTGAGTTTCTTTGATGGTTGCTTGTCTTGTTGCACCATATGATGAAGAAGATGAGCTAGGAGGTGGAGAGAACTCAGCCAAGGCCGAGAGATGGTGAGGAGAATGAGAGGGAGAGAGAGAAGTTGAGGAAGAAATGAAGAAATGACAAAATTATGACAAGGAATAAAGCTTTTGCAATCTTCAATGCTTATGGTCAGCCTTGGGCAGCAAAATTCCTGATTTTGTGTCTTCAAGATGTGAAATTTAAAATGTTAGCATGGGCATAGGTGGTTTGGTCGAGCAAGGTGAGAAAGTTGAGGTGGTTTTGAGCATTTTTTTTATGCATTTGTGTCATAGAATGTCATAGTATGTCTAGGAATTAAGTTGAATTGAATAAGCATGCAAAAACACTACCTAGTGGTCGGCCAAGGCTACCAAAAAATCTGAATTTTTGTCAACTATTGGAGTATTATTAAATTGTGTGTTGGAAGTGCAAAAAGAATAAGGAATAAAGAATGAAGAATGTTTAGTGTTTAGTGAATTTTTGTCTTTTAGTGAGTTGAATTAGGATTATAATATTGATAGTGGATTTTGTAGGATTGTTTAATAGTCTAGTGCTTTGTGTAAGATGCTTTCTTGATTAGCGTGAGGGCACGCTTTCCTAGGTCTAGGTCTCGCACTATGAAGTAGGACATGAACTACGAGACGAACGCATATTTTTCAAGTAAATGCACGCAATCCAAACTGAATGCACGTAATTCAATGCATGGCACACAAAAAGAACACCATTCTTAATCCTAGGTCAAGGCACGCAAATCTAAATTAGGGCACACGAAACGAGGTATCGCACGCAAATTGAAGTCAGGGCACGTATATCTAGGTATCGCACGTTAGTCGGGGATTAGGGCACCCTATTCTAGGTCAAGGCACGTATGATGAGGTATGCACGAAAATTAAGATAGGACACGTAATCCAAGGTCAGTCATATAATTAGGGGTCTATGGCACGCAAATTGAGGTATGACACGTTATTCGGGGTCGGGAATCATATCTTCCCCTCCTTAAAAGAATTTCGTCTCGAAATTCATTCTTGCCTATTGAGGTCATTTAGACGGATTCTAATCCTTGTTATTCTTCCTACTCCTGTTCGTCCCGTGTTTGGTGATCTCTCACCACAACCAATTCACTTTCTATGTTCTCCAATCATTAGTTTAGTGTGACCTCTACATTTATAGTTCTTTCCTTGAACGACTCTATTCTCCATTTGGTCTTAAGGTCAAGTTCGTTAACTAAGGTTAGAGTCTTCAAACATAGTCATCAAAGTTGCATCGGTATTCTAACAATAGAACTATAACTCCAAAATCATGACTCATGTTGTATCAATCTCGCATTCATACATCAAAAGGAATATAACAATAATTCCATGATCCTAGGGTGATATACGCTAATTTCAAGATGATAGGTCTATATCCAATTTACATATTCTATCTACCAGTTTCAAAACTGTGAACATGTAGGACATATACAACTTATGGATCATTTCCACGTACGACCCTATTTTTAGGTTGAACTCATCAAACAAACAAATCCATCTCAAGTCGTCGTCTATCGATAGTATCATAGTCCCTATCTCGTAGGTACATTAGATTAGCAAATCTTCTAATGACTAGTCTCCCGATTACAGGCTCCTATTCATTGACATTCTTCCTCAGCTTCATTAACCTTCAAGCTCGAAATCAAGAAAAAAGACCGTCTAGATTCGTTAAACGTGAATTCTAAGGTTCATTAAGTATCACCAACAAATTGCCATTGAAATTGCATGGGTAAACTAATCATGTAGCACTAGTTCAACTCTTACAAGTAAACTCATCAACTTGTGATCCACAATTTATTTCCTTATTCAAATCTCTATTTTCAAGTCACAAGGCTTCAAAATTTTCTTTTAATCCCATCCAAAACTCCTAAGATGAATAGTTTCAATCTCAAATAAATTTCACTCACCTCAATTCAAGGTTACGTCATACTTAAGAAGATAATGGTCCTACTTACTTAACGACCTAGTCATTCCTTTGAACACTTAATGCCCGCCAATATAACTTCAACATTAATGTTACTAAGCTAGGGCCATAGCCATGTAAGTGATATCAATGCTCCACTAGGTTACCAACCGCTAGTTTCTAGACGTGAAATGGTGCACTTAAATACGGTTGTCTAACAACAGTTTCTTGGGTCATTATGACTCTAATTCATCTCTATCTTAACTATATGAAATCTTACTCTTCTCATTTATATGTTCAACTAGCTAAGAGCATCAAGACTCATTGACCTTACGTCCAAGGGTTTACTATAAATCATTATGTCTGTGTTTTACTTCCGTTATATAAAGTGACCTCTTTACTTGCATGACAATACGTTGTTTCCAAAGAAGTGCACATAAAGGATGGATGATACTGAGGTCAAGTAATATTTTTCCTATAGGTTTAATAGGTAAGTTTACCTTCAACCGTGGTTACTACTTGTAACCTGGACACGATTCTTTTGCCACTTTGGACAGTTCTTGACACGATGTTGATCACTCCCACATCTTTTGCATCTACCAGACCTTTTTCAACATTGAGCTTCCGTGTGCCCCTTCTTGTTGCAATAGTTACATGTATTAGGATGGGGTTTAACCGAGCCTCTCGATGTGACATGACTAAATTGGTTGACTATGGTACCCGACTGTAATCTGTTAGTAGCTGCCTTCCCCGAATTTTGGCCTTGACCCTGGGTACTCCCTCTCGTAGTCTGTCCTTGCACCCTCTGTCGTTTTGGGCATTCCTTGACCTTATGCTGATTACTACCGCAACTGTTACACCTTCCTGTTTTCCTCCAATAGTTAATCTCCAGATGACCTCTACGTGTACAGTAAGTACAACATGGGATTAGAGTAGTAGTAACACCTCCATAAGGGCCTCGAGCTACAGGAATATCTAAACTACCTTGGCAAACTTTCTCAACAGGTAGCTGCTCCAGGCTCTGTACTTGACTCAGTTGACTCGACCCTGCCACTTCCTGACTCTTTCCTCTCTCAGCCTTTATTGCCTCTAAAAGAACTTCACCATAGGTGAGAAACCTAAAAGGAGCCAAGCTATTTTGAATCTCGGATCTCAGCCCTTGAATAAATATCTGGATCTTTTTCTCAGTAGTTTGTACCATTTCAGGAGCATACTGGGATAGTTGATTCAATAGGGTTTCGTACTATGCAACCGTCAAATCCCCTTGTTTGAAGGTCACAAACTCATTCCTTCGAAGTCTCCCTCTACTTCCAGGAACTCTTCCAACCATTCTAAAAGAGGTAGCCCCAAATATGACATGTGTTTATATATACAATTATGCTACACGAGAAGCAAAGATGTACTTATACAATCATACCACATAGGAACAACCATATCTTAATACATAGGATTGTATAATAAAACATTAACAACTAGTATACAGCCTAGCATACAAGAACCCACTGCAATATACGGTGCACTTGAATCACATAGGCATGTTGAGCACCTAAAAGAAAAATATTGTTCACATTGGTTCACAAAAGTACATAATATTCAATGCTCAAAGCAATTAAAGCACATTAGCACACATTAACATATATAAATAAGACAGCATAATTACCTTGGGGCTTCTACCCATTGTCCAAGAGTTGAACCCGACTAACGCCTAGTTAGTAAACTAAGATCTGGTACCATTCTAATATAAGGTGTCACGCCATAACCCGGCCTATAAGGTTAGACTATGGTGTGATCTAAACGTTCAGGATATGTCACATACTTAACCGTTTATGAAGATTTAACACTTATCGTTTTAGTCTAAACTCCAAAGTTTTTCGGAAAACCGGCAGCATAACGGCTGTAATTGAACTCTTTGGTTTAGCCTAATTCTCTAAACGCCTCAAATTTTTCTAATCTCAAGTTTCATTTCCAACTAGGATTACTATTTATCATCAATTGAAATGCCTATTGGTTATCTCGATGTCTCGTTTGATTTATAACCTAGCATGACACTGTGTCTCATTTGTTTGTTTATCCTCGTTACAAAAGTACCTGTTTAAGATTGGATAGGTTCATTTACTTAGTCCTTAACTAATACGTCATAACCTATGATAGGTACTAGCGGTAATAATAGCAAAACGATCATAGTAGTGTCTAGTGTCTGTCTAGCAATATCAGTACAAACCAAAATTAGACTCCAAATTACAACGGGGATCTTTACATTACAACATTGAGCTACATAAAAGGAAATAGTCTTCAAGTAGCATAAAGTTCACAAGTAGCCACAATCACGCAAAGCACACAAACAGGCAATCACTCCAAGGATTCATCGTTAGGCACACCGTCTTCAGGTACCTGTTCTGGATCTTCTTCACTTGAGATGATAAAAGAGGGTGAGTCCTTATGAACTCAGAGAGGGGGAACGAGAAATAGGTTTTGAAACTCATTTTTTGGTTCAACTTATGAAAATCCTTTTGCAAGTATGAATATAACAATAATATAAGTACAGGAACAGAAATACCAGTCTTTCCTCCCCGAGGTTCTCTAGGAACTAAGCGAGAGTACTTATACACATAGTAAAAAGGATACAGTGAGCTTTTGGTCTCAGATCAGTTTCATCCCCTTAACACGCCAGGTGGGTGTACTCCGGATGTACCCCAAAATCCTACAACCCAACTCTCTGAGGAAGTCTAGCCCCCAAGCGAGAGAGGGAATAGGACAGTGGTAGTCACGAGTGCACCGGCAAGCCCGATGCCGCCCGGTGTGCGCGATCGCTACCACGCCGACATGAAAGGTTGCAACCTTGTATGCAGTGCACAATTATGACATTAACATATCACGTTAGGAGGACAACAATATAGGTTGCCTCCGGACAGTCATAAGATTGGACATTGACAAGTAATCAAGCAGGGCACGATAAAACAGGTAATTTCACTTGAAAGGCATATAGAGTTATATGAACATTAAGCGGGCAGCCATGTAACACATGTAAATCAAGCCATATAACTCATTACGAAGTCCACGTAATCAAGTAATAGGATTATTCAACATGCAATAACATCTACGTGGATTCGGCCGCAAGAAAAGCCTATTTGTCAATATGCAATGATCAAAATCACATTTAGGACTATAAAGGCATTTACGGGCAGCCTACTAAACATATAATTCCACACAATATCCAAATGATCAACACTTAGCAAAACTACCTAGTCATTAGGCTTTCCATTTCGTGCATATTCGTGCAATTTGAGCCTCAAACCAACCCAAAGTCAATCTCAAGCCATGCATCATTTAATTCAACATCCTCAAACATTCAAAACAGTCCACACAACATCCCAAAGCTACAATCCCAAGCATTTAATTCAACAAGAGGAGTCACAACAATTTTTCTAAGCACAACATTAAGTGAAACCCTTACTGCAAGAGGCTGTTCTATCACAATCAATAGGATAATCAAACAATCTCCAAATTCAGTGAATAAGATGTCAAATTAAAGCTTAAGAAGTGAGCTAAAATCAGAAACAAACCTTGCATCATTTGGAGTTCGGGATCATTAGTTATAGCCGAAACAGTGGGATAGCACAAAACTGTCCAGATTTGCACACATTTCGATAATTGACGTTTTTGAGGTCCTTAGGGTCAGATTTAGCCTTAGTCCATTTCTGACAACAATGTCAGAACTGAAAAATCTAGCAGCAAACCAAATTTCATGCATTTTAGATATCATTTACTAAGTCAAATCTGGTTCGTTCTACAAGGTCAGTGTATCTGCCAAAACCTGCTTCATTTTTCCAGATTTCCAGATTTGGAAACATTTTAAAGAACTGCCATTTTGAGGACCTTAGAGTCAAAATTAGCTTTGGCCTATTTCTGTGAAAAGTGTTCAAAACTGTCCAAACTAGTCACCTACAAATTTTCATGTATTTTCAGCATCATTTTCCTAGCTAAACTTACCTCGAAACAAACAGGTCAGAGAGCTGTCAACAATCCAACTTCACCTATCACCACTTTCAAGCCAAAATCTTGCCATGCATGGTTGTTTAAGCTTATGAATGACCATATAACTCAAGTACAGAAGCAAGGACATACATTCATGAGCATGCATGTGAATTTTTGAAGGATTTTCAAAAGGTTTTAACCCTCACCTTAGCAAACAACCAAGAAGATGCACAAAAACTTGTTGAAGCTCAAATCTCTTCTTCTTCTTGCTTAGCCGAGATTCCAACTTGGTTTTCTCTATTTTTCCTAGCCTAGTGACCAATCTCTTAGTACATGCATGAGGTTAGAACAAGAAGAAAAGAAATGGAAGCCAAGAAACTTACCTAGGCCGAATAGAAGACTTCAAAGGACATGCATGTGTAGTTTTCGCATCCTAGCTTGTTTGCTTGAGTTTTTTTGATGGTTGCTTGTCTTGTTGCACCATATGATGAAGAAGATGAGCTAGGAGGTGGAGAGAACTCAGCCAAGTCCGAGAGATTGTGAGGAGAATGAGAGGGAGAGAGAGAAGTTGAGGAAGAAATGAAGAAATGACAAAATTATGACAAGGAATAAAGCTTTTGCAATCTTCAATGCTTATGGTCGGCCTTGGGCAGAAAAATTCCTGATTTTGTGTCTTCAAGATGTGAAATTTAAAATGTTAGCATGGGAATAGGTGGTTTGGTCAAGCAAGGTGAGAAAGTTGAGGTGGTTTTGAGCATTTTTTTAATGCATTTGTGTCATAGAATGTCATAGTATGTCTAGGAATTAAGTTGAATTGAATAAGCATGCAAAAACACTACCTAGTGGTCGGCCAAGGCTACTAAAATTCTGAATTTTTGTCAACTATTGGAGTATTATTAAATTGTGTGTTGGAAGTGCAAAAAGAATAAGGAATAAAGAATGAAGAATGTTTAGTGTTTAGTGAATTTTTATCTTTTAGTGAGTTGAATTAGGATTATAATATTGATAGTGGATTTTGTAGGATTGTTTAATAGTCTATTGCTTTGTGTAAGATGCTTTCTTGATTAGCGTGAGGGCACACTTTCCTAGGTCTAGGGCACGCACTATAAGGTAGGACACGAATTACGAGATGAACACACATTTTTCAAGTAAATGCACGCAATCCAAACTGAATGCACGTAATTCAATGCATGGCACACAAAACAAACACCATTCTTAATCCTAGGTCAAGGCATGCAAATCTAAATTAGGGCACACAAAATGAGGTATCGCCCGTAAATCAAAGTCAGGGCACGTATATCTAGGTATCACACGTCAGTCGGGGATAAGGGCATCCTATTCTAGGTCAAGGCATGTATGACGAGGTATGCACGAAAACCAAGACAAGACACGTAATCCAAGGTCGGTCATATAATTAGGGGTCTATGGCACGCAAATCGAGGTATTACACGTTATTCGGGATCGGGCCTCACAGGTTGGGCCCACAAACCGAGGGCGTGAGGCCTGTGATCTGGTCTCCGTCGCTCTGGTGCCCATAACTTTTGATTCGTAAGGAGTTATGCGGCGTACAACATACCGTTAGAAAGCTCTCCGGGAGCTCTACGACGAGGAAAGCAAGCCTGCTCAGCTTTGCCTATTTTAGGTACAAAAAATCAAACGTTTTCTTCGGTTTTGGGCTAGCTTTCATCTTTTTGCGCAATTTTTTCATGCTGGGTCGTTCGTCGTGAGCCGCAAAAAGGACGAGAACCCAACTCGTGGAATATTAGTGGGCTCTACAACGCACGATATCACGTCTTGTGGTGATACTACTTTGGTGAAGCAGATGGGCTGTCATTAAGCCCATTGGGCCTTCTGAATGGGTCGTCTCTCTTGGCTGGGACTGTGAGCCGTCAACACATAAGGGCTTTGCACCATCAACATGACGGGTTCGATCATACCAGTACTAATGCACCGGATCCCATTACAACTCCGAAGATAAGTGTGCTTGGACGAGAGTTGTACTAGGATAGGAGACCCTCTGGGAAGTCCTCGTGTTGCACCCCTTTTCAATTTTTTTCCCTGTTTAGCCTTGCTAATATACTTTATCCATCACATTTCTATTCTCGAGTCCCACGGCATCTTGGGCAAGACAACTTCACTTCGCAGAGAGTCTGGGCCCGCAAACCGAGGGCGTGGGGCTTGTGACCTCACATTCGTCGCTCCGGTGCCCATAACTTTTGATCCGTCTGGAGTTATGCGGCACACAACATACCATTTGAAAGCTCTCCGGGATATCTACAATGGGGACAGCAAGCCTGCTTTGCTGTGCCTATTTTCAGTACCCAAAATTGAACATTTTCATCAATTTTGGGCCATTTGTCTTCTATTTGCGTTGTTTTTTCATCTCGGGTCATTCGTCGTGAATCGTAAAAAGGACGAGAACCCAACGCGAGGAACATTAAAGGGCTCGTCGATATCACGTCTTGCGGTGATGCTGCTTTGTTGAAGCAAATGGGCTGTCAATAAGCCCATTGGGCCTTTTGAATGGGCTGTATCTCTTGGCGGGGACTGTGAGCTATCAACACATAAGGGCTTTGCACCATCAACATGATGGATTCGATCATACAAGCACTAATGCACCGCATCCCATCAGAACTCCAAAGTTAAGCGTGCTTGGACGAGAGTAGTACTAGGATAGGTGACCCCTCGGGAAGTCCTTGTGTTGTACCCCTTTTCAATTTTTTTCCCCGTTTAGCCTTGCCAGGATGCTTTATCCATCATATTTCTATTCTCGAGTCCCACAGCATCTTGGGTAAGACAACTTCGCTTTGCATAGAGGCTGGGCCCGCAAACCAAGGGCCTGGGGCCTGGGGCCTGTGACTTGGTCTCCGTCGTTCTGGTGCCCATAACTTTTGATCCATAAGGAGTTATGCGGTACACAGCATACTGTTGGAATGCTCTCCGGGAGCTCTACGACGGTGGTATCCAGCCTGCTCGACTGCGTCTTATTGTACCCAAAATCAAACGTTTTCATCTATTTTGGGCCAATTTCTTTCTTTTTGTGCTATTTTTTTGTCCAGGGTCGTTCGTCGTGAGCCTAAAAAAGGACGAGAACCCAACTCAGGGAACATTAGAGGGCTTTGCGACCTGTTGATTTCACGTCTTGCGGTAATGCTCCTTTGTTGAAGCTGATGGGCTGTCATTAAGCCCATTAGGCCTTTTGAATAGGCCGTCTCTCTTGGGTGGGACAGTGAGCCATCAGCACATAAGGGCTTTGAACCATCAATATGACAGGTGCGATCATACCAGCACTAATGCACCGGATCCCATCCAAACTCCGAAGTTAAGCATGTTTGGAAGAAAGTAGTACTAGGATGGGTGACCCCTTGGGAAGTCCTCATGTTGCACCCCATTTTCATTTTTTCCCCGTTTAGCCCTGCCAAGATGCTTTATCTATCACATTTCTATTCTCGAGTCCTATGGCATCTTGGCCAAGACAACTTCGATTCGTGTAGAGGCTGGGCCCGTAAACCGAGGACGTGGGGCCTGTGACCAGGTCTCCGTGGCACCGGTGCCTATAACTTTTGATCGGTAAGGAGTTATGCGGCATATAGCATACCGTTCGAATGCTCTATGGGTGCTCTATGATGGGGGTAGCAAGACTGCTTGGCTGCGCCTATTTTCGGTACAAAAAATCGAATGTTTTCATTAGTTATGGGCAACTTTTCTTCTTTAAGAGCTGTTTTTCCGTCCCAGGTCATTCGTCGTGAGTCGCGAAAAGGACGAGAATCCAACTCGCGCAACATTAGAGGGCTCTACAACGCATCGATATCACGTCTTGTGGTGATGCTGCTTTGTTGAAACAGATGGGCTGTCGATAAGCCCATTGGTCCTTTTTAATTGGTCGTCTCTCTTGGCTGGGACTGTGAACTGTCAACACATAAGGGTTTTGCACCCTCAACATGACAGGTGCGGTTATACTAGCACTAATGCACCGGATCCCATGAAAAATCCGAAGTTAAGCATGCTTAGGCAAGAGTAGTACTAGGATGGGTGACCCCTTGGGAAGTCGTCATGTTGCGACCCCTTTTCATTTTTTTTGCCTCGTTTAGCTTTGCCAAGTTGCTTTATCCATCACATTTCTATTCTCAAGTCCCACAGCATCTTGGGCAAGACAACTTCGCTTCGCGTAGAGGCTGGGCCAGCAAACCGATGGCTTGGGGCCTGTGACCTGGTCTCCGTCGCTCCGGTGCCCATAACCTTTGATCCGTAAGGAGTTATAAGGTGCACAGTATACCGTTGGAAAGCTCTCTTGGAGCTCTACGATGGGGGTAGCAAGCCTGCTCAGTTGCGTATATTTTCGGTACCAAAAATTGAACATTTTCATCAGTTTCGGGCAACCTTTCTTCTTTTTGCGCTGTTTTTTCATCTCGGGTCGTTCGTCGTGAGCCTAAAAAAGGACGAGAACCCAACTTGTGGATGGAACATTAGAGGGCTCTGCAATGTACCGATATCATGTCTTGCAGTGATGCTGCTTTGTTGAAGCAGATGGGTTGTCATTAAGCCCATTAGGCATTTTGAATGGGTCGTCTCTCTTGGCTGGGACTGTGAAACGTCAATACATAAGAGCTTTACACCATCAACATGACGGGTGTGATCAAACCAGTGCTAATGCACCGGATTCCATCATAACTAAGTTAAGCATGCTTGGGCGAGAGTAGTACTAGGATGGGTGACCCTGTTGGTAGTCCTCGTGTTACACCCCATTTTCAATTTTTTTCCCTGTTTAGCCTTGCCAAGATGCTTTATCCATCACATTTCTATTCTCGAGTCCCACGGGATCTTGGGCAGGAAAATTTCACTTCGCGTAAAGGCTGGGCTCGCAAACCGAGGGTGTAGGGCCTGTGACCAGTTCTCCATCGCACCGATGCACATAACTTTTGATCCGTAAAGAGTTATGCGACGCACAACATACCATTCGAATGCTCTCTGGGAGCTCTACGATTGGGGCAGTAAGATTGCTCGGTTGTGCCTATTTTCGGTACAAAAAATTGAACATTTCAAATAAGTTACGAGCAACTTTTCTACTTTTTGCGCTATTTTTTCGTCCCAGGTCATTCATCGTGAGCCGCGAAAAGGACAAGAACCTAACTTGCAAAACATTACAATGTTCTACAATGCAACGATATCACGTCTTGTGGTGATGCTACTTTGTTGAAGCTGATGGGCTGTCGATAAGGCCATTGGGCCTCTTGAATGTGTCGTATTTCTTGGATGGGACTGTGTACTGTCAACACATAAGAGCTTTGCACCCTCAACATGACGGGTACGATCATACCAGCACTAATACATCGGATCCCCTAAAAAATTCGAAGTTAAGTGTGCTTGGGCGAGAGTAGTACTAGGATGGGTGACCCTATGGGAAGTCCTCATGTTGCAACCCCATTTTCATTTTTTTTGCCCCGTTTAGCCTTTCCAAGATGTTTTATCAATCACATTTCAATTCTCGAGTCCCACGGCATCTTGGTCAAGACAACTTCGCTTCGCGTAGAGGCTGGGCCTACAAACTGAGGGCGTGGGGCCTGTGACATGGTCTCCATCGCTCCGGTGCCCATCATTTTTGATCCGTAAAGATTTATGAGGTGCACAGTATACTGTTGGAAAGCTCTCCGGGAGCTCTACAACGGGGGCAACAAGCCTTCTAGGCTGCGCCAGTTTTTGGTACCCAAAATTTAACGTTTTCATCAGTTTCAGGCCACTTTTCTTATTTTTGCGCTATTTTTTCATCCCCGATCATTCGTCGTGAGCCGCGAAGAGGACGAGAACCCGACTCGCTGAACATTAGAGGGGTCTACAATGCGTTGATATCATGTCTTGTGGTGATGCTGCTTTGTTGAAGCAAATGGGTTGTCATTAAGCCCATTGGGCCTTTTGAATAGGCCGTCTCTCTTGGCTGGAACTGTGAGTCCTGACCTCGAATTGCGTGTGATACTCTGATTCGTGTGCCCTAACCTTGAACTGCTTGCCTTAACCTAGGTTTAAGAGTCGTGTCTTGATTTACGTGCATTCATTTAGGGTTGCGTGCATTTATTTGGACAACATGCGTCTATCTTGTAGTTCGTGCCTTACCTCGTAGTGTGTGCCCTAAACCTAGGAAAGCATGCCCGCATGCTAATCAATAAATAATCCTACACAAAACACTAGACTATAGAATAATCCTACAAACTCCACTAACTATTATTTTAATCCTAAGTCAATTCACTAAAAAACAAAAGCACTAAACACTAAACATT
Organism: Ehretia macrophylla; assembly: GCA_037974665.1. NCBI lineage: Eukaryota > Viridiplantae > Streptophyta > Magnoliopsida > Boraginales > Ehretiaceae > Ehretia > Ehretia macrophylla. Next base: position 78,807,342 of record CM075780.1, on the reverse strand, counting down.
CTTTATTCCTTATTCTATTTGCAAAACCCATGCACCTCAAATACCACAATCAACCTACAATAAATAAATCTTAAAACAAAACAAAGAATTCAGATTTTTAAGCTCACTTGGCCGACCATACCTTGCATTTGGTCAAGCATTGCATAATTTCGAATAAGCCTAGACAAACTATGACATAACACATGACACAATGCATAATAAACTCCTAAACACCCTACCCTAAGCTCCCTTTCTCGGCCTACACACCATACCCATACACCTCACAATTCAAAATGCAAAAGGGGACAAGAATTTTCAGCCTTGCAAAGCCTATGGCCAACACACTTACACACAACTCTTCAACATCAAAAATTTTGCTCTCAAGTTCTCTCATCCTCTCTCTCTTGGCCATGGCTGCTTCATGAATCTCCATAGCTCAAGCTCACATTCTAAGACTCACCTAGGCTCTCAAGGACTCTAAAGAACTCGACCATTGCAAGACACAAGCAAGAAATCTCACACAAAGCTCACAAATCTCTCCATCTCGGCCATAGGTATGTTTCGATAGTTTTGTTTCATTTCTTTTGTTCTAATCACATGCACACGCTAAAAATTTGCTAACTAAGATAGGAAGTAAAGAACAACCAGCTATCTTTCGGCCAAAGCAAGGAAAAGAAGGCCTCTTGTGCATTTTCAAGCTTCTTCTAGCATTTACATCCAACAACTTGCTAAGGTGAGGGTTAAACTCTTTTAAATTCTTTCAAATCTTACATGCATGCTCTCATATGGCTATATTTACCTCTGTAGTTGATGTATATGTGTGTATATGAGCTTATATTCTCATGCATGGCTTCATTTTGTCTAGAAACGTAGAGATATGCAAACTCATTTTTTTTGGCAGATTACTGACTTTGTGGAACGAAGTGTTTTTTACCTAGTAAAAGTTGATAAAAATGAATAAAAATTGGTAGGTTGCTAGATTTTGAAGTTCGGGACATTTTTTGCAGAAATAGGTTAAGGCTAAATCGGACGCTAAGACCCTCACATTTGGAAAAAATCGTAATGTGTCTAAAACTGGACAGTTTTGCGTAGTCTCACGGTTTTGGCCATAACTCCTAAGTCTGAACTCCAAATGCAACGAGGTTTATTCCTAGATTTAAATCACTCATTAAGCCTCAATTTGAAATTTGGTTCACGGAAATTGGAGATTATTTGCTTGTCTAATCGAATGTGGGAAAACAAACCATTGCAGTGAGGTTTTTGTTTAGTGATATGTTTAGAATCATGTTGAGACCTTGCTTGAGGTATTGAATGCTTGGAATTGTGGCACTTAGATGTCGTATGGAATGTTGTGGTTGGCTGAGGTTGCTTAATTTGATTGATGTATGGCTTGGGATGATTAATTGATGAATGGTTTGCTTAATCGCATGTTTAAGCACGAAACTAAGGCCCTAACGCTTATGACTATTTGCTAAGAGATGATCTTATGGTTAAATGTGTTAAATTGTATGGTTAATAGACTACCCGTAGTTGTCCTAGTAGCTCTAAATGTGATTCCCAATGATTACATCTTGATGAATAAACTTTTCTTACACCCGGTCTCATGTAAACGTCGTTGCATTCTTGTATAATCTTAATGCTTGATACGTGAACCCCGAAATGAGTTATATGACTTGATCTGCATGTGTTACTTGGCTGCTCGTTTAATGTTCATATAACTCTATGTGTTTTACAAAGTAAAAATTTGTGTTAAGCATGCCTCGTTCGTTTACTTGGCAATATGTGATCTTGAAATTGCTCGAAGGCAACCTACTTTGTTGCCCTCCTAATGTGAATTGTTAAATGGTATACATGTACATTGTATACAAGGTTGCAACTTTTCATTGTGGCATGGTAGCATTTCACGAATGCCGGGTGGCATAGGGCTTGTCGGTGCTCCCGTGACTACCATGGTCCAATTCCCTCTCTCGCTTGGCATTCCACACTCAAAGAGTTGGGTCGTAGGATTTCGGGGTACATCCGGCGTACACCCAATTGGGAGCGATAAGTGGATGATTGAAGCCGGCTGCAACAATTGTTATCGAAAATGCTATCGAGAGCAAATGCTCACCGATTGAACTTGAGAGCAAAAGCTCACCGTATCCTTGAAATGATTGGTAATTGTATATGTTGTTCAATTTGATTCTTATACCTTGCGTACTTTATTATTTGTAATATGTGACATGTTTTAAAAAAGGGATTTTCATGAGATTAACTGGAAAAGAGTTTCAAAACATTATCTCTCGTTCCCCCTCGCTAAGTTCATAAGGACTCACCCTCTTTTATCATCACAGGTGAAGAAGATCAGGAACGGGTACCCGAGGAGAACATGCCTGTTGATGACTCTTTGAAGTGATTGCTCGTCTTACTTGCCTTGCTTGACTGTGGCTATTTTGTGAACGCTATGTTGTTTTGAAGACTATTTCTTATGTTTTTTTTATTGTTGTTGTAAATGACCCCCGTTGTAATTTGGGGTCTAATTTTGGCTTGTACTGACTATGACTAGACGACACGCTATCTTGTGGGTTGCTATTACTGTTTTGATTTAGTAACTACCATAGGCAACTCAATCACTAGGTGAACAAATCAAATGATGTAATTCTATCTAATTTCACTTAGGTACTCAATAGTAAGCTAAAGATCAATAGGTACTTGCGCCATAGGAATCAACAAGTAAACGGGATATAGTCATCATGCTATGCTTATTAATCAAAGAAGACTTTCAAGATAAACTAGTAGGTATATCGGTTCACGACCAAATAGAAGTTCTTAATGGAATTGGATTAATGATTGGTATATTGAGGCATTTAGAAATTTTGGTCAAACCAAAAGCTCCTAAATACAACTTTTATGCTGCCATTTTTTTTGGGGAAAACGTTAAGTGATAAATCTTTACAAATGATTAAGTATGCGAAATAGTGTAAATGTTTAGATCACACCCTAGTCTAACCTCTATAGATCGGGTTGGGGCGTGACACCCTATATTAATTGTATCGGAGCTTAGATTGCTTAAGCTGGGTTTAACTCTCGAACCATAGGTAGAAGCCCTAAGATAGTTATGATGACTTGTTTATGTGTGTTAATGTGTGCCAATGTTAAATATGCCTTCCTTGTTTCTACGTGCTTCTGTGATTAACGTGTCTTAACTGTTTTGAGAATTAGATGTTTATGTGAAATGGTATGTTGCATACGCTATACATTATTTTCTTGTCTTATTGTATTCCAATAAATTGTGCATAATAATATGTGCCTATAGATGGCTGGCCCTAGTACTCGCAATACCAATAGGGGTGGTCAGCCTCAAGAAGCCGAAGATGCTCACCAAACTAATCCCGGCATGACTATGTTTAACATGATGGCGAGTGCTATGGATTGCGTGTCGCGAGTAATGGAACATCAAGAAGCACGTGAAGTGGCCCATAACAACAACAATAATGGATCTGGTAGTAACGACAACATGAATGGTGGTAACAATGGGAGAAACATCAAGATGCGAGAGTTCCTTGATTTTCACCCGTCCAAATTCTTCGGGGAAGCTAATGATGAAAAGGTAGACGCTTAGCTGTTTGAGATTGGAAGGATTTACAGGCCACTTGACTATACTGACGAAGATAAGATTGAGTTTGATCTGTACCTGTTACACGGGGATGCTGAGTATTGGTGGCACACTGTGGAGATACCTTGGGAAACTGATCATGCACCTCGCTTGTGGAGTAACTTCGTCAAGGCTTTCAAGGAGAAATACATACCTGCAGTTTCGAGGCAAAAGCGGATTGAAGAGTTTATGACCTTGACTCAGGGCAACATGACAGTGGCATAATATGAGGCCTACTTCGACAGACTGTCTCACTATGCACAATACATGGTCAGTACCCCTGAGGCAAAGTTGTGGAAATTTATGAATGGGTTGAGGCCAGAAATTCAAGATCACTTGGCCTCACATGACTTTACTACATATTCTACTCTCTTTGCTGCTGCTTCCCGAGTTGAGAAGAGGAAACTTGATAGAGCTGGTTTGAGTCAGCCGAATAAAAAACCTTACTAGCCTCAAGGACAATAGAGGAACTTCCAAACTCAGAGTCGCAGTCAAGGCCAGAGCCAGAACAGACCAGTCAATAACCGTGGCCCGTCTAAAGCACCATCAGCCTCTTCCACTCGTGGATCCACAGGTAATTCACCTACTACTCAGGTTGTCACCTGTTCTTACTGTAATAGGAAGGGTCACACTGAGACCCAATGCTGGAGGAAATCAGGATGATGCGTGAGGTATGGCAGTGATCAACACCAAGTTAAGGATTGCCCCAGATGGCAAGGGGGACAAAATCAGAATAAACCAGCTGGTAGAGGCAAGACTCCAGTTCCTAGAGTTCCAGCCCAATCAACACCAAGTTAAGGATTATGCTATTGAATGCGAGGAGCTTCCTGAGGAGACTACTGTTGTTGAAGGTACATTCTTGATATTGAATCAATCTATTAGGGTGCTAATTGAGCCAGGTGCTACTCATTCATTTACTACTCCATTATGTGTGCAATATGTGAAATTACGAGTTGAATGTTTGCCTTACAAAGTAGAAGTCGGTACTCCGATGGGTTCTAAACTCGTTACTAGCTCAGCTTGTAAAGCATGTAAAATCCAAATTAAGGATAGGGAATTCTCAGCCAATGTTATAGTGTTACCTTTTCGAGACTATGAAGTCATCTTAGGGATGGACTGGTTGGCAAAGCATCATGCCCAACTAGATTGCCGAACGAAGATTGTAACATTCCAGATATCTGGTCAACCAACATTGGAGGTAATGGGTCGAAGAGACTTCACTAGGAGTTCCATCAATTCATCCACGAAAGCAGTGAAGTCCTTCAGAAAAGGGTGTAACGAATACTTAGCTTACCTCATCAATAAGCCATCAGACAAAGCTAAGTTGGAGGAGATGCCGGTGATTAAAGAATATGCCGATGTGTTTCCAAAAGAATTGCCGGGTTTGCCTCCAGATCGGGAGATCGAGTTTGTAATAGAATTACTGCCTGGCACCTAACCAATATCTAAAGCTCCCTATCGTATGACACCAACTGAGCTACAAGAATTGAAGGACCAATTGCAAGGGTTGTTGAAGAAGGGGTTTGTTCAACTGAGTTCTTCTCCGTGGGGTGCACCAGTCCTATTTGTAAAGAAGAAAGACAGAACGTTGAGGCTATGCATCGATTACCGAGGATTGAACCAAGTGACCGTCAAGAATAAATACCCACTTCCATTGATTGATGAGTTGTTTGACTAACTTCAAGGAGCTAAAGTGTATTTGAAACTCGACTTGAGACAAGGATATTATCAGCTGCGGATCAAGAAGGAGGATGTTCCTAAAACGGCTTTCAGGACGGGATATGGGCACTATGAGTTTGTGGTAATACCATTTGTGGTGATCTTTATTGATGATATTCTGGTATACTCAAAATCCGAGGCTGAGCATGAACAACATCTGCGATTGGTATTGCAGAAACTTCGGGAGCATCAATTGTATGCAAAGTTTAGTAAATGTGAATTTTGGTTGCGGCATATTGCATTCTTCGGGCACATCATATCCCAGGAAGGAATAGCGGTGGACCCATCAAAGATTGAAGCAGTGTTGTCTTGGAAGAAGCCGAAGAATGTTACAGAGGTTCGGAGTTTTCTTGGTTTAGCCGGCTATTATCGGAGGTTCGTGAAGGATTTCTCAAAGATTGAAGGACCGCTTACAAAGCTCACTCAGAAGAAAACAAATTTCGTGTGGGATGACAAGTGTGAGAATAGCTTTCAGGAGCTGAAGACAAGATTGACGACCGCGCCTGTTCTTGCATTACCTGAAGGAAGTCAAGGCTTCGTAATCTATAGCGATGCTTCTAAGGAAGGTTTGGGTTGTGTATTGATGCAGAATGGTAGGGTAATTGCATATGCCTCTAGGAAGCCAAAGCCGTATGAATTGAATTACCTGACGTATGATTTGGAGCTAGCGGCTATTGTGTTTGCACTAAAGAAATAGAGGCACTATTTGTGGGGTAACAAGTTTGAGGTGTTTACGAATCACAAGAGCTTAAAGTACTTGTTCTCACAAAAAGAGTTGAACATGAGGCACAAACGGTGGATAGAGCTCTTGGATGATTATAACTCCATAATCAATTATGTGCCCGGTAAAGGAAATGTGGTAGTAGATGCCTTAAGCCGGAAGGCGAGCATGGTAAAATTGGAGGTTAATATGGGAGATGTTAGAAGAAGCATTTATGTGGAAACCACAATTGACTCAAAAAGGATTACTATTTGCCACTACACAAGTTCAATCGACCTTGTTGTCTGAGATTCGAGAGGCCCAACAGAAGGATCAACACTTTCAGAAGATTAAGGAAAACAACACAGATTTCAAGTTTCATGATGACGGTATTTGGAGGTTCAGGAGTCGAATTTATGTCCCAAATGACCCAGAGTTGAAAAAGAAGATTCTTGAATAAGCCCATAACTCAAAATACACCATTCACCCTGGTGGAACAAAGATGTACCGGGACTTGAAGCAACACTATTGGTAGAATAACATGAAAAGAAAGATTGCAGAGTTTGTGGCACGGTGTTTAACTTGTCAAAGGGTCAAAGCAGAACATCAACGACCAGCAGGTTTACTACAACCGTTGGAAATTCCCCAATAGAAATGGGAACATATAACTATGGACTTTGTCATGGACTTGCCCAGGTCACAAAAGGGTCATGATGCCGTTTGGGTCATTGTGGATAGATTGACTAAGTCAGCACACTTCTTACCGATGAACAAGGAGGATAGTCCTGAGAAACTAGGAGATATGTATGTGGCAGATATTGTAATGCTACATGGGATGCCTATAAGTATTGTATCGGATAGGGATCCTCGTTTTACTTCCCGATTTTGGAAGAGATTACAAGAAGCTTTAGGGATGAAGTTGAGTTTCAGTACAGCTTATCACCCTCAGATTGATGGACAATCTGAGAGAACTATTCAAATTTTGGAGGACATGTTGAGGGCGTGTGTTCTAGACTTCAGAAAAGGTTGGGAGAAGTATCTGCCTCTAGCAGAGTTCGCTTATAATAACAGTTATCAGGGCACTATTGGGATGACCCCATTTGAGGCATTGTATGGATGTAAGTGTCGATCCCCAATATACTGGGATGAAGTAGGTGAGATGAAGACTTTTGACCCAACCCTTCTACCAAAACTTATGAAGACCTTTGAAAATGTCCACCTCATCCGAAAATAGATGCTTACCGCCCAAAGCAGGTAGAAAAGCTATGCAGACCGACAAAGACAGAATTTGGAATTTGAGGTCAGCGACAAGGTGTTCTTGAAGTTATCACCTCATAGGGGATTGATTAAACATGGTAAGGGTGGAAAGTTGAGCCCGAGGTTTGTAGGACCGTTTGAGATAGTTGAGAAGGTTGGCAAACTGGCGTATCACCTGGAACTTCCCCAAAACCTGTCCAATATTCATGATGTCTTCCATGTCTCAATGTTGCGGAAGTATCACCCTGATCCACTGCACATCTTGGAACCAGAGCCGTTGCAGCTTCGGGAGAACTTGTCTTATGAAGAGAAGCCTATTCGGATCCTAGACCAGCAAGATCGGGAGTTACGCAACAAGTCTATACCGATGGTGAAAGTGTTATGGGATCACCATGGAGTTGAAGAAGCAACGTGGGAAAGGCGAGACCAGATGGAGCAATAGTATCCAGCATTATTTTAAAGGTAATATTGAATTTCGGGACGAAATTCTTTTAAGGAGGGGGGATGTGAGTTTCGACCTTGAATTGCTTGCAATATCTTGATTCGTATGCCCTAACCTTGAACTGCGTGCCTTAACCTAGGTTTAAGAGTCGTGTCTTGATTTATGTGCCTTGCATTGATTTACGTGCATTCCTTTAGGGTTGCATACATTGACTTGGAATACGTACGCCTGTCTCGTAGTTCATGTCTTACCTCATAGTGCAGGCCCTAGACCCAGGAAAGCGTGCCTGCACGCTAATCAATAAAGAATCCTACACAAAACAATAGACTATAGAATAATCCTACAAACTGCACTAACTATTATTTTAATCCTAAGTCAATTCACTAAAAGACAAAAGCACTAGACACTAAACATTCTTTATTCCTTATTCTATTTGCAAAACCCATGCACCTCAAATACCACAATCAACCTACAATAAATAAATCTTAAAACAAAACAAAGAATTCAGATTTTTAAGCTCACTTGGCCGACCATACCTTGCATTTGGTCAAGCATTGCATAGTTTCAAATAAGCCTAGACAAACTATGACACAACACATGACACAATGCATAAAAAACTCCTAAACACCCAACCCTAAGCTACCTTTCTCGGCCTACACACCATAGCCATACACCTCACAATTCAAAATGCAAAAGGTGACAAGAATTTTCAGCTTTGCAAAGCCTATGGCCGACACACTCACACACAACTCTTCAACATCAAAAATTTTGCTCTCAAGCTCTCTCATCCTCTCTTTCTCGGCCATGGCTGCTTCATGAATGTCCATAGCTCAAGTTCACATTCTAAGACTCACCTAGGCTCTCAAGGACTCTAAGGAACTTGACCATTGCAAGCCACAAGCAAGAAATCTTACACAAAGCTCACAAATCTCTCTATCTCGGCCATAGGTATGTTTTGATAGTTTTGTTTCATTTCTTTTGTTCTAATCACATGCACACACTAAAAATATGCTAACTAAGCTAGGAAGTAAAGAACAACCAGCTATCTTTCGGCCAAAGCAAGGAAAAGAAGGTCTCTTGTGCGTTTTCAAGCTTCTTCTAGCATTTACATCCAACAACTTGTTAAGGTGAGGGTTAAACTCTTATAAATGCTTTCAAAGCTTACATGCATGCTCTCATATGGATATATTTACCTCTTTAGTTGATGTATATGTGTTTATATGAGCTTATCTTCTCATGCATGGCTTGATTTTGGCTAGAAACTTAGAGATATGCAAACTCGTTTTTTTGGCAGATTACTGACTTTGTGGAATGAAGTGTTTTTGACCTAGAAAACGTTGAGAAAAATGCATGAAAATTGGTAGGTTGCTAGATTGTGCAGTTATGGACATTTTTGTCAGAAATAGGCTAAGGCTAAATCTGACACTAAGACCATAAAAAATGGCCAAAATCCCAATGTGTCTAAAACTGGACAGTTTTGTGTAGTCTCACGGTTCTGGCCATAACTCCCAAGTTCGAACTCCAAATGCAACGAGGTTTGTTCCTAGATTTAAATCACTCATTAAGATTCTATTTGAAATTTGGTTCACTGAAATTGGAGATTATTTTCTTGTCTAATCGAATGTGGGAAAATAGACCATTGCAGTGAGGTTTTTGTTTAGTGATATGCTTAGAATCATGTTGAGACCTTCCTTGAGGTATTGAATGCTTGGAATTATGGCACTTAGATGTTGTATGGACTGTTGTGGTTGGTTGAGGTTTCTTAATTTGATTGATGTATGGCTTGGGATCTTTAATTGATGAATGGTTTGCTTAATCGCATGTTTAAGCACGGAATTGAGGCCCTAACACTTATGACTTTTTGCTAAGAGATGATCTTATGGTTAAATATCTTAAATTGTATGGTTAATAGACTGCCCGTAGTTGTCCTTATAAATATAAATGTGATTCCCGATGATTACATGTTGATAAGTAAACTTTTCTTGCACCCGGTCTCATGTAAACGTCATTGCATGCTTGAATAATCTTAATACTTGATACGTGAACCCCGAAATGAGTTATATGACTTGATCTACATGTGTTACTTGGCTGCCCGTTTAATGTTCATATAACTCTATGTGTTTTACAAAGTGAAAATTCGTGTTAAGCATGCCTCATTCGTTTACTTGGCAATATGTGATCTTGAAATTGCTCGGAGGCAACCTACTTTGTTGCCCTCCTAATGTGAATTGTTAAATGGTATAAATGTACATTGAATACAAGGTTGCAACCTTTAATTGTGGCATGGTAGTGTTTTACGAACGCCGAGCAGCATAGGGCTTGCCGGTGCTCCCGTGACTACTATGGTCCAATTCCCTCTCTCGCTTGGCATTCCATCCTCAGAGAGTTGGGTAGTAGGATTTCGGGGTACATCCGGAGTACACCCAATTGGGAGAGATAAGTGGATGATTGAAGCCAGCCGCAACAATTGTTATCGAAAATGTTATCGAGAGCAAATGCTCATCGATTGAACTTGAGAGTAAAAGCTCACTGTATCCTTGAAATGATTGGTAATTGTATATGTTGTTCAATTTGATTCTTATACCTTGCGTACTTTATTATTTGTAACATGTGACATGTTTTCAAAAAGGGATTTTCATGAGATTAACCGGAAAAGAGTTTCAAAACATTATCTCTCATTCCCCCTCACTGAGTTCATAAGGACTCACCATCTTTTATCATGACAGGTGAAGAAAATCAGGAACAGGTACCCGAGGAGAACGTGCATGTTGATGACTCTTTGGAGTGATTGCTTGTCTTACGTGCCTTGCTTGACTGTGGCTATTTTGTGAACGCTATGTTGTTTTGAAGACTATTTCTTATGTTGTTTGTTGTTGTTGTAAATGACCCCCGTTGAAATTTGGGGTCTAATTTTGGCTTGTACTGACTATGACTAGACGATACGCTATCTTGTGGGTTGCTATTACTGTTTTGATTTAGTAACTACCATAGGCAACTCAATCACTAGGTGAAGAAATCAAATGATGTAACTCTATCTAATTTCACCTAGGTACTCAATAGTAAGCTAAAGATCAATAGGTACTTGCGCCATAGGAATTGACAAGTAAACGAGATATAGTCATCATGCTAGGCTAATTAATCAAACAAGACTTTCAAGATAAACTAGTAGGTATATCGGTTCACGACCAAATAGAAGTTTTTAATGGAATTGGATTAATGATTGGTATATTGAGGCATTTAGAAATTTAGATCAAACGAAAAGGTCCTAAATACAGCCGTTATGCTGCCGTTTTTTTTTCGGGAAATCTTTTTGAGTTTTAGGCTAACGTTAAGTGTTAAATCTAAACAAATGATTAAGTATGCGAAATGGTGTAAATGTTTAGATCACACCCTAGTCTAACCTCTATATGTCAGGTTGGGGCATGACAGGGACCATGAGCAGTCAACACATAAGGGCTTTGCACCATCAACATGATGGGAGCAATCATACCAGCACTAATGCACGGGATCCCATCAGTACTCCGAAGTTAAGCGTGCTTGCGCGAGAGTAGTACAAGGATGGGTGACCCCTTGGGAAGTCCTCGTGTTGTACCCCTTTCTCATTTTTTTCCCCGTTTAGCCTTGCCAAGATACTTTATCCATCACATTTCTATTATCGAGTCCCACGGCATCTTGGGCAAGACAACTTCGCTTCGCGTAGCGGCTGGGCCTGCAAACCGAGGGCGTAGGCCCTATGACCTGGTCTTCGTTTCTTCGATGCCCATAACGTTTTATCCGTAAGGAGTTATGCGGTGCACAACATACAGTTGGAAAGCTCTCCGGGAGCTTTTTGACGGGGGCAAAAAGCCTGCTCGACAATGCCTATTTTCGGTACCCAAAATCGAATATTTTCATCAGTTTTGGGCTACTTTTCTTCTTTTTGCTCTATTTTTTTGTCTCGAGTCGTTCGTCGTGAGATGCGAAAAGGACGAGATCCCAACTTGCGGAACATTAGGGGCTTTGCAATGCGTCGATATCACGTCTTGCTGTGATGCTGCTTTGTTGAAGTAGATGGGCTGTCATTAAGCCCATTGGGCCTTTTGAGTGGGCCGTCTCTCATGGCTGGGACTGTGAACCCTCAACACATAAGGGCTTTGCACCCTAAACATGACGGGTGCGATCATACCAAAACTAATGCACCAGATCCCATTAGAAATCCGAAGTTAAGCATGCTTGGGCGAGAGTAGTACTAGGATGGGTAACCCCTTAGGAGGTCCTCGTGTTATACCCCTTTTCATTTTTTTCCCTGTTTAGCCTTGCCAAGATGCTTTATCCATCACATTTCTATTCTTGAGTACCACGGCATCTTGGGCAAGACAACTTCGCTTCGCGTAGAGGTTCGGCCCACAAACCGAGGGCGTGGGGCCTGTGACTTGGTCTCCGTCGCTCCGGTGTACTTAACTTTTGATCTGTAAGGAGTTATGCGGCGCACAACATACTGTTAGAAAGCTCTCCGGGAGCTCTACGACGGAGGCAGTAAGCCTGCTCAGTTGTACCTATTTTCAGTACCCAAAATCGAACATTTTGATCAATTTTTGGCCATTTTTCTTCTTTGCGCTGTTTTTTCATCCCGGGTCATTTGTCGTGAGTCGCAAAAAGGACAAGAACCCAACGCGCGGAACATTAGAGGGCTATGCAGCATGTCGATATCACATCTTGCAGAGATGCTACTTTGTTGAAGTAGATGGGCTATAATTAAACCCATTGGGCCTTTTGAATAGGCCATCTCTCTTGGCTGGAACTGTGAGCCGTCAACAAATAAGGGCTTTGTACCATCAACATGACGGGTGCGATCATACCAGCACTAATGCACAGGATCCCATCAGAACTCCGAAATTAAGCATGCTAGGGTAAGAGTAGTACTAGGATGGGTGACCCTTTGGGAAGTCCTCGTGTTGCACCCCCTTTTCATTTTTTTCCCGTTTAGCCTTGCCAAGATGCTTTATCCATCACATTTCTATTCACGAGTCCCACGGCATCTTGGGCAAGACAACTTTGCTTAGCGTAAAGGCTGGGCCTACAAACTGAGGCGTGGGGCCTGTGACCTGGTCTCCGTCGCTCCGATGCCTATAACTTTTGATCCGTAAGGAGTTATGCGCCGCACAACATACCATTGGAAAGCTCTCCGGGAGCTCTATGACAGGGGCAGCAAGCCTACCTGGCTGCGCCTGTTTTCGGTACCCAAATTCAAATGTTTTAATCAGCTTCGGCCTACTTTTCTTCTTTTTGGAAAATTTTCTACTTTTTGCGCTACTTTTTTCATCCCAGGTCGTTTGTCGTGAGCCGTGAAAAAGACGAGAACCTAACTCGCGGAACATTAGAAGGCTCTACAATGCGTCGATATTACTTCATGCGGTGATGCTGCTTTGTTGAAGTAGATGGGCTGTCATTAAGCCCATTGGGCCTTTTGAATGGGCCGTCTCTCTTGGCTGGTACTGTGAACCGTCAACACATAAGGACTTTGTACCCTCAACATGACGGGTGCGATCATACCAGCACTAATGCACTGGATCCCATATAAAATCCGAAGTTAAGTGTGCTTGGGCGAGAATAGTACTAGGATGGGTGACCCCCTAGGAAGTCCCCGTGTTGCAACCACCTTTTCAATTTTGTTTTCCCCGTTTAGCCTTGCTAAGATGCTTTATCCATCACATTTTTATTCTCAAGTCCCACAGCAACTTGGGCAAGACAACTTTGCTTCCCATAGAGGCTGGGCATGCAAACCGAGGGTATGGAGCCTGTGACCTGGTCTCTGTCGATCCGATGCCCATAACTTCTAATCCGTAAGGAGTTATACAGTGCACAACATACCGAGGAAAAGTTTTCTTGGAGCTCTACGACGGGGGTAGCAAGCGTGCTTGGCTGTGCCTATTTACAGTACACAAAATTGAATATTTTCTTCAATTTTGGGCCAATTTTCTTCTTTTTGCGCTATTTTTTCATCCCGGGTCATTCGTCGTGAGTCGCGATAAGAACACGAACCCAACGTGCGGAACATTGGAGGGCTCTGCAACTTGTCGATATCACGTCTTGCGGTGATGCTGCTTTGTTGAAGCAGATGGGCTGTCATTAAGCCCATTGGGCCATTTGAATGGGTCGTCTCTCTTGGCTGAGACTGTGAGCCGTCAACAAATAAGGGCTTTGCACCATCAACATGACAGGTGTGACCATACCAGCACTAATGCACCGGATCCCATCAGAACTCCAAAGCTAAGCGTGCTAGGGCAAGAGTAGTACTAGGATGGGTGACCCCCTAGGAAGTCTTCATGTTGCACCCCTTTTCATTTTTTTCCCCGTTTAGCCTTGCCAAGATCCTTTATCCATCACATTTCTATTCTCGAGTCCCACGGCATCTTGGGCAAGACATCTTCGCTTCGCGTAGAGGTTGGGCTTGCAAATCGAGGGCGTGGGGCCAGTGACCTGGTCTCTGTCGATTCGGTGCCCATAACTTTTGCTCCGTAAGGAGTTATACGACGCACAACATATCGTTGGAAAGCTCTCCGGGAGCGCTACAACGGAGGTAGCAAGTCTGCTCGATTGTGCCTATTTTCAGTACCCAAAATTGAACATTTTTTTCATTTTTGGGCCACTTTTCTTCTTTTTGAGCTTTTTTTTCATCCCAGGTCATTCGTCATGAGTCGCAAAAAGCACGAGAACCCAACACGCGGAACATTAGAGGGCTCTGCAATGCGTCGATATCATGTCTTGCAGTGATGCTGCTATGTTTAAGCAGATGGGCTATCATTAAGCCCATTGGGCCTTCATTAAGCCCATTGGGCCTTTTGAATAGATCGTCTCTCTTGGCTGTGACTGTGAGCCATCAACACATAAGGGCTTTGCACCATCAACATGACAGGTGCGATCATACCAGCACTAATGCACCGCATCGCATCAGAACTCCGAAGTTAAGCGTGCTTGGACAAGAGTAGTACAATGATAGGTGACCCCCTAGGAAGTCCTTGTGTTGTACCCCCTTTTCATTTTTGTCCCCCGTTTAGCCTTGTCAAGATGTTTTATCCCTCACATTTCTATTCTCGAGTCCCACGACATCTTGGGCAAGAAAACTTCGCTTTGCGTAGAGGCTGGCCCCGCAAACCGAGAGCGTGGGGCTTGTGACTTGGTCTCCGTCGTACCGGTGCCCATAACTTTTGATCCGTAAGGAGTTATACGGCGCACAACATACCGTTTGAATGCTCTTTGGGAGCTCTACGATAGGGGCAATAAAACTGCTCAGCTGCACCTGTTTTTGGTATAAAAAAATAAACGTTTTCATCAGTTACGGGTAACTTTTATTATTTTTGCGATGTTTTTTCATCCCGGGTCGTTCGTCGTGAGCCGCGAAAAGGACGAGAACCCAACTCGCGAAACATTAGAGGGCTCTACAATGTATTGATACCACGTCTTGCAGTGATGCTGCTTTGTTGAGGTAGATGGGCTGTCGATAAGCCCATTGGGCCTTTTGAATGGGGCATCTCTCTTGGCTAGGACTGTGAACCGTCAACACATAAGGGCTTTGCGCCCTCAACATGATAGGTGCGATCATACCAGTACTAATGCACCGGATCCCATCAAAATCCGAAGTTAAGCGTGCTTGGGCGAGAGTCGTACTAGGATGGGTGACCCCCTTGGAAGTCCTCGTGTTGCAACCCCATTTTCTTTTTGTTTTGCCCTGTTTAGCCTTGCCAAGATGCTTTATCCATCACATTTCTATTCTTGAGTCCCATATCATCTTGGGCAAGATAACTTTGCTTTGCTTAGAGGCTGGGCCCGCAAACCGATGGCGTGGGGTCTGTGACCTGGTCTCCGTCGCTGCGGTGCCCATAACTTTTGATCCATAAGGAGTTATGCGATGCACAGTACACCGTTGGAAAGCTCTCCATGAGTTCTACGACGAGGATAACAAGCCTGTTCAGCTACGCCTGTTATCGGTACCCAAAATTGAACATTTTCATCAATTTTGGGCCATTTTTCTTCTTTTTGGGCAATTTTTTCATCCCGGGACGTTCGTCTTGTGCTGCGAAAAGGACGAGAACCCAACGCGTGGAATATTAGAGGGATCTACAATGCGTCGATATCACGTCTTGCGGTGATGCTACTTCGTTGAAGTAGATGGGCTGTCATTAAGCCTATTGGGCCTTTTGAATGGGTTGTCTCTCTTGGCTAGGACTATGAGTCGTCAACACATAAGGGCTTTCCACCATCAACATGACGGGTGCGATCATACCAGTACTAATTCACCGGATCCCGTCAGAACTCCGAAGTTAAGCGTGCTTGGGCGAGAGTAGTACTAGGATGGGTGACCCTTTGTGAAGTCCTCGTGTTACACCCCTTTTCCTTTTTTTCCCTGTTTAGCCTTGCCAAGTAGCTTTATCCATCACATTTTTATTCTCGAGTCCTACTACATCTTGGGCAAGACAACTTTACTTCGCGTAGAGGTTGGACCCGTAAACCGAGGTTGTGGTGCCTTTGACCTGGTCTCCGTTGCTCATATGCCAATAACTTTCGATCCGTAAGGAGTTATGCGGTGCACAACATGCCATTGGAAAGGTCTCCGGGAGCTTTACGACTGGGGCAGTAAGTCTGCTCGTCTGCGCCTATTTTTCATACCCAAATTCAAACGTTTTCATCTGTTTCGACCCACTTTCCTTTTTTTCCTCTGTTTTTCATCCTGGGTCTTTCGTCGTGAGCCGCGAAAAGTACAAGAACCTAACTCGCGAAACATAAGAGGGCTCTACAATGCGTCGATATCACTTCTTGCAATGATGCTGCTTTGTTGAAGCAGATGGGTTGTCATTAAGCCCATTGGCCCATTTGAATGGGTCGTCTCTCTTGGCTAGGACTGTGAACCGTCAACACATAAAGGCTTTGTACCCTCAACATGACGGGTGCGATCATACCTGCACTAATGCACAGGATCCCATAAAAAATCCAAAGTTAAGCGTGCTTGGGCGAGAGTAGTACTAGGATGGGTGACCCCTTGGGAAGTCCTCGTGTTGCACCCTATTTTTATTTTTTTTCCCGTTTAGCCTTGCCAAGATACTTTATCCATCACATTTCTATTCACGAGTCCCACGGCATCTTGGGCAAGACAACTTCGCTTAGCGTAGAGGCTGGGCACACAAACCGAGGTGTGGGGCCCATGACCCAGTCTCTGTCGCTCCGATGCCCATAACTTTTGATCCACAAGGTGTTATGCGCCGCACAACATACCATTGGAAAGCTTTCCGGGAGCTCTACGACAAGGGCAGCAAGACTACTTGACTGCGCCTATTTTTAGTACCCAAATTCAAATGTTTTCATCAGTTTCGGCCTACTTTTCTTATTTTTGGAAAATTTTCTACTTTTTGCGCTACTTTTTTCATCCTGGGTCATTCGTCGTGAGCCGCGAAAAGGATGAAAACCTAACTCGCGGAACATTAGAAGGCTCTACAATGCGTCGATATCACTTCTTGCAGTGATGCTGCTTTGTTGAAGTAGATGGGCTGTCATTAAGCCCATTGGGCCTTTTGAATGGGTCGTCTTTCTTGGCTGGGACTGTGAACCGTCAACACATAAGGACTTTGCACCCTCAACATGACGGGTACGATCATACCAGTATTAATGTACCAGATCCCATATAAAATACAAAGTTAAGAGTGCTTGCGCGAGAGTAGTACTAGGATGGGTGACCCCTTAAGAAGTCCCCGTGTTGCAACTGCCTTTTCAATTATTTTTGCCCCGTTTAGCCTTGCTAAGATACTTTATCCATCATATTTCTATTCTCGAGTCCGACAGCAACTTGGGCAATACAAATTTGCTTCGCGTAGAGGCTGGGCTCTCAAACCGAGAGTATGGAGCCTATGACTTGGTCTCCGTCGATCCGGTGCGCATAACTTTTGATCCATAAGGAGTTATGCAGCGCACAACATAACGAGGGAAAGCTATCTTGGAGCTCTATGACAGGGGTAGCAAGCCTGCTCGGCTGTGCTTATTTTCAGTACACAAAATCAAACATTTTCTTCAATTTTGGGCCATTTTTCTTCTTTTTACGCTGTCTTTTCATCCCGGGTCATTTGTCATGAGTCGCGATAAGGAACAAACCCAACGTGCAAAGCATTGGAGGGCTCTGCAATGTGTCAATATCACATCTTGCGGTGATGCTGCTTTGTTGAAGCAAATGGGCTGTCATTAACCCTATTGGGCCATTTGAATGGGTCGTCTCACTTGGCTGGGACTGTGAGCCGTCAACAAATAAGGGCTTTGCACCATCAACACGACGGGTGTGACTATACCAGCACTAATGCACCAGATCCCATCAGAACTCCAAAGTTAAGCATGCTAGGGCGAGAGTAGTACTAGGATGGGTGACCCCTTGGGAAGTCCTCGTGTTGCACCCTTTTTCAATTTTTTCCCCGTTTAGCCTTGCCAACATGCTTTATCCATCACATTTCTATTCTCGAGTCCCACGGCATCTTGGTCAAGACAACTTCGCTTCGCGTAGAGGCTGGGCTCGCAAACCGAGGGCGTGGAACCTGTTACCTAGTTTTCGTCGATCCGGTACCCATAACTTTTGATCCGTAAGGAGTTATGCGACGCACAACATATCGTTGGAAAGCTCTCCGAGAGCGCTACAACGGAGGTAGCAAGTCTGCTCGATTGTGCCTATTTTCAGTACCCAAAATTGAACATTTTTTTCATTTTTGGGCCACTTTTCTTCTTTTTGAGCTTTTTTTTCATCCCAGGTCATTCGTCATGAGTCGCAAAAAGCACGAGAACCCAACGCGCAGAACATTAGAGGGCTCTGTAACGCGTCGATATCACGTCTTGCGGTGATGCTGCTTTGTTGAAGCAGATGGGCTGTCATTAAGCCCATTGGGCCTTTTGAATGGGTTGTCTCTCTTGGCTGTGACTGTGAGCCGTCAACACATAAGGACTTTGCACCATCAACATGACAGGTGCGATCATACCAGCACTAATGCACCGCATCCCATCAAAACTCCGAAGTTAAACATGCTTGGACGAGAGTAGTATTAATGATGGTTGACCGCCTAGGAAGCCTTCGTGTCGCACCGCCTTTTCATTTTTTTCCCCCGTTTAGCCTTGCCAAGATGTTTTATCCCTCACATTCCTATTCTCGAGTCCCATGGTATCTTGGGCAAGAAAACTTTACTTTGCGTAGAGGTTGTCCCCGTAAACCGAGAGCGTGGGGCATGTGACTTGGTCTCCGTGGTACCGGTGCCCATAACTTTTGATCCGTAAGGAGTTATGCGGTGCACAGCATACCGTTCGAATGCTCTCTGGGAGCTCTACGATAAGGGTAGTAAGACTGCTCAGCTGTACCAGGTTTTTGTACAAAAAATTGAATGTTTTCATCAGTTACGGGCAACGTTTATTATTTTTGCGATGTTTTTTCATCCCGGGTCGTTCGTCGTGAGCCGCGAAAAGGACGAGAACCCAACTCACGAAACATTAGAGCGCTCTACAACGTATCGATACCAAGTCTTGCGGTGATGCTACTTTGTTGAGGCAGATGGGCTGTCGATAAGCCCATTGGGCCTTTTGAATGGGTCGTCTCTCTTGGTTGAGACTGTGAACCGTCAACACACAAGGGCTTTGCACCCTCAACATGACAGAAGCGATCATACCAGTACTAATGCACCGAATCCCATCAAAAATCCGAAGTTAAGCATGCTTGGGTGAGAGTCGTACTAGAATGGGTGACCCCTTGGGAAGTCCTCGTGTTGCAACCCCCTTTTCATATTTTTTTTGCCCCGTTTAGCCTTGCCAAGATGCTTTATCCATCACATTTCTATTCTTGAGTCCCACATCATCTTGGGCAAGACAACTTTGCATTGCTTAGAGGCTGGGACCGCAAACCGAGTGCGTGGGGTCTGTGACCTGGTCTCCGTCGCTGCGGTGCCCATTACTTTTGATCCATAAAGAGTTATACGATGCACAGTACACCGTTGGAAAGCTCTTCGTGAGTTCTACGACGAGGGTAGCAAGCCTGTTCAGCTACGCCTGTTATCGGTACCCATAATCGAACGTTTTCATAAGTTTTAAGCTACTTTTCTTCTTTTTAGGTAGTTTTTTCATCCCGGGTCGTTCGTCTTGTGCCGCGAAAAGGACGACAACCCAACGCACGAAACATTAGAGGGCTCTACAATGCGTCAATATCACGTCTTGCAGTGATGCTTCTTCATTGAAGCAAATGGGCTGTCATTAAGCTGATTGGGCCTTTGAATAGGTCGTTTCTCTTGGCTAGGACTGTGAGCCGTCAACACATGAGGGCTTTCCACCATGAACATGACGGGTGTGATCATACCAGCACTAATTCACCAGATCCCGTCAAAACTCTGAAGTTAAGCGTACTTGGGCGAGAGTAGTACTAGGATGGGTGACCCCTTGCAAAGTCCTCGTGTTATGCCCCTTTTTATTTTTTTCCCCATTTAGCCTTGCCATGTAGCTTTATCCATCACATTTTTATTCTCGAGTCCTACTGCATCTTGGGCAAAACAACTTCGCTACGCGTAGAGGCTGGGCACGTAAACCAAGGTCGTGGGGCCTGTAACCTGGTCTCCGTTGCTCAAGTTGTAACACCCCGATCCCTCTTGAGACCGGGAGTTCTAACTATCAATCTAATCACAACCCAAATCCAAACCCGACAGAATTTTAGGGAAAGACGGACAGAGTCTCCCCTGTTTCTAGGCAAATTGCAAAACCTGTAATAGCATATAAATGGACCAACACCGTGTCCAACAATACAAAACTTCCTCAAGGCCATCTGAGCCTCGGTTTTCAACAATTTAAACTCAGCAAGTATACATACATTTCCAATTTAAAAGCTAACCTATCTCTTTTCATTTTTGACAATTACATTCAATCTAGACAATTAAACCATACTAAGCTACTGGATAAAATAAACTATCATGCCATTCTAACTCTTTTACTCTAGACATTATAAACATGCTTTGAAGTTAAGCTAAGCTAACTGATTACATAAACTAGCTTATCATTTCACCTCAACTACCTAGCTAGATTTAAATTACATTTCTTTTAACAATAAATACATACAACATATGAAAGCATATAACTTTACAACTTTGACACTCAAGCCACATAGGCACGCAAGACGACTCTTCAGCACGAACTTTCACGAAATCACGAACTTCCAGCTAACATGGCATTTCCTGAAATGTGGTGGTGAGGAGTAAGTATACAAAACACGTATACTCAGTGAGGGCGAGACAGATATCGAGTTGGAGAGAGAGAAAGACGTGCAATGCAAATAGACACAGCTAAGCAATAAAATCAATAAGAAAGCATTCAATACAAACGACAATATATTAAACATTCAAGAAAGCATTAACACAGCCATTCAAAGCTATACCACACTCTGAAGGCTATGGTTCACTCATACGAGCAATGTACCATTTCACGAGCGATACATCAATCTCGAGCTTGATGTTGACAACAATGACAATAAGCGCGCAACCACCTTATAACACCAGTTTGGAATACCCCGGGAGTAACCATCAATTCTACGACCCAAATCTCCCTGGGAGGCAACCCAAGCGAGAAGAGGGAATAGCCACGGAGCTAGAGCAACCAACACTGGCAACCCGAGGCTACCCAGAGAGGCCCATCACTCACGCGCTCGACACTATGCAATGCAAGACTCGATACAAAGCGATAAATGAGCAATAAAGCCACACGTGGGAGAATAACAAAGTAGGTTACTCTTGCACGCAATAGCCACAGTTGATAAGCATTTCAATCAGAATCAATTCAAACAAGTATATCAAGCAACCCTAAGCATTCTATAGGCATTATATCAAGAAAACAAGCAAAATCACAAATCGGCCCCAACTATCAAAACTCTACCATTTCCAAACGAGCCACGAGTTCTGGAAACCGACTTCGCCAATCCTTCTAGGTCACCATAGGGCACGTCTAAAGACCCCGAAACCCTACTTTACCCTAGAATTCGCGCAAAGCCCCGATTTCCCCCTTTGCTCGTTTGAACTACAACTATACCAACCAAACGCCCAACCAACGCCATAATCGCACCAAAAGTGCTTCCATGGCCTCCCGAAACAATGCCATCATGCAAAACAAGAAAACGCTAAACTCGACCTAAACGACCCCGACTTTCACCAAGGCATTTTTCTCATTTTTTCCATTACGCAACCTAAACAAATCATGCATTTAGGCATTCTAGCATACCTAGCACCTTTTCACATCAACAGACAGCATAACAATGCAACTTTATCGTTTCAAGGGTTTACTATTCATAAAATACTATTCAACTAACAATTTATATTTCAATTTCAATATTCAACCGCATAAAATGTTAAAAAGCTATAAATACATGTTCTACGATTACTAGGGAACATTCTTTAAGCCTCAAAACGATTAAAACAACAAACTACGGATAAAATCCAAAAATTAAAGTTAATACATAAAATATTCAAATGCGCAAATAACGATGAAACCCTCACCTTAGACGCTCCTAGATGCTAGGAAAACCTCGTAGGATGCCTCGGAAACCACCCCGTGCAAGCTCACGCGAAGATTTGATGATTTGGCTTGAAATCTTTTTTTTTCTTCTCTCATTTTTTCGGCCCTTCTAGTTTCTGTTTCAGCTCTATTTTTTTTTTTGTTTTGTGCTATTTAGGCTATTATAAAAGATGACAAAGGTCAAAGGTCAAGCCCCTTGGTCAAACCACTTAAAAATTGGTCAAACTAGCCTATTTCATGCATTTTAAAGCTAAAACAAGTAACATAAATCCAATTCTAGTTAAATACAACTTAAAACACTAAAATTTAAACACTAAATACTAGTTTTCACTATTTGCTGAGGACTGAAAATTATTTCCTAACTATCGCTCTCGATATGCTATGAACTTTGCGTCAATAGAAGAATAACAATTAAATCTCAAAGAATTTAAGAAAATATATCATTTTTGAAAAGTATCATAGTTTAAAATTTACTCCGGCTCGGAGCTACTTTTCATTTAATTGAAATCTGAGCATTTAAGTGCAAGAAAAATAAAATCGATTGACATCAATATGAAAAGTAGTTGATATTCCGTTAAAATAATTAACTCAAGTATTATTGTAGTTACTTCTAAAAGAAATATGAAAATAAAGCTTCAAATAAATGTTTAACTAAAAATAAACACAAATCCAATGCTAACATTTAAGATGTCACTTAATTAATCACAAGAGAATAAATTCAATTACTACAATTATTAGAAATAGATAATAATCTTTTAATTATTCAATATACAACTACTAAATGCTTCCAAGAGAAATATTAAAATAGTGCAAATTGGTTGATTTAACTAATTAAACATTTAATCAAATGCAGTCAAGTGCTATTAAATGCATACCGGGTTCGGGTTATCACATCCTTCCCCCTTTAAAACAATTGCGTCCTCGCAATTCTTCTTCCAATAGAACTCAGCATCATCTGAAATCCAATTTTGACTAATTTTCATCGGTTGAAGAATCCCGTTGTCACGAATATTGAAGAAGAATAAAATTCCAACCAAGAGCGCCGAGATAATACCAATAAAGACTAAAGCAAAGATACTGTAGATGTCATTAATACCACACAATAATGACAAGAGGAATACCCCACACACGAATCTCTAATAGAAGTCTAACTATTACTACCCGAGAATTCCCAAGCAAGAAGCCAAATAAAAGCTCAAACAAAGGTTCCATCTAGAGGTCCAAAGAAGTACCCTGCTGGTCATGAATTTCATAGAAGAATTCCCTGTTAAGAGTGCTGAAGAAAATACCAAGAAACCCAATCAAATATACTTCCAAAGTTCCAAAGAAGCCTTCCAAATAATAACCCCATGGGACAACCAATTAGATTCTGAGTTTTGCTATCAAATGTTGAGAGGAATGTCAAAGGAAATAGCAGAGAAGATATAATGTGACCAATAAGACAACCAAGTTGAATAACAAACATAGTTTCCCAGATGGATGAAAACTCCAAGGATAAACACTGAACTGGTGAACAATATACCGAGACCAAACTCTGAGGCCTCTTCACTATTTGCCAAGTGAGAACTTCATACAATCTTGCCAATAAGGAAAATACCAATAGAACGCCCAATAAGAATTTCAAAGAATACCATAAGTAGTACTATACAATAAGTCTGATAGGAATTCCAAATACCAAACCTACTGAGGAACACAAAAGAAGATATCCGAAACAATGCTCCAATAAGAAAGTAGCCAAGTTTGCCTAATAAGTAAATATTAAATAAATGGCCACTAAGGATCCTAGAGAATGCCATTGAAGAATTTCCAATCAGGGATGCCAATATCACACCAATAAAGACCAAGACACATATACCATAGATATTACTGTGTAGTAAGACCGATTGAAATCCCAATAGCCAAATCCACCGAGAAATGCCAACAGAAGTCTCCAAAGAATATCCATTAAGAAAACCAAAGAATGCTCCAAGGAATAACCAAATAAAACCCCAAAAGAAAGCTACTCTTTCACAACTGTTAAGCACAGTGGAGGACCATAGAGATTTGCCAATAACCGAGCTCCAAAAGCAAACACCAATTCCCAAATAAAGGCTAATCAAATGCCATTCATTTCCTGCCAATCCATACACCTTGAAAAGCTAGCGGTGAACCACTTTCTTCAGGGGAGGAAGAAGACTTACTTACCATTTCCACGGAACATGTATGAATGCCAAGATATCATATTTATATGCAAGCCTTATACTATTATGCAAGCAAGTTTACAAAAGAGTTTTTTCAACGAAGTCACTCAATCACGGAAATCAAGTCAAGCACAACATAATCAATTCAAATCACGGCATAGCTAATTCAAGACATTCTATACACACATTACAAGTAATACTTCAAGCAAATAACAATTCACGAGGTCGATTCGATTCACGATGCCAATTCAATAAGTCAATTCGATAGACAACTAGACATTTCACTTTTCTTGAGAAACATTTAACACATAACACATAACTATATCACATAAGTGCATACATTCAAGTCAAGACACACAATCTCACATACAAGCATACACTTTCAAGACACACTTAACAAGCACACATTCAAGGGTCACTACCTACCAGACCGAGGACCCTGTCCTGGCTTATGAGCTAGACAAGCTCTGATACCACCTGTAACACCCCGATCCCTCTCGAGACCGGGAGTTCTAACAATCAATCTAATCACAACCCAAATCCAAACCCGGCAGAATTTTAGGGAAAGATGGACAGAGTCTCCCCTATTTCTAGGAAAATTGCAAAACCTGTAATAGCATATAAATGGACCAACACCGTGTCCAACAATACAAAACTTCCTCAAGGCCATCTGAGCCTCGGTTTTCAACAATTTAAACTCAGCAAGTATACATACATTTCCAATTTAAAAGCTAACCTATCTCTTTTCATTTTTGACAAGTACATTCAATCTAGACAATTAAACCATACTAAGCTACTGCATAAAATAAACTATCATGCCATTCTAACTCTTTTACTCTAGACATTACAAACATGCTTTGAAGTTAAGCTAAGCTAACTGATTACATAAACTAGCTTATCATTTCACCTCAACTACCTAGCTAGATTTAAATTACATTTCTTTTAATAATAAATACATACAACATATGAAAGCATATAACTTTACAACTTCGACACTCAAGCCACATAGGCACGCAGGACAACTCTTCAGACACGAACTTTAACGAAATCACGAACTTCCAGCTAACATGGCATTTCCTGAAATGTGGTGGTGAGGAGTGAGTATACACAACATGTATACTCAGTGAGGGCGAGACAGATATCGAGTTGGAGAGAAAGAAAGACGTGCAATGCAAATAGACACAGCTAAGCAATAAAATCAATAAGAAAGTATTCAATACAAACGACAATATATTAAACATTCAAGAAAGCATTAACACAGCCATTCAAAGCTATACCACACTCTGAAGGCTATGGTTCACTCATACGAGCAATGTACCATTTCACGAGCGATACATCAATCTCGAGCTTGATGTTGACAACAATGACAATAAGCGCGCAACCACCTTATAACACCAATTTGGAATACCCCGGGAGTAACCATCAATTCTACGACCCAAATCTCCCTAGGAGGCAACCCAAGCGAGAAGAGGGAATAGCCACGGAGCTAGAGCAACCAACACTGGCAACCTAAGGCTACCCAGAGAGGCCCATCACTCACGCGCTCGACACTATGCAATGCAAGACTCGATACAAGGCGATAAACGAGCAATAAAGCCACACGTGAGAGAATAACAAAGTAGGTTACTCTCGCACGCAATAGCCACAGTTGATAAGCATTTCAATCAGAATCAATTCAAACAAGTATATCAAGCAACCCTAAGCATTCTATAGGCATTATATCAAGAAAACAAGCAAAATCACAAATCGGCCCCAACTATCAAAACTCTACAATTTCCAAACGAGCCACGAGTTCTGGAAACTGACTTCGCCAATCCTCCTAGGTCACCATAGGGCACATCTAAAGACCCCGAAACCCCACTTTACACTAGAATTCGCGCAAAGCCCCGATTTTTCCCTTTGCTCGTTTGAACTACAACTATACCAACCAAACGCCCAACCAACGCCATAATCGCACCAAAAGTGCTTCAATGGCCTCCCGAAACAATGCCATCACGCAAAACAAGAAAATGCTAAACTCGACCTAAACGACCCCGACTTTCACCAAGGCGTTTTTCTCATTTTTTTCCATTACGCAACCTAAACAAATCATGCATTTAGGCATTCTAGCATACCTAGCACCTTTTCACATCAACAGACAGCATAACAACGCAACTTTATTGTTCCAAGGGTTTACTATTCATAAAATACTATTCAACTAACAATTTATATTTCAATTTCAATATTCAACTGCAGAAAATGTTAAAAAGCTATAAATACATGTTCTACGATTGCTAGGGAACATTCTTTAAGCCTCAAAACGATTAAAACAACAAACTAAGGATAAAATCCAAAAATTAAGTTAATACATAAAATATTCAAATGCGCAAGTAACGATGAAACCCTCACCTTAGACGCTCCTAGATGCTAGGAAAATCTCGTAGGATGCCTCGGAAACCACCCCATGCAAGCTCACACGAAGATTTGATGATTTGACTTGAATTTTTTTTTTCATCTCTCATTTTTTCGGCCCTTCTAGTTTCTGTTTCAGCTCTATTTTTTGTTTTGTTTTGTTCTATTTAGGCTATTATAAAAGCTGACAAAGGTCAAAGGTCAAGCCCCTTGGTCAAACCACTTAAAAATTTGTCAAACTAGCCTATTTCATGCATTTTAAAGCTAAAACAAGTAACATAAATCCAATTCTAGTTAAATACAACTTAAAACACTAAAATTTAAACACTAAATACTAGTTTTCACTATTTGCTGAGGACTGAAAATTATTTCCTAACTATCGCTCTCGATATGCTATGCACTTTGCGTCAATAGAAGAATAACAATTAAATCTCAAAGAATTTAAGAAAATATATCATTTTTGAAAAGTATCATAGTTTAAAATTTACTCCGGCTCGGAGCTACTTTTCATTTAATTGAAATCTGAGCATTTAAGTGCAAGAAAAATAAAATCGATTGACATCAATATGAAAAGTAGTTGATATTCCGTTAAAATAATTAGCTTAAGTATTATTCTAGTTACTTCTCAAAGAAATATGAAAATAAAGCTTCAAATAAATGTTTAACTAAAAATAAACACAAATCCAATGCTAACATTTAAGATGTCACTTAATTAATCACAAGAGAATAAATTCAATTACTATAATTATTAGAAATAGATAATAATCTTTTAATTATTCAATATACAACTACTAAATGCTTCCAAGAGAAATATTAAAATACTGCAAATTGGTTGATTTAACTAATTAAACATTTAATCAAATGCAGTCAAGTGCTATTAAATGCATGCCGGGTTCGGGTTATCACACAAGTGCCCATAACTTTCGATTCGTAAGGAGTTATGCGGCGCACAACATACCATTGGAAAGGTCTCTAGAGCTCTACGACTAGGGCAGTAAGCCTGCTCAGCTGCGCCTATTTTTCATACCCAAATTCGAATGTTTTCATCTGTTTCAACCCATTTTCCTTTTTTTTTCCTCTATTTTTTCATCCTGGGTCATTCGTCGTGAGCCGCAAAAAGTACGAGAACCTAACTCGCAAAACATTAACGAACTCTATAATGCGTCGATATCACTTCTTGCGATGATGCTGCTTTGTTGAAGCAGATGAGTTGTCATTAAGCCCATTGGGCCATTTGAATAGGTCGTCCCTCTTGGCTGGGACTGTGAACTGTCAACACATCAGGGCTTTGCACCCTCAATATGACGGGTACGATCATACCTGCACTAATGCACCGGATAGGTGACCCCTTGGGAAGTCCTCATCTTGCAACCCCCTTTTCAATTTTTTTTTGCCCCGTTTAGCCTTGCTAATATGTTTTATCCCGCACATTTCTATTCTCGAGTCCCATAGCAACTTGGGCAAGACAACTTTGCTTCGCGTAGAGGCTCGGCTCTCAAACCAAGGGCGTGGAGCCTGTGACCTGGTCTCCGTCGATCTGGTGCCCATAACTTTTGATTTGTAAGGCGTTATGCGGCGCACAACATACGATTGGAAAGCTCTCAGGGAGCTCTACGACGGCGGCAGTAACCCTGCTAGGCTGTGCCTATTTACGTTACCCAAAATTGAATGTTTCCATTAGTTTTGGGTTAATTTTTTTCTTTTTGCACTGTATTTTCATCCCAGGTCATTCGTCGTGAGTCGCGAAAAGGATGAGAACCCAACGCGTGGAACATTAGAGTGCTCTACAATGCATCGATATCACGTCTTGCTGTGATGCTGCTTTGTTGAAGCAGATGGGCTATCATTAAGCCCATTGGGCCATTTGAATGGATCGTCCCTCTTGGCTGGGACTGTGGGCCATCAACAAATAAGGGCTTTGTACCATCAACATGACGTGGGGTTTGTGACCTAGTCTCCGTCGCTTCGGTGCCCATAACTTTTGATCCGTAAGGAGTTATGTGGCGTACAGTGTACCATTGAAAAAATCTCCATGAGCTCTACGACATAGGCCGCAAAGCTGTTCGACTGCGCCTATTTTCGTTTCCAAAAATTGAATGTTTTCATCAGTTTCAGGCCACTTTTCTTATTTTTGTCTTCGTTTTTTTATCCCCGGTTGTTCGTCGTGAGCCACGAAAAGGAGAACCCAACTCGCAAAACATTAGAGGTCTCTATAACGCATCGATATCACTTCTTGCGGTGATGCTGCTTTGTTGAAGCAGATGGGCTGTCATTAAGCCCATTGGGCTTTTTGAATAGGCTGTCTCTTTTGGCTAGGACTATGAGCCGTCAACACATCAGGGCTTTGCACCATCAACATGATGGGTGTGATCATACTAGCACTAATGCACCGGATCCCATCAGAAGTCCAAAGTTAAGCGTGCTTGGGCGAGAGTAGTACTAGGATAGGTGACCCCTTGGAAAGTCCTCGAGTTGCACCCCCTTTTTATTTTTTCCCCCCGTTTAGCCTTGCCAAGATGCTTTATCAATCACATTTGTATTCTTGAGTCCCACGGCATCATGGGCGAGAAAACTTCTCTTCGCGTAGAGGCTGGACCCTCAAACCGAGGGCATGGGGCCTGTGACCTAGTCTCCGTCGCTCCGGTGCCCATAACTTTTGATCCGTAAGGAGTTATGTGGCACACAATATACTGTTGGAAAGCTCTCTGGGAGCTCTACGATAGGGATAGCCAGCCTACTCGACTGCACCTATTTTCAGTACCCAAAATTGAACATTTTCATCAGTTTCAGATAACTTTTCTTCTTTTTGCACTATTTTTTCATCCCGGGTCGTTCGTCGTGAGACGTGAATAGGTCGAGAACCCAACTCGCAGAACATTAGGGTGCTCTGCAACACGTCAATATCACGTCTTGCGGGGATGCTGCTTCGCTATAGCAAATGGGCTGTCGATAAGCCTATTGGGCCTTTTGTATGGGTCGTCTCTCTTGGCTGGGACTGTGAACCGTCAACACATAAGGGCTTGGCACCCTCAACATGACGGGTACGATCATACCAACACTAATGCACCAGATCCCATAAGAAATCCGAAGTTAAGCTTGCTTAGGCAAGAGTAGTACTAGGATGGGTAACCCCTTGGGAAGTGCTCGTGTTGTACCCCCTTTTTCATTTTTTTTCCCTGTTTAGTCTTGCCAATATTCTTTATCCATCACATTTCTATTCTCGAGTCCTACGGCATCTTGGGCAATACAACTTCGCTTCACGTAGAGGCTAAGCCCACAAACTGAGGGCGTAGGGCCAGTGACCTGGTCTCTGTCGATTCGGTGCTCATAACTTTTGATTGGCAGGGAGTTATGCGGCACCCAACGTACCATTGGAAAGCTCTCCGAAAGCTCTACGTCGGAGGCAACAACCCTGCTTAGCTCTGCCTATTTTCGGTACATATAATCAAACGTTTTCATTAGTTTTGGGCCACTTTTCTTCTTTTTGTGCTTTTTTTAGGCCGGGTTGTTCGTCGTGAGCCGCGAAAAGGACGAGATCCTGACTCTCAGAACATTAAGGAGCTCTGCAATGTGTCAATATCACGTCTTGTGGTGATGCTACTTTATTGAAGTAGATAGGCTGTCATTAAGCCTATTAGGCCTTTTGAATGGGTCTACTCTCTTGGCTGGAACTATAAGCCGTCAACACATAAGGGCTTTGCACCATCAACATGACGGGTGTGATCATACCAACTTCGGTTCGTGTAGAGGCTGCGACCGCAAATCGAGGGTGTAGGGCCTATGACCTGGTCTCTGTCACTCTGATGCCCATAAGTTTTGATCCGTAAGGAGTTGTGTGGTGCATAGCATACCATTGGAAAGCTCTTCGGGAGTTCTATGACAGCGACAACTAGCATGTTTGGTTGCGCCTATTTTCGGTAGCCAAAATCGAATGTTTTCATTAGTTTTGAGCCACTTTTCCTTTTTTTGCTCTATTTTTTCATCCCAGGTCGTTCGTCGTGAGTCGCAAAAAGGACGAGAACCAAACTCAGGGAACATTAGAGGGCTTTACAACGCGTCAATATCACGTCTAGCGGTGATGCTGCTTTGTTAAAGCAGATGGGGTATCATTAAGCCCATTGGGCCGTTTGAATGGGCCGTGTCTCTTGGCTGGGACTGTGAGCCATCAACACATAAGGGTTTTGCTCCATCAACATGACGGGTGCGATCATACCAGCACTAATGCACTAGATCCCATCAGAACTCCAAAGTTAGGCGTGCATGGACGAGAGTAGTGCTAGGATGGGTTACCCCCTGGGAAGTCCTCGTGTTGCACCCCCTTTTTATTTTTTTTCCCCGTTTAACGTTCCCAAGATGCTTTATCCATCACATTTTTATTCTCGAGTCCCACATCATCTTGGCCAAGACAACTTCGCTTCACGTAAAGGTTAAGCCTGCAAACCGATGGCGTGGGGCCTATGACTTGGTCTCCATCGTGAGCAGTGAAAAGGACGAGATCCCGACTCGCAGAACATTAGGGAGCTCTGCAATGCGTCAATATCAATTCTTGTGGTGATGCTGCTTTATTGAAGTAGATGGGCTGTCATTAAGCCCATTAGGCCTTTTGAATGGTCCATCTCTCTTGATTGGAACTGTGAGCCATCAACACAAAAGGGCTTTGCACCATCAACATGACGGGTGTGATCATACCAGCACTAATGTACCGAATCCCATCAAAACTCTGAAGTTAAGCGTGCTTGGCAAGAGTAGTGCTTGGATGGGTGACCCTTTGGAAAGTCCTCATATTGCACTGCTTTTCATTATTTTTTCCCCGTTTCGCCTTGCCAAGATGCTTTATACATCACATTTCTATTCTTGAGTCCTACGGTATCTTGGGCAAGACAACTTCGCTTCGTGTAGAGGCTGGGCCCGCAAACCAAGGGCGTAGGGCCTATGACCTGGTCTCCGTCGCTCCGATGTCCATAACTTTTGATCCGTAACGAGTTAAGCGGCGTACAACATACCGTTGGAAAGCTCTCTGGGAGTTCTACGATAGCGGCAGCCAGCATGCTCGGTAGTGCCTATTTTCGGTAGCCAAAATTGAACATTTTCATCAGTTTCGAGCCACTTTTCCTCCTTTTGCCCTATTTTTTCGTCCTGGGTCCTTCCTCGTGAGCTGCGAAAAGGACGAGAACCAAACTCGGGGAACATTAGAAGGCTCTACAATGCATCGATATCACGTCTAGCTGTGATGATGTTTTGTTAAAGCAGATAGGGTGTCATTAAGCCTATTGGGACTTTTGAATGGGTCGTCTTTCTTGGCTGGGACTGTGAGCGTCAACACATAAGGACTTTGCACCATCAACATGACGGGTGTGATCATACCTGCACTAATGCACCGGATCCCATCAGAACTCCGAAGTTAAGCGTGCTTGGACGAGAGTAGTACTAGGATGGGTGACCCCTTGGGAAGTCCTCGTGTTGTACCCCTTTTTATTTTTTTCCCCCGTTTAGCCTGCCAAGATTCTTTATCCATTACATTTTTCTTCTTGAGTCGCACGGCATCTTGGGCAAGACAACTTCACTTCGCGTAGAGGCTGGGCCTGTAAATTGAGGGCATGGGGCCTGTGACCTGGTCTCCGTCGGTCCAGTGCCCATAACTTTTGATCTATAAGGAGTTATGCGGTGCACAACATACTGTTGGAAAGCTCGTCGGGAGCTCTACGTCGCGGGCAGTAACCCTGCTCGGCTGCACCTATTTTCGGTACCCAAAATCTAATGATTTCATTAGTTTTGGGCCACTTTTCTTTTTTTTTTTTGCATTGTTTTTTCATCTCGGGTCGTTCGTCGTGAGCCCCGAAAAGGATGAGAACCCAACTCGTAGAACTTTAGGGGCTCTATAACGCATCGATATTACTTCTTGCGGTGATGTTGCTTTATTAAAGCCGATGGGCTGTCGATAAGCCCATTGGGCCATTTGAATGGGGCTTTTCTATTGGCTGAGATGGTGAACCGTCAACACATAAGGGCTTTGCACTATCAACCTGACTGGTGCGATCAAACAAGCACTAATGCATCGGATACCATCAGAACTCTGAAGTTAAGCGTGATTGGCTGAGAGTAGTACTAGGATGGGTGACCCCCTGGGAAGTCATTGAGTTGAACCACCTTTTCATTTTTTTCCCTGTTTAGCCCTACCAGGATGCTTTATCCATCACATTTATGTTCTCGAGTCCCACAGCATCTTGGGCAAGACAACTTTACTTCACGTAGAGGTTGGGCCTGCAAACTAAGGGTGTGGGGCTTGTGACCAGGTCTCCATCGCACCAGTGCCCATAACTTTGGATCTGTAAGGAGTTATGCGGCACACAGTATACCATTGGAATGCTCTCTAGGAGCTCTACGATAGAGGCAGCCAGACTGCTTCGTTGTGTCTATTTTCGGTACAATAAATCTAACATTTTCATCAGTTACAGGCCACTTTTCTTTATTTTGTGCTATTTTTTCGTCCTGGGTCGTTCGTTGTTGAGCCGCGAAAAGGACGAGAACGGAACTCGCGAAGCATTAGAGTGCTCTACAACGCATCGATATCATGTCTTGCGGTGATGCTGCTTTGTTGAAGCATATGGACTGTCGATAAGCCCATTGGGTCTTTTGAATGGGCCGTCTCTCTTGGCTGGGACTATGAACTATCAACACATAAGGGCTTAGCACCCTCAACATGATGGGTGCGATCATACCGGCAAAAATGCACCGGATCCCATCAAAAATCCGAAGTAAAGCGCGCTTGGGCGAGAGTAGTACTAAGATGGGTGACCCCCTAGGAAGTCCTTGTGTACCAACCCTCTTTTCATTTTTTTTGCCTCGTTTAGCCTTGCCAAGATGCTTTATCCATCACAATTCTATTCTCGAGTCCCACAACATCTTGGCAAGACAACTTTGCTTTGCGTAGTGGCTGGGCCTGCAAACCGAGGGCGTAGGGCCTGTATCCTGGTCTTTGTCCTCTAGTGCCCATAACTTTTGATCCGTAAGAAGTTATGCGTCGCACAGCATATCGTTGGAAAGCTCTCTGGGAACTATATGACCGGGGCAGCAAGTTTGCTCAGCTGCGCCTATATTCGGTACCCAAAATCAAAAGTTTTCATCAGTTTCAGGCCACATTTCCTCATTTTGAGTTATTTTTTCATCTCGAGTCGGTCGTCGTGAACCGCGACATGGACGAGAAGCCAAATCATAAAACATTAGGGGGCTCTACAATGCGTCGATATCACATCTTGCAGTGATGCTACTTTGTTGAAGCAGATGGGCTGTCATTAAGCCCCTTGGGCCTTTTGAATATGCCGTCTTTCTTAGCTGGGACTGTAAGCCTATGACCTGGTCTCCGTCGCTCCGATGCCCATAACTTTTGATCCGTAAGGAGTTATATGGCGCATAGCATACCGTTGGAAAGCTCTCCGGGAGCTCTATGACAGGGGCAGCAAGCTTGCTTTGCTGAGCCTATTTTCGGTACCCAAATTTGAACATTTTAATTATTTTTGGGCCACTTTTCTTTTTTTGGCGCTATTTTTTCATCTCGAGTCGTTTGTCCTGAACCGCAACAAGGATGAGAACCCAACTTGCGAAACAATAGGGGGCTCTACAATGCGTCGGTATCATATCTTGCAGAGATGCTGCTTTGTTGATGTGGATGGGCTATCGATAAGCCCATTGGGACATTTGAATGGGCCTTCTTTCTTGGCTGTGACTGTGAACCGTCAACACATAAGGGTTTTTCATCATCAACATGATGGGTGTGATCATACCAGCACTAATGCATCGGATCCAATCAGAACTTCGAAATTAAGTATGCTTGGGCGAGAGTAGTACTAGGATTGTGACCCCCTAGAAAGTCATCGTGTTGCACCCCCTTTTCATTTTTTTCCCTATTTAGTCTTGCCAAGATGCTTTATCGATCACATTTCTATTCTCGAGTCCCACATTATCTTGGACAAGACAACTTTGCTTCGCGTAGTGGCTGGGCACGTAAAACGATGGCGTGGGGCTTGTGACCTGGTCTCCGTCACTCCAATGCCCATAACTTTTGATCCATGAGGAGCTATGTGGCGTATAACATACCGTTGGAAAGCTCACTGAGAGCTCTACGTTGAGGGCCGCAAGACTGCTTGGCTACGCTTGTTGTCGGTTCCCAAAATTGAATGCTTTCATCAGTTTTGGGCCATTTTTCTTCTTTTTGCGCTATTTTTTCATCTCTGGTCGTTCTTCGTGAGCCGCGAAAAGGACCAGAACCCAACTCGCGGAACATTAGGGGGCTCTACAACGCGTCAATATCACGTCTTGCGGTGATGTTGCTTTGTTGAGGCATATGGGCTGTCGATAAGCCAATTGGGCCTTTTGAATAGGTCGTCTCTCTTGGCTGCACTCTGAACCGTCAACACATAAGGGCTTTGCACCCTCAACACGACGGGTGCGATCATAGCAGCACTAATACACCAGATCCCATCAAAAATCCGAAGTTAAGCGTGCTTGGGCGAGAGTAGTACAAGGATGGGTGACCCCCCGGGAAGTCCTCGTGTTGCATCCCCTTTTCTTCTTTTTTTCCCGTTTAGCCTTGCCAAATACTTTATCCATCACATTTCTATTCCCGAGTGTCATGGTAACTTGGGCAAGACAACTTCACTTCACGTAGGGACTAGGCCCGCAAACCAAGAGTGTAGGGCCTGCAACTTGGTCTCCGTCGATCTGGTGCCCATAAGTTTTGATCTGCAAGGAGTTATGCGGCGCACAACATACCAATGGAAAGCTCTCCGGGAGATCTACGACGGGGGCAGCAAGCCTGCTCCGCTATGCCTATTTTTGATTCCCAAAATTGAACATTTTCATCAATTATTTTTTTGCGCTGTTTTTTCTTGTTGGGTCGTTCCTCGTGAGCCACAAAAAGGACGAGAACCCAACTTGCAGAATATTAGTGGGCTCTACATCGCGTCGATATCACGTCTTCCGGTGTTGCTGCTTTGTTGAAGCAGATGGGCTGTCATTAAGCCCATTGGGCCTTCTGAATAGGCAATCTCTCTAGCTGGGACTGTGAGCCGTCAACACATAAGGGCTTTGCACCATCCACATGACGAGTGCGATCATACCAGCACTAATGCACTAGATCCCATCAAAACTCCGAAGTTTAGCGTGCTTGGGTGATAGTAGGACTAGGATGGGTAACCCCCTGGGAAGTCCTCGTGTTGTAGCCCTTTTTCATTTTTTTTTCTCATTTGGCCTTGCCAAGATGCTTTATCCATCCCAATTCTATTCTCGAGCCCACGGCATCTTAGGCAAGACAACTTCGCTTCGCGTAGAAGATGGGCCCGCAAACCGAGGGTGTGGAGCTTGTGACCTGGTCTCCGTCACTCTGGTGCCCATAACTTTTGATCTGTAAGGAGTTATGCGGCACATAGCATACCTTTGGGAAGCTCTCCGGGAGCTCTACGACAGGGGTAGCAAGTCTGCTCAGCTATGCCTATTTTTAGTACCCAAAATCGAATGCTTTCATCAGTTTTGGGTCACTTTTCTTCTTTTTCTGATGTTTTTTGATCCCAGGTCGTTCATCAAGAGTCGCGAAAGCGACGAGAACCCAACGCGAGGAACATTAGAGAGCTATGCAACGCGTCGATATCACGTCTTGCGGTGATGCTACTTTGTTGAAGTAGATGTGCTGTCATTAAGCCCATTGGGTCTTCGCGTAGAGGTTGGGCCCACTAACCGAGGGCATGTGGCTTGTGACCAGGTCTCTGTCGCTCCGATACCCACACCTTTTGATCCGTAAGGAGTTATGTGGCACACAGCATACCGTTGAAAGCTCTCCGGGAGCTCTACGACTAGGGCAACAAGCCTGCTCGGCTACACCTATTTTCGGTACCCAATATTGAACATTTTCATCAGTTTCGAGCAACTTTTATTCTTTTTGTGCTATTTTTTCATCTCGGGTCGTTCGTCGTGAGTTGCAAAAAGTACTAGAACCCAACTCACGATAGATTAGGGGGCTCTGCAACGGGTTGATATTGCGTCTTGCGGTGATGCTGCTTTGTTGAAGTATATGGGCTATCGATAAGCCCATTGGGCCTTTTGAATGAGCTGTCTCTCTTGGCTGGGACTGTGAACCATCAACACATATGGGCTTTGCACCATCAACAAGATAGGTACGATCATACCAGTACTAATTCACCGGATCCAATCAGTCATCCGAAGTAAAGCGTGCATGGGCGAGAATAGTACTAGGATGGGTGACCCCCTAGGATGTCCTCATGTTGCACCCCCTTTTCATTTTTTCCCCGTTTAGCCTTGTCAAGATGCTTTATGCAACACATTTTTATTCTCGTGTCCCACGGCATCTTGGGTAAGACAACTTTGATTCGCGTAGAGGCTGGGCCCGCAAACCGAGGGCGTGGGGCTTGTGACATGGTCTATGTCGCTACGATGTCCATAACTTTGGATCCGTAAGAAGTGCACAACATACCGTTGGAAAGCTCTCCGGGAGCTCTACGATAGGGCAGCAACCCTGCTCGGTTGTGCCTATTTGTGGTACCCAAAATCGAATGTTTTCATCAGTTTCGCCACTTTTCTTCTTTTTGAACTATTTTTTAGTGCTGAGTCGCTCGTCATGAGATGCGAAAAGGACAAGAACCCAACTCACGGAACATTAGTGGGCTCTGAAACGCGTCGATATCATGTCTTGCTGTGATGCTGCATTGTTGAAGCATATTGGCTATCATTAAGCCCATTGGGCCTTTGGATTGGGCCGTCTCTCTTGGCTGGGACTGAGCCGTCAACACATAAGGGCTTTGCACCATCAACATGACGGGTATGATAATTGCGATACCCCGAACCCGACATGTATTTAATAGCATTTGACTGCATTTAATTAAGTGTTTAATTAGTTAAATCATCCATTTTGCACTATTTTGATATTTCTTTTAAAAATATTCGAATAATTTTTATATTGATTAATTTAAAAGATTATTACCTATTTTTATTATTTATAGTAATTGATTTTATTTTCTTGTATTTAATTAAGTGTCATCATAAATATTAGTATTTAATTGCATTTGATTACGTGTTTATATTAACTTGTTCATTCGTATCTTAGCATTAATTTCATAATTCTTTAAAATATTCTAGAAATAGTTAAATTATTTATTTTTAAATGAATATTGATTATTTTGATTATTTTAATAATCAATTTTATTTTTTGCATTTAATTACTCGGTTTTCAATTAAATGAGAAAAGTAACTCCGAGCCGGAGTGAATTTTAAACTAAATTACTTTTCAAAAATTTTATTTTGCTATTATTATTTACCATACTTATCGTAATCGTTTATTGACCACTTGATCGTATCGCATTGAAAATGAAAGTTAGAGAAATATTTCTCGAATTTTGTGAATAGTATTTCTAGTTTTTAGTTGATTTGCATTAAATTGCATTGTTTTAACTTGAATTAGACTAAATGCTAATTAAATAAGCTTATTTGACCATTTTTAACTTGAATTTGACCTTGCCTTTTTACCATTTTGCCCTTGTCACCTTATAAAACAAAAAACAAAGTAAAATAAGCATAAAAACAAATCCACAAATTCCCCCAATGTCCCCCCATGGCCGAAACTCAAGGGAAAAAGAAAAAAAAATTGTTTTGCATTTTTCTTGCACAATCTCGTGTGTAATTGCTCGGGGATCGTGGCTCGAGTCCTTGCAAGCCTTCCTCTTCAATCTCTATGAGGGTTTTCACATTTTTGTGCATTTTTATTCGAATTTGATTTTTGATTCAAATTTTTAGATTTGATATTTATTGCGTTATAATGCATGTTATTGCTTTAAATAACTTCCTTAGGGTTCGTAGAGCATTGCTTGTTAGTGATTTAGAGATTTTTACGGCTAGAAACGCAAATTGAAATCAAGGAAGAATGTGAATAGTAAAAATGAATAGTAAAACCCTATATTTTTTGATTTTTGATCTGAATCACGTTTTCTTGATTTGATTAGGTGCCATTAATGTTAGAAAGACAAAATGTGCAATAAAAATGGACTAACCTTAATTAAAATTAAAAATTAGACAAAGAAACGTAAAGGGGCCATTTGACCAAGTGTTGACTGTGCTCGAATTGAGTTAGGGGTTTTGCTATTGAGGGCATGGAAGCACTTTTGATGTTGTTGTGGTGTTGATTGAGCGACCAGTTAACATAGTTGTAGTTCAAACGCAATACGTGAACTTTCAGGCTTCGGGTGAGAAAGTGAAGATTTGTGATATAGAAACGTGCCTTGTAGTACCTAAGTGAATGTAGTGAAATCGGTTTCCTAATCCCGTAGCTCGTTTGCTCGTAATTGGCTTTGGAAGTTAGAGATTAAATAGTGATATTTGTCGTTTTCATGTTTGAACTGCTATTACTTGTTTAGTTGATGTTATTGTTGATAGTAATGATAATCATGCTTGAAAAGTTAATTGAATGCTAATATTGATTGTAAATGCTTGATATCTCATATATCGCCACTAATCTGTACTTTTGTGTTATCGCTCGTTTATTGCTTGTATCTCGTATTGCATTGCATAGTGTCAGGCGTGTGAGTGATGGGCCTCTCTGGGCAGTCTCGGGCTGCCAGGGTTGGTTTGCTCTAGCTCTGTGTCCTATTCCCATTCTCGCTAGGGGTGCCGCCCTGGGAGATTTGGGTCGTAGATGTGTCGGGGTACATCCGGAGTATACCCAGTGGAAGTTATAAGGTGGTTGCGCGCTTATTGTCATCGTAGTCAACATCAAGCTCGAGATTGATGTATTGCTCGTGAAATGATATATTGCTCGTATGAGTGAACCATATCCTTCAAATTGTGGTATAGCTTTGAATGGTTGTGTTAATGCTTTTATTAATTGTTTATTGTATTGTTGTTTATATTGATTGCTTTACTTGTCGGTTATATTGCTTAATTGTCTTATTTGCATTGCACGATCTTCTTTCTCTCCACCTCGATGTCTATTCCGCCCTTACTGAGTATACGTATTGTGTATACTCACTCCTCACCACCACATTTTAGGAAATACCATGTTAGCTGGAAAGTTCGTGGTTATGTGATAGATCGTGCTTGAAGAGTTGCCTTGTGTGCTATGTGGCTTGAGTTGTTAAAGATGTAAATATTTTACTTTCATGAGATGTATATAATCAATGAGTAAAGAAAAGTCATTTAAGTTTTATGTATAGGTTAGTAAGTTCTGATTTCAATGCATGTTTGTATTGTCTAAAGGAAAGAGTTAGAATTGTCTGGGTACTTGGAAATGTATATATACTTGTTGTGTTTAATTGTTCAGAACTGAGGCTCGGATGGCCTTGAGGAATTATGAATGGTTGGACACGGTGCTGGTCTACTTATAAGCTGTCACAGGTTTGCATTTTGCCTAAAAACAGGGGAGACTCCGTATGTTTTCCCTAAAAATTATGCCCGGGTTTGGAATTGGGTTGCGATTAGATTGAATAATAGAACTTCCGGTCTCGAGAGGGATCGGGGTGTTACAATAATACCCGCACTAAAGCATCGGATCCCATCAGAACTCCGAAGTTAAGCTTGCTTGGGCGAGAGGAGTACTAGGATGGGTGACTCCCTGGGAAGTCCTCGTGTTGCACCCCTTTTCATTTGTTTTCCCTATTTAGCCTTGCCAAGATGCTTTATCCATCACATTTCTATACTCGAGTCCTACGGCATCTTGGACAAGATAACTTCTCTTGGCTTAGAGGCTAGGCCCGTAAATCGAGGGCGTGGGGCCTGTGACCTGGTCTCCGTCGCTCCAATGACAATAACTTTTAATCCGTAAGGAGTTATGCGGCATACAACATACCGTTGAAAAGCTCTCCGGAAGCTCTACGATAAGGGTAGCAAGCTTGCTTTGTTGTGCCTGTTTTCGGTACCCAAAATTGAACATTTTCTTTAGTTTTGGGCCACTTTTCTTCCTTTTGCGCTATTTTTTGTGCTGGGTCATTCGTCATTAGCAGCAAAAAGGACAAGAACCCAACGCGCAGAATATTAACGGGCCCTTCAACTCGTCGATATCACGTCTTGCGGTGATGCTGCTTTGTTGAAGTAGATGGGCTGTCATTAAGCCCATTGGGACTTTTGAATGCGATATCTCTCTTGGCTGGGACTGTGAGTCGTCAACACATAACGGCTTTGCACTATCAACATGATAGGTGCGATCATACTAGCACTAATGCACCGGTTCCCATCAGAACTCTGAAGTTTAGCGTGCTTGGGCGAGAGTAGTAGTAGGATGGATGACCCCCTGGGAAGTCCTCTTGTTGCACCCCTTTTTCATTTTTTTTCCCTGTTTAGCCTTGCCAAGATGCTTTATCCATCACATTTCTATTCTCGAGCCCCACAACATCTTTGACAAGACAGCTTCGTTTCGCGTAGAGGCTGGGCCTGCAAACTGAGGGCGTGGGGCCTGTGACCTGGTCTCTGTCGATCTGGTGCCCATAACTTTTGATCTGTAAGGAGTTATGCGGCGCACAACATAACGTTGGAAAGCACTCCGGGAGCTCTACAACAGGGGCATCAATCCTTCTCGGCTGTGCCTATTTTTGGTACACACAATCAAATGTTTTCTTTAGTTTCATGCCGGGTCATTCGTCGTGTGCCGCAAAAAGGACGAGAACCCAACGTGTGGAACAGTAGAGGGCTTCTTTAACTTGTCGATATCACGTCTTGCTGTGATGCTACTTTGTTGAAGCAAATGGGCTATCATTAAGCCCATTGGGCCTTTTGAATGGTTGTCTCTCTTGGCTAGGACTGTGAGCCGTCAACACATAAGGGCTTTGCACCATCAACAGGATTGGTGCGATCATACCAGCACTAATGCACCGGATCCCATCAAAACTCTGAAGTTAAGCGTGCTTGGGCGAGAGTAGTACTAGGATGGGTGATCCCCTGGGAAGTCCTCATGTTGCACTCCATTTTTATTTTTTTCCCCGTTTAGCCTTGCCAAGATGCTTGATGCTTTATCCATCACATTTCTATTCTCGAGTCCCACGGCATCTTGGGCAAGATAACTTCACTTCGCGTAGAGGCTCGGCTCGCAAATCGAGGGCGTGGGGCGTGTGACCTGGTCTCCGTCGCTCTGATGCCCATTAATTTTGATCTGTAAGGATTTATACGGAGTACAGTATACCATTGGAAAGCTCTTCGGGAGCTCTATGACAGGGTTAGCAAGCTTGCTCGGCTGCACCTGTTTTCGGTACCCAAAATTGAACGTTTTCTTCAATTTCTGGCCACTTTTCTTATTTTTTTGCTATTTTTTCATCTCGGGTCATTTGTTGTGAGCCGCGAAAAGGATGAGAACCCAACTCGCGGAACATTAGGGAGCTTTGCAATGCGTCGATATCACGTCTTGCGGTGATGCTGCTTTGTTGAAGCATATGGGCTGTTGATAAGCACATTGGGCCTTTTGAATGGGCCGATTCTCTTGGCTGGGACTGTGAACCATCAACACATAAGGGCTTTGAACCCTCAACATGATGGGTGCGATCATACTAGTAAAAATGCACTAGATCCCATCAGAAATCCGAAGCTAAGCGTTCTTGGACGAGAGT
Organism: Ehretia macrophylla; assembly: GCA_037974665.1. NCBI lineage: Eukaryota > Viridiplantae > Streptophyta > Magnoliopsida > Boraginales > Ehretiaceae > Ehretia > Ehretia macrophylla. The sequence continues at coordinate 78,764,912 of CM075780.1, read as the reverse complement.
AGTACTAGGATGGGTGACCCCTTGGGAATTCCTCGTGTTGCACCACCTTTTCATTTATTTTTCCCGTTATGCCTTGCCAAGATACTTTATCCATCACATTTCTATTCTCGAGTCCCACGGCATCTTCGGCAAGACAACTTCATTTCTCGTAGAGGTTGGGCCTGCAAACCGAGGGTGTGGGGCCTGTGACCTGGTCTCCGTCGATCCAGTGCCCATAACTTTTGATCCGTAAGGAATTATATGGCGCACAACATACCGTTCGAAAGGTCTTTGGGAGCTCCACGATGGGGGTAGCAAGCCTACTTGGCTATGCCTGTTGTCGGTACCCAAAATCGAATGTTCTCTTCAGTTTCGGGCCACTTTTCTTCCTTTGCGCTATTTTTTCGTGTCAGGTCGTTAGTTGGGAGCCGCGAAAAGGATGAGAACCCAACGCCCAGAATATTAAATGGCTCTGCAACACGTCGATATCACGTCTTGCAGTGATGTTGCTTTGTTGAAGCAGATGGGATGTCATTCAGCCCATTTGGCCTTTTGAATGGCCTATCTCTCTTGGCTGGGACTGTGATCTATCAACACATAAGGGCTTTGCACCGTCAACATGACAGATGCGATCATACTAGCACTAATGCACTGGATCCTATCAGAACTCTGACGATAAGCGTGCTTGGGCGAGAGTAGTACTAAGATGGGTGACCCCTTGGGAAGTCCACGTATTGCACCCTCTTTCATTTTTTTTCCTCATTTAGCCTTGCCATGATACTTTATCCATCACATTTCTATTCTTGAGTCCCACAGCATATTGGGCAAGACAACTTCGATTCGCGTAGAAGCTAGGCCCGCAAACCGAGGGCGTGGGGCTTGTGACCTGGTCTCCGTCGCTCTGATGCCCATAACTTTTGATCTGTAAGGAGTTATGTAGAGCACATCATACCATTGGAATGCTCTCTGGGAGCTCTACGACGAGGATAGCAGGCCTGCTTGGTTGCACTTGTTTGGCTGTGCCTATTTTTGGTACCCAAAATCAAACATTTTTATCAGTTTTGGGTTACTTTTCTTCTTTTTGTGCTATTTTTTCATCTTGGGTCATTCGTCATGAGCCACAAAAAGGATGAGAACCCAACTAGCGGAACATTAGGGGGCTCTGCGACACATCGATATCACGTCTTGTGGTTATGCTGCTTTGTTGAAGCATATGGGCTGTCGATAAGCCCAATTGGCCTTTTGAATAGGCCATCTCTCTTGGCTAGGACTGTGAACCATCAACAAATAAGGGCTTTGCACCCACAACATGATGGATGCGATAATTTACCAGAACTAACGCACCGGATCCCATCAGAAATCTGAAGTTAAGCGTGCTTGGGCGATAGTAGTACTAGGATGGGTGACCCCCTTGGGAAGTCCTCGTGTTGCACCCTATTTTCATTTCTTTCCCCATTTAGCCTTGTAAAGATGCTTTATTCATCACATTTCTATTCTTGAGTGCCACAACATCTTGGGCAAGACAATTTCACTTCACGTAGTGGCTGGGCTCGCAAACTGAGGGCGTAGGGCCTGTGACCTGGTCTTTGTCGATCCAGTGTCCATAATTTTTAATCCGTAAGGAGTTATGCGGCACACAACATATCGTTGAAAAGCTCTCCGAGTGTCTACGACGTGGGCATCAAGCCTGCTCTGTTGTGCCTGTTTTTGGTAACCAAAATATAACGTTTTCTTCAATTTTGTGCCACTTTTCTGCTTTTTGCGCTGTTTTTTGTGCCGGGTCGTTCGTCAAGAACCCAACTCGTAGAACATTAGTGGGCTCTACAATGCATTGATATCACGTCTTGCGGTGATGCTACTTTGTTGAAGCAGATGGGCTGTCATTAAGCCTATTGGGCCTTTTAAATAGGTCATCTCTCTTGGCTGGGACTGTGAGCCGTCAACACATAAGAGCTTTGCGCCATCAACATGACGGGTGTGATCATACCAGCACTAATGCACTAGATCCTAACAGAACTCCGAAGATAAGCGTACTTGGGCGACGTAGCACTAGGATGGGTGACCCCTTGGGAAGTCCTCATGTTGCACCCCTTTTCATTTTTTTCCCTGTTTAGCCTTGCCAAGATACTTTATCCATCACATTTCTATTCTCGAATCCCATGGCATCTTCGGCAAGACAACTTCGCTTCGCGTAGAGGCTGGGCCCATACACCGAAGGCGTGGGGCCTATGACCTGGTCTCCGTCGCTCCGGTGCCTATAACTTTTGATCCTTAAGGAGTTATATGGTGCACAGCATACCGTTAGAAGGCTCTCTGGGAGATCTACGATTGGGGCAACAAGCCCGCTTGGCTGTGCCTATTGTCAGTACCCAAAATTGAACGTTTTCATCAATTTTGGGAGGCTTTTCGTCTATTTGGGCTATTTTTTCATCCCAGGTCGTTCGTCTTGAGTCGCGAGAAGGACGAGAACCCAACGCGCAGAACATTAGAGGGCTCTGCTACGCGTCGATATCATGTTTTGCGGTGATGCTGCTTTGTTGAAGTAGATAGGCTGTCATTAAGCCCATTGGTCCTTTTGAATGGGTCGTCTCTCTTGGTTGGGACTGTGAGCCGTCAATACATAAGGGCTTTACACCATCAACTTGACGGGTGCGATCATACCAGCACAAATGCACCACATCCCATCAGAACTTCTAAGTTAAGCGTGCTTGGGTGAAAGTAGTACTAGGATGGGTGACCCCCTGTGAAGTCCTCATCTTGCCCTCATTTTCATTTTTTTCCCTGTTTAGCCAAGCCATGATGCTTTATCTATCACATTTCTATTCTTGAGTCCCACGTCTTCTTGGGCAAGACAACTTCGCTTTGTGTACAGGTTGGGCCCGTAAACCGAGAGCGTGGGGTCTGTGACCTGGTCTCTGTCGCTCTAGTGCCCATAACGTTTGATCCCTAAGGAGTTATGCAACGCACAGTATAACGTTGGAAAGCTCTCCAGGAGCTCTACGATTGGGGTAGCCATCTTGCCCGACTGCGCCTGTTTTTGCTACCCAAAATTGAATATTTTCATTAGTTTCAAGCCACTTTTCTTCTTTTTGTGTTGTTTTTTCATCCCAGATCGTTCGTCGTGAGCCTAAAAAAGGACGAGAACCTAACTCGGGGAACATTAGCGGGCTCTGCAACCCGTCGATATCACGTCTTGTGGTGATGCTCCTTTGTTGAAGCAGATAGGCTGTCATTAATGTGAGGCCCGATCCTGAATAACGTGTCTTACCCCGATTTACATGGCTTAGACCCAGAATTATATGACTGACCTTGAATTATGTGCCTTGTCTTGGTTTTCGTGCATGCCTCATCATACATGTCTTGACCTAGAATTATGTGCCTTGACTTCAATTTGCGTGCGTTACCTCATTTCGTGTGCTCTAACTTTGAATTGCGTGCCTTAACCTAGGTTTAAGAGTCATATCTTGATTTACATGCCTTGCATTAATTTATGTTCATTCATTTAGAGTTGCGTGCATTTTCTTGGAATACGTGCATTTGTCTCGTAGTTCGTGCCTTATTTCGTAGTGCGTGCCCCAAACCTAAGAAAGCGTGTCACACGCTAACCAAGAAAGCACCCTACACGAAACACTAGACTATAGAATAATCCTACAAACTCCACTAACTAATATTCTAATCCTAAGTCAATGCACTGGAAGACAAAATTTCACTAAACACTAAACATTCTTATTCTTTATTCTTTATTCCTTTTTGCAAAACCCATACACCTCAAATTCCACACTTATTATAACCTATAATACCTTAATTTGGATCTGAAATTTCAGATTTTTAAGCTCCTTAGTCGGCCATACCAAGGCCTTGTGACATGCTTTGCAATTTAAAATTCATCATAGACAAATTATGACACAAGCTCAAGACACCATGCATAAAAAAACTTCTAAATATCCTACCCAATGCTCCACATTCTCGGCCACATCACCAAAGCATGCCAAAAAATTCAAACATGCTCAATAGATGACACAAATTCATAATTTTAGTAGCTCAAGGCTTACACACTCACACACAAAACACCAAACTCTCTCAAAATTCTCTCATTCGCTCATTTTCTCTCTCTCTCTCTCAGCCAAGGCTGCATCTTTAAGCTCCATAGCTCAAGCTCATCTTCTAAGGCTCTCCTAGGCACTCAAGGACCTTAAGAAACTCGACCATAGCAGCCCAAGTAAGCAAGAAGCAAGAAAATTGCAAGCAAGCTCATAAAGTTCATCATTTTCGGCCTTATGTATGTCTTGATAGTTTTTCTTTCATTTCCTTTTGTTCTACACACATGCACACCATCCTCTCATGCTAACTAAGTTAGAAATTAAGGGTAATCAAGCTGTCTCTCTCGGCCCAAGCAAGGAAGAAGCCTTTGTGCATTTTGAAGAGCATTTGAGCATCATTAATCATCAATAGACTAAGGTGAGGGTTAAACTCTTTTAAAAGCTTTCAAAAATCACATGCATGCCCTCATATGACTATATTTGACTCTGTAGTTGTTGTATATGTGTGTATATGAGCTTATATAACCATGCATGGCTAGATTTTTGGCTAGAACTTGAAGATAGGTAAAAATCGTGTAGTTGGAAGATTTCTAACTTGGTAGAGCAAAGTGCATTTGGCCTAGTAAATGATGTTAAAAATGAGTGAAAATTGGTAGGTGACTAGTTTTGCCAATTCTGAGAATTTTTCATAGAAATAGGATAAGGCCAATTTCGCTTCTAAGGCCTCCAAAATGGTCAAACATCGTGAGGTGTCTAAATCTGGAAGAATTGGAAAAAAAATGAAATAGATTTCTAGCAGATTACTGACTCTGTAGAACGAAGTGTTTTTGACCTAGTAAATGTTGGTGCAATTTCATGAAAATTGGTAGTTAGCTAGATTTTGCAGTTCTGGACATTTTTTCCAGAAATAGACCAAAGGCAATTCTGAATCTAAGACCCTAAAAAATAGCGAAAATCTTAATGTGTCTAAAACTGGACAGTTTTGCATAGTCTCACGGTTTTGACCATAACTAGTAAGTCCGAAATCCAAATGAAGTGAGGTTTGTTTCTGGATTTAAATCACTCAGTAAGCTTAAATTTGACATTTTGTTCACTGAAATTGGATATTGTTTTCTTAGCTAAATGAATGTGGGAAAACAGACTATTGCAGTGAGGTTTTTTGTTTAGTGATATGCTTAGAATCATGTTGAGACCTTGCATGAGGTATTGAATGCTTGGAATTGTGGCACTTAGATTTTGTGTGGACTGTTGTGGCTGGTTTAGGTTGCTTAATTTAATTGATGTATGACTTGGGATCGTTAATTGATGCATGGTTTGCTTAACTGCATGTTTAAGCACGGAATTGAGGCCCTAATGCTATTGACTTTTTACTAAGAGATGATCTTATAGTTAAACGTGTTAAATTGTGTGGTTAATAGGCTTCCCGTAGTTGTCCTTCTAACTCTAAATGTAATTCCCGATGATTACATGTTGATAAGTAGACTTTTCTTGCACCCGGTCTCATGTAAACGTCGTTGCATGCTTGTATAATCTTATTACTTGATACGTGAACCCCGAAATGAGTTATATGACTTGATTTACATGTGTTACATAGCTGTTCGTTTAATATTCATATAACTCTATGTGTTTTACAAGTGAAATTACATGTCAAAGCATGCCTCGCGTGTTTACATGTCAATGTGCGATCTTATAATTGCTCGGAGGCAACCTACTTTGTTGTCCTCCTAATGTGATATGTAAAATGTTATAATTGTACATTGCATACAAGGTTGCAACCTATCATTTGGCATAGTAGTGTTTCACGCACGCCGGGCCGCATTGGGCTTGCCGGTGCTACCGTGACTACCATGGTCCAATTCCCTCTCTCGCTTGGGGGCTAGACTTCCTCGGAGAGTTGGGTCATAGGATTTCGGGGTACATCCGGAGTACACCCATTTGGAGTGATAAGTGGATGATTTGAAGTCGGCCGCAACAGCTGTTATCAGAAATGAACTTGAGAGCAAAAGCTCACCGTATCCTTTCATTATGTGATTAAGTACTTGCTTGGTTCCTAGAGGACCTCGGGGAGGAAAGACGGGTAAATGTGTTCATTTACATTTATATTATGTTATAAACTTACTTGTGTTATATGTCATGCTTTCAAAAGGGGTTTTCATAAGTTTAACTGGAAATAGGGTTTTGAAAACATATTTCTCATTCCCTCTCGCTAAGTTCATAAGGACTCATCCTATTTTATCATCACAGGTGAAGAAGATCAGGAACAGGTACCTGAGGATAACGTGCTTATTGATGACTCCTTGGAGTGATTGCATGCCCTACGTGCCTTACTTGACTGTGGCTATTTTGTGAACGATATGTTTGCTTTGAAGACTATCTCTTATGTTTTTTGTTGTTGATTGTAAATGACCCCCGTTGTAATTTGGGGTCTAATTTTGGCTTGTACTGACTATGACTAGACGACACGCTATCTTGTGGGTTGCTATTACTGTTTTGATTTAGTAACTACCATAGGCAACTCAATCACTAGGTGAAAAAATCAAATGATGTATCTCTATCTAATTTCACCTAGGTATTCAATAGTGAGCTAAAGATCAACAGGTACTTGTGTAACAAGAATTAACAAATAAACGGGTCATAGTTATCATGCTAGGTTTGTTAATCAAACGAGACTTTAAGATAACTAGTAGGCATATCGATTGGTGATGGATAGTAATCTTAGCTGGAATCGAATATGAGATTGAAAGTTTTGAGGCATTTAGAAAATTTGGTCAAACTAAAGAGCCCAATGACAGCAGTTATGTTGCCGGTTTTCTGGAAAAATTTTGGAGTTCTAGTCTAACGGATGAGCTTAACCTTCGTTAACCAGTTATAGTCATAAAAGAACGTGAATGATTAGATCACACCCTAGTCTAACCTCCATAGGTCGGGTTGGGGGCGTGACAATTAAGCCCATTGGGCCTTTTGAATTGGTCGTCTCTCTTGGGAGGGACTGTGAGCCGTCAACATATAAGGGCCTTGCACCATCAACATGACGGATGTGATCATACCAGCACTAATGCACCGGATCCCATCAGAAATCCAAAGTTAAGCGTGCTTGGGCGAGAGTAGTACTAGGATGGGTAACCCCTTGGGAAGTCCTCTTGTTGCACCCCCTTTTCATTTTTTTTCCTGTTTAGCCTTTCCAAGATTCTTTATCCATCAAAATTCTATTCTGGAGTCCCACAACATCTTGGGCAAGACAAATTCACTTCACGTAGAGGCTGGGCCCGCTAACCGAGGGCGTGGGGCCTATGAGCTGGTCTCCGTCAATCCGGTGCCCATAACTTTTGATCCGTAAGGAGTTATGCGGCGCATAACATACCGTTGGGAAGCTCTCCGGAAACTCTACGATAGGGCAGTAAGCCTGCACAGGTGTACCCATTTTCAGTACCCAAAATTGAACGTTTTCATCAGTTTCGGCCACTTTTCTTCTTTTTTCCAGTGCGGGGTAGTTCGTCGTGAGATGCGAAAAGGATGAGATCCCAACTCGCAGAACATTAGTGAGCTCTGAAACGTGTCGATATCAAGTCTTGCTGTGATGCTGCTTTGTTGAAGCAAATTGGCTGTTATTAAGCCCATTGGGGATTTGGATCGGGTCATCTCTCTTGGCTGGGACTGTGAGCCGTCAACACATAAGGGCTTTGCACCATCAACATGACGGGTGCGATAATACCAGCACTAAAGCACCGGATCCCATCAGAACTCCGAAGTTAAACGTGCTTGGGCGAGGGGAGTATTAGGATGGGTGACCCCCTGGGAAGTCCTCGTGTTGCACCCTTTTCATTTTTTTCCTCGTTTAGGCTTGCCAAGATACTTTATCCATCACATTTCTATTCTCGAGTTCCACGACATCTTGGGCAAGACAACTTCACTTCGCCTAGAGGCTGGGCCCGCAAATCGATGGCGTAGGGCCTGTGACTTGATCTCCGTCGCTCTGCTGCCCATAACTTTTGATCCGTAAGGAGTTATGCGGCGCACAGTATACTGTTGGAAATCTCTCTGAAAGCTCTACGACTAAGGCAATAAGCCTTCTCTGCTGTGCCTATTTTTGGTACCCAATATCGAACGTTTTCATCAGTTTCAAGCCACTTTCTTCTTTTTGTGCTATTTTTTCATCTCAGGTCGTTCGTCGTGAGCCGCAAAAAGGACGAGAACCCAACTCGTTCAAGATTAGGGGGCTCTGCAATGCGTTGATATCATATCTTGCGGTGATGCTGCTTTGTTGAAGCATATGGGCTATCGATAAACCCATTGGGCCTTTTGAATGGGCCGTCTCTCTTGGCTAGGACTGTGAACCGTCAACACAAAAGGGCTTTGCACCCTACACATGACGGGTGCGATCATAAACGTACTAATGCACCGGATCCCATCAGAAATCCAAAGTTGAGCGTGCTTGGGCGAGAGTAGTACTAGGATGGGTAACCCCCTGGGAAGTCCTCGTGTTGCACCCCTTTTTTATTTTTTTTCTCCCGTTTAGCCTTGCCAAGATGCTTTGTCCAACACAATTCTATTCTCGAGTCCCACGGCATCTTGGGCAAGACAACTTTGCTTCGCGTAGAGGTTGGGCCCGCAAATTGAGAGCGTGGTGCGTGTGACCTGGTCTCCGTCGATCAGGTGCCCTTAACTTTTAATCCGTAAAGAGTTATGCGGTGCACCAGATACAGTTGGAAAGCTCACCGGGAGCTCTAGGATGTGGGCAGCAAGCCTGCTTGGCTGTGCCTATTTTCAGTGCCCAAAATTGAACGTTTTCATTAGTTTCGGGCGCTTTTCTTTTTTTTGCGCTATTTTTTCGTGCCGGGTCATTTGTGGTGAGCCACGAAAAAGGCGAGAACCCAACTCGTGGAACATTAGTGGGCTCTGTAACGCGTCGATATCACGTCTTACGGTGATGCTGCTTTGTTGAAGCAGATGGGCTGTCATTAAGCCCATTGGGCCTTCGGATTGGGCCATCTCTCTTGGCCAGAACTGTGAGCCGTCAACACATAAGGGCTTTGCACCATCAACATGACGGGTGCGGTCATACCAGTACAAAATCATCGGATCCCATCAGAACTCCAAAGTTAAGCGTGCTTGGGCGAGAGGAGTACTAGAATGGGTGACCCCCTACGAAGTCCTCGTGTTGCACCCCTTTTCATTTTTTTCCCCGTTTAGCCTTGCCAAGATGCTTTATCCATCACATTTCTATTCTCGAGTCCTACAGCATCTTGCGCAAGACAACTTCGCTTCGCGTAGCAGTTGGGCACGCAAACCGACGGCGTGGGGCCTGTGACCTGGTCTCCGTCGCTTCGGTGCCCACAACTTTTGATCCGTACGGAGTTATATGGTGCACTGCATACTATTGGAAAGTTCTCTGGGAGCTCTATGACTAGGGCAACAAGCTTGCTCGGCTGCGCCTATTTTCGGTACCCAATATCGAATACTTTCATCAGTTTTGGTCTATTTTTCTTCTTTTTGCGCTATTTTTTGAACTCGGGTCGTTAGTCGTGAGCCGCAAAAAGGACGAGAACCCAACTCGCGGTAGTTTAGGGGGCTCTGTAACGCGTTGATATCACGTCTTGTGGTGATGCTACTTTGTTGAAGCATATGAGCTATCGATAAGCCCATTGGGCCTTTTGAATGTGCCGTCTCTCTTGGCTGGGATTGTGAACCATCAACACATAAGGGCTTTGCACCCTCCACATGACAGGTGCGATCATACCAGCACTAATGCACTGGATCCCATCAGAAATCCGAAGTTAAGCGTGCTTGGGCAAGAGTAGTACTTGGATGGGTGACCCCTTGGGAAGTCCTCGTGTTGCACCCCTTTTCATTTTTTCCCCGTTTAGCTTTGCCAAGATGCTTTATCTATCACATTTCTATTATCGTGTCCCACGCCATCTTGGCCAAGACAACTTCGATTCGCGTAGAGTCTGGGCCTGTAAACCGAGGGCGTGGGGCTTGTGACATGGTCTCTGTCGCTCTGATGCCCATAACTTTTGATATGTAAGGAGTTATGCAACGCACAGCATACTGTTGGAAAGATCTTCTGGAGCTCTACGATTAGGAAATCAAGTCTTCTCGGCTGTTCCTGTTTTTGGTAAACAAAATTGAACATTTTCATCAGTTTCGGGCCACTTATCTTCTTTTTGCACTATTTTTTCATCTCAGGCCATTCGTCGTGAGCCGTAAAAAGGACGAGAACCTAACTCACAGAACATTAGGGGGCTCTGCAATGCATCGATATCACATCTTGCGGTGATGTTGCTTTGTTGAAGCATATGGGCTATCGATAAGCCTATTGGGTCTTTTGAATGGGCCGTCTCTCTTGGTTGGGACTGTGAACTGTCAACACATAAGGGCTTTGTACCCTCAACATGAAAGGTGTGATCATACCAGCACTAATGCATCGGATCCCATCAGAACTCCGAAGATAAGCGTGCTTGGAAGAAAGTAGCACTAGGATGGGTGACCTTCTTGGGAAGCCCTCGTGTTGCACTCCCTTTCCATTTTTTTCCCCGTTTAGCCTTGTAAAGATGCTTTATTCATCACATTTCTATTCTCGAGTCCCACAGCATCTTGGGCAAGACAACTTCGATTCGCATAGTGGCTGGGCTCGCATACCAAGGGCGTGGGGCCGATGACCTGGTCTCCGTCGCTCTGATGCCCATAACTTTTGATCCGTAAGGAGTTATGCGGACCACATCATACAGTTTGAAAGCTCTCTGGGAGCTCTACGACGAGGACATCAAGCATGCTCAGCTACGGCAATTTTCGGTACCCAAAATTGAACATTTTAATCAATTTTTGGCTACTTTTCTTCTTTTTGCTCTGTTTTTTCGTCTCGGGTCGTTTGTCGTGAGTTGCGAAAAGGACGAGAACCGAACTTGCGGAACATTAGGGGGCTCTATGACACGTCAATATCACGTCTTGTGGTGATGCTGCTTTGTTGAGCATATGGGCTGTCGATAAGCCCAATTGGCCTTTCGAATGGGCCATCTCTCTTGGCTGGGACTGTGAACCGTCAACACATAAGGGCTTTGCACCCTTAACATGACGGGTGCGATAATATACCAGCACTAATGCACTGGATCCCACCAAAAATCTGAAGTTAAGTGTACTTGGGCGAGAGTAGTACTAGGATGGGTGACCCCCTTGGGAAATCCTCGTGTTGTAGCCCCTTTTCATTTTTTTCCCCGTTTAGCCTTGTAAAGATACTTTATTCATCACATTTCTATTCTCGAGTCCCACAGTATCTTGGGCAAGACAACTTCGCTTCGCGTAGTGGCTGGGCCTGCATACTGAGGGCGTAGGGCCTGTGACCTAGTTTACGTCGATCCGGTGCCCATAACTTTTGATCTATAAGGAGTTATGTGGCGCATAACATATTATTGGAAAGCTCTCCAGGAGCTCTACAATGGGGGTAGCAAGCCTGCTCCGCTGTTCATGTTTTAAGTACCAAAAATCGAACGTTTTCTTCAGTTTTGTGCCACTTTTATGCTTTTTGCGCTATTTTTCCGTGCCAAGTGGTCCTTCGAGAGCCGTGAAAAGGACGAGAACCCAACTCGTTGAACATTACTGGACTCTGCAACGCGTCAATATCACATCTTTCGGTGATGCTACTTTGGTGAAGCAGATGGGCTGTCATTAAGCCCATTGGGCCTTTTGAATAGGTCGTCTCTCTTGGCTAGAACTATGAGCCACCAACACATAAGGGCTTTGTACCATCAACATGACGGGTACGATCATACCAGCACTAATGCACCAGATCCCAACAGAACTCCAAAGATAAGCGTGCTTGGGCCAGGTAGCACTAGGATAGGTGACCCCCTGGAAGTCCTCATGTTGCACCCCTTTTCATTTTTTTCCCCCGTTTAGCCTGGCCAAGTTACTTTATCCATGACATTTCTATTCTTGAGTCCCATGGTATATTGGGCAAGACAACTTCGCTTCGCATAGAGGTTAGGCCCGCAAACCGAGTGCGTAGGGCTTGTGACCTGGTCTCCGTCGCTCTGGTGCCCATAACTTTGGATCCATAAGGAGTTATGCGATGCACAACATACTATTGGAAAGTTCTCCGGGAGATCTACGATGGGGGCAGCAAGCCCGCTTGGCTGTGCCTATTTTCAGTACCCAAAATTGAATGTTTTCATCAATTTTGGGCCACTTTTCTTCTATTTGGGCTATTTTTTCATCCCAGGTCGTTCGTCGTGTATCGCAGAAAGGACGAGAACCCAACGCGTGGAACATTAGAGGGCTCCACTACGCATCGATACCACGTCTTCCGGTGATGCTGCTTTGTTGAAGCATATAGGCTATCGATAAGCCCATTGGGTCTATCTAATGAACCGTCTCTCTTGGCTGGGATTGTGAGCCGTCAACACATAAGGGCTTTGTACCATCAACATGACGGGTGCGAACATACCAGCACTAATGCATCGGATCCCATCAGAACTCCGAAGATAAGCATGCTTGGGTGAGAGTAGTACTAAGATAGGTGACCCCCTGGGAAGTCCTCGTGTTGCACCCCCTTTCATTTTTTTCCTCGTTTAGCCTTGCCATGTTGCTTTATCCAACACATTTCTATTCTCGAGTCCTACAGCATCTTGGGGAAGACAACTTCGCTTCGCGTAGAGGCTGGGCCAGCAAACCGAGGGCGTGGGGCTTGTGACCTGGTCTCCGTCGCTCCGATGCCCATAAATTTTGATCCGTAAAGAGTTATGCGGAGCACAACATACCGTTGGAAAGCTCTTCGGGAGATCTACGATGGGGGCAGCAAGCCCGCTTGGCTGTGCCTATTTTTAGTACCCAAAATTGAATGTTTTCATAAATTTTAGGCCACTTTTCTTCTATTTGGGCGGCTGCTTTTTCATCCCAAGTCGTTCGTCAAGAGTCGCAAAAAAGAAGAGAACCCAACGCGCAGAACATCAGAGGGCTCTGCAATGCATCGATATCACGTCTTGCGGTGATACTGTTTTGTTGAAGTAGATGTGCTGTCATTAAGCCCATTGGGCTTTTTGAATGGGTCATCTCTCTTGGTTGGGACTGTGAGCCGTCAACACATAAGAGCTTTCCATCATCAACTTGACGGGTACAATCATACCAGCACTAATGCACTGTATCCCATCAGAACTCCGAAGTTAAACGTGCTTGACGACAATAGTAGTAGGATGGGTGACCCTATGGGAAGTCCGCGTGTTGCCCCCCTTTTCATTTTTTTTCTCGTTTAGCCATGCTATGATGCTTTATCCATCACATTTCTATTATCGAGTCCCACGGCATCTTGGGCAAGATAACTTCGCTTCTCGTAGAGGCTGGGCCAGCAAACCGAGGGTGTGGGGCTTGTGACCTAGTCTCTGTCGCTCCGATGCCTATAACTTTTGATCGCTAAGGAGTTATGCTGCGCACAGCATACCATTGGAAAGCTCTCCGGGAGCTCTACGACTGGGGCAGAAAGCTTGCTCGGCTGCGCCTATTTTCAGTACCCAAAATTGAATGTTTCCATCAGTTTTGGGTCAACTTTCTATTTTTTACGTTGTTTTTTCATCCCAGGTCGTTCGTTGTGAGCCTCAAAAAGGACGAGATCCTAACTCAGTGAACATTAGAGGGCTTTGCAACCCGTCGATATCACGTCTTGCGGTGATGCTCATTTGTTGAAGCAGATGGGCTATCATTAAGCCCATTGGGCCTTTTGAATGGGTCGTCTCTCTTGGGTGGAACTATAAGCCGTCAACATATAAGGGCTTTGGACCATCAACATGACGGGTGCGATCATACCAGCACTAATGCATCGGATCTCATCAGAACTCCGAAGTTAAGCGTGCTTGGGAGAGAGTAGTACTAGGATGGGTGACCCCTTGGGTAGTCCTCGTGTTGTACCACCTTGTCATTTTTCTTCCCCGTTTAGCCTTGCCAAGATGCTTTATCCATCACATTTCTATTCTTGAGTCGCACGGCATCTGGGGCAACACAACTTCGCTTCACGTAGAGGCTGGGCCAGCTAACTGAGGGTGTGGGGCTTGTGACCTGGTCTATGTCGATCCGATGCCCATAACTTTCGATCTGTAAGGACTTATGTGTCGCACAACATACCGTTGGAAAGCTCTCCAAGAGCTCTACGATGGTTATGCCTATATTTGGTACCCAAAATCGAACATTTTCATTAGTTTTGGCCACTTTTCTTCCTTTTGAACTATTTTTTAGTGTCATGTCGTTCGTCGTGAGACGCGAAAAGGACGAGAACCCAACTCGTGGAACATTAGTGGGCTCTGAAATGCGTCGATATCATGTCTTGCTATGATGCTGCTTTGTTGAAGCAGATTGGCTGCCATTAAGCCCATTGGGCTTTTGGATTGGGTCGTCCCTCTTGGCTGGGACAGTGAGCCGTCAACAAATAAGGGCTTTGCACCATCAACATGACGAGTGCAATCATACCAGAACTAAAGCATCGGATCCTATCAAACTCCGAAGTTAAGCGTGCTTGGGTGGGATGAGTACTAGGATGGGTGACCCCTTGGGAAGTCCTCGTGTTGCACCCCTTTTCATTTTTTTCCCCCATTTAGCCTTGCCAAGATGCTTTATCCTTCAGATTTCTATTCTCGAGTCCCACGGCATCTTGGGCAAGACAACTTCGCTTTGCGTAGAGGCTGGGCCTGCAAACCGTCGGCGTAGGGCCTGTCACCATGTTTCTGTCGCTCCGGTGCCCATAGCTTTTGATCCGTAAGGAGTTATGCGGCGCACAGCATACCGTTGGAAAGCTCTCTGGGATCTCTACAACTAGGGCAACAAGCCAGCTTGGCTGGGCTTATTTTCGGTACCCAATATCGAACGTTTTCATCTATTTTAGGTCACTTTTCTACTTTTGCGTTATTTTTTCATTCTGGGTAGTTAATCGTGACCGCAAAAAGAACGAGAACCCAACTCGTGGAATATTAGGGAGCTCTGCAACGCGTTGATATCACGTCTTGCAGTGATGCTGCTTTGTTGAAGCATATGGGCTATCGATAAGCCCATTGGGCCTTTTGAATGGGTCATCTCTCTTGGCTGGGATTGTGAACCGTCAACACATAAGGGCTTTGCACCCTTCACATGACGGGTACGATCATACCAGCACTAATGTACCAGATTCCATCAGAAATCCAAAATTAAGTGTGCTTGGGCGAGAGTAGTACTAAGATGGGTGACCCCCTGGAAAGTCCTCGTGTTGTACCACCTTTTCATTTTTTTCCCTGTTTAGCCTTGCTAAGATGCTTTATCCATCACATTTCTATTCTCATGTCCCACGGCATCTTGGGCAAGACAACTTCGATTCACGTAGAGGCTGGGCCCACAAATCGAGGGCGTGGTGCTTGTGACATGGTCTCCGTCGCTCCGATGCCCATAACTTTTGATTCGTAAGGAGTTATGCAGCGCACAACATACCGTTGGAAAGCTCTTCGGGAGCTTTACGACTGGGAAAGCAAGCCTGCTCGGCTGCGCCTGTTTTCGGTAACCAAAATCGAACATTTTCATCAGTTTCGGGCCACTTATCTTCATTTTGTGCTATTTTTTTTAATCTCAGGTCGTTTGTTGTGAGCCACAAAAAGGACGAGAACCCAACTCGCGGAACATTAGGGGGCTCTACAACGCGTCGATATCACATCTAGCAGTGATGCTGTTTTGTTAAAGCATATGGGCTGTCGATAAGCCCATTGGGCCTTTTGTGTCATGCCCCGACCTGACCCCGCAAAAGGCCAAGCCCGGACCCGACACACGGACGGAGTCTCCTCTGTACCATGGACGATCCGAAAACCCTACATTCAACATAATACTCGCGAAAACCACAATAATTATTGGAATCAAGTCAACTTTCTTTTAGAAATCATACATCTTCTCATTAACAACTTTGCAAACCAAAGATGCCATGCATACTACACAAGTATTCGTGCCACTAAGCAGTTAAACCATTAGCATGCAGTTCTTACTTGTCAAGTGAGTATATCTTTACAACTTTTACAACATAAGACCATAGAGGCCTCGAAATAGAAACTACATACAATGCTACAAGCCTCAAAATGAAGCGTCAACCAAGCAATATACACATCAAGCATGGCTCGCACAAAAGACTGGCAACCAACCACCAGCTAAGCAAAGAAAGTGCTATTAAGGAAACACCTCCACTTGCTCCTTCTCCTCAATTACCTCAATAGGATCTGCTTCAACTACTCCTATAAAAAATAGTACATAAAGGAATTAGCAAAAACTATTGCTCAGCGAGGGCAATTGTTCTCAAGGACGGAGGTGAGAGGAGAATGCAATGCAAATAGTCAAGCAGATCAATCAATCATCATATAGCGATTCAAGCAAAGCCAACAATAAATCAAGACAAGCACTAAAGCTATAACCAATCAATTAAAGGATACAATTCACTTTCCACGAGCAACTCTCAATCACAAATTCGATGATGACGAGCCGGCTCAACCACTTTATACCTTCAGTTTGGAATACCCCGGAAGTATCCAATCAATTCTACGACCCAAATCTTCCTGGGAGGCAACCCAAGCAAGAAAGGGAATAGGACACGGAGCTAGGGCAACCAACACTGGCAACCCGAGGCTACTCAAAGAGGCCCATCACGCCGCCCCTGACATTATGAATGCAATACAATATACAATGCAACAATCGAACAATCAAGCAGTAAAGCCACACGTGGGAAATAACAAAGTAGGTCACTCTCGCACGCAATAGCAACAGTTGATAAACATTTCAATCATAATCAACTTTAACAAGCATAACAAGAAATATTAAGCATTCTTTAGGCATTACACTATGAAAACAAACAAAATCACAAAATGACCTCAACTTTCAAAACACTACTACTTTCAAACGAGCCACGAGTTTTGGAAACCAACTTCACCAATCCTCCTAGGTCACCATAAGGCACGTCTAAAGACCCCGAAACCCTACTTTACCCTACAATTCCCGCAAAGCCCCGATTTCTCCCTTTGCTCATTTGAACTATAGCTACCCTAACCAAACATCCAACCAATGCCATAACCACACCAAAAGTGCTTCCATGGCCTCCCGAGACAACGCCATCATGCAAAACGAGGAAACGCTAAACTCGACCTAAATGACCCCAACATGCACTAAGCCATTGTTCTCCGTTTTTTCATTACACAATCCAATTTAACCATACATTTAGGCATTCTAGCATATCTAGCACCCTCCTACATCAAAAGAATGCAAAACGAAGCAACTTTAACGTAACGAGGGTTTACTATTCATATTTTACTATTTCATTAGCATTTAAAATTGCAATTGCTATATTCAACCGTAGAAAATGCTAAAAGTCTACAAATACATGTTCTACAATTGTCAAGGAACATTCTTTAAGCATCAAAACAATTAAAATAACAATCTACGGCTAAAACCCAAAAATTAAAGTTTATATATCAAACATTCAAATGCGCAAATAAACATGCTTCCCTTACCTTAGACGCTAGGAAAACCACGCTGGAAGCCTCGGACACAACCCCATGCAAGCTCACGCGAAGATTTGAAGATTTGAAAGTTGAAATCTTTTTTTTTCTCTCCTCTAAGTTTCGGCCCTTGCTTCTTTTTTTAAGCTTTTGTTTGTTTTATTTTTGCTATTAAAAGGTTATAAAAGATGACAAGCTAGTCAACTAGTCAAAGCCTTGGTCAAACTAATTAAAAATTGATCAAATAAGCTTACTTTAGGCATTTTAAGGTTAAAACAACTAATGCAGTTATATTTCTAGTCAACAACAACAAAACACTAAAATTAAAACACTAATTACTAGTTTTCACTATTTGCTGAGGACTAGAAAACATGCTCTAACTATCACTCTCGAAATGCAATGCACTTTGTGACGACAAAGAAATAACAATTAAATTTCAAAGAACTTAAAAAAATATAATTTTCAGAAAAATAAACAAGAAAATTCCACATTCCGGGCTCGGGTATTACATTTTGAATGGGCCGTCTCTCTTGGCTGGGACTGTGAACCGTCAACACATAAGGGCTTTGCACCCTCAACATGACAGGTGCGATCATAGTAGCACTAATGCACTAGATCCCATCAGAACTCCGAAGATAAGCGTACTTGGGCGAGAGTAGTACTAGGATGGGTGACCCCTTGGGAAGTCCTTGTGTTACACCCCATTTCATTTTTTTCCTAGTTCAGCCATGCCATGATGCTTTATCCATCATATTTCTATTCTCGAGTCCCACATCATCTTGGGTAAGACAACTTCGTTTCGCGTAAAGGCTAGGCCCGCAAACTGAGGGCGTGGGACTTGTGACCTGGTCTCCGTCGCTCCGATGCCCATAATTTTTGATCTGTAGGGAGTTATGTGGAGCACAACATACCGTTGGAAAGCTCTCCGAGAGATCTACGACGGGGATAGCAAGCCTATTTGGCTGCGCCTATTTTCGGTACCCAAAATTAAATGTTTCCATTAGTTTTTGGCTACTTTTCTTTTTTTTTTGTGCTATTTTTTCGTCTAGGGTTGTTCGTCGTGAGCCGCGAAAAGGACGAGAACCAAACTTGCGAAACATTAAAGGGCTCTGCGATACATCGATAACACGTCTTGTGGTGATGCTGCTTTGTTGAAGCATATGGGTTGTCGATAAGCCCAGTTGGCCTTTTGAATGGGTCATCTCTCTTGGCTGGGACTGTGAACCGTCAACACATAAGGGCTTTGCACCCTCAATATGATGGGTGCGATAATATACCAGCACTAATGCACTGGATCCCATCAGAAATCTAAAGTTAAGTGTGCTTGGGCAAGAGTAGTACAAGGATAGGTGACCCCTTTGGGAAGTACTCGTGTTGTACACCCTTTTTATATTTTTTCCCCGTTTAGCCTTGCAAGATAACTTCGCTTCGCGTAGTGGCTGGGCCCGCATACCGAGGGCGTAGGGCCTGTGACCTGGTTTACGTTGATCTGGTACCCATAACTTTTGATCCGTAAGGAGTTATGCAGCGCACAACATATCATTGGATAGCTCTCCGGGTGCTCTACGATGGGGGTAGCATGCCTGCTTCGCTGTGCTTGTTTTAGGTACCCAAAACCGAACGTTTTCTTCAGTTTCGTGAAACTTTTCTGCTTTTTGCATTATTTTTTCTTGCTGGGTCGTTCATCGAGAGTCGCGAAAAGGACGAGAACCCAACTCGTGGAACATTAGTTGGCTCTGCATCGCGTCAATATCACGTCTTCCGGTTATGCTACTTTGTTGAAGCAGATGGGTTGTCATTAAGCCCATTAGGCCTTTTGAATAGGTCGTCTCTCTTGGCTGGAACTGTGAGCCGTCAATACATAAGGGCTTTGCATCATCAACATGACGAGTGCGATCATACCAGCACGAATGCACCGGATCCCAACAGAACTCCGAAGATAAGCGTGCTTAGGCGAGGTAGCACTAGGATGGGTGACCCCTTGGGAATTCCTCATGTTGCGCCCATTTTCATTTTTTTCCCCCGTTTAGCCTTGCCAAGATACTTTTTCCATAACATTTCTATTCTTGAGTCTCATGGCATCTTGAGCAAGACAACTTCACTTCGCGTAGAGGCTAGGCCCGCAAACCGAGGGCGTGAGGCCTATGACTTGGTCTCCCTCGCTCCGGTGCCCATAACTTTTGATCTATGAGGAGTAATGCGGCGCACAACATACTGTTGGAAAGCTCTCCAGGAGCTCTACGACGGGGTAGCAAGCTTGCTCGGTTGTGCCTATTTTTAGTCTCCAAAATCAAAAGTTGTCATCAATTTTGGGGCACTTTTCGTCTTTTTACAATGTTTATTCATCTCGGATCGTTCGTCGTGAGTCATAAACAGGACGAGAACCCAACGCGCGGATCATTAGAGTGCTCTACAACGCGTCTATATCACGTCTTGCGGTGATGCTACGTTGTTGAAGCAGATGGGCAGTCATTAAGCCCATTGAGCGTTTTAAATGGGCCGTCTCCCTTGCCTGGGACTGTGAGCCATCAACACATAAGGGCTTTGCACCATCAACATGACGGGTGCGATCATACCAGCACTAATGCACTGGATCCCATTAGAACTCCCAAGTTAAGAGTAGTACTAGGATGGGTGACACACTAGGAAGTCCTCGTGTTGCACTCCTTTCCATTTTTTTTCCCCGTTTATCATTGCCAAGATGCTTTATCCTTCACATTTCTATTCTCGAGTCCTACGACATCTTGGACAAGACAACTTGGCTTCAGGTAGATGCTGGTCCCGCTAACCAAGGGCGTAGGGGCTATAACCTTGTCTCCATCGCTCCGGTGCCCATAACTTTTGATTTGTAAGGAATTATGCGGCGCACAGTATACCATTGGAAAGCTCTCCGGGTGCTCTACGACGGGAGTAGCATACCTGCTCGGCTGTGCCTATTTTCAGTCCCCAAAATCAAAAGTTTTCATCATTTTTGGGCCATTTTTCTTCTTTTTGCAATGTTTATTCATCCCGGATCGTTTGTCGTGAGTCGCGAAAAAGACGAGAACCCAACGCGCAGAACATCAGAGTGCTCTGCAATGCGTCTATATAACGTCCTGCGGTGATGCTACTTTGTTGAAGCAGATGGGCAGTCATTAAGCCCATTGGGCCTTTTAAATAGGACGTCTCCCTTGGCTGGGACTGTGAGCTGTCAACACATAAGGGCTTTGCACCATCAACATGACGGGTGCAATAATACCAGTACTAATGCACCGGATCCCATTAGAACTCCGAAGTTCAGCGTGCTTGGGCGAGAGTAGTACTAGGATGGGTGACCCCTTGGGAAGTCCTCGTGTTGCACCCCTTTTCATTTTTTTCCCCGTTTAGCATTGCCAAGATGCTTTATCCTTCACATTTCTATTCTCGACTCCTACGACATCTTGGACAAGAAAACTTGGCTTCGGGTAGATGCTGGTCCCGCTAACCGAGGGCGTAGGGCCTATGACCTTGTCTCCATCGCTCCGGTGCCCATAACTTTTGATCTGTAAGGAATTATGCGGCGCACAGCATACCATTGGAAAGCTCTTCGGGAGCTCTACGACGAGGGTAGCTAGCCTTCTCGGCTATGCCTAATTTCAGTCCCCAAAATTGAACATTTTTATCAATTTTGGGCCATTTTTCTTTTTTTTTGCAATGTTTTTTCATCCCGGGTCGTTTGTCGTTAGTCGCGAAAAGGATAAGAACCCAACACGCGGAACATTACAAGGCTCTGCAATGCGTCTATATCACGTCTTGCAGTGATGCTACTTTGTTAAAGCAGATGAGCTGTCATTAAGCCCATTGGGCCTTTTGAATGGGCCGTCTCTCTTGGCTGGGACTGCGAACCGTCAACACATAAGGGCTTTGCACCCTCCACATGATGGGTGCGATCATACCAGCACTAATGCACCGGATCCCATTAGAAATCCAAAGTTAAGCATGCTTGGGCGAGAGTAGTACTAGGATGGGTGACCCCTTGGGAAGTCCTTGTGTTGCACTCCCTTTTCATTTTTTTTTTCCCGTTTAGCCTTGCCAAGATGGTTTATCCATCACATTTCTATTCTCGTGTGCCACGTCTTCTTGGGCAAGATAACTTCGATTCGCGTAGAGGCTGGGCCCGCAAATCGAGGGCGTGGGGTTTGTGACATAGTCTCCGTCGCTCCGATGCCATAACTTTTGATCCGTATAGAGTTATGCAGCGCATAGCATACCGTTGGAAAGCTCATCGGGAGCTCTACGATTCGGAAAGCAAGCCTACTCGGCTGCGCCTATTTTCAGTAAACAAAATCAAATGTACTCATCAGTTTTAGGCCACTTATCTTTCTTTTGCATTGCTTTTTCATCTCGGGTCGTTCGTCGTGAGCCGCAAAAAGGACGAGAACACAACTCACCGAACATTAGAGGGCTCAGCAACGCATCGATATCACATCTTGCGGTGATGCTGCTTTGTTGAAGCATATGGGCTGTCGATAAACCCATTGGGCCTTTTGAATTGGTCGTCACTCTTGGCTGAGACTGTGAACCATCAACACATAAGGGCTTTGCACCCTCAACTTGACAGGTACGATCATACCAGTACTAATGCACTGGATCCCATTAGAACTCCAAAGATACGCGTGCTTAGGCGATAGTAGTATTGGGATGGGTGACCCCTTGAGAAGTCCTCGTGTTGCAACCCCTTTCATTTTTTTTCCTCGTTTAGCCTTGCCATGATGCTTTATCCATCACATTTTTATTCTCGAGTCCCACAGTATCTTGGGCAAGACAACTTCGCTTCGAGTAGAGGCTGGGCCCCCAAACAGAGGGCGTGGGGCTTGTGACCTGGTCTCCGTCGCTCCGATGTCTATAACTTTTTTTCCATAAGGAGTTATGCGAGGTACATCATACAGTTGTAAAGCTCTCCGGGAGCTCTACGACGGTGACAGCAAGCTTGCTCGGCTGCGCCGATTTTCGGTGCCAAAAATCGAATGTTAAATTTTTGGCTACATTTCTTCTTTTTGCACTGTTTTTTCATCTAGGGTCATTCGTCGTGAACCGCAAAAAGAACGAGAACCAAACTTGGGGAACATTAGGGGGCCCTACAACACGTCGATATCACGTCTTGCGGTAATGCTGCTTTGTTGAAGCATATGGGATGTCGATAAGCCCAGTTGGCCTTTTGAATGGGTCGTCTCTCTTGGCTGGGATTGTGAACCGTCAACACATAAGGGCTTTGCACCCTAAACATGATGGATGCGATAATATACCAGCACTAATGCACTGGATCCCAATCGAAATATGAAGTTAAGTGTGCTTGGGCGAGAGTAGTACTAGGATGGGTGACCCCCTTGGGAATTCCTCGTGTTGCACTCCCTTTTCATTTTTTCCCTATTTAGCCTTGCAAAGATGCTTTATTCATCACATTTCTATTCTCGAGTCCCACAGCATCTTAGGCAAGACAACTTGACTTCGCGTAGTGGCTGGGCTCGCATACCGAGGGCGTGGGGCCTGTGACCTGGTTTACGTCGATCTGGTGCCCATAACGTTTGATCCGTAAGGAGTTATGTGGCGCACAACATATCATTGGAAAGCTCTTCGGGAGCTCTATGACGGGGGAAACAAGCCTGCTCCTCTGTGCCTGTTTTAGTTACCCAAAATCGAACATTTTCTTCTTCAATTTCATGCCTCTTTTCTGCTTTTTACGCTATTTTTTCGTGCCAAGTAGTTCGTCGAGAGCCACAAAAAGGACGAGAACCCAACTCGTGGAACATTAGTGGGCTCTGCAACGCGTCAATATCACATCTTGCAGTGATGCTACTTTGTTGAAGCAAATGGGCTGTCATTAAGCCCATTAGGCCTTTTGAATAGGTCGTCTCTCTTGGCTGGAATAGTGAGCCGTCAACACATAAGGGCTTTGCACCATCAACATGACGGGTGTGATCATACCAGCACTAATGCACCGAATCCCAACAGAACTCTGAAGATAAGCGGGCTTGGGCGAGGTTACACTAGGATGGGTGACTGTGATAACCCGAACCCGGCATGCATTTAATAGCATTTGACTACATTAAATTAAATGTTTAATTAGTTAAATCAACCAATTTGCACTATTCTAATATTTCTCTTGGAAGCATTTAGCAATTGTATATTGAATAATTAAAAGATTATTATCTATTTCTATTAATTATAGTAATTGAATTTATTTTCTTGTATTTAATTAAGTGTCATCTTAAATGTTAATATTTAATTGCACTTGATTACATGTTTATATTTACTTGTTAATTCGTATTTTGGCATTAACTTCATAATTCTTTAAAATATTCTAGAAATAGTTAAATTAATTATTTTAAATGTATATTGATTATTTTGATTGATTTGATTATTTTAATAATCGGTTTTAATTGTCTTGCATTAAAATCACTCAGTTTTCAAATAAATGAGAAAACTAACTCCGAGCCGGAGTGATTTTTCAACTATTCTACTATTCTACTTTTCAAAATTATAGTTTTCTATTATTGCTCATCACTTTATCGGAGATCATTTATTGACCGTTCGATCGTAGCATTTCGAAAATGAGAGTTAGAGAAATATTCTTCAGACTTAGTGAAAAAATGTTTTTAGCTTAATTTAGCTAATTTTAGTTGGTTTTCATTAAAATTGCATTACTTTAACTTGAATTAGATTAAATGGCATCAAAATAAGCTAGTTTGACCATTTTTAACTTGAATTTGACCTTGTCTTTTTACAATTTTGCCCTTGTCACCTTATAAATTAAAAAACAAGGCAAAAATGACTCAAAACAAAACCACAAATGACCCTTGTGTCCCCCCACCCTAGCCGAAACCTTTCAAGAGAAAAAAAATATTTTTCTTGCATTTTCTTCTACAATTGTGCGTGGAATTGCTCGGGGGTCGTGGCTCGGGTCCTTTCGGGTCTTGGTCTTCAATCTCTGTGAGGGTTTTCACGCTTTTGTGCATATTATATGAAATTTGATTTTTGATTCAAATTTTTAGATTTGATATTTAATGCATTATAATGCCTGAAATTGATTGAAAATGCTTCTTTAGGGTTCGTAGAGCATTGCTTGATAGTTATTTAGCAATTTTTACGATTGAAATTGCGTATTTGAAATTGGGGAAGAATAATGAATAGTGAATTATGAATAGTAAATCCTAGAATTTCGGATTTCGATCCAAATTGCGTTTGCTTGATTTGGATAGGTGCCATTAGTGATAGAAAGATAAAATGTGCGATAAAAATGGATCGGCCTTTGTTAAAATTGGAAATTAGACAAAGAAACGTAAAGAGGCCGTTTGACCAAAAGTTGATCGTGCTCGAATTGAGTGGGGGGTTTCGTAATTGAGGGTATGGAAGCACTTTTGGTGCTATTGTGGCATTGATTGAATGACCGGTTAGTATAGTTGTAGTTCAAACGCAGTAGGTGGACTTTCGGGTCTCGGGTGAGAAAGTGAAGTTTAGTGACATAGAAACGTGCCTTGTAGTGCCTGAGTGAATGTAGTGAAATTGGTTTCCTAATCCCGTAGCTCGTTTGCTCGTAATTGCCTTTGGAAGTTAGGGATTGAATAGTGATATTTGTCGTTTTCGTGTTTGAACTGCTGTTACTTGTTTAATTGGTGTTATTGTTGCTATTAAAGATAGTTATGCTTTAAAAGTTAATTGAATGCTAGTATTAGTTGTAAATGCTTGATATCTCGTTTATCTCCTATAATCTGTATTGTTGTGCTATCGCTCGTTATCGCCTTGTGTCGTGTCTTGCATTGCATAGTGTCAGGCGCGTGAGTGATAGGCCTCTCTGGGTAGTCTCGGGCTGCCAGTGTTGGTTGCTCTAACTCCGTGTCCTATTCCCTTTTCTCGCTTGGGTTGCCTCCTAGGGAGATTTGGGTCATAGAATTGATGGTTACTCCCGGGGTATTCCAAACTGAAGTTATAAGGTGGTTGCGTGCTTATTGTCATCGTTGTCAACATCAAGCTCGAGATTGATGTATCGCTCGTGAAATGGTACATTGCTTGTATGAGTGAACCATAGCCTTCAGAGTGTGGTATAGCTTTGAATGGCTGTGTTAATGCTTTCAGTAATTGCTTATTGTATTGATTGTTTGTCTTGATTGCTTACTTATCAGTTATATTGCTTAACTGTCTTATTTGCATTGCACGACTTTCTTTCTCTCCAATTCAATATCTGTCTCGCCCTCACTGAGTATACGTGTTGAGTATACTTACTCCTCACCACCACATTTCAGGAAATATCATGTTAGTTGAATAGTTCGTGATTACGTGAAAGTTCGTGCTTGAAGAGTTGCCTTGCGTGCTATGTGGCTTGAGTTGACAAAAATGCAAAGATGTATGTTCGTATGTTGTATGTATTTATTGTTAAAAAGAATGTAACCTAAATTTAGTTAAGTACTTGAGGTAGATTGATAAGCTAGTTTATGTATCCAGATAGAATAGTTAACCTTAATGTATGTTTGTAATGCCCAAAGAAAAAGAGTTAGAATGGTCAAATGGTCTAATTTATGTAATGGGTTAGTGTAGTTTAATTACCTAGCATGAATGTTCTTGTCAAAGATGAAAAGAGATAGGTTAGCTTTTAAATTGGAAATGTATGTATACTTGCTGAGTTTAATTGTTGAGAACCGAGGCTCGGATGGCCTTGAAGTGGTTGAATGTTTGGACATGGTATTGGTCCACTTATATGCTGTCGCAGGTTGCATTTTTGCCTAGAAATAGGGGAGACTCCGTCCGTTTTTTCGTAAAATTTTGCCCGGGTTTGGAATTGGGTTGTGATTAAATTGATAGATAGAACCTCCGGTCTTGAGAGGGATCGGGGTGTTACAAGTGGTATCAGAGCTTGTTTAGCTCATAAGCCGGGACAGGGTCCTCGGTCTGGTGGGTAGTGATCCCTGAATGTGTGCTTGTTAAGTGTGTCTTGAAAGTGTATGCTTGTATGTGAGGTTGTGTGTCTTAAATTGAAAGTGTGCTCCTATGTGATATAGTTATGTGTTATGTGTTAAATGTTTTTTCAAGTAAAGTGAAATGTCTAGTTGTCTATCGAATTGACTTATTGAATTGGCATCGTGAATCGAATCGACCTCGTGAATTGTTATTTTCTTGAAGTATTGCTTGTAATGTATGTATTGAAATGTCTTGAATTGGTTATGCTGTGATTTGAATTGATTATGTCGTGCTTGAGTGACTTTGTTGAATAAACTCTTTTGTCAACTTGCTTGCATAATAGTTTAAGGCATGTGTATAAATGTGATATCTTGGCATTCATACATGTCCCGTGGAAATGGTAAGTAAGCCCTCTTTCTCCCCTAAAGAGAAGTGGTTAGTAGCAGGCCCTCCAAGTTATGTGAATTGACAGGAATGAGCAATGCTTAACTAGGCCTTTATTTGGAAGTTGACATTTATAGCTGGAGTTTGTTTATCGGGGTTCCTTGAAGGTTATCTTCTATGCTTTGTGCAAAATGACTTCCTTTGGAGTTCTACATGATTATTCTTTGGAGCATTTTCTTAAATGTCTTCTTGATTGGGCATTCATCGGGTATTTTTATATTGGCATTTCGTGGGAGACTTGGTTGGGATTTTAATCAACCTTTGGTGTTCTTTTTGCATTCATATGGGGAAACTTTGATTTGAGTCTGCTTACAATGATCAGTTTTGTGTGAGGCGTACTACTTTGGTATTCCTTGTGGACATTTCTCAGTGGATTTGGCAATCGGAGCTGTTGTTGGACTTGCTGCATAATATTGTCTACAATATCTTTGCTCTAGTCTTTCTTGATATTTTATCGGCAATCGTGATTGGAATTCTTCAATAGTATATGGTGCACCTGCACGGCATTTCCTCTGGTATTTTACCCAATATTCGGTAGCAGTATTATTTTGGGGAAATCTACTTGGCTATTCAGCTTGGTGTTCATTCATGGACTTTTGATAATTATATATATGTTGACGTACATTATGGATTCCCTATTCAGATGCTTCTTGAGCTATATATTTTGAAAGACTTCCTTGAAACCTTTGTAATATGATTGACTGGATTTCTTGTCTGGAGTCTTCCTGAGTAGTACTTGGGATTCTTGTTTAGACTCTGCTTCAGATTGTTTATTGGTATGTTCTCGGTACTTTTAGTTGGGATTCTATTATGGCATTCATGTCTAGTAAGATTTTTATTTGGAGATCTATTTGGTATTCTCTAGAGCCTTTATTTGGCTTCTTGCTTGGGAATTCTCGGGCAGTAATAGTTGAACTTCTACTAGAGATTCGTGTGTGGGGTATTTTTCTTATCGTTATTGTACGGTATTAATGACATCTACAGTATCTTTGCCTTAGTCTTTATTGGTATTATCTCGGCGCTCTTGGTTGGAATTTTATTCTTCTTCGATATTCATGTCAACGGGATTCTTCAACCGATGAAGATTAGTCAGAATTGGATTTCAGATGATGCTAAATTCTATTGGAAGAAGAATTGCGAGGACACAATTGTTTTAAGGAGGGAAGGATGTGATAACCCGAACCCGGCATGCAATTAATAGCATTTGACTGCATTAAATTTAATGTCTAATTAGTTAAATCAACCAATTTGCACTATTCTAATATTTCTCTTGGAAGCATTTAGTAATTGTATATTGAATAATTAAAAGATTATTATCTATTTCTATTAATTATAGTAATTGAATTTATTCTCTTGTATTTAATTAAGTGTCATCTTAAATGTTAATATAAAATTGCACTTGATTACATGTTTATATTTACTTGTTCATTCGTATTTTGGCATTAACTTCATAATTCTTTAAAATATTCTAGAAATAGTTAAATTAATTATTTTAAATGTATATTCATTATTTTGATTGATTTGATTATTTTAATAATCGGTTTTAATTGTCTTGCATTAAAATTACTCGGTTTTCAAATAAATGAGAAAAGTAACTCTGAGCCAGAGTGATTTTTCAACTATTCTACTATTCTACTTTTCAAAATTGTAGTTTTCTATTATTGCTCATCGCTTTATCGGCGATCATTTATTGACCGTTTGATCGTAGCATTTCGAAAATGAGAGTGAGAGAAATATTCTTCGGACTTAGTGAAAAAATGTTTTTAGCTTAATTTAGCTAATTTTAGTTGGTTTTCATTAAAATTGCATTGCTTTAACTTGAATTAGATTAAATGGCATCAAAATAAGCTAGTTTGACCATTTTTAACTTGAATTTGACCTTGTCTTTTTACAATTTTTCCCTTGTCACCTTATAAATTAAAAAATAAGGCAAAAATGACTCAAAACAAAACCACAAATGACCCTTGTGTCCCTCCCCCCCCCCCCCCATGGCCGAAACCTTTCAAGAGAAAAAAAAATATTTTGCTTGCATTTTCTTCTACAATTGTGCGTGGAATTGCTCGGGGGTCGTGGCTCGGGTCCTTGCGGGTCTTGGTCTTCAATCTCTATTAGGGTTTTCACGCTTTTGTGCATATTATATGAAATTTGATTTTTGATTCAAATTTTTAGATTTGATATTTAATGCGTTATAATGCCTGAAATTGATTGAAAATGCTTCTTTAGGGTTCGTAGAGCATTGCTTGATAGTTATTTAGCAAATTTTACGGTTGAAACTGCGTATTTGAAATTGGAGAAGAATAATGAATAGTGAATTATGAATAGTAAACCCTAGAATTTCGGATTTCGATCCGAATTGCGATTGCTTGATTTGGATAGGTGCCATTAGTGATAGAAAGATAAAATGTGCGATAAAAATGGATCGGCCTTTGTTAAAATTGGAAATTAGACAAAGAAACGTAAAAGGGCCATTTGACCAAAAGTTGACCGTGCTCGAATTGAGTGGGGGGTTTTGCAATTGAGGGTATGGAAGCACTTTTGGCGTTGTTATGGCGTTGATTGAATGACCGGTTAGCATAGCTGTAGTTCAAACGCAGTAGGTGGACTTTCGGGTCTCGGGTGAGAAAGTGAAGTTTAGTGACATAGAAACGTGCCTTGTAGTGCCTGAGTGAATGTAGCGAAATTGGTTTCCTAATCCCGTAGCTCGTTTGCTCGTAATTGCCTTTGGAAGTTAGGGATTGAATAGTGATATTTGTCGTTTTCGTGTTTGAACTGCTGTTACTTGTTTAATTGGTGTTATTGTTGCTATTAAAGATAGTTATGCTTTAAAAGTTAATTGAATGCTAGTATTAGTTGTAAATGCTTGATATCTCGTTTATCTCCTATAATCTGTATTGTTGTGTTATCGCCTTGTGTCGTGTCTTGCATTGCATAGTGTCGGGCGCTTGAGTGATGGGCCTCTCTGGGTAGTCTCGGGCTGCCAGTGTTGGTTGCTCTAGCTCCGTGTCCTATTCCCTTTTCTCACTTGGGTTGCATCCCAGGGAGATTTGGGTCGTAGAATTGATGGTTATTCCCAGGGTATTCCAAACTGAAGTTATAAGGTGGTTGCGTGCTTATTGTCATCGTTGTCAACATCAAGCTCGAGATTGATGTATCGCTCGTGAAATGGTACATTGCTCGTATGAGTGAACCATAGCCTTCAGAGTGTGGTATAGCTTTGAATGGTTGTGTTAATGCTTTCAGTAATTGCTTGTATTGATTGTTTGTCTTGATTGCTTACTTATCAGTTATATTGGTTAACTGTCTTATTTGCATTGCACAACTTTCTTTCTCTCTAATTCGATATCTGTCTCGCCCTCACTGAGTATACGTGTTGAGTATACTCACTCCTCACCACCACATTTCAGGAAATATCATGTTAGCTGAAAAGTTCGTGATTACGTGAAAGTTCGTGCTTGAAGAGTTGCCTTGCGTACTATGTGGCTTAAGTTGACAAAAATGCAAAGATGTATGTTCATATGTTGTATGTATTTATTGTTATAAAGAATGTAACCTAAATTTAGTTAAGTACTTGAGGTAGATTGATAAGCTAGTTTATGTATCCAGATAGAATAGTTAACCTTAATGTATGTTTGTAATGCCCAAAGGAAAAGAATTAGAATGGTAAGATGGTCTAATTTATGTAATGGGTTAGTGTAGTTTAATTGCCTAGCATGAATGTTCTTGTCAAAGATGAAAAGAGGTAGGTTAGCTTTTAAATTGGAAATGTATGTATACTTGCTGAGTTTAATTGTTGAGAACCGAGGCTCGGATGGCCTTGAGGTGGTTGAATGTTTGGACATGGTATTGGTCCACTTATATGCTGTCGCATGTTGCATTTTTGCCTAGAAACAGGGGAGACTCCGTCCGTTTTTCCCTAAAATTTTGCCCGGGTTTGGAATTGGGTTGTGATTAGATTGACAGATAGAACCTCCGATCTCGAGAGGGATCGGGGTGTTACAGTGACCCCTTGGGAAGTCCTCATGTTGCACCCATTTTCATTTTTTTTTACCGTTTAGCCTTGCCAAAATACTTTATCTATCACATTTCTATTCTCGAGTCCCACGGCATCTTGGGCAAGACAACTTCACTTCGCGTAGAGGCTGGGCCCGCAAACCTATGGCGTGAGGCCTGTGACCTGGTCTCCGTCGCTCCGGTGCCCATAACTTTTGATCCATAAGGAGTTTGCGGCCCACAGCATACCGTTGAAAAGCTCTCTGGGAGATCTACGATGGAGGCAGCAAGCCCGCTTGGCTATGCCTGTTTTTAGTACACAAAATTGAATGTTTTCATCAGTTTTGGGCCACTTTTCTTCTATTTGGGATATTTTTTCATCACAGGTCGTTCGTCGTGAGTCGTGAAATGGGCGAGAACCCAACACGCAGAACATTAGAGGGCTCTACTACGCGTCGATATCACGTCTTGCGGTGATGCTGCTTTGTTGAAGTAGATGGGCTGTCATTAAGCCCATTGGGCCTTTTGAATGGGTCGTCTCTCTTGGTTGGGACTGTGAGCCGTCAACACATATGGTGTTTGCACCATCAACTTGATAGGTTCGATCATACTAGCACAAATGCACCGCATCCCATCAGAACTCTAAAGTTAAGCGTGCTTGGGCGAGAGTAGTACTAGGATGGGTGACCCTATGGGAAGTCCTCGTGTTGCCTCTCTTTTCATTTTTTTCCCTGTTTAGCCATGCCATGTTGCTTTATCCATCACATTCCTATTCTCGAGTCCCATGGCATCTTGGGCAAGACAACTTCGCTTCGAGTAGAGGCTGAGCCTGCAAATCAAGGGTGTTGGGCTTGTGACTTGGTCTCTATCGCTCCGGTGGCCATAACTTTTGATCCCTAAGGAGTTATGCAGCGCACAATGTACCGTTTGAAAGCTCTCCGAGAGCTCTACGACAAGGGGAGCCAGATTGCTAGGCTGCGCCTATTTTCGTTACCCAAAATTGAATGTTTTCATCAATTTTGGGCCACTTTTCTTCTTTTTGCGTAGCTTTTTCATCCCGGGTCATTTTTCGTGAGCCTAAAAAAGGACGAGAACCCAACTCGGGGAAAATTAGATGGCTCTGCAACCCGTCGATATTATGTCTTGTGGTGATGCTCATTTGTTGAAGCAGATGGACTGTCATTAAGCCTATTGGGCCTTTTGAATGGGTCGTCTCTCTTGGGTAGGACTGTGAGCCGTCGACATATAAGGGATTTGCATCATCAACATGACAGGTGCGATCATACCAGCACTAATGCACCAGATCCCATCAGAACTTCGAAGTTAAGCGTGCTTGGGAGAGAGTAGTACTAGGATGGGTGACCCTTTAGAAAGTCCTCGTGTTGCACCCCCTTTTCCTTTTTTTCCACGTTTAGCCTTGCCAATATGCTTTATCCATCACATTTCTATTCTCGAGTCCCACCACATCTTGGGCAAGACAACTTTGCTTCACGTAGAGGCTGGGCACACTAACCGAGGGCGTGGGGCCTGTGACCTGGTCTTCGTCGATCCGGTGTCCATAACTTTCGATCCGTAAAGAGTTCGCACAACATACCGTTGGAAAGCTCTCCCAGAGCTCTACGGGGGCAGCAAGCCTGCTCGGTTGTGCCTATTTTTGGTACTGAAAATCAAGCATTTTCATCAGTTCTGGCCACTTTTCTTCTTTTTGAACTATTTTTTAGTGCCGGGTCATTCATCGTGAGACGCGAAAAAGACGAGAACCCAACTCGTTGAACATTAGTGGGCTTTGAAACGCATCGATATAAACTCTGTCTGTGATGTTGCTTTGTTGAAGCAGATTGGCTGTCATTAAGCCCATTGGGCCTTTGGATTGGTCTATCTCTCTTGGCTGGGACTGTGAGCCGTCAACACATAAGGGCTTCGCACCATCAACATAACTGGTGCGATCATACCTGCATTAAAGCACCGGATCCTATCAGAACTCCGAAGTTAAGCGTGCTTGGGCGAGAGGAGTACTAGGATGGGTGACCCCCTAGGAAGTCCTCGTGTTGCACCCCTTTTCATTTTTTTCCCTATTTAGCCTTACCAAGATGCTTTATCCATCACATTTCTATTCTGGAGTCCCACTGCATCTTGGGCAAGACAACTTCGCTTCACGTAGAGTTTGGGCCTGTAAACCGAGGGCTTGGGGCCTATGACTTGGTCTCCGTTGCTCCGGTGCCCATAACTTTTGATCCATAAGGAGTTATGTGGTGTATAGTATACGGTTGGAAAGTTCTCCGAGAGCTCTACGACGGGGGCAACAAGCCTGCTAGGCTGTGCTTGTTTTTTCTACCCAAAATTGAATGTTTTTATCAATTTTAGGCCACTTTTCTTCTTTTTACGCTATTTTTTCATCCTGGGTCGTTCGTCGTGAGCCGCGAAAAGGATGAGATCCCAACTCGTGGAACATTAGAGGGCTCTACAACGCGTCGATATCACGTCTTGCTTTGATGCTGCTTTGTTGAAGCAGATAGGTTATCATTAAGCCCATTGGGCCTCTAAAATAGGTCATCTCTCTTGGCTGGGACTGTGAGCCGTCAACACTTAAGGGCTTTGCACAATCAACATGACGGGAGCGATCATACCAGTACTAATGCACGGGATCCCATCAGAACTCCGAATTTAAGTGTGCTTGGGCGAGAGTAGTAGTAGGATGGGTGACCCCCTGGGAAGTCCTCGTGTTGTACCCCCTTTTCATTTTTTTCCCCGTTTAGCCTTGCCAAGATGCTTTATTCTTCACATTTCTATTCTCGAGTCCTAGGACATCTTAGGCAAGACAACTTCGCTTCGCGTAGAGGCTGGGCCTGCAAACCGAGGGCGTGAGGCCTGTGACCTGGTCTCCGTCGCTCCAATGCCCATAACTTTTGATCCTTAAGGAGTTATACGATGCACAGCATACCGTTGGAAAGCTCTCTAGGAGCGCTACGATCGGGACAACAAGCCCGCTCAGTTGCACCTATTTTTGGTACCCAAAATCGAATATTTTCATCAGTTTTGGGCCACTTTTCTTCTTTTTGTGCTGTTTTTTAATCCTAAGTCATTCGTCGTGAGCTGTGACAAGGACGAGAACCTAACTCGCGGAACATTAGGGGGCTCTACAAGGCGATATCTCGTTTTGTGGTGATGCTGCTTTGTTGAATAATATAGGTTGTCGATAAGCCCATTGGGCCATTTCAATGGGCCGTCTCTCTTGGATGGGACTGTGAACCGTCAACACATAAGGGCTTTGCACCATCAACATGACGGGTACGATCGTACCAGCACTAATGCATCGGATCCCATCAGAACTTCGAAATTAAGCGTGCTTGGGCGAGACTAGTATTAGGATGGGTGACCCCCTAGAAAACCCTCGTGTTACACCGCCTTTTCATTTTTTTCCCCATTTAGCCTTGCCAAGATGCTTTATCCATCACATTTCTATTCTCGAGTGCCACGGCATCTTAGGTAAGACAACTTCATTTCTCGTAGAGGCTGGGCCCGGAAACTGAGGGTGTAGGGCCTATGACCTGGTCTACGTCGCTCCGATACCCGTAATTTTTGATCCGTAAGTAGTTATGTGACGCACAACATACCGTTGGAAAGCTCTCCGGGAGCTCTACGACCAGGACACAAGCCTGTTAGGCTGTTCCTATTTTTGGTACCCAAAATCAATCATTTTTATCATTTTTGGGCCACTTTTCTTCTTTTTGCGCTGTTTTTCCATCCCAGATCGTTCATCGTGAGCTGTGAAAAGGACAAGAACCCAACTCGTGGAACATTAGAGGGCTCTACAATGCATCGATATCACGTCTTGTGGTGATGCTGCTTTGTTGAAGCAGATGGGCTGTCATTAAGCCCATTGGCCCTTTAGAATAGGTCGTCTCTCTTGGCTGGGATTATGAGTCGTCAACACTTAAGGGCTTTGCACCATCAACATGACGGGAGCGTGCTTGGGCGAGAGTAGTACATGAATGGGTGAACACTTGGGAAGTCCTTGTGTTGCACCCCTTTTTCATTTTTTCCCCCGTTTAGCCTTGCCAAGAAGCTTTATCCATCACATTTCTATTCTCGAGTCCCACGGAATCCTAGGCAAGACAACTTCGCTTCGAGTAACGGCTGGGCCTACAAACCGAGGGCGTGGGGCCTTTGACCTGGTCTTCGTCGCTCTGATAATAATAACTTTTGATAAGTAAGGAGTTATGCGGCGCATAGCATACCGTTGGAAAGCTCACCGGGAGCTCTACGACGGGTAAGTGAGCTTGCTGAGCTTCGCCTATTTACGGTACCCAAAATTGAATGTTTTTATTAGTTTCGGGCCACTTTTCTTCTTTTTGTGCTGTTTTTTCTACTTGAGTCGTTCATCGTGAGCTACGACAAGGACGAGAACCCAATTAGCGGAACATTAAAGGTCCTTGTAACACGTCAATATCACGTCTTGCAGTGATGCTACTTTGTTGAAGCAGATGGGCTGTCATTAAGCCCATTGGGCCTTTTGAATGGGCCGTCTCTCTTGGCTCGGATTGTGAGGCGTCAACACATAAGGGCTTTACATCATCAACATGACGGGTGCGATCATACCGGAACTAATGCACCGGATCCCATAAGAACTCCAAAGTTAAGCGTGCTTGGATGAGAGTAGTACTAAGATGGGTGACCCCTTGGGAAGTCCTCGTGTTACACCCCCTTCTCATTTTTTTTTTCCCGTTTAGCCTTGCCAAGATGCTTTATCCATCATATTTCTATTCTTGAGTCCCACGGCATCTTGGGGAAGACAACTTCATTTCGTGTAGAGGCTGGGCCCACAAACTGAGGGCGTGGGGCCTGTGACCTAGTCTCCGTCGCTCCAGTGCCCATAACTTTTGATCCGTAAGCAGTTATGCGGTGCACAACATACCATTGGAAAGCTCTCCGGGAGCTCTATGACGGGGGGAGAAAGCCTGATCAGTTGTGACTATTTTTGGTACCCAAAATCAAACATTTTCATAAGTTTTAGATATTTTTCTTCTTTTTGAGCTATTTTTTCATGCCGGGACGTTCGTTGTGAGCCGCGAAAAGGACGAGAACTTAACTCGCAGAACATAAGTGGGCTATGCAATGCGTCGATATCTAAAACTGTGACCTGGTCTCTGTCACTCCGAAGCCCATAACTTTTGATCCGTAAGGAATTATGCGGCGCACAACATACCGATGGAAAGCACTCCGGGAGCTCTACGACAGGGGTAGCAAGCCTGCTCGGCTGTGCCTATTTTCAGTCCATAAAATTGAATGTTTTCATCAATTTTGGGCTACTTTTCTTCTTTTTGCAATGTTTTTTCATCTCAGGTCATTCGTCGTGAGTCGCGAAAATGACGAGAACCCAATGCACGGAACATTATAGGGCTCTGCAATGTGCCTATATCACGTCTTGCGGTGATGCTACTTTGTTGAAGCAGATGGGCTGTCATTAAGCCCATTAGGCCTTTTGAATGGGCCGTCTCCCTTGGCTGGGATTATAAGCCATCAACACATAAGGGCTTTGCACCATCAACATGACAGGTGCGATCATACCAGTACTAATGCACCGAATCCCATCAGAACTATAAAGTTAAGCATGCTTGGGCGAGAGTAGTACTAGGATGGGTGACCCCATGTGAAGTCCTCGTGTTGCACCCATTTTTAATTTTTTCCCCATTTAGCATTGCCAAGGTGTTTTATCCTTCACATTTCTATTCTCAAGTCCCACGGCATCTTGGACAAGACAACTTTGCTTCGGGTAGAGGCTAGTCCCACAAACCGAGGGCGTGGGGCCGGTGACCTAGTCTCTGTCACTCCGGTGCCCATAACTTTTGATTTGTAAAGAATTATGCGGCGTATAGCATACCGTTGGATAGGTCTTCGGGAGCTCTACGACAAGGGTAGCATGCCTGCTCAGCTGTGCCTATTTTCAGTCCCTAAAATCGAACATTTTCATCAATTTTGGGCAATTTTTCTTCTTTTTGCATTGTTTTTTCATCCCGGGTCATTCATCGTGAGTGGCGAAAAGGTCTAGAACCCAACACCCCGAATATTAGAGGGCTCTGCAACGTGTCTATATCACGTCTTGCGGTGATGTTACTTTGTTGAAGCAGATGGGCTGTCATTAAGCCCATTGGGCCTTTCAAATGGGTTGTCTCGCTTGGCTGGGACTGTGAGCCATCAACACATAAGGGCTTTGCACCATTAACATGACGGGTGTGATCATACTAGCACTAATGCACCGGATCCCATCAGAACTCCGAAGTTAAGCGTGCTTGGACGAGAGTGGTACTTGGATGGGTGACCCCCTGGGAAATCCTTGTGTTGCACCCCTTTTCATTTTTTCCCCGTTTAGCCTTGCCAAGATGCTTTATCCATCACATTTATATTCTTGAGTCCCACGGCATCTTGGGTAAGACAACTTCGCTTTGCGTAGAGGCTGGGCCTGCAAACCGAGGGCGTGGGGCCTATGACCTGGTCTTTTTCGCTCCAATGCCCATAACTTTTGATCCGTAAAGAGTTATGCAGCACACAGCCTACCGTTGGAAAGCTTTCCTGGAGCTCTACGACGGGAGTATGAAGCATGCTCGGCTGCACCTGTTTTCGGTACCCAAAATCAAATGTTTTCATCTGTTTCGGTCCACTTTTCTTCTTTTTGAGCTATTTTTTCATATCGAGTCGTTCGTCGTGAGCTGCGACAAGGACGAGAACCCAACTTGTCACGCCCTAACCCGACCTATAAAGGTTAGACTAGGGTATGATCTAAACATTCAAGTCATATCACGTACTTAATTGTTCATGAAAGTTTAACAATTAACGTTTAGCCTAAACTCCACAAATTTTTTGAAAAACCGGCAGCATAACGGCTGTAATTGGGCTATTTAGTTTGACCTAATTTTCTAAATGCCTCAAAACCTTCAACCTCAATTTCATTTTCAACAAAGATTTTTATTTATTGCCAATTGAAATGCCCACTATTTATCTCGAAG
Organism: Ehretia macrophylla; assembly: GCA_037974665.1. Taxonomy (NCBI): domain Eukaryota; kingdom Viridiplantae; phylum Streptophyta; class Magnoliopsida; order Boraginales; family Ehretiaceae; genus Ehretia; species Ehretia macrophylla. The sequence goes on along the minus strand of CM075780.1, from coordinate 78,727,070 downwards.
TCTCGTTTGATTAACAACCTAGCATGATACTATGTCTCGTTTGTTTGTTAATCATTGTTACAAAAGTATCTGTTGATCTTAGCTTAACAATGAGTACCTGCTTAAGATTGGATAGATTCATTTTACTTAATCATTTACCTGATACTTCATAAACTTGCGATAGATACTAACCAGTAGCGATAGCAAAAACGACCATAAAAGTATCTAACTAGTTATGATCAGTACAACCCAAAATTAGACCCCAAATTACAACGGGGGTCATTTACATTACAACAACAAGCAACATAAGAAATAGTCTTCAAGCAACAAATCATTCACAAAATGGCCATAGTCAAGTAAGGCACGTAGGGCAAGCAATCATTCCAAGGAATCATCGTTAGGCACGTTGTCCTCGGGTACCTATTCCTGGTCTTCTTCACCTGAGATGATAAAAGAGGGTGAGTCCTTATGAACTCAGCGAGGAGGAACGAGAAATAAGTTTTGAAACTCTTTTTCCGGTTCAACTTATGAAAACTCTTTTTGCAAGCATGACATATATTACAAGTTCGTTCATAATGTAATATAAAAGTAAAAGAACACAATTACCCGTCTTTCCTCCCCGAGGTCCTCTAAGAACCAAGCAAGAGTACTTATACACATAGTGAAAAGGATACGGTGAGCTTTTGCTCTCAGTTCATTTCCAACATCAGTTGTTGCGGCCGACTTCAAATCATCCCCTTATCACGCCAAATAGGTGTACTCCAGATGTACCCTGAAATCCTACGACCCAACTCTCCAAGGAAGTCTAGCCCCCAAGCGAGAGAGGGAATTGGACAATGGTAGTCACGGTTGCACCGGCAAGCCCGATGCCGCCCGGTGTGAGTAAAACGCTACCACACCAGAATGAAAGGTTGCAACCTTGTATGCAATGCACATTTATGACATTTAATATATCACATTAGGAGGACAACAAAGTAGGTTGCCTCCGAGCAGTCATAAGATTGCACATTGACAAGTAAACACGCGAGACATGATATGACAGGTAATTTCACTTGTAAAGCACATGGAGTTATATGAGTATTAAACGGGCAGCCATGTAACGCATGTAAATCAAGTCATATAACTCATTTCGTAGTTCACGTAATCAAATAATAAGGTCATACAATATGCAACGACGTTTACGTGGGACCGGGTGCGAGAAAGGCCTACTTGTCAACATGTAATCATCGGAACCACATTTAGGGCTATAAGGGCAACTACGGGCAGCCTACTAATCACATAATTAAACATGATATTCATAGGATCAACACTTAGCGAGTTTTCCTAGTCATTAGGGTTTCAATTCATGCTCACCCGTGCGATTAAGCCCCAAGTTGTCACGTAATTAAACTCAAGACATGCATCGATTAATTAAAACACCCTCAAGCATTCAAAACAGTCACACAATATCCAAGTGCCACAATCCCAAGCATTTAATATAACAAGAGAAGTTACAATAATTTTCAAAGCAAATCACTAGATGAAAACCTCACTGCAATGGTCTATTTTCTCACAATCATTGAGACAAGAAAAAAATCTCCAATTCCAGTTAACAAAATTTCAAATTAAAGCTTAAGGAGCAAACTAAATCCAAAAACAAACCTCGCATCATTTGGAGTTCGGGTTCAAGAGTTATAGCCAAAACCGTGAGACTACGCAAAACTGTCCAGATTTGTACACATTTCAATGCTTGTCGTTTTTTAGGACATTAGGGTCAGATTTAGCCTTAGTATATTTCTGATAAACATGTCCAGAACTGAAAACTCTAGCAGAATACCAAATTTCATGCATTTTGGATATCATTTACTAAGTCAAAACTGGTTCATTCTACAAGGACAGTGAATCTGCCAAAACCTGCTTCATTTTCTCAGATTTTCCAGATTTGGACACCTTTCGATGTTTTGCCATTTTGGGGACCTTAGAGTCAAAATTAGCTTTGGCCTATTTCTATGAAAAATTATCAGAACTGGCAAAAATAGTCACCTACCAATTTTCACACATTTACAACATCATTTACCTGGTCAAATTCACTTCGCTCCAACAGAACAGAAAGCTGCCAAATACGCGATTCCACCTATCTTCACATTCTAGCCAAACATCTTGCCATGCATGTTTACAAAAGCTCATGTACACACATATATCACAAGTAAAGAGGTAAAAATAGACATTTAAAGGCATGCATGTGTTTTTTGAAAGCTTTTCAAGAGAGTTTTAGCCCTCACCTTAGCAAGACAACAATGAAGATGCACAAAACTCTTGATGATGGACAAGGTCGTCCTTTTTCCTTGCTTAGCCGAGAGACAACTTGATATTCTCTAATTCCTAGCTTAGTAACCATGTTCTTAGTATGTGCAAGTGGCTAGAACAAAAGAAAACGAAATAGGAGCTATCAAACATACCTAGCCGAAATGGAGGTCCTATGAGCTTGTATGTGTGACTTTTTCATTCTAGCTTGCTTGGTCGAGATGAACCTTAGGATGATGAACTCAAGCTATGGAGAGTAGAATTTCAGCGAAGGCCAAGAGAGAGAGAGAAGAAATGAGGGAGTGAGAGAAAATGAGAGAATGTGAGAAAGAATGGAAGCTTTGAAGTGTTTGATGCATGTGTCGGCCTAGGGCCTTGAAAATTCTGATTTTGTGTCTTCAAGAGCATAATTTGAATCATCCTAGCATGGGCATTTGATTGTGTCAAGATTGGGGTGCATTGGGTAGGGTTTTGAGTCATTTTTTTATGCTTTGTGTCATAAGCTTGTCATAGAATGTCTAGGTATAAAATTTGAAATTGTAATGCTTGTTTAAATGCTCCATGTGGTCGGCCAAGCTTGTGCAAGATTCTGAATTTTTGTCTTGGTTGAGCAATATAATATTGTGTGTTTGGGATGTACAAAAGAATAAAGAATGCTTAGCTTTTGGTGCAATTTCGTCTTCTAGTGAGTTGAATTAGCATTTTAATATTAGTTAGTGAAGTTTGTAAGATTAATTAATGATCTAGTGATTCGTGTAAGATGCTTTCTTGATTAGCGTGTGGGCACGCTTACCTAGGTCTAGGGCACGCACTACGAGATAATGCACGAACTACGAGACGAATACACATTTTTCAAGTAAATGTACGCAACCCTAAATGAATGCACGTAATTCAATGCAAGGCACACAAAATGAAACACGACTCTTAAACCTAGGTCAAGGCACGCAAATCTAGGTAGGGCACATGAAACGAGGTATCGCACGCAAATCGAGGTTGGGGCACACAATTCTAGGTCAAGGCACGTATGACGAGGCATACACGAAAACCAAGACAGGACACATAATCCAAGGCCAGTCATATAATTCTAGGTCCAAGGCATGCAAATTGAGGTAAGACACGTTATTCGGGGTCGGGCCTCACACAACTCGCAGAACATTATAGGGCTTTGCAACACGTCAATATCACGATTTGTGGTGATGCTACTTTGTTGAAGCATATGGGCTGTCGATAATCCCATGGGGACATTTGAATGGGCCGTCTCTCTTGGCTGGGACTGTGGGCCATCAACACATAAGGGCTTTGCACCATCTGTAACACCCCAATCCCTCTCGAGACCGGGAGTTCTATCAATCAATCTAATTGCAACCCAATTCCAAACCCGGACATAATTTTTAGGGAAAACGAATGGAGTCTCCCCTATTTCTAGGTAAAATGCAAACCTGCGACAGCAAATAAGTGGACCAGTACCGTGTCCAACTATTCACAATTCCTCAAGGCCATCCGAGCCTCGGTTCTCAACAATTAAACACAACAAGTATATATACATTTCCAAGTACCCAGACTATTCTAACTCTTTCCTTTAGACAATACAAACATGCATTGAAGTTAACTATACTAATTGGATACATAAACTAGCTTATCATACCACCTCAATAACCTAGTTAAACTTAAATTACATTCCTTTTAACATTAAATACATACAACACATGAAACATACGTCTTTGCATCTTCCTACCACTCAGCCACATAACACGCAAGACAACTCTTCAAGCACGAGCTTTCCAGCTAACATGGCAGTTTCTTGAAATGTGGTGATAAGGAGTGAGACAGATATCGAGGTGTAGAGAAAGAAGTTCGTGCAATACAAATAAGACAGTTAAGCAATATATCCAATAAGGACAACAATCAATATAACCAACAATACAATAAAAAATTAATAAAAGCACTAACACAACTATTCAAAGCTATACTTCACTTTGAAGGCTATGGTTCACTCATACGAGCAATGTACCATTTCACGAACGATACATCAATCTCGAGCTTGATGTTGACAACGATGATAATAAGCTGGCAACCACCTTTTAACATCCACTGGGTGTACTCCAGATGTACCCCGACACATCTACGACCCAAATCTCCTAGGGCAACATCTCTAGCGAGAATGGGAATAGGACACGGAGCTAGAGTAAACCAACCCTGGCAGCCCGAGACTACCCAGAGAGGCCCATCACTCACATGCCTGACACTATGCAATGCAATACGAGATACAAGCAATAAACGAGCGATAGCACAAAAGTACAGATTAGTGGCAATATATGAGATATCAAGCATTTACAATCAATATTAGCATTCAATTAACTTTTCTGGCATGATTATCATTAATTTCAACAATAACATCAACTAAACAAGTAATACCAGTTCAAACACGAAAACGACAAATATCATTATTGAATCCCTAACTTGCAAAGGCAATTACGAGCAAATGAGCTACGGGATTAGGAAACTGATTTCACTACCTTCACTTAGGTACTACAAGGCACGTTTCTATAGCACGGAACTTCACTTTCCCAACCGAAGCCCGAAAGTCCACTTACTGCGTTTGAACTACAGGTATGTTAATCGGACACTCAATCAACGCCACAACAGCGCCAAAAGTGCTTCCATGCCCTCAATAGCAAAACCCCCAACTCAATTCGAGCACGGTCAACACTTGGTCAAACGGCCCCTTTATGTTTCTTTGTCTAATTTCTAATTTTAACAAAGGTCGGTCCGTTTTCATTGCACATTTTATCTTTCTATCACTAATGGCACCTATCCAAATCAAGAAATCGCAATTCAGATCAAAATCCGAAATTCTAGGGTTTTACTATTAAAAATCACTATTTATTGTTCTTCCCTAATTTCAAATTTGGGTTTCTAGCTGTAAAAATCGATAAATAATTAACAAGCGATGCTCTACGAACCCTAAGGAAGTTATATCAAGCAATAACAGGCATTATAACGCAATAAATATCAAATCTGAAAATTTGAAACAAAAATCAAATTCAAATATAAATGTACAAAAACGTGAAAACCCTCAAAGAGATTGAAGACCAAGACCCGCAAGGACCCGAGCCACAATCCTCGTCCGATTCTATGCAAGATTTTGGCTTTAAAATGCAAAATCAATTTTTTTTTCTTTTTCCTTGAACTTTCGGCCATGGGGGACTTTGGGGGGGATTTTGGTTTCGTTTTTTTTTTTGTCAATTCTGCTTAATTTTGGCTATTTAAAAGATGACAAAACTCAAGGGCTAAATGGTCATTTAGCAAAGTCAAAATTCAAGTTAAATTGGTCAACTAAGGCTATTTTGGTTATCATTTGGTCTAGCTCAAGTTAAAACAATGCAATTAGATGGAAAACAACTAAAACTAGCTAAATTAAACTAGAAACGCTATTCGCGAAATCTGAGAAATATTCTTCTAACTTTTATTTTCGAAATGCTACGATCGAACGGTCAATAAACGATCACTAATCAAATGATGAGCAATAATATAAAACTATAATTTTTGAAAAGTAGAATAGTAGAATAGTTTAAAATTCACTCGGGCTCGGAGTTACTTTTCTCATTTAATTGAAAACCGAGAAATTTAATGCAAGAAAATAAAACCGATTATTAAAATAATCAAAATAATCAAAATAATCAATATTCATTTAAAAATAATTAATTTAACTATTTCTAGAATATTTTAAAGAATTATGAAATTAATGTTAAGATACGAATGAACAAGTTAATATAAACACGTAATCAAATGCAATTAAACACTAATATTTAAGATGACACTTAATTAAATACAAGAAAGTAAATCCAATTACTATAAATAATAGAAATAGGTAATAATATTTTAATTAATCAATATAAAAATTATTGAATGCTTTTAAAAGAAATATCAAAATAGTGCAAAAATGGATGATTAACTAATTAAACACTTAATTAAATGCAGTCAAATGCTATTGAATGCATGCCGGGTTCGGGTTATCACATCTTTCCCCCTTAAAACAATTGCGTCCTCACAATTCTTCTTCCAATAGAACTCAGCATCATCTGAAATCCAACTTTGACTAATCTTCATTGGTTGTTGAGCAAGATAGTGAATAAGGATGCTCGTAGGAAAACCCGAATAGAAATCCCAACCAAGAATGCCGATAAAATACCAACTAAAGACTAAAGCAAAGATACTGTAGATAAAATTAACATCACATATTAATGACAAGAAGGATGCCGAAATACCCCACATACAAATCTCCAGTAGAAGTTCAACAAGTACCAAATAAAGAAGTCAAAGAATAGCCAGAGTAGATGCAGCACATATGATACCAAACTTCAAGACCTCATCGCCATTTGCCGAGTGCAACCTTTATACAACTTACCACCAAGAAAGCCCAAAGTATTCCACAACATACCGTAAGCAATATGAGATAATGAGTCTGAACAAGATTCCAAGTATAAGACTTCCAATAGTGCCAACAAGGAAAATACTAGTAGAATGCCCACTAAGAATTCCAAAGAATACCGTAAGTAGTACTATACAATAAGCCTGATAGGAATTCCAAATACCAAACCTACTGAGGAACACTAAAGAAAATACCTGAAACAATGCTCCAGTAAGAAAGTACCAAGGATTGCCCAATAAGTAAGTACTAGATAAATGACCACTAAGAATTCTATAGAATGCCATTGAAGAATTTCCAATAAGGGTGCCAGTAACACACCAATAAAGACCGAGACACATATGCCAAAGATAATACCATGCAGTAAGTCCGATTGAAACCCCAATAGCCAAGTCTACCAAGAAGTGCCAACAGAAGTTCCAAAGAATACCCAATAAGAAAACCAAAGAATGCTCCAGAGAACAACCAAATAGAACCCCAAAAGAAAGCTACTCTTTCATAACTGTTAAGCACAGAGGAGGACCTTAGACATTCATCAATAACCGAGCTCCAAAAACAAACACCAACTCCCAAATAAAGGCTAGTCAAATACTGCTCATTCCCGTCAATCCACATAACTTGGAGGGCCTGCTACTAACCACCTCTCTTCAGGGGAGGAAGAAGTCTTTCTTACCATTTCAATAGGACATGTATGAATGCCAAGATATCACATTTATACATATATGCCTTAATCTATTATGCAAGCATGTTTGTAAAACAGTTTATAAAATAGTTTATTCAACAAAGTCACTCAAGCACGACAATCAAGTCGAGCACAACATAATCAATTCAAATCACAGCACAACCAATTCAAGACATTCCAATACACACATTACAAGCAATACTCCAAGTAAATAACAATTCACGAGGTCGATTTGATTCACGATGCCAATTCGATACACGAGTAGTCACTTCACTTTACTTCAGAAACATTTAACACATAACACATAACTATATCACATAGGTGCATACATTCAAGTCAAGACACACAATCTCACATACAAGCATACACTTTCAAGACACACTTAATAAGCACACATTCAAGGATCACTACCCACCAAACCGAGGACCCTGTCCCGACTTATGAGCTAAACAAGCTCTGATACCACTTGTAACACCCCGATCCCTCTCGAGACTAGAAGTTCTATCAATCAATTTAATCGCAACCCAATTCCAAATCTGGGCATAATTTTTAGGGAAAACGGACGGAGTCTCCCCTGTTTCTAGGCAAAATGCAAACCTGCGACAGCAAATAAGTGGACCAGTACCGTGTCCAACCATTCACAATTTCTCAAGGCCATCCGAGCCTCGGTTCTCAACAATTAAACACAACAAGTATAAATATATTTCCAAGTACCTAGACTATTCTAACTCTTTCCTTTAGACAATACAAACATGCATTGAAGTTAACTATACTAATTGGATACATAAACTAGCTTATCATACCATCTCAATAACCTAGTTAAACTTAAATTACATTCCTTTTAACATTAAATACATACAACACATGAAACATACATCTTTGCATCTTCCTACCACTCAGCCACATAACACGCAAGACAACTCTTCAAGCACGAGCTTTCCAGCTAACATGGCAGTTTCATAAAATGTGGTGATAAGGAGTGAGTATACACAACACGTATACTCAGTGAGGGCGAGACAAATATCGAGGTGGAGAAAAAGAAGTTCGTGCAATGCAAATAAGATAGTTAAGCAATATATCCAATAAGGACAACACTCAATATAACCAATAATACAATAAACAATTAATAAAAGCACTAACACAACCATTCAAAGCTATACCACACTTTGAAGGCTATGGTTCACTCATACGAGCAATGTACCATTTCATGAGCGATACATCAATCTCGAACTTGATGTTGACAACGATGACAATAAGCGCGCAACCACCTTATAACATCCACTGGGTGTACTCAGGATGTACCCCGACACATCTACGACTCAAATCTCCCAGGGTGGCATCCCTAGCAAGAATGGGAATAGGACACGGAGCTAGAACAAACCAACCCTGGCAGCCCGAGACTGCCCAGAGAGGCCTATCACTCACACGCCTAACACTATGCAATGCAATACGAGATACAAGCAATAAACAAGCGATAACACAAAAGTACAGATTAGTGGCGATATACGAGATATCAAGCATTTACAATCAATATTAGTATTCAATTAACTTTTCAGGCATGATTATCATTAATTTCAACAATAACATCAACTAAACAAGTAATAGCAGTTCAAACACAAAAATGACAAATATCACTATTCAATCCCGAACTTCCAAAGGCAATTACGAGCAAACAAGTTACGAGATTAGGAAACCGATTCACTACTTTCACTTAGGCACTACAAGGCACGTTTCTATGGCATGAAACTTCACTTTCCCAACCGAAGCCCGAAAGTCCACCTACTATGTTTGAACTACAATTATGTTAACCGGACACTCAATCAACGCCACAACAGCGTCAAAAGTGCTTCCATGCCCTCAATAGCAAAACCCCCAACTCAATTCGAGCATGGTCAACACTTGTTCGAACGGCCCCTTTACGTTTCTTTGTCTAATTTCCAATTTTAACAAAGGCCGGTCCGTTTTTATTGCACATTTTATCTTTCTATCACTAATGGCACATATCCAAATCAAGAAATTGTAATTCAGATAAAATCCAAAATTCTAGGGTTTTACTATTTAAAATCACTATTCATTATTCTTCCCCAATTTCAAATTTGCGTTTCTAACCGTAAAAATTGCTAAATAACTAACAAGCAATGCTCTACGAACCCTAAGGAAGTTATATCAAGCAATAACAGGCATTATAACGCAATAAATATCAAATCTAAAAATTTGAAACAAAAATCAAATTCAAATATAAATGCACAAAAATGTGAAAACCCTTATAGAGATTGAAGACCAAGACCCGCAAGGACTCAAGCCACGATCCTCGTCCGATTCCACACAAGATTTTGGCTTAAAAATGCAAAATTATTTTTTTTTCTTTTTCCTTGAACTTTCGGCCATGGGGGGACTTGGGGGGAATTTTGGTTTTGTTTTTTTTTTTTTTGTCAATTTGGCTTAGTTTTGGCTATTTAAAAGATGACAAAGCTCAAAGGCAAAATGGTCATTTAGCAAAGTCAAAATTCAAGTTAAATTGGTCAACTAAGGCTATTTTGGTTATCATTTGGTCTAGCTCAAGTTAAAACAATGCAATTAGATGGAAAACAACTAAACCTAGCTAAATTAAACTAGAAACGCTATTCACAAAATCCGAGAAATATTCTTCTAACTTTCATTTTCGAAATTCTACGATCAAACGGTCAATAAACGATCACTAATCAAATGATGAGCAATAATATAAAACTATAATTTTTGAAAAGTAGAATAGTAGAATAGTTTAAAATTCACTCCGGCTCGGAGTTACTTTTCTTATTTAAATGAAAATCAAGTTATTTAATGCAAGAAAATAAAATCGATTATTAAAATAATCAAAATAATCAATATTCATTTAAAAATAATTAATTTAACTATTTCTAGAATATTTTAAAAAATTATGAAATTAATGCTAAGATACGAATGAACAAATTAATATAAACACGTAATCAAAAGCAATTAAACATAAACATTTAAGATGACACTTAATTAAATACAAGAAAGTAAATCCAATTACTATAAATAATAGAAATATGTAATAATATTTTAATTAATCAATATAAAAATTATTGAATGCTTTTAAAAGAAATATCAAAATAGTGCAAAAATGGATGATTAACTAATTAAACACTTAATTAAATGTAGTCAAATGCTATTAAATGCATGCCGGGTTCGGGTTATCACACCATCAATATGACGGGTGCGATCATACCAGTATTGATCCTCCGTGTGAAGCCCGACCTCGATTTTCATGCATTATCATGATTCATGTGCCCTAATCTTGAACTACGTGCCTTAACCTAGGTTTAAGAGTCGTACCTTGAAATTACGTGTATTGCATTGATTTACGTGCATTCACCAAGGGTTGCGTGGATTTACTTTGAAATACGTGCATGTCTCTTGAAGTGCGTGCCTTACCTCATAGTTCGTGTTTACCTCATAATTCATGCCCTAGAACCTAGGAATCCATGCCACCACATTAATCTAAAAAGATTCATACACGAAGCACTAAGCAATAAACTAATCCTAGATCATTCTCTTTCCTTCCACTAGCTCTTATTTTAATCCTAAGTCAAATTCAACTCAATATTTTAATCTTCAAACATTCTTTATTCTTTATTCTTTATCCTTTATTCTCACCTAAAACCAATGCACCTCAAATCCTACACTCATTGCAATCTAGAATATGCTAACATGAACCTGAAAATTCATATTCCTCCTTGCATTACACGGCCAAGACAAGGCCATTTGAACAAGCTTTGCACAATTATTAATGCCTAGACATTCTATGACATACACACAAAGCATAATGCATTAAAATAAACCCATACACCCTACCCAAGCATTCCTTTCTCGGCCAACTCACCCTAGCATGCGTACAATTCAAAATAATGCTCAATGACAAAAGAAAATTCAGATTTGCAAGCTCAAGGCCGACACACACACACACACACACACACAAACATCATTCTCCTCTCAAAACTCTCTCATCTCCTCTCACTCTCGGCTATGGCTGCTCCTTGAGCTTTCATTGCTCAAGCTTACACTCCAAGACTCAACTATACTCCCAAGGTCTCTAAGAAGCTCGGTCATAGCAAGCAACAATCAAGAAAATCTCACACAAGCTCACAAACTTATCATTTTCGGCCATAGGTAAGTTTAAGAGTTTTCTTCCATTTCGTTTTGTTCTAATCACATGCACACACTAAGTATATGCTAACTAAGCGAGGATTTAAAGAAAAACAAGATACCTCTCGGCCAAAGGAAGGAAAATAAGAGCATTCTTGCATTTTCACCCATCAAGTTGCTAAGGTGAGGGTTAAAACCTTTTAAATGCTTTCAAAACTCACATGCATGCTCTCATATGGCTGTATTTACTCTTCATGTTCATGTATATGTGTTTATATGAGCTTATCTACTCATGCATGGCTTGAAAATAGCTAGAAACTTAGAGATATGCAAACTCGTTTTTCTGGCAGATTACTGACCTTGTAGAACGAAGTGTTTTTGCCCTATTAAACGTTGATAAAAATTCATTAAATTTGGTAGGTCACTAGATTTGTTAGTTATGAACATATTTTGAAGAAATAGGCTAAGGCGAATTTTCAGTTTACAGTCCTCAAAAATGGCAAATATCGAAATGTGTATGAATCTGGACAGTTTTGCGTAGTCTCACAGTTTTGGTCATAACTCCTAAGTCCGAACTCGGAATGCAGCGAGGTTTATTCCTAGATTTAAAGCACTCATTAAGATTAAATTTGACATTTGGTTCACTGTAATTGGAGGTTATTTACAGGGCTAAATGAATGAGGAAATACAGACCACTGCAGTAGGATTTTTGCTTGGTAATATGCTTTGAATCATGTTGTAACTTTACTTGAGGTATTGAATGCTTGGAATTGTGGAAATTAGAAATTTCATGGGCTGTTTTGGTTGGTTGAGGATGCTTAATTAATTGATGCATGGCTTGGATTTAATTACTCGACGAATTGTTGCTTAATCGCATTTGTAAGCACGAAATTGAGGCCATATTGCTTATGAAAACTTGCTAGTGGTGGTCCTATGGTTAAATGTGTTCAATTGAGTGGTTAGTAGGCTGTCCAATAATTGCTAAGTATGCTTGAAATGGTTTAAGTATTTCTCGTGGTCCTTAGCAAACAAGATCAACACCCGAGCATGGCCTTGTAAACCCTATTGGCCACGTAGACTCCTAAGTCATAAACCACTCTTGTGTGACTTATAATTGATTTTTAGGAATGTTAATAGGCTGCCCAGAATTGTCTTTATAGCTCTAAGCATGACTCTTGATGATTGCATATTGATAAGTGAATTATTCTTGCACCCGGTTATGTGTACGTGTCGTAGAATGCTTGTATGATCTCAACACTTGATATGTGAACTAAAATGAGCTATATGACTTGTTTTATATGGTATTACTTGGCTGTCCGTTAAATGTTCACATGCTCCTAAGTGTTTTATAAAGTGAATTTACATGTCAAAGCATGCCTCGTATGTTTACTTGTCAATATGTGATCTTATAATTGATCAGAGGCAACCTACTTTGTTGTCCTTCTAATGTGAATTGTTAAATGGTATAATTGAGCATTCCATACAAGGTTGCAACCTTTCATTGTGGCATGGTAGTATTTCACGAATGCCGGACGACATAGGGCTTGCCGGTGCTCCCGTGACTACCATGGTCCAATTCCCTCTCTCGCTTGGCATTCCACCCTCGGAGAGTTGGGTCGTAGGTTTGGTGTACATCCGGTGTACACCCGTTGGAGTGATAAGTGGGTGATTGAAGCCGGCCGCAACAATTGTTATCGAAAATGGACTTGAGGGCAAAAGCTTATCGTATCTCTTTTACTATGTGTTTAAGTACTCTCGCTTGGTTCCTAGAGGACCTCAGGGCGGAAACACGGGTAAATGTGTTCATTTATATTTATGCTATGTTATGAACTTGCTTATTTTATATGACATGTTTTCAAAAGGGTTTTTCATAAGATTAACCGGAAAAAAGTTTCAAAACCTTATCTCTCATTCCCTCTCGTTGAGTTCATAAGGACTCACCCTCTTTTATCATCACAGGTGAAGAAGATCTAGAACAAGTACTCGAGGAAAATGTGTCTGTTGATGATTCCTTGGAATGATTGCTTGCCTTATGTGCCTTGCCTGATTGTGGCTGTTTTGTGAACGTTATGTTTCCTTGAAGACTACTTATGTTATTGTTGTTGTAAATGATCTCCGTTGTAATTTGCGGTCTAATTTTGGCTTGTCCTGATTATAACTAGATGAACACTCTATTTGGTCGTTTTGTTATCACTATTTTGACTTAGTAACTATCATAGGCAACTGAAGCATTAGGTGAATGATCAAATAAGATGAATCTATCTAATCTTACCCAGATACTTACTCATAGGCTAAAGGATAATAGGTACTCGCGTAAAAGGAATTGACAAATAAACGGAACATAGTTATCTTGTAAGGCTTGTTAATCAAATGAGACTTTCGAGTTAGATCAATAGGCATATCGGTTGATGATAAATAGGGATCTTAGTTGGAATCAAATAAATGATTGAAAGTTTTGAGGTGTTTAGAAAATAGGTCAAACTAAAGAGCCCAATTACAGCCGTTATGTTGTTGGTTTTCTGAAAAAATCTTTTGGAGTTCTAGGCCAACGTTAAGTGTTAAATCATAACAAATGGTTAAGTATGTGAAATGGCGTAAATGAATTAGATCACACCCTAGTTTAGCCTCCATAGGTCGGGTTGGGGCGTGACACCTTTTTAGAATTGTATCAGAGCTTAGTTTGTAAACTAGGCATAAGCCAAGTTTAACTCTCGGCCAGTGGGTAGAAGCTTTTAAGTAAAATTGTACATATACCTTGTTTCTATGTGTTTATGTGATTAACGTGTCTTAACTGTTTTGAGAATTTTATGCCTACATGAAATTATATGTTGCATACCTTATACATTAATTTCTTGTCTTGCCGTATCCCAATAAATTGTGCTTAATAATCTGTGCCTATAGATGACTGGCCCTAGTACCCGCAATACCAATAGGGGCGATGAGCCTCAAGAAACTGGAGATGCTCATCCAACTAATCCCAACATGGCTATGTTTAACATGATGGCGAGTGCTATGGATTGGGTGTCGCAAGTGATGGAATGGCAAGAAGCACGTGAAGCAGCAATTATTAACAACAACTACAGAGCTGGTGATAACAACAACAAGAATGGTGGTAACAATGGGAGAAACAGCAGAATGCGGGAATTTATTGATTTTCGCCCGTCCAAGTTCTACGGGGAAGCTAATGATGAAAAGGTAGAGGCTTGGTTGTCTGAGATCGAAAGGATTTACATGCCACTTGACTATAGGGACGAAGAAAAGATTGAGTTTGTTGTGTTTTTATTGCATGGGGATGCTGAGCATTAGTGGCACATTGTGGAGGCACTTTGGGAAACTGATCATACACCTCGCTTGTGGAGTAACTTTGTTAAGGCTTTCAAGGAGAAATACATACCTGCGGTTTCAAGACAGAGGCGGATGGAGGAGTTTATGACCTTGAGCCAAGGCAACATGACAGTGGCTCAGTATGAGGCTTGCTTCAACAAACTCTCCCGCTATGCACAATACATGGTCAGTACCCCTGAGGCGAAGATGTGTAAATTTATGAATTGGTTGAGGCCAGAAATTCAAGAACCCTTGGCTTCACATGACTGTACTACATATTCTACTCTCCTTGCCGCTGCTTCCCGAGTTGAGAATAGAAAACTTGATAGAACCGGTTCGAGTCAGCCGAGCAAGAAACCTTACTAGCCTCAAGGACAATAGAGGAATTTCCAAACTCAGAGTCGCAGTCAGGGCTAGAGCCAGAACAGATTAGTCAACAACCGTGGCCCGCCTAAAGCACTATCAGCCTCTTCTACCCATGGATCCACAGGTAGTTCACCCGCTACTCAGGTTGTTACATGTTCTTATTGTAACAAGAAGGGTCACACTGAGACCCAGTACTAGAGGAAATTGGGATGATGTGTGGGGGTGTGACAGCGATCAACACCAGATGAAGGATTGCCCTAAATGGCAAAGAGGACAAAATCGGAATAAACTAGCTGGTAGAGGCAAGACTCCAGTTCCTAGAGTTCCAGCCCGAGCTTATGCTATTGAGTGCGAGGAGCTTCCTGAGGAGACTCTTGTCGTTGAAGGTACATTCTTGATACTAAATCAACTTGTTAGGTTACTAATTGATCCAGGTGCTACTCATTCATTTATTACTCCCTTATGTGTGCAACATGTAAATTTATGAGTTGAATGTTTGACTTACAAAGTAGAAGTCAGTACTCTGATGGGTTCTAAACTTGTTACTAGCTCAGCTTGTAAAGCATGTAAAATTCAAATTAAGGATCAGGAATTCTCGGCCAATCTTATAGTGTTACCTTTTCGAGACTATAAAGTTATCTTAGGGATGGATTGGTTGGCAAAGCATTATGCCCAACTAGATTGCCGGACGAAGATTGTAACATTCCAGATACCTGGCCAACCAACATTTGAGGTATTGGGTTGAAGTGATTTCACCTGGAATCCCATCATTTCATCCATGAAAGCAGTGAAGTTGATGAGAAAAGGGTGTGGCAGATACTTAGCTTACCTCATCAGTAAGCCATCGGACAAAGCTAAGTTGGAGGAGATGCCGGTGATTAAAGAATATGCCGATGTGTTTCCATAAGAATTGTTAGGTTTACCTCCGGATCGGGAGATCTAGTTTGTAATAGAATTACTTCCTGGTACATAATCGATATCTAAAGCTCCCTATTGTATGGCACCAGTCAAGCTATAAGAATTGAAGGACTAGTTGCAAGGATTGTTGAAGAAGGGGTTTGTTCAACCAAGTTCTTCTCCGTGGGGTGCACCAATCCTATTTGTAAAGAAGAAAGACGGAACATTTAGGTTATGCATCGATTACAGAGGATTGAACCAAGTGACCGTCAAGAATAAATACACACTTCCACTGATCGATGCGCTATTTGACCAACTTCAAGGAGCTAAAGTGTATTCAAAACTCGACTTGAGACAAGGGTATTATCAACTGCTGATCAAAAAGGAGGATGTTCCTAAATCGGCTTTCAGGACGAGATATGGGCACTATGAGTTTGTGGTAATGCCATTTGGGCTAACTAATGCCCTTGCAGCTTTTATGGACTTAATGCACAGGGTGTTTCAACCCTACTTGGACCAATTTGTGGTGATCTTTATTGATGATATTTTGGTATACTCAAAGTCCGAGGCTGAGCATGAACAACATCTACGATTGGTGTTGCAAAAACTTCAGGAGCATCAATTGTATGCAAAGTTTAGCAAATGTGAATTTTGGTTAAGACAGATTGCATTCTTGGGGCACATCATATCCCAAGAAAGAATAGTAGTGGACCCAGCAAAGATAGAGGCAATGATGTCTTGGAAGAAACCGAAAAATGTTACGGAGGTTCGAAGTTTTCTTGGTTTAGCGGGCTATTATCAGAGGTTCATGAAGGATTTCTCAAAGATTGCAGGACCGCTTTCAAAGCTCACTCAGAAGAAAACAAAGTTTGAGTGGGATGACAAGTGTGAGAACAGCTTTCAAGAGTTGAAGACAAGATTGATTACTGCGCCTGTTCTCGCATTGCTTGAAGGAAGTCAAGGCTTTGTAATCTATAGCGATGCTTCTAAGGAAGGACTAGGTTGTGTATTGATGTAGAATGGTAGAGTGATTGCATATGCCTCTAGGAAGCCGAAGCCATATGAGTTGAATTACCCGACGCATGATTTGGAGCTAGCAGCTATAGTGTTTGCACTAAAGAAATGGAGGCACTATTTGTGGGGTAATAGGTTTGAGGTGTTTACGGATCACAAGAGCTTGAAGTACTTGTTCTCACAGAAAGAATTGAATATGAGGCAAAGACGGTGGATGGAGCTCTTGGATGATTATAACTGCACAATCAATTATGTGCTAGGTAAAGCAAATGTGGTTGCAGATGCCTTAAGTCGGAAGACGAGCGTGGCAAAACTGGAGGTTAAGGTGTGGGAAATGTTAGAATAAGCATTTTTGTGGAAGCCAAAATTGACTCAAAAAGGAGTACTATTTGTCACTACACAAGTACAATCGACCTTGTTGTCCGAGATACGAGAGGCCCAACAGAAGGACCAGTAGTTCCAGAAGATTAGGAAGGCAACACAGATTTCAAGTTTCATGATGATGGTATTTGGAGGTTCAGGAGTCGAATTTGTGTTCCTAATGACCCGGAGTTGAAAAAGAAGATTCTTAAAGAAGCCCATAACTCAAGATATATTATTCACCCCAACGGGACAAAGATGTACCGGGATTCGAAGCAATACTATTGGTGGAATAACATGAAAAGAGAGATTGCAGAGTTCGTGGCACGATGTTTGACTTGTCAGAGGGTCAAGGTAGAACATCAACGACCGGCAGGTTTACTTCAACTGTTGGAAATTCCCCAATGGAAATGGGAACTCATAACTATGGACTTTGTCATGGACCTGCCCTGGTCACAAAAGGGTCATGATGCCGTTTGGGCCGTAGTGGATAGATTGACTAAGATCGCACACTTCTTACCAATGAACATGGAATATAGTCCTGAGAAACTAGGAGATATGTATGTAGCGGATATTGTAAGGCTACATGGGATGCCTGTAAGTATTGTGTCGGATAGGGATCCTCGTTTTACTTCCCGATTTTGGAAAAGACTACAAGAAGCTTTGGGAACGAAGTTGAGTTTCAGTACAGCTTATCACCCTCAGACGGACGGACAATCTGAGAGAACTATTCAGATTTTGGAGGATATACTGAGGGCGTGTGTTCTAGACTTCGGAAAAGGTTGGGAGAAGTATATGCCTTTAGCAGAATTAGCTTATAATAACAGCTATCAGGCCACTATCGGATGGCCCCGTATGAGGCATTGTATGGACGTAAGTGTCGATCCCCAATATACTGGGACGAAGTAGGTGAGACGATGACTTTTGACCCGACCCTTCTAACAGAACTTATGAAGACTGTTGAAAATGTCCACCTTATCCAGAAACGGATGCTTACCGCCTAAAGCAAGCAGAAAAGTTACACAGACCGACAGAGATGGAATTTGGAATTTGAGGTCGGCGACAAGGTGTTCTTGAATCTATCGCCTCGGACGGGATTGATTAAACATGGTAAGGGTGGAAAGTTGAGCCCAAGGTTTGTAGGACTATTTGAGATAGTTGAAAAAGTTTGAAACTTGGCGTATCGTCTAGAACTACCCCAAAACCTCCCCAATATCCATGATGCCTTCCATGTCTCAATGCTACGGAAGTATCACCCTGACCCATCGCACATCTTGGAGCCAGAGCCGTTGCAGCTTCGGGAGAACTTGTCTTACGAAGAGACGCCTATTCGGATTCTAGACGAACAAGATCGGGAGTTGCGCAACAAGTCGATACCGATGGTGAAAGTGTTGTGGGATCATCATAGAGTTGAAGAACTAACATGGGAAAGGCGAGACCAGATGGAGCAACAATATCCCACATTATTCCAAAGGCAATATTGAATTTCGGGATGAAATTCTTATAAGGAGGGGAGGATGTGAGGCCTGACCTCGATTCGTGTGTGTTACTTCGATTCGTGTTCCCTAACCTTGAACTACGTGCCTTAACCTAAGTTTAAGAATTGTACCTTGAAATTACATGTACTGCATTGATTTACGTGCATTTACCTAGGGTTGCGGGCATTTACTTTGAAATACGTGTATTTGTCTTGAAGTACGTGCCTTACCTCGTAGTTTGTGTTTACCTTGTAATTCGTGCCCTAGAACCTAAGAATCCGTGCCACCGCGTTAATCTAGGAAGATTCCTACACGAAGCACTATGCAATAAACTAATCCTAAATCATTCTCTTTCTTTCCACTAGCTCTTATTTTAATCCTAAGTCAAATTCAACTCAATATTTTAATGTTCAAACATTCTTTATTCTTTATTCTTTATCCTTTATTCTTAGATAAAACCAATGCACCTCAAATCCTACACTCATTATAATCTATAATATGCTAACATGAACCTGAAAATTCATATTCCTCCTTGCATTACATGGCCAAGACAAGGCCATTTGAATAAGTTTTGCACAATTATTAATGCCTAGACATTCTATGACACACACACAAAGCACAATGCATTAAAATAACTCCATACACCCTACCCAAGCATTCCTTTCTCAGCCAACTTACCATAGCATGCCTACAATTCAAAATAATGCTCAATGACAAAAGAAAATTCAGATTTGCAAGCTCAAGGCCGACACACACACACACACACACACACACACACACACACACACAAAAACATCATTCTCCTCTCAAAACTCTCTCATCTCTTCTCACTTTCGGCTATGGCTGCTCCTTGAGCTTTCATGGCTCAAGCTTACACTCCAAGACTCAACTATACTCCCAAGGTCTCTAAGAAGCTCGGCCATAGCAAGCAACAATCAAGAAAATCACACTCAAGCTCACAAACTCATCATTTCGGCCATAGGTAAGTTTAAGAGTTTTCTTCCATTTCTTTTTGTTCTAATCATATTCACACACTAAGTATATGCTAACTAAGCTAATATTTAAAGAAAAACAAGCTACCTCTCGGCCAAAGCAAGGAAAAAGGGCTATTTGTGCGATTCAAAAAGCATTCTTGCATTTTCACCCATCAAGTTGCTAAGGTGAGGGTTAAAACCTTTTAAATGCTTTCAAAACTCATATGCATGCTCTTATATGGCTGTATTTACTCTTTATGTTCATGTATATGTGTTTATATGAGCCTAACTACTCATGCATGACTTGAAAATAGCTAGAAACTTAGAGATATGCAAACTCATTTTTCTGGCAGATTACTGACCTTGTAGAACAAAGTGTTTTTGGCCTATTAAACGTTGATAAAAATGCATTAAATTTGGTAGGTCACTATATTTGTCAGTTATTAACATATTTTGAAGTAGGGTAAGGCTAATTTTGAGTTTAAAGGCCTCAAAAATGGCAAATATCGAAATGTGTATGAATTTGGACAGTTTTGTGCAGTCTCACGGTTTTGGTCATAACTCCTATGTCCGAAATCGGAATGCAGCAAGGTTTGTTCCTAGATTTAAAGAACTCATTAAGCTTCAATTTGATATTTGGTTCACTGTAATTGGAAGTTATTTACTTGGCTAAATGAATGAGGAAAAATAGACCACTGCAGTAGGATTTTTGCTTGGTAATATACTATGAATCATGTTGTAACTTTACTTGAGGTGTTGAATGCTTGGAATTGTGGAAATTAGAAGTTGTGTGGGCTGTTTTGGTTGGTTGAGGATTCTTAATTAAGTGATGCATGGCTTGGATTTAATTACACGATGAATTATTGCTTAATCGCATTTGTAAGCACGAAATTTAGGCCCTATTGCTTATGAAAACTTGCTAAGTAGTGGTCCTATGGTTAAATGTGTTCAATTGAGTGGTTAGTAGGCTGTCCAATAATTGCTAAGTATTCTTGAAATGGTTTAAGTGTTTCTCGTGGTCCTTAGCAAACAAGATCAACACCCGAGCATGGCCTTGTAAACCCTAATGGCCACTTAGACTCCTAAGTCATAAACCACTCTTGTGTGACTTATAATTGATTTTGAGGAATGTTAATCTGCTGCTCAGAATTGTCTTTATAGCTCTAAGCATGATTCTTGATGATTGCATATTGATAAGTGAACTATTCTTGCACCCAGTTATGTGTAAGTGTCGTAGCATGCTTGTATGATCTCAACACTTGATATGTGAACTAAAATGAGCTATATGACTTGTTTTATATGGTATTACTTGGCTGTCCCTTAAATGTACACATGCTCCTAAGTGTTTTACAAAGTGAATTTACATGTCAAAGAATGTCTCGTATGTTTACTTGTCAATATGTGATCTTATAATTGCTCAAAGGCAACCTACTTTGTTGTCCTCCTAATGTGAATTGTTAATTGGTATAATTGTGCATTGCATACAAGGTTGCAACCTTTCATTGTGGCATGATAGCATTTCACGAACGCCAGGAAGCATTGGGCTTGCTGGTGCTCCCGTGACTACCATGGTCCAATTCCCTCTCTCACTTGGTAGTCCACCCTCGGAGAGTTGGGTCGTAGGTTTGGTGTACATCTGGAGTACACCCGTTGGAGTGATAAGTGGATGATTGAAGCCGACCGCAACTACTATTTTCGAAAATGGACTTGAGAGCAAAAGCTCAATCTATCCTTTTTACTATGTGTTTAAGTACTCTCGCTTGGTTCCTAGAGGACCTCGGGGAGCAAAGACGGGTAAATGTGTTCATTTATATTTATGTTATGTTATGAACTTGCTTATTTTATATGACATGTTTTCAAAAGGGTTTTTCATAGGATTAACCGAAAAAGAGTTTCAAAATGTTATCTCTCGTTCCCCCTTGCTGAGTTCATAAGGACTCACCCTCTTTTATCATCATAGGTGAAGAAGATCTGGAATAGGTACCCGAGGAAATTGTGCATGTTGATGATTCCTTGGAATGATTGCATGCCTTATATGCCTTGCCTGACTGTGGCTGTTTTGTGAACGTTATGTTTGCTTAAAGAATACTTATGTTGTTGTTGTAAATGACCCCCATTGTAATTTGGGCTCTAATTTTGGCTTGTACTGATTATAACTAGACGAACACTCTATTTGGTCATTTTGCTATCACTATTTTGATTTAGTAACTATCATAAGCAACTGAAGCATTAGGTGAAGGATCAAATAAAATGAATCTATCTAATCTTACCCAGGTACTTACTCATAGGCTAAAGGATAACAGGTACTCGCGTAAAAGGAATTGAAAAATAAACGGAACATAGTTATCTTGTTAGACTTGTTAATCCAATGAGACTTTGGAGTTAGATCAATAGGCATATCGATAGATGATAATTAGGGATCTTAGTTGGAATCAAATAAATGATTGAAAGTTTTGAGGCGTTTAGAAAATAGGTCAAACTAAATAGACAATTACAGCTGTTATGCTGCCAGTTTTTCAGAAAAATCTTTTGGAGTTCTAGGCCAACATTAAGTGTTAAATCATAACAAACGGTTAAGTATATGAAATGGCGTAAATGAATTAGGTCACACCCTAGTCTAGCCTCCATAGGTCGGGTTGGGGCTTGATACTCCGGATCCTATCAGAACTCCGAAGTTAAGCATGCTTGGGCAAGAGTAGTACTAGGATGGGTGACCCCTTGGGAAGTCCTCGTGTTGCACCCCCTTTTATTTTTTTCCCCGTTTAGCCTTGCCAAGAAGCTTTATCCATCACATTTCCATTCTCGAGTCCCATGGCATCTTGGGCAAGACAACCTCATTTCGTGTAGAGGCTCGGCCCGCAAACCGAGGGCATGGGGCTTGTGCCCTAGTCTCCGTCGATCCGGTGCCCATAACTGTTGATCCGTAAGGAGTTATGCAGCGCATAGCATACCGTTAGAAAGCTATCCGGGAGATCTACAATGGGGGTAACAAACTTGCTCTGTTGTGCCTATTTTTGATAACCAAAATCGAACATTTTTTCTTCAGTTTTGGGCCACTTTTCTTCATTTTGCGCTATTTTTTCGTGCTGGGTCATTCGTCGTGAGCTGCAAAAAGGACAAGAACCCAACGTGCTGAACATTAGATGGCTCTGTAATGCGTCGATATCACATATTACGGTGATGCTGCTTTGTTGAAGCAGATGGGCTGTCATTAAGCCCATTGGGCCTTTTGAATGGGCTATCTCTCTTGGCTTGGACTGTGAGCCGTCAACACATAACAACTTTGCACCATCAACATGATGGGTGCAATCATACCAGCACTAATGCACCAGATCCCATCAGAACTCTGAAGTTAAGTGTGCTTGGGCGAGAGTAGTACTAGGATGGATAACCCCCTAGGAAGTCCTCGTGTTGTACCCCCTTTTCATTTGTTTTCCCCGTTTAGCCTTACCAAGATGGTTTATCCATCACATTTCTATTCTCGAGTCCCATGGCATCTTGGGCAAGACAACTTCGTTTCGCGTAGAGGCTGGGCCCACAAACCGAGGGCGTGGGACCTGTGACCTGGTTTCCGTCGATCCAATGCCCATAACTTTAGATCCGTTAGGAGATATGCGGCGCACAAGATACCGTTGGAAAGCTCTCCGGGTGCTCTACGATGGGGGTAGCAAGCTTGCTCATCTGTGCCTGTTTTCGGTACCCAAAATTAAATGTTTTCTTCACTTTCGGGACTTTTTTCTTCTTTTTATACTATTTTTTCATGTGGGTCGTTCATCATGAGCCACGAAAAGGGAGAGAACCCAACGCGCGGAACATTAGAGGGCTATGCATCGCGTTGATATCAGGTCTTGTGATGACGCTGCTTTGTTGAAGTAGATGGGCTGTCATTAAACCCACTGGGCCTTTTGAATAGGCCGTCTCTCTTGGCTGGGATTGTGAGCCGTCAACACATAAGGGCTTTGCACCATCAATATGACGAGTGCGATCATATCAGCACTAATGCACTGGATCCCATTAGAACTCCGAAGTTAAGCGTGCTTGGGAGAGAGTAGTACTAGGATGGGTGACCCTTTGGGAAGACCTCATGTTGCACTCCCTTTTCATTTTTTTCCCCGTTTAGCCTTGCCAAGATGCTTTATCCATCACATTTCTATTCTCAAGTCCCACAGTATCTTGGGCAAGACAACTTCGCTTTGGGTAGAAGCTGGGCCCGCAAACCGAGGGCGTGGGGCTTGTGACCTGGTCTCCGTCGCTCCGATACCCATCAATTTTGATCTGTATAGAGTTATGCGGAGTACAGCATACCGTTGGAAAGCACTCCGGGAGCTCTACTACTAGGATAGCAAGCCTGCACGGCCGCACCTGTTTTTAGTACCCAAAATTGAACATTTTCATTAGTTTCAGGCCACTTTTCTTTGTTTTACCCTATTTTTTCTTCTCGGGTCGTTCATCGTGAGCCACGAAAAGGACGAGAACCCAACTCGTGGAACATTAGGTGGCTCTGCAATGCGTCGATATCACGTCTTGCGGTGATGCTGCTTTGTTGAAGCATATAGGCTATCGAGAAGCCCAGTGGGCCTTTTGAATGAGCCGTCTCTCTTGGTTGGGATTGTGAACCGTCAACACATAAGGGCTTTGAACCCTCAACATGACAAGTGCAATCAAACCAGTACTAATGCACTGGATCCTATCAAAAATCCGAAGTTAAGCGTGCTTGGGCGAGAGTAGTACTAGGATGGGTGACCTCTTGGGAAGTCCTTGTGTTGCACTCCCTTTTCATTTTTTTTCCCGTTTAGCCTTGCTAAGATACTTTATCCATCACATTTTTATTCTCGAATCCCACGGCATCTTTGGCAAGAATACATTGTTTCGCGTAGAGGCTGGGCCCGCAAACCGAGGGCGTGGGCTTGTGACCTGGTCTCTGTCGATCTGGTGCCTATAACTTTTGATTCGTAAGGAGTTATGTGGCGCACAACATACCGTTGGAAAACACTTCGGGAGCTCTACGACAGGTGTAGCAAGCCTGCTCAGTTGTGCCTATTTTCGAAACCCAAAATCGAACTTTTTCTTCATTTTTGGGCCACTTTTCTTCTTTTGCCATTGTTTTCTCGTGCCTGGTCGTTCATCGTGAGCCTTGAAAAGGACGAGAACCCAACGTGCTGAACATTAAAAGGCTCTGCAATGTGTCGATATCACGTCTTGCGGTGATGTTGCTTTGTTGAAGTAGATGGGCTATCATTCAGCCCATTTGGTGTTTTGAATGGGCCGTCTCTCTTGGCTGGGACTGTACGCCGTTCACACATAAGGGAATTGCACCATCAACATGATGGGTGCGATCATACAAGCATTAATGCCGCGGATACCATCAGAACTCCGAAGTTAAACGTGCTTGGGCGAGATTAGTACTAGGATGGGTGATCCCCTGGGATGTCCTCGTGTTGCACCCCTTTCATTTTTTTCACCGTTTAGCCTTGCCAAGATGCTTTATCCATCATATTTCTATTCTCGAGTCCCATGGCATCTTGGGCAAGCCAACTTCGCTTCGTGTAGAGGCTGGGGCCGCAAACCGAGGGCGTGGTGCTGTGACCTGGTCTCCGTTGCTCCAATGCCCATAACTTTTGATCCCTAAGGAGTTATGAGGTATACCGTTGAAAAGCTCTTCAGGAGATCTACGACGGGTGCAGCAAGCTTGCTTGGCTGTGCCTATTTTCAGTACCCAAAATTGAACATTTTCATCAGTTTTGGGCCACTTTTCTTCTATTTGCATGGTTTTTTCTTCTCGAGTCGTTCGTCGTGAGCTGTGAAAAGGACGAGAAGCCAACTCACGGAACATTAGGGGGCTCTGCAACTCGTCGATATCACGTCTTGCGATGATGCTGCTTTGTTGAACCATATGGGCTGTCGATAAGCCCAGTGGGCCTTTTGAATGGGCCGTCTCTCTTGGCTAGGACTGTGAATCGTCAACACATAAGGGCTTTGCACCTTCAACATGACGGGTGCGATAATATACCAGCACTAATGCAACGGATCCCATCAAAAATCCTAAGTTAAGCGTGCTGGGTCGAGAGTAGTACTAGGATGGGTGACCCATTTGGGAAGTCCTCGTGTTGCACCTCTTTTTTTTTTTCCCCTGTTTAGCCTTACCAAGAAGCTTTATCTATCACATTTCTATACTCGAGTCCCACAGCATCATGGGCAAGACAACTTCGCATAGTGGTTGGGCCCGCAAACCGAGAGTGTAGGGCCTGTGACCTAGTCTCCGTCGAACCAGTGCCCATAACTTTTGATCCGCAAGGAGTTATGCAGCGCACAACATATCATTGGAAAGCTCTCCGGGAGCTCTACATCGGGGACAACAATCCTGCTTGGATGTGCCTATTTTTGGTACCCAGAATCGAACGTTTTCTTTAGTTTCAAGCCACTTTTCTACTTTTTGCGCTGTTTCTTCATGTCGAGTCATTCGTCGTGAGCCGCGAAAAGGACGAGAACCCAACTCATGGATTATTTGTGGGCTCTGCAACGCATCAATATCAAGTCTTGCGGTGATACTGCTTTGTTGAAGCAGATAGGCTGTCATTAAGCCCATTGGGCCTTTTGAATGGGCCGTCTCTTTTGGCTGAGACTGTGAGTCATCAACACATAAGGGCTTTGCACCATCAACATAATGGGTACGATTAAATCAGCATTAATGCACCGGATCCCATCAGAACTCCGAAGATAAGCGTGTTTCGGCGAGGTAGCACTAGGATAGGTGACCCCTACGTAGTCCTCGTGTTGCACCTCTTTTCATTTTTTTTCCATGTTTAGCCTTGCCAAGATACTTTATCCATCACATTTCTATTCTCGAGTCCCACGGCATCTTGGGCAAGACAACTTTGCTTTGCATAGAGGTTGGGCTTACAAACCGAGGGCATGGGACCTATGACTTGGTCTCTGTCGCTCCGGTGCCCATAACTTTTGCTTCCTAAGGAGTTATGTGGCGCACAGCATACCGTTGGAAAGCTCTCCAAGAGATCTATGATGGGTGGAGCAAGCCTGATTGGCTGTGCCTATTTTCAGTACCCAAAATTGAACGTTTTCATCAGTTTTGGGCCACTTTTCTTCTATTTGCGCTGTTTTTTCATCTCGGGTTGTTCGTTGTGAGTCGCGAAAAGGATGAGAACCCAACTCACGAAACATTAGAGCGCTTTGCAACGTGTCAATATCACGTCTTGCGGTGATGCTACTTTGTTCAAGAAGATGTGCTGTCATTAAGCCCATTGGGCCTTTTGAATGGGTCGTCCCTCTTGGTTGGGACTGTGAGTCGTCAACACATATGGTCTTTGCACCATAAACATGACGGGTGTGATCATACCAGTACTAATGCACCGCATCCCATCAGAACTTTGAAGTTAAGCGTGCTTGGACGAGAGTAGTACTAGGATGGGTGACCCCCTGGGTTGTCCTCGTGTTGCACCCATTTTCATTTTTTTCCTTGTTTAGCCTTGCCATGATGCTTTATCCATCACATTTCTATTCTCGAGTCCCACGGCCTCTTGGGCAAGACAATTTCACTTCACGTAGTGATTGGGCCCGCAAACCGAGGGCGTGGGGTTCCCATAACTTTTGCTCCCTAAGGAGTTATGCAGCACATAGCATACCGTTGAAAAGTTCTCCTGGAGCTCTATGATGGGGGCAGCCAGCATGCTAGGCTGCACCTATTTTTGATACCCAAAATCGAACGTTTTCATCAGTTTTAGGCCATTTTTCTTCTTTTTACGTATATTTTCATCCCAGGTCGGTCGTCGTGAGCCAAAAAAAGGACGAGAACCCAACTCGGGAAACATTAAAGGGCTTTGCAACCTGTCGATATCACATCTTGGGGTGATGTTCCTTTGTTGAAGCAGACGGGCTATCATTAAGCCCATTGGGCCTTTTGAATGGGCCGTCTCTCTTAGCTGGGACTGTGAGCCGTCAACACATAAGGGCTTTGCACCATCAACATGACGGGTGCGATCATACTAGCACTAATGCACAGGATCCCATCAAAACTCCGAAGTTAAACGTGCTCAGCAGAGAGTAATACTAGGATGGGTGACCCCTTGGGAAGTCCTCGTGTTGCAACCCCTTTTTATTTTTTTCCCCCGTTTAGCCTTGCCAATATGCTTTATCCATCACATTTCTATTCTCGAGTCCCACGACATCTTGGGCAAGACAATTTCGCTTGGCATAGAGGCTGGACCCGCAAACCGAAGGCGTGGGGCTTGTGACCAGGTCTCCGTTGGACCGGTGCCCATAACTTTTGATCCGTAAGTAGTAATGTGGTGCACAATATACCATGCGAATGCTCTCTGGGAGCTCTACGATGGGTGCAGCAAGACTGCTCGGCTACGCCTGTTTTCGGTACAAAAAATCAAACAATTTCATTAGTTATGGCAACTTTTCTTCTTTTTGCGCTCTTTTTTTATCCCGGGTCGTTCGTCGTGAGTCGCGAAAAGGACGAGAACCCAACCCGCGAAACATTAGAGGGCTCTACAACGCATCGATATCACGTCTTGCAGTGATGCTACTTTGTTGAAGCAGATGGGCTATCGGAGCCCATTGGGCCTTTTGAATGGGTCGGCTCTCTTGGCTGGGACTGTGAGCCGTCAACACATAAGGGCTTTGCCCCATCAACATGATAGGTACGATCATACCAGCACTAATGCACCAGATCCTATCAGAACTCTGAAGTTAAGCGTGCTTGGGCGAGAGTAGTACTAGGATGGGTAACCCCCTGAGAAGTCCTCATGTTGCACTCCTTTTTCATTTTTTCCCCGTTTAGCCTTGCCAAGATGCTTTATCAATCACATTTCTATTCTCGGGTCCCATGACATCTTGGGCAAGACAACTTCGCTTCGCGTAGAGGCTGGGCCCGCAAACCGAAGGCATAGGGCTTGTGACTTGGTCTCCGTCGCTTCGATGCCTATTAATTTTGATCCGTAAGGAGTTATATGGAGTACAACATACTGTTGGAAAGCTCTCCGGGAGCTCTACGACGGGGGTAGTAAGCCTGCTCGGCTGCGCCTACTTTCGGTACCCAAAATTGAACATTTTCTTCAGTTTCGGGCCACTTTTCTTCTTTTTGTGCTATTTTTTCATCTCGGGTCGTTCGTCGTGAGCCGCGAAAAAGACGAGAACCCAACTCGCGGAACATTAAGGGGCTTTGCAATGCGTCGATATCACGTCTTGCGGTGATGCTGTTTGTTGAAGCATATGGGTTGTCGATAAGCCCCGTGGGCCTTTTCAATGGGTCGTCTCTCTTGGCTAAGATTGTGAACCGTCAACACATAAGGGCTTTGAATCCTCAACATGACGGGTGTGATCATACCAGCACTAATGCACTGGATCCCATCAGAAATCCGAAGTTAAGCGTGTTTGGACGAGAGTAGTACTAGGATGGGTGACCCCTTGGGAAGTCCTCGTGTTGCACCCTTTTTTTCATTTTTTCCCTATTTATCCTTGCCAAGATACTTTATCCATCACATTTCTATTCTCGAGTCCCACGACATCTTTGGCAAGACAACTTCATTTCGCGTAGGGCTGGGACTGCAAACCGAGGGCGTGGGGCTTGTGACTTGGTCTCCTAAGATCCGGTGCCCATAACTTTTGATCCGTAAAGAGTTATGTGGAGCACAACATACCGTTAGAAAGCTCTTCGGGAGTTCTACGACGGGTGTAGCAAGCCTGTTCGGCTGTTGTGAGGCCCGACCTCAAATTACGAGCATTATCTCAATTTGTATGCCCCAACCTTGAATTGCATGCCTTAACCTAGGTTTAAGAGTTGTGTCTTGATTTATGTGCATTCATTTAGGGTTGCGTGCATTTACTTGGAATACATGCATTTGTCTCGTAGTTCGTGCCTTACCTCGTAGTACATGCCCTAGACCTAGGAAAGCGTGCTTCCACGCTAATCAAAAAAGAATCCTATACAAAACACTAGACTATAAAATAATCCTACAAACACCACTAACTATTATTTTAATCCTAAGTCAACTCACTAGAAGACAAAAGCTCACTAAACACTAAACATTCCTTATTCTCACTAAAAACCCATGCACACAAAAACCTATAAACACTACTACTTTAATACAACATTATGCAATTAAAAACAACATAAAATGCTCAAATTTTACATGCCTTAGCCGGCCATGACAAGGCCATATGGGCAAATTTTGCACAAACTATATTATATCCTACACACAAAGCACAATGCATTAAAATAACCTCATACACCCTACCCCAAGCACCCTTTCTCGGCCCTCTCAACACCCATGCTCTTAACAATTCAAATTAGACTTTTGATGACACAAAAATCAGATTTTGCAAGGCTCAAGGCCGACACCCACACACACAAACATCTAAGGAGCATCTTCAACCTCATTTCCTCTCAAACTCTCTCTCAACTCCCTCATCTCCTCTCACTCTCGGCCATAGCATTCTCATGAGCTTCCAAGACACCTAGCAAGCTCTCAAGAACTCTACAAGCTTCGTCCAAAGCAAGGAAGTCAAGGTAGCTAGCTCAAGATGCACACAATCTCACAAGACCTCACATTTCGGCCATAGATAGGTTTTAAGAGTTTTCTTCCATTTTGTTTTGTTCTAACCACATGCACACACTAAGCATATGCTAACTAAGCTAGGAATTTAAGAAAAACAAGCTACCACTCTGTCAAAGCAAGGAAATAAGACCCTTTGTGCATTTTCAAGTGCATTCTAGCATTTTCATCCAACAAGTTGCTAAGGTGAGGGTTAAACTCTTTTAAAAGCTTTCAAAACTCACATGCATGCTCTCATATGGCTATATTTACCACTGTATTTATTGTATATGTGTGTATATGAGCCTATCTACTCATACATGGCTTGATTTTGGCTAGAAACTTAGAGATATGCAAAGTTGTTTTTCTGGTAGATTAATGACCTTGTAGAACGAAGTGATTTTGACCTAGTAAACGTTGATAAAAATGCATTAAAATTGGTAGGTCACTATAATTTTCAGTTCTGAACATTTTTGGAAGAAATAGGATAAGGCTAATTCTGATTTTAAGACCCTATAAAATTGCAACAATCGTAATGTGTCTAAAACTGGACAGTTTTGCGTAGTCTCACGGTTTTGGCCATAACTCCTAAGTCCGAACTCCAAATTCAGCGAGGTTTGTTCCTAGATTTAAACCACTCATTAATATTTAAATTGATATTTGGTTCACTGAAATTGGAGATATTTTATTGGTTAATGAATGCGGAAAAACAGACCATTGCAGTAAGGTCTTTGCTTAGTAATATGCTTTGAATCACGTTGTAACCTTGCTTAAGGTATTGAATGCTTGGAATTGTGGCACTTAGAAGCTGTGTGGGCTGTTGTGGTTGGTTGAGGTTTCTTAATTTGGTTGATGCATGGCTTGGGTTCATT
Source organism: Ehretia macrophylla (assembly GCA_037974665.1). NCBI lineage: Eukaryota > Viridiplantae > Streptophyta > Magnoliopsida > Boraginales > Ehretiaceae > Ehretia > Ehretia macrophylla. Next base: position 78,695,710 of record CM075780.1, on the reverse strand, counting down.
AATTGATGAATGGTTTGCTTAATCGCATGTGTAAGCACGGAATTGAGGCCCTATCGCTTATGACTACTTGCTAAAAGATGATCCTATGGTTAAATGTGTTCAATTGTGCGGTTAATAGGCTTCCTGTAATTGTCCTCATAGCTCTAAATATGATTCCCGATGATTGCATGTTGATAAGTGAACTATTCTTCCACCCGGTTTTGTGTACGCGTCATAGCATGCTTGTGTGATATGAACAATTGACATGTGAACCCAAAAATGAGTTATATGACTTATTTTTATAGGTGTTACTTGGCTGCCCGTTAAATGTTTATATACTTCTAAGTGTTTTACAAAGTGAATCTATATATCAAAGCATGCCTTGGATGTTTACTTGTCAATATGTGATCTTATATTGCTCGGAGGCAACCTACTTTGTTGACCTCCTAATGTGAAATGTTAAATTGTACAATTATGCATTGCATACAAGGTTGCAACCTTTCATTATGGCATGGTAGCGTTTCACAAACGCCGGGCGGCATAAGGCTTGCCGGTGCTCCCGTGACTACCATGGTCCAATTCCTTCTCTCGTTTTGCATTCCACCCACGACAAGTTGGGTCGTAGGATTTCGGGGTACATCCGGAGTACACCCATTTGGAGTGATAAGTGGATGATTGAAGTTGGCCGCAACAATTGTTATCGAAAATGAACTTGAGAGCAAAAGCTCACCGTATCCTTGAAATGATTGGTAATTGTATCTATTGTTCAATTTGATTCTTATACTTTGCGTGCATTATTATTTGTATTATGTGACATGTTTTCAAAAAGGGTTTTTCATAAGGTTAGCCAGAAAAGAGTTTCAAAATGTTATCTCTCGTTCCCCCTCGCTGAGTTCATAAGGACTCACCCTCTTTTATCATCACAGGTGAATAAGATCTGGAACAAGTACCCAAGGAGAACGTCCCTGTTGATGACTCCTTGGAGTGATTGCATGCCTTATGTGCCTTGTTTGACTGTGGCTGTTTTGTGAACGTTATGTTTGTTTTGAGACTATTTCTTATGTTTTTGTTGTTGTAAATGACCCCCATTGTAATTTGGGGTCTAATTTTGGCGTGTACTGATTATAACTAGACGAACATGCTATTTTAGTAGTTTGCTATCACTATTTTGATTTAGTAACTATCATAGGCAACTGAAACATTAGGTGAAGGAACAAATAAAATGAACCTATCTGATCTTAACCAGGTACTTTTTCATAGGCTAAAGGATAACAGGTACTCGTGTAAAAGGACTTGACAAATAAACGGAACATAGTTATCTTGTTAGGCTTGTTAACCAAATGAGACTTTCGAGTTAGATCAATAGGCATATCGGTTAATGATAAAATAGGAATCTTAGTTGGAATCGAAGTGATGATTAAAAGTTTTGAGGCATTTAGAAAATTAGGTCAAACCAATGGTCTTACAAACAGCCATTATGCTGCCGGTTTTTCAAAAAATCTTTTGGAGTTCTAGGCCAACGTTAAGTGTTAAATCATAACATCGGTTAAGTATGTGAAATGGTGTAAATGAATTAGGTCATACCCTAGTCTAGTCTCTATAGGTTGGGTTGGGGCGTGACACCTTATTAGAATGGTATCAGAGCTTAGATTGCTTAAGCTGGGTTTAACTCTTGGACCGTGGATAGAAGTCCTAAGGTAATTATGATGTCTTGTTAATGGGTGCCAATGTTAATTGTGCCTTCTTTGTTTATATGTGCTTATGTGATTAACATGTCTTCATTGTTTGAAGTTTTATGCCTACATGAAATTGTATGTTGCATACTCTAAGTCTTAATTTCTTATCTTATCATGTCCTAATAATTGTACAAAATAAATTGTACCTAGATGGCTGGCCCTAGTACCCGCAATACCAATAGGGGCGATGAGCCTCAAGAAGCCAGAGATGCTCACCAAACTAATCCCAGCATGGCTATGTTTAACATGATGGTGAGTGCTATGGATCGCGTGTCGCGAGTGATGGAACGTCTATGTCACGCCCCAACTCGACCCCTCTTACAATCAGTCAGGACGCAACGGAATTTCGGCAGCATAACGACAGTAACATGAACATCAGGGCTCTAAACCAACCCTTAATAACAACATACATCAAACTCCACAAATCACCAACCAACTCCACAATCAAATTAACAACGTACAACGCAACCATTTCATACATTAAACATTCTTTCATCAACTCATTCATAGTTATGCGCCTCCGTTCCAACATAATACATAGGCTATACATTCATTTCAAAATAGATTATACAAAACATTATTTTACAACAACTAAGATAATCTCATGGCAATGACTCCTGCATCTAAGACTCATCCACATACGACACATTTTCCACATTCTCCTCTTCAGGAGGCACGTACCCGTAATCCTGCGAAAGTACACCTGTATGCATGCAATAATAGAGAGTGAGCTTATATACATAAGCCCAGTGAGGATCCGATAGATCTCGAGCAAGGTCTACTAAACTCCTTGGAATAATCCTTTGAGTCAGTAAACACACAATAACATCAATAATACTATCATCACATAACTATATGACCATTCAATAAAGGATACTCTCTCTAGTTGGTGTAGCTCCAAACGCCATCACGATCTCAACCGTTCTTCTTATAACTCCCTATTACTCACGCACCCGAGGTACCTCACTAGCCCCTCCCTCCATGACACCTCCGTCATGCGAGCTGGGGGTAGCCTATGGCAGTCATGCCGTTATCAACCCGACAGCCCAACGCTGCCCGAGAGGTGGCACACACATACCAAGACTCCATAATCATCAATCATCATATTATCATCATCAATAATCATATCAATAATCAATTTAACAACAATTAACTAAGTTAGATGACAAAGTAGGCCATCCAACCGGACATGCATTAAACACACAATCAAACCCTAGTTTACCCATCAACAACTCACAATTCAATCACTCAAACCACACCCGATCAACTAAGGCTCAATTCAATAATTTAAAGAAAGATAACCTAAACTTCAAATAATCATATCTTACATTCTACTAATCCAAACAACCCCAAATCAGTTTCAAACACTCACCCATTCAACCAACTACATTAGCCCTCTTGGAAATCCACCATAACACCTCCAAATCATGCCCGATAACCCTAAAACCCTAAGATGTCTTGGCTGGATTTTCCGGATTTTCACACGAACAATGTAATCGAAAATTCGGCATTACAACAGCGCTAACACGTAATTATCAAGTATTTAGAAATCGACGGCAATCGATTTCGATCAACACAACTCATTTAATTCAACTTTGAACATTTTAATCAAAATTAAATACCCGGAAAATAAAAATTATGCTACATCCGACAAAAATTCGTAGTATTAGTATATAACGATCCCTAGCATGCAAGGAGCAATAATCTATCATCAGATTTCAATTCTAACGGTTAAATTTTCATTTATGAGCAAAAACATAAAAATGACATTTTGAGATCTAGAATTTTTCTCTCACCTTTGATCCGAAGTAAAGCTAGGAATGCGTGCAATAGGTGCCCAACAAGCGGAATCTAGCTCGGTTTGAAAAGATTCGGACTTTAAATGAGTTTTCTAAGGCAAAATTGCTTTGTAAAATAAGTTGAAAAAAACTCTCAAAATGCCAAGAAACTCACGGCTGCAAGGTGTGTGAAAATGTGGTGTTTTGCTTTGTTTCATTGTGTGTAGAGATTTATATGCATAAGTCAACAAAATGGAAAAAAGTCAAAGTTGAAACTTTAGTGTTTTTTTGTATTTTCTTGACTTTAAATGCATTTTCTTGATCACCAAAGTTCAAAACATTTATTCAACACCCAAGCTAGCTCAAGTAAATTATTTTTAGGTGATAAGAAGTTTTACAATCAAACAATTTCACCCGAGTCGGCTTAAAACTCGATTTTCGCAAAAGTCGGTGTAAAATTCCTAATAAATTCTTAAGCCGATTTTAAAACCGTTTTAATCAAACACAGGTCTATTAAAGTCCGTAGTCTAGGTCTAGAAGGGTTAAAAAGACCAGTTTCAAAATTTTAGCGGACGTGTTTCGAAAACACTATTCATTGAAAATCGACGATAAAATTTCTGACTCCGTTTTTTATGAAAATTTCATGAATGCACATTTAGCACGTATTAGGAGTATTGATATCAAAATTATAACATTCTAGGTCATATAGCACATAAACAGGTCAAATGCACGTAAAACGAGATAAAACACGTAAATCGAGTTAAAGCAGAAAAGTGGGGTTTCACATTCTCCCCTCCTTAAAACAATTGCGTCCGCGCAATTCTCGAACTAACAGACAATTAAATCCTCAATCGTTACACTTAATAATACTTCTCTTAGTTCTCATTTATCTCTTAGGATGACACCTAACCAAAGACCTCAAAAGAACAACCTCTGTTGACTGCAAGTTGATGATCATAGTTCCAAGACAATCTTCAATTCATAATTCTCTCCCACCTAACATCATATTGCATATGAAAGAAATTGCAACTCCAAGTCTTAGCGTGACACCACTAATTATCAATCATCCCCTACTACATAAAAGAGCTCTATGAACACCCCGAGGGTTTAAAAAACTCATTCACGATAACATGAATGATTATTGATCAAGGAAATATTTCAAAAGTGACATTTGTCAGAATATGGCTCTTATGAAATTTATAAGGAAATAAGAATATGGAAAGTCATATTCGAGCCAACAATCAAGTAAACAAGAGCTCAAACAGGTTAGAGAATCAAGAGGCTAATAGTTAATAAGGAAGCATGATAACTAAGATAAGAAATGTCTCAGCACCTTTTAGTTAAATAAGTACGAACAAAGGATGATGACGAGTCAAAACAGTGCTGAGTATGTTGAACAAAAATTCCTGAACAAGTAGATATTTCAATTCTCGATGATTGTTCAAGGAACCAACAAGTAAGTTGTACTTGAGGTGAAATGAAATTAAGAGATAAGAGATGATTAATTCAATAGAAAATATGAGTGTCAAGATAATGAGTATCTCAGCACGCAATAACCAAAGAAGTATAAATAAGAAATGACAATGCTGAGTATATTAAATGAGCAATTACAAGCAAAGTAATGGCTCAGGATTTAATAATGAAACAATAGGATTAACAAGGATCAACAAGAATGACAATGATGAACTTAGGTAGGGAGTACATCAAGCAAGTGGAATTCGAACAAATAAAATGGTATACCAAAGGAAAAATTACTTTCAAATGAATAGTAATAGGATGAAATGAAATATTGAAATCAATGGCTGGATATATAGAATGAAATATAGAAGTCTCAAACCTTAACTCCAATAAGTGACATTGCTATAAGAAGCAAATATGAATGTTAAGAATAGAAACAATGTCAAATGAGTATAGGATCCATTAATCCAATAAGCAAAACTTTCAAGAAACAATTGATATGCTAGAAAAGTGTAACTCTCTCTCAAATAAGTGAGAATAGAGTAAAAGATAATAATAAGACTGATAGAATTATGAAGCACAAGAAGGGTGTCCCACCTACACATTTGAACACCAACAAGTCAAATCCTATAATCTATCTTCCTCCAAATCAAGACACTAAGGAGACCTAGAGAACCTAAGGAGTCATAACAATCACCAAACAAGATAAATCACTCCAAAATTTTACATTCCGTACCAGACCAATCACTAAACAAGATAATTCACCGATTACCCAACAAGATTAACTAATGAAGACTCCAAAATCTGATAACACAATACAGATTCATATTAACCCACTATAACACAAGAGAATCTCCAATCAACAATTTAGAGAGTCATACCACCTAGAACTCAAAAGCTTGATGTAGGTAAGTAAATGTTCAGTCACCAAAATGCATTCTTATTTCCTCAAATAATTCTATCTCCGAACAATTGCATCTTCGAATAAAATAACTTTAGTCAAGAATCACTCCAATTGTCTCCAAGGTCTAAAGATCAAAACTCCAAAATATCCATTAATAATATAGCAATCCCAAATAGTAGAAATATTCACATGTTATACAACACTTCATTCCATTCACAAATATACATCACTAATTCCTCAAATAAATTTATTCTAAAATAACATCAAGAAAGTATAATCTGAGTTCAGACTCCAAAAGTGTCTAATCACAACCTCACAGAAACCTCAACTTATGATCCATCTCCAAGTAATAACAAGTTAAACATGGCAACAAAAGTAATTATAATCATCAAGATACATTGTTATTTCCTCGAACAACTTTATTCTCGCTAAAGGAACATCAAGATCAATCCACTAAGCCGAAACTAAAATCCATAAACATAACAATTAAAATCTAACTGATAAACTTCTAGAATAATAATAATTCAAAATCATGGCCTACCACTATTTCTGAAAACTCTTGCAGTCATCCTTACTTCACCTAAAAGAATCACCTACAGTTATAGAATATATACAATTACATCACATGAAAACAGGTACACCATAATGCATGATTATCATATAATATAACATTATCACATAACACACAATTCAGCATATAAGAAGCCAACATCACATAAACAGGTTAAATCACATAAGTAAGTTATAAACAATTAAAGTCACATAAGCAACAAACTTCACATAAGGCACTTTGATCACATAAAACACAATTGTCACATAATACAAATTAATCACATAATGCACATTAATCACATAATGCACAGTAATTACAACACATTGAGTACGTATAGCACGTTATCACATAAAACAAATTGACCACATTAGTTCACTTAACACACAAGGCATATTGGTCACACAGAAAGTTAGACACATAAGTAAATTAATCACATAAACATATTAACATATGTTTCACTTTTCTTTCACTTAATACATACTTGCATGCTTAGACCACTACCCACATTCCGAGGATACCCCGGCTGACAGCTAATCAAGCTCTGATACCACTTAAACTGTCACGCCCCAACTCGACCCCTCTTACAATCAGTCAGGACGCAACGGAATTTCGGCAGCATAACGACAGTAACATGAACATCAGGGCTCTAAACCAACCCTTAATAACAACATACATCAAACTCCACAAATCACCAACCAACTCCACAATCAAATTAACAACGTACAACGCAACCATTTCATACATTAAACATTCTTTCATCAACTCATTCATAGTTATGCGCCTCCGTTCCAACATAATACATAGGCTATACATTCATTTCAAAATAGATTATACAAAACATTATTTTACAACAACTAAGATAATCTCATGGCAATGACTCCTGCATCTAAGACTCATCCACATACGACACATTTTCCACATTCTCCTCTTCAGGAGGCACGTACCCGTAATCCTGCGAAAGTACACCTGTATGCATGCAATAATAGAGAGTGAGCTTATATACATAAGCCCAGTGAGGATCCGATAGATCTCGAGCAAGGTCTACTAAACTCCTTGGAATAATCCTTTGAGTCAGTAAACACACAATAACATCAATAATACTATCATCACATAACTATATGACCATTCAATAAAGGATACTCTCTCTAGTTGGTGTAGCTCCAAACGCCATCACGATCTCAACCGTTCTTCTTATAACTCCCTATTACTCACGCACCCGAGGTACCTCACTAGCCCCTCCATCCATGACACCTCCGTCATGCGAGCTGGGGGTAGCCTCTGGCAGTCATGCCGTTATCAACCCGACAGCCCAACGCTGCCCGAGAGGTGGCACACACATACCAAGACTCCATAATCATCATCAATCATCAATCATCATATTATCATCATCAATAATCATATCAATAATCAATTTAACAACAATTAACTAAGTTAGATGACAAAGTAGGCCATCCAACCAGACATGCATTAAACACACAATCAAACCCTAGTTTACCCATCAGCAACTCACAATTCAATCACTCAAACCACACCCGATCAACTAAGGCTCAATTCAATAATTTAAAGAAAGATAACCTAAACTTCAAATAATCATATCTTACATTCTACTAATCCAAACAACCCCAAATCAGTTTCAAACACTCACCCATTCAACCAACTACATTAGCCCTCTTGGAAATCCACCATAACACCTCCAAATCATGCCCGATAACCCTAAAACCCTAAGATGTCTTGGCTGGATTTTCCGGATTTTCACACGAACAATGTAATCGAAAATTCGGCATTACAACAGCGCTAACACGTAATTATCAAGTATTTAGAAATCGATGGCAATCGATTTCGATCAACACAACTCATTTAATTCAACTTTGAACATTTTAATCAAAATTAAATACCCGGAAAATAAAAATTATGCTACATCCGACAAAAATTCGTAGTATTAGTATATAACGATCCCTAGCATGCAAGGATCAATAATCTATCATCAGATTTCAATTCTAACGGTTAATTTTTCATTTATGAGCAAAAACATAAAAATGACATTTTGAGATCTAGAATTTTTCTCTCACCTTTGATCCGAAGTAAAGCTAGGAATGCGTGCAATAGGTGCCCAACAAGCGGAATCTAGCTCGGTTTGAAAAGATTCGGACTTTAAATGAGTTTTCTAAGGCAAAATTGCTTTGTAAAATAAGTTGAAAAAAACTCTCAAAATGCCAAGAAACTCACGGCTGCAAGGTGTGTGAAAATGTGGTGTTTTGCTTTGTTTCATTGTGTGTAGAGATTTATATGCATAAGTCAACAAAATGGAAAAAAGTCAAAGTTGAAACTTTAGTGTTTTTTTGTATTTTCTTGACTTTAAATGCATTTTCTTGATCACCAAAGTTCAAAACATTTATTCAACACCCAAGCTAGCTCAAGTAAATTATTTTTAGGTGATAAGAAGTTTTACAATCAAACAATTTCACTCGAGTCGGCTTAAAACTCGATTTTCGCAAAAGTCGGTGTAAAATTCCTAATAAATTCTTAAGCCGATTTTAAAACCGTTTTAATCAAACACAGGTCTATTAAAGTCCGTAGTCTAGGTCTAGAAGGGTTAAAAAGACCAGTTTCAAAATTTTAGCGGACGTGTTTCGAAAACACTATTCACTGAAAATCGACGATAAAATTTCTGACTCCGTTTTTTATGAAAATTTCATGAATGCACATTTAGCACGTATTAGGAGTATTGATATCAAAATTATAACATTCTAGGTCATATAGCACATAAACAGGTCAAATGCACGTAAAACGAGATAAAACACGTAAATCGAGTTAAAGCAGAAAAGTGGGGTTTCACAGTCTAGAAGCACGTGAAGTAGCAATTAACAACAACTACGGAGCTGGTGGTAACAACAATAGGAATGGTGGTAACAATGGGAGAAACAGCAGAATGTGGGAGTTCCTTGATTTTCACCCGTCCAAGTTCTACTGGGAAGTTAATGATGAAAAGGCAAAGGCTTGGTTGTCTGAGATTGAAAGGATTTACAGGCCACTTGACTATACTGACGAAAAAAGATCGAGTTTGCTGTGTTTTTGTTACATGGGGATGTTGAGCATTGGTTGCACACTGTGGAGGCACTTTAGGAAACTGATCATACACCTCGCCTATGGAGCAATTTCGTTAAGGCCTTCAAGGAGAAATACATACTTGCGGTTTCAAGACAGAGGCAGATTGAAGAGTTTATGACCTTGAGCCAGGGCTACATGACAGTGGCTCAGTATGAGGCTTGCTTCGACAAACTGTCCTTGAGGCGAAGATGTGGAAATTTATGAATGGGTTGAGGCCAAAAATTCAAGATCATTTGGTTTCACATGATTTCACTACCTATTCTGCTCTCCTTGCTACTGCTTCCCGGGTTGAGAAGAGAAAACTTGATAGAGCAGGTTCGAGTCAGCCGAACAAGAAACCTTACCAGTCTCAAGGACAACTGAGGAATTTCCAGACTCAGAGTCACAGTCAGGGCCAGAGCCAAAACAGACCAGTCAACAACCGTGGCCCGTCTAAAGCACCATCAGCCTCTTCCACCGGTGGATCCACAGGTAGTTCACCCGCTACTCAGACTATCACATGTTCTTACTGTAACAGGAAGGGTCACACTAAGACCTAATGCTGGAGGAAATCGGGACGATGAGTAGGGTGTGGCAGCGATCAACACCAGTTGAAGGATTGCCCTAAATGGCAAGGAGGACAAAATCAGAATAAACCAGCTGGTAGAGGCAAGACTCCAGTTCCTAGAGTTCTGGCCTGATCTTATGCTATTGAATGCGAGGAGCTTCTTGAGGAGACTGCTGTTGTTGAAGGTACATTCTCGATACTGAATAAACCTATTAGGGTGCTAATTGATCCAGGTGCTACTCATTCATTTATTAATCCCTTATGTGTGCAACGTGTGAATTTACGAGTTGAATGTTTGCCTTACAAAGTAGAAGTCGGTAAACCGATGGGCTTTAAACTTGTTACTAGCTCAGCTTGTAAAGCATGTAAAATTCAAATTAAGGATAGGGAATTCTCGGCCAATCTTATACTGTTACCCTTTCGAGACTATGAAGTCATCTTAGGGATGGCCTGTTTGGCAAAGCATCATGCCCAACTAGATTGCCGGACGAAGATTGTAACATTCTATGTACCTAGCCAACCAACATTGAAGGTAATAGGTCGAAGGGATTTCCCCGGGAGTTCCATCATTTCATCCACGAAAGCAGTGAAGTCCATGAGAAAAGGGTGCAGTGGATACTTAGCTTACCTCATCAATAAGCCATCGGACAAAGCTAAGTTGGAGGAGATGTCGGTGATTAAAGAATATGCCTATGTGTTTCTAGAGGAATTGCCGGGTTTACTTCCGGATCGGGAGATCGAGTTTGTAATAGAACTACTACGTGGTACACAGCCGATATATAGAGCTCCCTATCATATGGCACCAGCCGAACTACAAGAATTGAAGGACCAATTGCAAGGATTGTTGAAGAAGGGGTTTGTTCAACTGAGTTCTTCTCCGTGGGGTGCACCAGTCCTATTTGTAAAGAAGAAGGACAGAACGTTGAGGTTATATATCGATTACAGAGAATTGAACCAAGTGACCGTCAAGAATAAATACCCACTTCCATTGATCGATGAGTTGTTGGACCAACTTCAAGGAGCTAAAGTGTATTCAAAACTCGACTTGAGACTAGGGTATTATTAGTTGCGGATCAAAAAGGAGGATGTTCCTAAATCGGCTTTCAGGATGAGATATGGGCACTATGAGTTTGTAGTAATGCCATTTGGGTTAACGAATGCCCCTGCAGCTTTTATGGACTTAATGCACAGGGTGTTTCAACCCTACTTGGACCAATTTGTAGTGATCTTTATTGATGATATTTTGGTATACTCAAAGTCCGACGCCGAGCATGAACAACATCTACGATTGGTATTGCAGAAACTTCGGGAGCATCAATTGTGTGAGGCCCGACCCCGAATAATATGCCTTACCTCGATTTGCGTGGCTTAGACCTAGAACGGTATGACTGACCTTGGATTATGTGACATGTCTTGGTTTTCGTGTATGCCTCGTTATACGTGCCTTAACCTAGAATTGTGTATCCTAATCCTCGATATACATGTATACCTAGATAAATATGCCATGACCTTAATTTACGTGCGAGACCTCGATTTGCGTGTGTCTCTTCGTTTCATGTGCATTAACCTTGAACTGCGTGCTTTAACCTAGGTTTAAAAGTTGTGTCTTGAATTACGTGCCTTGTATTGGTTTACGTACATTTATCTAGGGTTGCGTGCATTTGCATTGGAATCTATGCATTAGTCTTGAAGTACGTGCATTAATCTTGAAGTTCGTGTCTTATCTCGTAGTTCGTGTCTACCTCATAGTGCATTCCCTAGACCTAGGAAAGCGTGCCTTCACGCTAATCAAGAAAGCATCTTTCACGAAGCACTAGACTATTAAACAATCCTACAAAATCCACTAACAATATAATAATCCTAATTCAATTCACTAGAAGACAAAAAATGCACCAAACACTAAACATTCTTCATTCTTTATTCATTTTCTTTTTCACTTCCAAACACATGCAATAAAATAAGCTCAATCAAGACAAAATTTCAGAATTTTCTACATGTTTGGCCGACCACTAGGTGGCATTTGTGCATGCTTATTCAATATAATTTAATTCCTAGACACATTTAGACAAACTATGACACAAATGCATAAAAAAATGACCAAAACCTCCTCAAATCTCCACCATTTTTGACCAAACCACCTATGCCCATGCTAACATTTCAAAATTCCACCTTGAAGACACAAAAAAGTCAGATTTGGAAGCCCAAGGCCGACCAATGCTTGGATGAATGCAAAAGAGTTTTATTCTTGTCATTTCTTCATTTTCCTTCTCAATCTTTCTCTCTCCCCTCTCATTTTCTCTCTCCATTTCGGTTTTGGCTGAGTTCTCTACCTCCATAGCTTCTCTTCTTCACACCATAGCTAAACCAAGCAAGCCACAAGCAAAGGACCTCAACCGAACAAGCTAGGATGCAAAAATCACTCATGCATGTGCTTTGAAGACTTCTATTCGGCCTAGGTGAGCTTCTTGGCATCCATTTCTTTTCTTCATGTTATAACCTCATGCATGTGCTAAGAGATTGATCACTAAGCTAGGAAAAATAGAGAAAAGCTAGTTGGGTTGTCGCCTAAGCAAGGAGCAGGAGAAGGTTGTGCTTCAACAATGGTTTTTGAGCAACTTGTGGTTGATTGCTAAGGTGAGGGTTAAAACCTTTTGAAAACTCTTCAAAAATTCACATGCATGCTCATAGATGTGTGTATTTGCTTCTGTACTTGAGCTATATGGTCGTTCATAAGCTTAAACAACCATGCATGGCAAGATCTTGGCTTGAAAATGATGCTAGGTGAAGTCGAAATTGTTGACAGCTCTCTGACCAGTCTGTTCGAGGTACTTTTAGCTAGGAAAATGATGTTGAAAATGCTTGAAAATTGGTAGATGACTCGTTTGGACAGTTTTGAACATTTTTCCCAGAAATAGGCCGAAGCTAATTTTGACTCTAAGGTCCTCAAAATGGCAAATCTTTAAAATGTGACCAAATCTGGAAATCTGAAAAAATGAAGCAGGTTTTGGCAGATGCACTGACCTTGTAGAACGAACCAGATTTGACTTAGTTAATGATGTCCAAAATGTATGAAATTGGTGTGCTGCTATATTTTTCAGTTCTGGACATTTTTGTCAGAAATGGACTAAGGCTGAATCTGACCCTAAGGACCTCAAAAACGTCAATTATCGAAATGTGTGCAAATCTGGACAGTTTTGTGCTATTCCACTATTTTGGCTATATCTAATGATCCCGAACTCCAATTGATGCAAGGTTTGTTTCTAATTTTAGTTAACTTCTTAAGATTTAATTTGAAATCTTATTCACTAGATTTGGAGATTGTTTGTTTATCCTATTGATTGCGAGAAAACAGCCTATTGCAGTAAAGGTTTCACTTAGCTATATGCTTGGAAAATTGTTGTAACCTCTCTTGTGGTGCTAATTGCTTGGAATTGTGGTGTTGGGATGTTGTGTGGACTGTTTTGAGTACTTGAGGATGTTTGAATTGAATGATGCATGACTTGTGAATGAACTTGAGTTGACTTAGGGTTTAATCACATGGTTAAGCATGAAACGGAAACCCTAATGACTAGGTAGTCTTGCTAAGTGTTGATCATTTGGATATTGTGTGGAAATTATATGCTTAGTGGGCTGCCCGTAAATGTCTTATAAGCTTAAATGTAATTTTGATCATTGCATGTTGACAAATAGGCTTTTCTTGCATCCGAACCCACGTAGATGTTGTTGCATGTTGAATAATCGTATCACTTGATTACGTGGACTTCGAAATGAGTTATATGGCTTGACTTGCATGTGTTACATGGCTGCCCATTTAATGTTCATATGACTCTATGTGTTCTACAAAGTGAAATTTCATATCAAGCATGCCTCGTTCGTTTACTTGGCAATATGTGATCTTGAAATTGCTCGGAGGCAACCTACTTTGTTCTTCTCCTAATGTGAATTGTTAAAAGATATTCAATGGTTTATTTGAACATGATTACTTGGCTGCCCGTTAAAGTTTAATTGCTTTCAAATGGATATATGAAATGATTATATGTTCTTACAATGCCTTATATGCCAATATGTCAAAATGTGATCATATACTTGCTCGGAGGCAACCTACTTTGTTGACCTCCTAATGTGAAATGTTAAATGACATAAATGGGCATTGTATACAAGGTTGCAACCTTTCATTGTGGCATGGTAGCGTTTCACGAACGCCGGGCGGCATAGGGCTTGCCGGTGCTCCCGTGACTACCATGGTCCAATTCCCTCTCTCGCTTGGCATTCCACCCTCGGAGAGTTGGGTCGTAGGTTTCGGGGTACATCCGGAGTACACTCAATTGGGTGCGATAAGTGGATTATTGAAGTCGGCCGCACCAAATGAATCGAAATTGATATTGAGAGCAAATGCTCACCGTATCTTTTTTACTATGTGTATAAGTATTCTCGCTTGGTTCCTAGAGAACCTCAGGGAGGAAAGACTGGTATTCCTGTTCCAGTACTTATATGTAAGTACTCTCGCTTGGTTCCTAGAGAACCTCGGGGAGGAAAGACTGGTATTTCTGTTCCCTTACTTTGTATCCGTTACTCGATTTGTTTAATATATTTGCGTACCTTATTATTTGTAATACGTGACATGTTTCAAAAAAATGAGTTTTCATAAGTTGAACCGGAAAATGAGTTTCAAAACCTATTTCTCGTTCCCCCTCGCTGAGTTCATAAGGACTCACCCATTTTTATCATCTCAGGTGAAGAAGATCAAGAACAGGTTCTCAAGGACGATGTGCCTAACGATGATTCCTTGGAGTGATTGCCTGTCCCTACGTGCTTTTGTGCTTTGCCTGAAAGTAGTTGCTATATGGATGTTGTGTTTGATTGCAAACTATTTATTTTATTGATGTAAATGACCCCGTTGTAATTTGGGTCTAATTCTGGGATTGTACTATCTATAACCGGATGAACTTTTATTTGGATTGTTTGCTTTCGTTTTCTTAATTAGTAGTTATCGTAGGCATTCAAACCACTAGATGAACAATTAACTAAGTTAATTCTATCTAATTTCACTTAGGTGCTCATTTGCAAACTAAAGGATAATAGGTGCTTGCATGATAGGAAATTGACAAATAAACGGGACATAGTTATCATGTTAGGCTTATTAACCAAACGAGACTTTCAAGATAAACTAGTAGGCAAATCAGTTGGTGACAAATAGGAGTCCTTAATGGAATTGGATTAATGATTGGAATAATTGAGGCGTTTAGAGAATTAGGTCAAATTAAAGAGCCCAATTACAGCTGTTATGCTACCGGTTTATCAAAAATTTTGGAGTTTAGGCCAAAAACGTTAAGTGTTAAATCTTCGTGAACGGTTAAGTACGAGACGTGACTCGAATGTTTAGATCACACCCTAGGCTAACCTTTATAGGCCGGGTTGGGGCGTGACAAATTGTATGCTAAGTTTAGCAAATGTGAATTTTGGTTGTGGCAGATTGCATTATTGGGGCACATCATATCCCAAGAAGGAATAGCGGTGGACCCAGCAAAGATAGAAGCAGTGATATCTTGGAGGAAGCCGGAAAATGTTACAGAGGTTCGGAGTTTTCTTGGTTTAGCTAGCTATTATCGGAGGTTCGTGAAGGATTTCTCAAAGATTGCAAGACCACTTACAAAACTCACTTAGAAGAAAACAAAGTTCGTGTGGGATGACAAGTGTGAGAACAACTTTCAGGAGTTGAAGACAAGATTGACTACTGCGCCTGTTCTTGCATTACCTGATGGAAGTCAAGACTTTGTAATCTATAGCGACACTTCTAAAGAAGGACTGGCTTGTGTATTGATGCAAAATGGTAGAGTGATTGCATATGCCTCTAGGAATCCAAAGCCTATGAATTGAATTACCCGATGCATGATTTGGAGCTAACGGCTATTGTGTTTGCACTAAAGAAATGGAGGCACTATTTGTGGGGTAACAAGTTTGAGGTGTTTACGGATCACAAGAGCTTGAAGTACTTATTCTCACAGAAAGAATTGAATATGAGGCAAAGACAGTGGATAGAACTCTTGGATGATTATAACTGCACAATCAATTATGTGCCCGGTAAACGAATGTGGTAGCAGACGCCTTAAGTCGGAAGGTGAGTATGGAAAAATTGGAGGTTAAGGTGTGGGAGATGTTAGAAGAAGCATTTATGTGGAAACCACAATTGACTCAAAAATGGATATTATTTGCCACTACGCAAGTTCAATCGACCTTGTTGTCTGAGATACAAGAAGCCCAACATAAGGACCAGTAGTTCCAAAAGATTAAGGAAGGCAACATAGATTACAAGTTTTATGATGATGGTATTTGGGGGTTCAGGAGTCAAATTTGTGTCCCTAATGACCAAGAGTTGAAAAAGAAGATTCTTGAAGAAGCCCATAACTCAAGATACACTATAGACCCCGGTGGAACAAAGATGTACCGGGACTTGAAACAACATTATTGGTGGAATAACTTGAAGAGGGAGATTGCAGAATTTGTGGCACGGTGTTTGACTTGTCAGAGGGTCAAAGCAGAACATCAACGACCGGCAGGTTTACTTCAACTGTTGGAAATTCCCCGATGGAAGTGGGAACATATAACTATGGATTTTGTCATGGACCTGCCTAGGTCACAAAAGGGTCATGATGCTGTTTGGGTCATAGTGGATAGATTGACTAAGGCAGCACACTTCTTACCGATGAATAAGGAGGATAGTCTTGAGAAACTATGAGATATGTATGTAGCGAACATTATAAGGCTACATGGGATGCCTGTAAGTATTGTGTCAGATAGGAATCCTCGTTTTACTTCCTGATTTTGGAAGAGATTACAAGAAGCTTTGGGGACGAAGTTGAGTTTCATTACAGCTTATCACCCTCAGACGGATGGACAATCTAAGAGAACTATTCAAATTTTGGAGGATATGTTGAGGGCGTGTATTCTAGACTTTAGAAAAGGTTGGGATAAATATCTGCCTCTAGCAGAGTTCGCTTATAATAACAGTTATTAGGCCACTATCGGGATGGCCCCATATGAGGCATTGTATGGACGTAAGTGTCGATCCCCAATATACTGGGACAAAGTAGGTGAGACGAAGACTTTTGATCCGACTCTTCTACCATAACTTATGAAGACTGTTAAAAATATCCACCTCATCCGGAAACGGATACCGCCTAAAGCAGGCAGAAAAGTTATGCAGACCGACGGAGACGGAATTTGGAATTTGAGGTTAGCGACAAAGTGTTCTTGAAGTTATCATCGCAAAAGGGATTGATTAAACATGGTAAAGGTGGAAAGTTGAGCCCGAGGTTTGTAGGACCATTTGAGATAGTTGAGAAGGTTGGCAAATTGGCGTATCACCTGGAACTACCCCATAACCTTTCCAATGTTCATGATGTCTTCCATGTCTCAATGCTACGGAAGTATTACCATGACCCATCGCACATCTTGGAGCCAGAGCCATTGCTGCTTCGAGAGAACTTTTCTTATGAAGAAAAGCCTATTTGGATCCTAGACGAACAAGATCGGGAGTTGCGCAACAAGTCGATACCGATGGTGAAAGTGTTGTGGGATCACCATGGAGTTGAAGAAGCAACATGGTAAAGGCAAGACCAGATGGAGCAATAGTATCCGACATTATTCCAAAAGTAATATTGAATTTCGGGACAAAATTATTTTAAGGAGGGGAGGATGTGAGGCCCGACCTCGAATTGCGTGCGTTATCTCGTTTCGTGTGTCATAACCTTGAACTGCGTGCTTAACCTAGGTTTAAGAATCGTGTCTTGATTTACGTGCATTTATTTAGGATTGCATGCATTTACTTGGAATACGTGCATTTGTCTCATAGTTCATGCCTTACCTTGTAGAGCATGCCATAGACCTAAGAAAGCGTGCTTGCACGCTAATTAATAAAGAATCCTACATAAAACACTAGACTATAAAATAATACTACAAACACCACTAACTCTTTTAAAAGCTTTCAAAACTCAGATGCATGCTCTCATATGATTATATTTACCTCTGTAGTTATTGTATATGTGTGTATATGAGCCTATCTACTCATGCATGGATTGATTTTGGCTAGAAACTTAGAGATATGCAAACTCATTTTTCTGGTAGATTACTGACCTTGTAGAACGAAGTGCTTTTGACCTAGTAAACGTTGATAAAAATGTACAAAAATTGGGAGGTCACTATATTTTTCAGTTATGAACATTTTTGGAAGAAATAGGCTAAGGCTAATTCTGAGTTTAAAACCCTCAAAAATGGAAACAATCGTAATGTGTCTAAAACTGGACAGTTTTGCGTAGTCTCACGGTTTTGGCCATAACTCCTAAGTCCGAACTCCAAATGCAGCGAGGTTTGTTCCTAGATTTAAAGCACTCATTAAGCTTCAAATTGAAATTTGGTTTGCTAAAATTGGATACTATGTTCTTGGTTAATTGAATGTGGAAAAACAGACCATTGCAGTAAGGTTTTTGCTTAGTAATATGCTTTGAATCATGTTGTAACCTTGCTTGAGGTATTGAATGCTTGGAATTGTGGCACTTAGAAGCTGTGTGGGCTGTTGTGGTTAGTTGAGGTTGCTAAATTTGGTTGATGCATGGCTTGGGTTTATTAATTGATGAATGGTTTGCTTAATCGCATGTGTAAGCACAGAATTGAGGCCCTATCGCTTATGACTACTTGCTAAGAGATGATCCTATGGTTAAATGTGTTCAATTGTGTGGTTAATAGGCTGCCCGTAATTGTCCTTATAGCTCTAAATATGATTCTCGATGATTGCATGTTGATAAGTGAACTATTCTTGTACCCGGTTTTGTGTAAGCGTCATAGCATTCTTGTATGATATGAACATTTGACATGTGAACCCAAAAATGAGTTATATGACTTGTTTTTATAGGTGTTACTTGGCTGCCCGTTAAATGTTTATATACTTCTAAATGTTTTACAAAGTGAATCCATATATCAAAGCATGCCGCGGATGTTTACTTGTCAATATGTGATCTTATATTGCTCGGAGGCAACCTACTTTGTTGACCTTCTAATGTGAAATGTTAAATGGTACAATTGTGCATTGCATACAAGGTTGCAACCTTTCATTGTGGCATGGTAGCGTTTCACGAACGTTGGGCGGCATAGGGCTTGTCGGTGCTCTCATGACTACCATGGTCCAATTCCCTCTCTTGCTTGGCATTCCACCCTCGGAGAGTTGGGTCGTAGGATTTTTGGGGTACATCCGGAGTACACCCATTTGGAGTGATAAGTGGATGATTGAAGTCGGCCGCAACAATTGTTATCGAAAATGAACTTGAGAGCAAAAGCTCACCGTATCCTTGAAATGATTGGTAATTGTATCTATTGTTCAATTTGATTCTTATACTTTGCGTATATTATTATTTGTATTATGTGACATGTTTTCAAAAAGGGTTTCTCATAAGGTTAACCGGAAAAGAGTTTCAAAACGTTATCTCTCGTTCCCCCTCGCTGAGTTCATAAGGACTTACCCTCTTTTATCATCACAGGTGAAGAAGATCTGGAATAGGTACCCAAGGAGAACGTGCCTCTTGATGACTTCTTGGAGTGATTGCATGCCTTATGTGCCTTGCTTGACTGTGGCTGTTTTGTAAACGTTATGTTTGTTTTGAAGACTATTTCTTATATTGTTGTTGTTGTAAATGACCCCCGTTGTAATTTGGGGTCTAATTTTGGCTTGTACTTATTATAACTAGACGAACACGCTATTTTAGTGGTTTGCTATCACTATTTTGATTTAGTAACTATCATAGGCAACTGAAGCATTAGATGAAGGAACAAATAAAATGAACCTATCTAATCTTAACCAGGTACTTATTCATAGGATAAAGGATAACAGGTATGCGCGTAAAAGGACTTAACAAATAAACGGAACATAGTTATCTTGTTAGGCTTGTTAACAAAATGAGACTTTCAAGTTAGATCAATAGGCATATCGATTAATGATAAAATAGGAATCTTAGTTGGAATCGAAGTGATGATTGAAAGTTTTGAGGCGTTTAGAAAATTAGGTCAAACCAAAGGTCTTACAAACAACCGTTATGCTACCGGTTTTTTGAAAAATCTTTTGGAGTTCTAGGCCAACGTTAAGTGTTAAATCATAACATCGGTTAAGTATGTGAAATGGTGTAACTAAATTAGGTCATACCCTGGTCTAGCATCCGTAGGTTGGGTTGGGGCGTGACAGCTATGCCTATTTTCGATACCTAAAATCAAATGTTTTCTTCAGTTTTGGACCACTTTTCTTCTTTTTGCGCTGTTTTTTCATGTTGGGTCGCTCGTCGTAAACCGCAAAAAGGATGAGAACCCAACACGCGGAACATTAAAAGGCTCTGCAATGCGTCGATATCACATCTTGCGGTGATGCTGTTTTGTTGAAGCAGATGGGCTGTCATTCAGCCCATTTGGCCTTTTGAATGGGCCGTCTCTCTTGGCAGGGACTGTGAGCCATCAACACATAAGGGCTTTGCACTATCAACATGACGGGTGCGATCATACCAGCACTAATGCATCGGATCCTATCAGAACTCGGAAGTTAAACGTGCTTGGGCGAGAGTAGTACAAGGATGGGTGACCCCCTAGGAAGTCCTCGTGTTGCACCCCCTTTCATTTTTTTCACCATTTAGCCTTGCCAAGATGCTTTATCCATCAAATTTCTATTCTCGAGTCCCACAGCATCTTGGGCAAGACAACTTCGCTTCGCGTAGAGGCTGGGCCCGCAAACCGAGGGCGTGGGGCTTGTGACCTGGTCTCCGTCACTCCGATGCCCATAACTTTTGATATGTAAGGAGTAATGTGGCGCAAAACATATCGTTGGAAAGCTCTTCGGGAGTTCTACAACAGGGGCAGCAAGCCTGCTCGGCTGTGCCTATTTTAGGTACCCAAAATCGAACATTTTCTTTAGTTTCAGGCCAGTTTTACTTTTTTTGCTATTTTTTTTGTGTTGGGTCATTCGTCGTGAGCCGCGAAAAGGACAAGAACCCAACTTGTGGAACATTAGTGGGATCTATAATGCATCGATATCACGTCTTTTTGTGATGCTGCTTTGTTGAAGCAGATGGGCTGTCATTATGCCCATTGGGCCTTTTTATTGGGTCGTCTCTCTTGGTTGGGACTATGAGCTGTCAACACATAAGGGCTTTGCACCATCAACATGATGGGTACGATCATACCAGCACTAATACACCGCATCCCATCAGAACTCCGAAGTTAAGCGTGCTTAGACGGAAATAGTACTAGGATGGGTGACCCCCTAGGAAGTCCTTGTGTTGTACCCTTTTCATTTTTTTTCCCCGTTTAGCCTTGCCATGATGCTTTATCCATCAGATTTCTATTCTCGAGTCCCACGGCATCTTGGGCAAGACAACTTTGCTTCGCGTAGAGCCTGGGCCCGTAAACCGAGGGCGTGGGGCCTGTGACTAGGTCTCCGTTGGACCAGTGCCCATAACTTTTGATCCGTAAGGAGTTATGTAGCGCACAACATACCGTTCGAATGCTCTCTGGGAGCTCTACGATGGAAGCAACAAGACTACTCGGCTGTGCCTGTTTTCGGTACAAAAAATCAAACGTTTTCATCAATTACGGGTAACTTTTCTTCTCTTTGTGCTATTTTTTCATCCCAGGTCGTTCGTCGTGAGTCACGAAAAGGACAAGAACTCAACTCAAGAAACCTTAGAGGGCCCTACAATGCATCGATATCATGTCTTGCGGTGATGCTGCTTTGTTGAAGTAGATAGGTTGTCGATAAACCTTAGAGGGCCCTTTTGAATGGGACGACTCTCTTGGCTGGGACTGTGAACTGTCGACACATATGGGCTTAGCACCCTCAACATGATGGGTGTGATCATACCATTACTAATGCACCGGATTCCATCAAAAATCCGAAGTTAAGCATGCTTGGGCGAGAGTAGTACTAGGATGGGTGACCCAATGGGAAATCCTCGTGTTGCAACCCCTTTTCATTTTTTTTTCAACGTTCAGCGTTGCCAAGATGGTTTATCCATCACATTTCTATTCTCGAGTCCCACAACATCTTGGGCAAGACAACTTCACTTCGCATAGAGGCTGGGTGCGCAAATCGAAGGAGTGGGTGTCACACCCCAACCCGATCTATAGAGGTTAGACTAGGGAGTGATTTAAACATTCAAGTCATTTTACGTACTTCATCGTTCATGAAGGTTTAACACTTAACGTTTAGCCTAAACTCCACAAATTCTCTGAAAAACCTATAGCATAACGGCTGTAATTGGGCTATTTAGTTTGACCTAATTCTCTAAATGCCTCGAAACTTTCAATCTTATATTCATTTCCAACTAAGAATACTATTTATCACCAATCGGGGTGCCTACTAGTTATCTCAAAGTCTCGTTTGACTAATAACCTAGCATGATACTATGTCTCGTTTATTTGTCAATCTAGTTGCACCGGTACCTGTTGATCTTAGCTTAACAATGAGTACCTCCTTAAGATTGGATAAATTCATTTTACTTAACTCTTATCTAGTACTTCATAAGTCTGTGATAGATACTAAACCAAAGTAGCGATAGCAAAATGACCAGAAGAGTGTGTACCTAGTTATGATCAGTACAAGTCAAAATTAGACCCCAAATTACAACGGGAGTCATTTACAATACAACAACAAGCAACTTAAGAAATAGTCTTCAAGCAACATATCGTTTACAAAATGGCCATTGTGATACCCAGAACCTGGCATATATTTAATAGCATTTAAAGTTCATTTAAATTGCATTTTATTGACCTTTCACCTTCTTTGACCAAACTAGTTGACTTTTCATCTACAATGACCAACTAGGACAAGGTGAAAATTTTTGAAATGTTTAATAAAGGGCAAACTTGGGATTAGAAATAAAAAAATGCAATGTTAAGATAGTCAAATTTTGGGTCAACTTTGGAATTAAATTTGAACCAAATGGGGAAGAGTTAGGTAGCAAATTATATATGGTTGGAAAGCTCTGTGAGTCTAGTTTCTGAGGCTTCAAACCGTTCGTGAATTGGAGTTTTCTAGAAGAAGTTATGGCCGTTTTCGTAAGGTCGCGCATAGCTGTTTTGGTTTAGCGGGTTGACCGAAGCTTTGACCATTTGTCATCCTTTATTTAAGTATGAAATACGAAACAAAAGAGCAAAATCAGGAAATAAAGAAGGCCATGGCTGAAACCATGGAGGAAAAAGAAAAAAAAACATTTCAACTTCAAACTTCAATTTCTTCGCGAGAGCTTGTGCGGGGTGGTTTCCGAGGCATCCAGCGTGCTTTTCTTAGCGTCTAGGAGCGTCTAAGGTGAGGGTTTCATCGTTATTTGCGCATTTGAAAATGTTGAACATAAACTTTAATTTTTGTGATTTAACCGTAGGTTGTTATTTTGTCCGTTTCATTGCTTAAAGAATGTTCTCTAGCAATTGTAGAACATGTATTTATAGCTTTTTAACATTTTCTACGGTTGAATATCAAATTTGAAATATAAATTGTGTAATGAATAGTAAATAGTGAATAGTAAACCCCCGTTTCGATGAAGTTGCGCTGTTATGCTTTCTATTGATGTGAAAAGGTGCTAGGTATGCTAGAATGTCTAAATGCATGGTTTGTTTAGGTTGCGTAATGGAAAAAATGAGAAAAATGCCTTGGTGAAAGTCGGGGTCGTTTAGGTCGAGTTTAGCGTTTTCTCGTTTTGCGTGATGGCATTGTTTCGGGAGGCCATGGAAGCACTTTTGGTGCGATTATGGCATTGGTTGGGTGTTTGGTTAGTATAGTTGTAGTTCAAACGAAGAAAGGGAGAAATCGGGACTTTGCGTGAATTCTAGGGTAAAGTAGGGTTTCGGGGCCTTTAGACGTGCCTTATGGTGACCTAGAAGGATTGGTGAAGTCGGTTTCCAAAGCTCGTGGCTCCTTTGAAAGTAGTAGCATTTGAAAGTTGGGGTCATTTTTGGGATTTTGTGTGTTTTCATAGTATAATGCCTATAGAATACTTGTTATTGCTTGATAATGTTAGTTGGTGCTGTTCTTGTTGCTTGTTTGATTGTAAATGCTTGTTAATGCTTATTACGCTTGTTAGAGTTGATTATTGATTGAAATGTTTAACAATTGTTGAATAATGCTTGATATCTCGGTTATCTCCTCTATTTGTGTTGTTGTGCTATTGCTCGTTTATCGCCTTGTATTGAGTCTTGCATTGCATAGTGTCCAGCGTGTGAGTGATGGGCCTCTCTGGGTAGCCTCGGGTTGCCAGTGTTGGTTGCTCTAGCTCCGTGGCTATTCCCTTTTCTCGCTTGGGTTGCCTCCCAGGGAGATTTGGGTCGTAGAATTGATGGTTACTCCCGGGGTATTCCAAACTGGTATTATAAGGTGGTTGCGCGCTTATTGTCATCGTTGTCAACATCAAGCTCGAGATTGATGTATCGCTCGTGAAATGGTATATTGCTCGTAAGCGTGAACCATAGCCTTCAGAGTGTGGTATAGCTTTGAATGGTTGTGTTAATGCTTTCTTGAATGTTTAATATATTGCCGTTTGTATTGAATGCTTTCTTATTGATTTTATTGCTTAGCTGTGTCTATTTGCATTGCACGACTTTCTTTCTCTCCAACTCGATATATGTCTTGCCCTCACTAAGTATACTTGTTGTGTATACTCACTCCTCACCACCACATTTCAGGAAATGTCATGTTAGCAGGAAAGTTCATGATTTCGTGAAAGTTCGTGCCTGAAGAGTTGTCTTGCGTGCCTATGTGGCTTGAGTGTCGAAGTTGTAAAGATATATGCTTTCATATGTTGTATGTATTTATTGTTAAAAGAAATGTAATCTAAATTAGCTAAATAGTTGAGGTAAATCGATAAGCTAGTTATGTAATCAGTTAGCATAGCTTAACTTCAATGCATGTTTGCAATGTCCCAAGGAAAAGAATTAGAATGGCATGATAGTTTATTTTATGCAGTAGCTTAGTATGGTATAATTGTCTAGTTTGAATGTACTTGTCAAAAATGAAAAGATATAGGTTAGCTTTTAAATTGGAAATGTATGTATACTTGCTGAGTTTAATTGTTGAGAACCGAGGATCGGATGGCCTTGAGGTAGTTTGTATGGTTGGACACGGTGTTGGTCCACTTATATGCTGTCGCAGGTTTTACATTTCACCTAGAAACGGGGCGGACTCCGTCCGTTTTCCCTAAAAATTATGCCGGGGTTTGGTTTGGGTTGTGATTAGATCGATTGATAGAACCTCCGGTCTCGAGAGGGATCGGGGTGTTATAGGTGGTATCAGAGCTTGTCTAGCTCATAAGCCGGTACAGGGGCCTCGGTCTGGTGGGTAGTGACCCTTGAATGTGTGCTTGTTAAGTGTGTCTTGAAAGTGTATGCTTGTATGTGAGATTGTGTGTCTTGACTTGAAAGTATGCACCTATGTGATATAGTTATGTGTTATGTGTTAAATGTTTCTCAAGTAAAGTGAAGTGTCTAGTTGTGCATTGAATTGACCTATCGAATCGACCTCGTGAATTGTTATTTGCTTGAAGTATTGCTTGTAATGTGTGTGTTGAAATGTCTTGAATTAGCTATGCCGTGATTTGAATTGATTATGTTGTGCTTGACTTGATTGCCGTGCTTGAGTGACTTTGTTGAATAAACTATTTTGTAAACTTGCTTGCATAATAGTTTAAGGCATGTGTATAACTGTGATATATTGGCATTCATACATGTCTTATGGAAATGGTAAGTAAGTCCTCTTCCTCCCCTGAAGAAGTGGTTCACAGCTGGCCTTCCAAGGTGTATGGATTGGCAGGAAATGAATGGCATTTAACTAGTCTTGATTTGGAAGTTGGTGTTTGCTTTTGGAGCTCGGTTATTGGCGAATCTCTAGGGTCCTCTTCTGTGCTTAATAGCTGTGAAAGAGTAGTTTTCTTTTAAGGTTCTATTTGGCTGTTCTTTGGAGAGCATTCTTTGGTTTTCTTATTGGGTATTCTTTGGAATCTTTTGTTGGCACTTCTCGGTAGACTTGGCTATTGGGATTTCAATCGGACTTACTGTATGGTATTATCTATGGCATATGTGTCTCGGTCTTTATTGGTGTGATACTGGCATTCCTGATTGGAAATTCTTCAATGGTATTTTATGAAATTCTCAGTGGCCAATTATTTAGTATTTACTTATTGGGCAAACTTGGCTACTTTCTTATTGGAGCATTGTTTTGGATATCTTTTTCAGTGTTCCTCAGTAGGTTTGGTATTTGGAGTTCCTATCAGACTTATTGTATAATACTACTTATGGTATTCTTTGAAATTCTTATTGGGCGTTCTATTGGTATTTTCCTTATTAGCAAGGTTGTATGAAGTTCTCACTTGGCAAACAGTGAAGAGGCCTCAGAGTTTGGTTTCGGTATATTGTTCACCAGTTCGGTGTTTATCCTTGGAGTTTTCATCCATCTGGGAAGCTATGTTGTTATTCAACTTGATTGTCTTATTGGGCACATTATATTTTCTCTGCTATTCCTTAGACCTTCTTCTCAGCATTTGATAGCGATACTCGGAATCTAATTGGTTGTCCTATGGGGTTATTGTTTGGAAGGCTTCTTTGGAACTTTTGAAGTATATTTGATTAGGTTTCTTAGTATTTTCTCTAGCACTCTTAACAGGGAATTCTTCTATGAAATTCATGACCAGCGGGGTAATTCTTTGGACCTCTAGATGGAACCTTTGATTGGACCTTTATTTGGCTTTTTGCTTGGGGATTCTCGGGCAATAAAAGTTAGACTTCTATTGGAGATTCATGCTTGGGGTATTCTTCTTGTCGTTATTGTGTGGTATTAATGACATCTACAGTATCTTTGCTTTAGTCTTTATTGGTATTATCTCGGCGCTTTTGGTTGGAATTTTATTCTTTTTCGGTATTCGTGTCAACGGGATTCTTGTGCGGTATCTACATTTGAGCCTTTATTCGGCATTACTACTTGGAATTTCTTCTTAAACTTCCCTATTGGTTATCTTGATTAATATACTTGCTCAGCAGCTGAAGAAGATTAGTCATAGTTGAATTTCAGTGGATGCAGAGTTCTATTGGAAGAAGAATTGCGAGGACGCAATTGTTTTAAGGGGGGGAAGGATGTGATACGCCGAACCTGGCATATATTTAATAGCATTTAAAGTTCATTTAAATTGTATTTTATTGACCTTTCACCTTCTTTGACCAAACTAGTTGACTTTTCATCTACAATGACCAACTAGGACAAGGTGAAAATTTTTGAAATGTTTAATAAAGGGCAAACTTAGGATTAGAAATAAAAAAATGCAATGTTAAGTTAGTCAAATTTTGGGTCAACTTTGGAATTAAATCTGAACCAATTGGGGAAGAGTTAGGTAGCAAATTATATATGGTTGGAAAGCTCTATGGGTCTAGTTTCTGAGGCTTCAAACCGTTCGTGAATTGGAGTTTTCTAGAAGAAGTTATGGCCGTTTTCATAAGGTCGCGCATAGCTGTTTTGGTTTAGCGGGTTGACTGAAGCTTTGACCATTTGTCATCTTTTATTTAAGTATGAAATACGAAACAAAAGAGCAAAATCAGGAAATAAAGAAGGCCATGGCTGAAACCATGGAGGAAAAAGAAAAAAAAACATTTCAACTTCAAACTTCAATTTCTTCGCGAGAGCTTGTTCAGGGTGGTTTCCGAGGCATCCAGCGTGGTTTTCTTAGCGTCTAGGAGCGTCTAAGGTGAGGGTTTCATCGTTATTTGCGCATTTGAAAATGTTGAACATAAACTTTAATTTTTGTGATTTAACCGTAGGTTGTTATTTTGTCTGTTTCATTGCTTAAAGAATGTTCTCTAGCAATTGTAGAACGTGTATTTATAGCTTTTTAACATTTTCTGCGGTTGAATATCGAATTTGAAATATAAATTGTGTAATGAATAGTAAATAGTGAATAGTAAACCCCCGTTTCGATGAAGTTGCGCTGTTATGCTTTCTATTGATGTGAAAAGGTGCTAGGTATGCTAGAATGTCTAAATGCATGGTTTGTTTAGGTTGCGTAATGGAAAAAATGAGAAAAATGCCTTGGTGAAAGTTGGGGTCGTTTAGGTCGAGTTTAGCGTTTTCTCATTTTGCGTGATGGCATTGTTTCGGGAGGCTATGGAAGCACTTTTGGTGCGCTTATGGCATTGGTTGGGTGTTTGGTTAGTATAGTTGTAGTTCAAACGAGTAAAGGGGGAAATCGGGACTTTGCGTGAATTCTAGGGTAAAGTACAGTTTCGGGGTCTTTAGACGTGCCTTATGGTGACCTAGGAGGATTGGTGAAGTCGGTTTCCAAAGCTCGTGGCTCCTTTGAAAGTAGTAGTGTTTGAAAGTTGGGGTCATTTTTGGGATTTTGTGTGTTTTCATAGTATAATGCCTATAGAATACTTGTTATTGCTTGATAATGTTAGTTGGTGTTGTTCTTGTTGCTTGTTTGATTGTAAATGCTTGTTAATGCTTATTACGCTTGTTAGAGTTGATTATTGATTGAAATGTTTAACAATTGTTGAATAATGCTTGATATCTCGGTTATCTCCTCTATCTGTGTTGTTGTGCTATCGCTCGTTTATCGCCTTGTATCGAGTCTTGCATTGCATAGTGTCCAGCGCGTGAGTGATGGGCCTCTCTGGGTTGCCTCGGGTTGCCAGTGTTGGTTGCTTTAGCTCCGTGGCTATTCCCTTTTCTCGCTTGGGTTGCCTCCCAGGGAGATTTGGGTCGTAGAATTGATGGTTACTCCCAGGGTATTCCAAACTGGTGTTATAAGGTGGTTGCGCGCTTATTGTCATCATTGTCAACATCAAGCTTGAGATTGATGTATCGCTCGTGAAATGGTATATTGCTCGTAAGAGTGAACCATAGCCTTCAGAGTGTGGTATAGCTTTGAATGGTTGTGTTAATGCTTGCTTGAATGTTTAATATATTGTCGTTTGTATTGAATGCTTTCTTATTGATTTTATTGCTTAGTTGTGTCTATTTGCATTGCACGACTTTCTTTCTCTCTAACTCAATATATGTCTCGCCCTCACTGAGTATACGTGTTATGTATACTCACTCCTCACCACAACATTTCAGGAAATGTCATGTTAGTTGGAAAGTTCGTGATTTCGTGAAAGTTCGTGTCTGAAGAGTTGTCTTGCGTGCCTATGTGGCTTGAGTGTCGAAGTTGTAAAGATATATGCTTTCATATGTTGTATGTATTTATTGTTAAAAGAAATGTAATCTAAATTAACTAAATAGTTGAGGTAAATCGATAAGCTAGTTATGTAATCAGTTAGCATAGCTTAACTTCAATGCATGTTTGTAATGTCCCAAGGAAAAGAATTAGAATGGCATGATAGTTTATTTTATGCAGTAGCTTAGTATGGTATAATTGTCTAGTTTGAATGTACTTGTCAAAAATGAAAAGAGATAGGTTAGCTTTTAAATTGAAAATGTATGTATACTTGCTGAGTTTAATTGTTGAGAACCGAGGCTAGGATGGCCTTGAGATAGTTTGTATGGTTGGACACGGTGTTGGTCCACTTATATGCTGTCGCAGGTTTTACATTTCGCCTAGAAACGGGGGAGACTCCGTCTGTTTTCCCTGAAAATTATGCCGGGGTTTGGTTTGGTTTGTGATTAGATCGATTGATAGAACCTCCGGTCTCGAGAGGGATCGGGGTGTTACAGCCATAGTCAAATAAGGCACGTAGGGCAAGCAATCATTCCAAGGAATCATCAATAGGCACGTTGTCCTCGGGTACCTATTCCTGGTCTTCTTCACCTGAGATGATAAAAGAAGGTGAGTCCTTATGAACTCAGCGAGGGGGAACGAGAAATACGTTTTAAAATTCTTTTTCCGGTTAACTTATGAAAAACCCCTTTTTGAAAACATGTCACGTATTACAAGTAATAAGGTACGCAAAGTATAAGAATCAAATTGAGCAACAGATACAATTACCAATCATTTCAAGGATACGGTGAGCATTTGCTCTCAATATCGATTTCGATATGATTGTTGTAGCCGACTTCAATAATCCACTTATCGCTCCCATTTGGGTATACTCCGGATGTACCCCGAAAATCTACGACCCAACTCTCCGAGGGTGAAATGCCAAGCGAGAGAGGGAATTGGACCATGGTAGTCACAGTAGCACCGGCAAGCCTGATGCCGCCCGGCGTGCGTGAAACGCTACCATGCCACAATGAAAGGTTGCAACCTTGTATGCAATGCACATTTATGACATTTAACATATCACATTAGGAGGAAAACAAAGTAGGTTGCCTCCGAGCAGTTATAAGATCGCACGTTGTCAAGTAAACACACAAGGCATGTTTGACATGTAATTTCACTTGTAAAACGTATGGAGTTATATGAATATTAAACGGGAAGCCATGTAACACATGTAAATCAAGTCATATAACTCATTTCAGGGTTCATGCAATCAAATAATAAGGTTATACAAGCATACGACGACGTTTACATGAGACTGGGTGCAAGAAAAGTCTACTTATCAACATATAATTGTCGGAATCACATTTAGGGCTATAAAGACAACTACGGGCAGCCCACTAATCACATAATTAGACACGATAACCATAGGATCAATACTTAATGAGTTTTTCATAGTCACTACGGTTTCAATTCATGCTTACACGTACGATTAAGCCACGAGTTGACAAGTAATTAAACCAAAGCCATGTATTGATTAATTAAACATCCTCAAGCATTCAAAACAGTCCACACAACATCCAAGTGCCACAATCCCAAGCATTTAATACAACAAGAGAAGTTACAATAATTTTCAAAGCATATCACTAGATGAAAACCTCACTGCAATGGTCTGTTTTCCCACAATCATTTAGACAAGCAAAAAATATCCAATTCCAGTGAAAAAAAATTTCAAATTAAAGCTTAAGGAGTGAACTGAATCCAGAAACAAACCTCACATCATTTGAAGTTCGGATTCAAGAGTTATAGCCAAAACCGTGAGACTACGCAAAACTGTCCAGATTTGCACACATTTCAATAGTTGTCATTTTTTAGGGCCTTAGGGTCAGATTTAGCCTTAGTCTATTTCTGAGAAAAATTTCCAGAACTGTAAAATCTAGTAACATACCAAATTTCATGCATTATGGATATCATTTACTAAGTAAAAACTGGTTCGTTCTACAAGGACAGTGAAATGCCAAAAACTTGCTTCATTTTTCCAGATTTTTCAGATTTGGACACCTTTCGATGTTTTGCCATTTTTGAGACTTTAGAGTCAAAATTGGCCTTGGCCTATTTCTATGAAAAATGCTTAGAACTGGCAAAAATAGTCACCTACCAATTTTCACGTATTTTTAACATCATTTACCTGGTCAAATTCACTTCGCTCCAACAAGTCAGAAAACTGCCATTTACGCGATTTCACCTATCTTCAAATTCTAGCCAAATATCTTGCCATGCATGTTTACAAAAGCTCATGAACACACATATATCACAAGTACAGAGGTAAAAATAGACATATGAAGGCATGCATGTGGTTTTTGAAAGCTTTTCAAAAGAGTTTTAGCCCTCACCTTAGCAAGATAATAATGAAGATGCACAAAGCTCTTGATGATGCACAAGATTGTCTTTTCTCCTTGCTTGGCCGAGAGATAACTTGAGATTCTCTAATTCCTAGCTTGGTAACCATGTTCTTAGTATGTGCAAGTGGCTAGAACAAAAGGAAATGAAATAGAAGCTATCAACATACCTAAGGGCCGAATGAGTGTTCTATGAGCTTGCATGCATGTTTCTTTGCTTCTAGCTTGCTTGGTCGAGTTCCTTAGTGTCTTGAATGTCTTGATGATCCTTAGGATTATGAGTTTAAGCTATGGAGTCTAAGGTTGCAGCCAAAGCCGAGAGAGAGAGAGGAATTGAGAGAAAGAGAGAATGAGAGAAAGAAATGAAAGGCTTGAGCATTTGGTCGGCCTTGAGCTTCACAAAATTCTGATTTTGTGTCTTCAAGAGCATATTTTTGAATTGTCTAGCATGGGCATTGAATGGATCGAAAAGGTGAAGCATGGTGGAGGATAAAATAATGCTTGATTTCATTTTTTTTTTTTTTTTGCATTGTGTCATAACTTGTCTAAGTTTGATTTTGAAATTGCAAAGCATGCACAAAATCCTTCTCATGGTCGGCCAAGGCTTGATCAAATCTGAATTTTTTGTCTTGTTTTGAGCATTGTTATATTGTGTGTTTGGGATGTGCAAAAGAATAAAGAATAAAGAATAAAGAATAAGAATGCTTAGCTTTTGGTGTAATTTTGTCTTCTAGTGAGTTGAATTAGCATTTTAATATTAGTTAGTGGAATTTGTAGGATTAATTAATGATCTAGTGCTTTGTGTAAGATGCTTTCTTGATTAGCGTTTGGGCACACTTACCTAGATCTAGGGCACGCACTACGAGGTAAAGTGCAAACTATGAGACGAATGCACATTTCCCAAGAAATGCACGCAACCCTAAATGAATGCACGTAATTCAATGCAAGGCACACAAAACGAGGTGTCACACACAAATCGAGGTCAGGCCTCATAGTGGGGCCTGTAACCTAGTCCACGTTGCTCTGGTGCCCATAACTTTTGATCTGTAAGGAGTTATGCGGCGCACTATATACCGTTGGATAGCTCTCCGGGAACTCTATGACGGGGGAAACAAGCCTGCTCGGCTGCACCTATTTTCGTTAACCAAAATTGAACATTTTCTTCAGTTTCGGGCCACTTTTTTACATTTTTGCTTTTTTTCATGCCGGGTCATTCGTCGTGAGCTGCGAAAAGGACGAGAATCCAACTCGTGGAACATTAGTGGGCTCTATAATGTGTCGATATCACGTCTTGCAGTGATGCTACTTTGTTAAAGCAGATGGGCTGTGATTAAGCCCATTGGGCCTTTTGAATGGGCCGTCTCTCTTGGTTGGGACTATGAGCCATCAACACATAAGGGCTTTGCACCATCAACATAATGGGTGCGATCATACCATCACTAATGCACCGCATCCCATCAGAACTCCGAAGTTAAGGGTGCTTAGGCGAGAATAATACTAGGATGGGTGACCCCCTAGGAAGTCCTCGTGTTGTACCCTTTTCATTTTTTTCCCTGTTTAGCCTTGCCATGATGCTTTATCCATCAGATTTCTATTCTCGAGTCCCACGGCATCTTGGGCAAAACAACTTCACTTCGCGTAGAGGTTGGGCCCGTAAACCAAAGGCGTGGGGCTTATGACCTGGTCTCCGTTGCTCTGGTGCCCATAACTTTGGATCGCTACGGAGTTATGCATAGCACAGTATACCGTTGAAAAGCTGTCCAGGAGCACTACGACGGGGGCAGCCAGCTTGCTTGGCTGTGCCTGTTTTTGGTACCCAAAATCAAACATTTTCATCAGTTTCGGCGCACTTTTCTTCTTTTTGCGTTGTTTTTTCGTCCCAGGTGATTCGTCGTGAGCCGAAAAAAGGACAAGAACCCAACTCTGGGAATATTAGGGGGCTCTACAACCCGTCGATATCACATCTTGCGGTGATGCTCCTCTATTGAAGTAGATGGGATGTCATTAAGCCCATTGGGACTTTTGAATGGGATGTCTCTCTTGGCTAGGAATGTGAGCCGTCAACACATAACGGCTTTGCACCATCAACATGACGGGTGTGATCATACCAGCACTAATGCACCGAATCTTATCAGAACTCCGAAGTTAAGCATGCTTGGGAGAGAGTAGTAGTAGAATGGGTGACCCCGTAGGAAGTCCCCGTGTTACATCCCCTTTTCATTTTTATTCCACGTTTAACCTTGCCAAGATGCTTTATCCATCACATTTTTATTCTCGTGTCCCACGACATCTTGGGCAAGACAACTTCGCTTCATGTAGAGGCTGGGCCCGCAAACCGAGGACGTGGGGCCTGTAATTAGGTCTCCGTTTCACCGGTGCCCATAACTTTTGATCCGTAAGGAGTTATACGGCGCACAACATGCCGTTCGAATGCTCTCTGGGAGCTCTACAATTGAGGCAACAAGACTGCTCGGCTGCGCCTATTTTCGGTATAAAAAAACGAATATTTTCATCAATTACAAGTAACTTTTCTTCTCTTTGCGCTATTTTTTCATCCTGGGTCTTTCGTCGTGGGTCGCGAAAAGGACAAGAACCCAACTTGAAAAACCTTAGAAGGCTCTACAACGCATCGATATCATGTCTTGCGGTGATACAGCTTTGTTGAAGCAGATAGGTTATCGATAAGCCTATTGGGCCTTTTGAATGGGCCGACTCTCTTGGCTGGGACTGTGAACCGTCGACACATAAGGGCT
The DNA here is from genome assembly GCA_037974665.1 of Ehretia macrophylla. Lineage (NCBI taxonomy): Eukaryota > Viridiplantae > Streptophyta > Magnoliopsida > Boraginales > Ehretiaceae > Ehretia > Ehretia macrophylla. The sequence goes on along the minus strand of CM075780.1, from coordinate 78,661,296 downwards.
TAGCACCCTCAACGTGATGGATGCGATCATACCAGCACTAATGCACCAGATTCCATCAAAAATCCGAAGTTAAGCGTGCTTAGGCGAGAGTAGTACTAGGATAGGTGACACCATGGGAAGTCCTCGTGTTGCAACCCCTTTTCATTTTTTTTTCAACGTTCAGCATTGCCAAGATGGTTTATCCATCACATTTCTATTATTGAGTCCCACAACATCTTGGGCAAGAGAACTTCACTTCGCGTAGAGGCTGGGCATGCAAACTGAGAGAGTGGGGCCTGTGACCTGGTCCACGTTGCACTGGTGCCCATAACTTTTGATCCGTAAGGAGTTATGCAGTGCACTGTATACCATTGGGAAGCTCTCTGGGAGCTCAATGACAAGGGCAACAAGCCTGCTCGGCTGTGCCTATTTTCGGTAACCAAAATCGAATATTTTCTTCAATTTTAGGCCACTTTTCTACATTTTTTGCTATTTTTTCATGCCTGGTCATTCGTTGTGAGCGGCGAAAAGGACGAGAACCGAAATCGTGGAACATTAGTGGGCTCTATAATGCGTTGATATCACGTCTTGCGGTGATGCTACTTTGTTGAAGCAGATAGGCTGTCATTAAGCCCATAGGGCCTTTTGAATGGGTCGTCTCTCTTGGTTGGGACAGTGAGCCGTCAACACATAAGGGCTTTGCACCATCAACATGACGGATGCGATTATACCAGCACTAATGCACTGGATCCATCAGAATTCTGAAGATAAGCGTGCTTGGGCGAGGGAGCACTAGGATAGGTGACTACCTGGGAAGTCCTCATGTTGCACCCCTTTTCATTTTTTCCCCATTTAGCCTTGTCAAAATACTTTGTCCATCACATTTCTATTCTCGAGACCAACGGCATCTTGGGCAAGACAACTTCGCTTCGCATAGAGGCTGGGCCCACAAACAGAGGGCATGAGGCCTGTGACCTAGTCTCCGTCGCTCCGAGCATATAACTTTTGATCCATAAGGAGTTATGTGGCGTACAGCAGACCGTTGGAAAGCTTTCCGAGAGATCTACGATGGGGACAACAAGCCTCCTGGGTCATTCGTCGTGAGCCGAAAAAAGGACGAGAACCCATCTTGCGGAATATTAGGGGGCTCTGCAACCCGTCGATATCACATCTTGCGGTGATGCTTTTCTGTTGAAGCAGATGGGCTATCATTAAGCCCATTGGGACTTTTGAATGGGCCGTCTCTCTTGGCTTGGACTATGAGCCATTAACACATAACGGCTTTACACCATCAACATGACGGGTGCGATCATACCAGCACTAATGCACCGGATCCCATCAGAACTCTGAAGGTAAGCGTGCTTGGGAGAGAGTAGTACTAGAATGGGTGACCCCCTGGAAAGTCCTCGTGTTGCATCCCCTTTTCATTTTTATTCCCCGTTTAGCCTTGCCAAGATGCTTTATCCATCACATTTCTATTCTCGAGTCCCACAACATCTTGGGCAAGACAACTTCACTTCGCGTAGAGGCTAGGCCCGCAAACCGAGGGAGTGGGGCCTGTGTCCTTGTGTCCGTTGCTCTGGTGCCCATGAATTTTGATCCGTAAGGAGTTATGCGGTGCACTATATACTGTTGGAAAGCTCTCCCGGAGCTCTATGACGTGGGAAACAAGCCTACTCGGCTGCGCCTATTTTTGGTAACCAAAATCGAACATTTTCTTCAGTTTCGGGCTAATTTTCTGCTTTTTTTGCTATTTTTTCATGCCGGGTCATTCGTCGTGAGCCGCAAAAAGGACGAGAACCCAACACGTGGAACATTAATGGACTCTATAATGCATCGATATCATCTCTTGCGGTGATGCTGCTTTGTTGAAGTAGATGGGCTGTCATTAAACCCATTGGGCCTTTTGAATGGGCCATCTCTCTTGGCTGGGACAGTGAGCTGTCAACACATAAGGGCTTTGCACCATCAACATGACGGATGCGATCATACAGCACTAATGCACCGGATCCATCAGAATTTTGAAGATAAGCGTGCCTGGGCGAGGTAGCACTAGGATGGGTGACTACTTGGGAAGTCCTCGTGTTGCACCCCTTTTCATTTTTTTCCCCATTTAGCCTTGCCAAGATACTTTGTCCATCACATTTCTATTCTTGAGTCCAACGGCATCGTGGGCAAGACAACTTCGTTTCGCGTAGAGGCTGGGCTCACAAACTAAGGGCGTGGGGCCTGTGACCTGGTCTCCATCGCTCCGGTGCCCATATCTTTTGATCCATAAGGAGTTATGAGGCGCACAACATACCGTTGGAAAGCTCTCCGAGAGATCTACGAAGGGGACAACAAGCCTGCTTGGCTGTGCCTGTTTTCAGTACCCAAAATTGAACATTTTCATCAGTTTTTGGCCACTTTTCTTCTATTTGTGTTGTTATTTCATCTCGTGTTGTTCGTCGTGAGTCGCGGAAAGTACAATAACACAACGCGCGAAACATTAGAGGGCTCTGCAACGCGTCAATATAACGTCTTACGGTGATGCTGCTTTGTTGAAGCACATGGGCTGTCATTAATCCCATTGGGCCTTTTGAATGGGCCGTCTCTCTTGGTTGGGACTGTGAGCCGTCAACACATAAGGGCTTTGCACCATCAACATGACAGGTACGATCATACTAGTACTAATTCACCGCATCCCATCAGAACTCTGAAGTTAAGCGTGCTTTGGCGAGATTAGTACTAGGATGGGTGACCCTCTACGAAGTCCTCGTGTTGTACCCCTTTTCATTTTTTTTCCCCGTTTAGCATTCCCATGATGCTTTATCCATCATATTTCTATTCTCGAGTCCCATAGTATCTTGGACAAGACAAATTCGCTTCACGTAGAGGCTAGGCTCACAAACCAAGGGCGTGTGGCCTGTGACCTGGTCTCCGTTGCTCCAGTGCCCATAATTTTTTGATCGCTATGGAGTTCTGCAGTGCACAGCATATCGTTGGAAAGTTGTCCGGGAGCTCTACGACGGGGGTAGCCAGCTTACTTGGCTGCGCCTGTTTTTGGTACCCAAAATCGAACGTTTTCATCTATTTCAGGCCACTTTTCTACTTTTTCTGTTGTTTTTTTGTCCCGGGTCATTCGTCGTGAGCCTAAAAAAGGATGAGAACCCAACTCGGGGAATATTACAGGGCTCTACAACCCGTCGATATCATGTCTTGCGGTGATGCTCCCTTGTTGAAGCAGATGGGCTGTCATTAAACCCATTGGGCCTTTTGAATGGGCCGTCTCTCTTGGTTGGGATTGCGAGTCATCAACACATAACGGTTTTGCACCATCAATATGACGGGTGCGATCATACCAACACTAATGCACTGGATCCCATCAGAACTCCGAAGTTAAGCGTGCTTGGGAGAGAGGAGTACAAGAATGGGTGACCCCTTGGGAAGTCCTCGTGTTGCACCCCCTTTTCATTTTTTTCCCCCCGTTTAGCCTTGCCAAGATGCTTTATCCATCACATTTCTATTCTCGAGTCCCAAGATATCTTGGGCAAGACAACTTCACTTTGTGTAGAGGCTGGGCTCGCAAATCGAGGGTGTGGGGCCTTTGACCAGGTCTCTGTTACACCGGTGCCATAACTTTTTATCCATAAGGAGTTATGTGGCGCACAACATACCGTTCGAATGCTCTCTAGAAGTACTACGACGGGGGCAACAAGATTGCTCGGCTGCACCTATTTTTGGTAAAAAAAATTAAAAGTTTTCATCAGTTACGGACAATTTTTCTTCTTTTTGCGCTATTTTTTCATCCCCGGTCGTTCGTTGTGAGTCGCGAAAAGGACGAGAACCCAACTCGAGAAACATTAGAGGGCTCTACAATGCATCAATATCACGTCTTGCGGTGATGCTCCTTTGTTGAAGCAAATAGGCAGTCGATAAGCCCATTGAGCCTTTTGAATAGGCCGTCTCTCTTATCTGGGACTGTTAACCATCAACACATATAGGCTTTGCACCCTCAACATGACGGGTGCGATCATACCAGCACTAATGCATCGGATTTTATCAAAAATCCGAAGTTAAGCGTGCTTGGGTGATAGTAGTACTAGGATGGGTGACCCCCTGGGAAGTCCTCGTGTTGCAACACCTTTTCATTTTTTTTCCCTTTCAGCGTTGCCAAGATGCTTTATCCATCACATTTCTATTCTCGAGTCCCACAACATCTTGGGCAAGACAACTTCACTTCGTGTAGAGGCTAGGCCTGCAAACCGGGGGCGTGGGGTTTGTGACCTGGTCTCCGTCACTCTGGTGCCCATAACTTTTGATCCGTAAGGAGTTATGCAGTGCACTGTATACCGTTGGAACAAGCCTGCTTGGCTGCGCCTATTTTTGGTAACCAAAATTGAACGTTTTCATCAGTTGCGGGTCACTTTTCTATTTTTTGTGCTATTTTTTCATTCCAGGTGGTTCGTCGTGAGCCGCAAAAAGAATGAGAACCCAACGCGCAGAACATTAAAGGGCTCTGCAACGCGTCGATATCTCGTCTTGCGGTGATGCTGCTTTGTTCAAGCAAATGGGCTGTCATTAAGCCCATTAGGCCTTTTGAATGGGACGTCTCTCTTGGCTGGGACTGTGAGCCGTCAACACTTAAGGGCTTTGCACCATCAACATGATGGGTGCGATCATACCAACACTAATACACCGGATCCCATCAGAATAACGAAGATAAGCGTGGTTGGGTGAGGTAGCACTAGGATGGGTAACCCCATAGGAAGTCCTTATGTTGCACCATTTTTCATTTTTTTCCCCGTTTAGCCTTGTCAAGATACTTTATCCATCAGATTTCTATTCTCGAGTCCCATGACCTCTTGGGCAAGACAACTTCGATTCACGTAGAGGCTGGGCCCGCAAACCGAGGGAGTGGGGCTTGTGACCTGGTCTCCGACGCTCCGGTGTCTATAACTTTTTATCCATAAGGAGTTATGCGGCGCACAGCATACCGTTGGAAAGCTTTTCAGGAGATCTATGATGGGGGCAGCAAGCCTGCTTTGCTGTGCCTGCTTTCAATACCAAAAATTGAACATTTTCTTCTATTTTGGGCCACTTTTCTTCTATTTACGCTTTTTTTTTCATCTTCGGTCGTTCGTCGTGAGTCGCGAAAAGGACGAGAACCCAACGTGTGGAACATTAGAGGGCTCTACAACGTGTCGATATCACATCTTGCGGTGATGCTGCTTTGTTGAAGTAGATGGGCTGTCATTAAGCCCATTGGACCTTTTGAATGGGCCGTCTCTCTTGGCTAGGATTGTGAGCCGTCAACACATAAGGGCTTTGCACCATCAACATGATGGGTTCGATCATACCAGCACTAATGTACCACATCCCATCAGAACTCCGAAGTTAAGCGTGCTTGGGCGAGAGTAGTACTTGGATAGGTAACCCCTTGAGAAGTCCTCGTGTTACACTCCTTTTCATTTTTTTCCCTGTTTAGCCTTGCCATGATGCATTATCCATCACATTTCTATTCTCGAGTCCCACGGCATCTTGGGCAAGACAACTTTTCTTCGCGTAGAGGCTGGACCTGCAAACCGAGGGTGTGGGGCCTGTGACCTGGTCTCCGTTGCTCCGGTTCCCTTAACTTTTGATCCCTAAAGAGTTATGCAGCTCACAACATACCGTTGGAAAGCACTCTTGGAGCTCTTCGACGGGGGCAGCTAGCTTGCTCGGCTGTGCCTAATTTCGGTGCCCAAAATCGAACGTTTTCATCAGTTTTAGGCCACTTTTTTTTCATTTTGCGTTGTTTTATCATCCCGGGTCGTTCATCATGAGCATAAAAAAGTACGAGAACCTAACTCGCGAAACATTAGAGGGCTCTACAACGCATCGATATCACGTCTTGCCGCGATGCTGCTTTGTTGAAGCAGATGGGCTGTCAATTAGCCCATTGGGCCTTTTGAATGGGCCGTCCCTCTTGGCTGGGACTGTGAACGACGACAACACATAAGGGCTTTGTACCCTCAACATGACGGGTGCAATCATACCAACACTAATGCAGAGGATCTCATCAAAAATCCGTAGTTAAGCGTGCATGGGTGAGAGTAGTACTAGGATGGGTGACCCCCTGGGAAGTCCTCATGTTGCAACCCCTTTTCATTTTTTTTGCCCCGTTTAGCATTGCTAAGATGCTTTATCCATCACAATTCTATTCTCGAGTTCCATAACATCTTGGGCAAGAAAACTTTGCTTCGCGTAGAGGCTGGGCCGACAAACCGAGGACGTAGGGCCTATGACCTGGTCTCTGTCGCTTCGGTCCCCATAACTTTTAATCTGAAAGGAGTTATGCAGCATACAGTATACCATTGGAAAGCTCTCTGGGTGCTCTACGACTCGGGTAGCAAGCTTGCTCGATTGCACCTATTTTTGGAAGTCAAAATCAAATGTTTTCATCAGTTTCGGGCCATTTTTCTTCTTTTTGCACTGTTTTTTCATCCCGGGTCGTTCAAAAATCTGCTTTGAAAAGGATGAGAACCAAACTCGCAAAACATTAGAAGGCTCTACAATGCATCGATATCACGTCTAGCGATGATGCTGCTTTGTTGAAGCAGATGGGTTGTCATTAAGCCCATTGGGTCGTTTGAATAGGTCGTTTCTCTTGGCTGGAACTGTGAGCCGTCAACACATTAGGACTTTGTACCATCAATATGACGGGTGCGATCATACCAGCACTAATGCATTGGATCCAATCAGAACTCTGAAGTTAAGCGTACTTTGGCGATAATAGTACTAGGATGGGTGACACCTTAGGAAGTCCACGTGTTGCACTCTCTTTTCAATTTTTTTCCCCGTTTAGCCTTGCCAATATGCTTTATCCATCACATTTCTATTCTCGAGTCCCACGGCATCTTCGGCAAGACAATTTTGCTTCGCGTAGAGGCTGGGCTTGCAAACTGAGGGCGTGGGGCCTGTGACCTGGTCTCCGTCACTCAAGTGCCCATAACTTTTGATTTGTAAGGAGTTATGCGGTGTACAACATACCGTTGGAAAGCTCTCCGGGAGCTCTACTATAGGGGCAGCAAGCCTGCACGGCTGCGCCTTTTTTCGGTACCCAAAATAAAATGTTTTCATATGTTTCAGGCAATTTTTCTTCTTTTTGCGCTATTTTTTGGTCTCGAGTCGTTCGTCGTGAGCAGCGACAAGGATGAGAACCCAACTCGTAGAACATTAGAGGGCTCTGCAACGCGTCGATATCACGTCTTGTGGTGATACTGCTTTGTTGAATCATATGGACTGTCGATAAGCCCATTGGGCCATTTGAATGGGTCGTCTCTCTTGGTTGGGACTGTGAACCATCAACACATAAGGGCTTTGCACCATCAACATGACGGGTGTGATCATACTAGCACTAATGCACTGGATCCCATCAGAACTCCAAAGTTAAGCGTGCTTGGGTGAGAGTAGTACTAGGATTGGTGACCCCCTGGGAAGTCCTCGTGTTGCACCCCCTTTTCATATTTTTTTTCCCATTTAGCCTTGCCAAGATGCTTTATCCATTACATTTCTATTCTTGAGTCCCACGGAATCTTGGGTAAGACAACTTCGCTTCGCGTAGAGGTTGGACCCGCAAACTGAGGGCGTGGGGCCTGTGACTTGGTCTCCATCGCTCCGGTGCCCATAACTTTTGATTCGTAAGGTGTTATGCGGTACATAATATACAGTTGGAAAGCTCTCCGGGAGCTCTACGACGGGGAGCGCAAGCCTACTCAGCTGTGTGAGGCCCGACATTGAATAACGTGTATTACCTCAATTTGCGTGCCTTAGACCCAGAATTATATGACCGACATTGGATTACATGCCCTATCATGGTTTTCATGCATGCCTCGTAATATGTGCCTTGACCTAGGATTGTATGTCCTGACCTCGATTGACGTGCGATACCTTAATTTGTGCACTAATCTTGAACTGCATGCCTTAATCTAGATTTAAGTGTGATACCTTGATTTATGTGCATTGCATTGAAATACGTGTCTTACATTGATTTACATGCGTTACTTAGGGTTGCGTGCATTGGCATTGAAATCCGTGCATTTACCTTAAAGTATATGCCTTAGTCCTGAAGTACGTGCTTTACTTCGTAGTTCGTGTCTGTCTCGTAATTCCTGCCCTAGACCTACGAATGTGTACTTGCATGCTAATCTAGAAAGATTCCTGCACAAAGCACTAGACAATAAAATAATCCTACACAATCCAATAACCATTATTAAATTCTTAACTCAAATCCTACAAACTCCACTAACAATAAAATAACATTAAACTATTCCTACACATTCCACTACCATTAATTTAATCCTAATTCAAATTCACTACAAGACAAAAATCCTATCATCATCCAAACCATCCCCAATATAATATACCTAATCATCTTTTCCTACAAAACCCACTAACTATTAAATACTATACTTTAATCCTAAATCAACCCACTAAAGGAGAAAACCTCCCAAAACCCTAAATCCTATCATCAAACACTAGAATTCAAAAAAGAAAAAAAAACACACACACACACATGCTCTACACAGCCCACACGGAAAATTCCTACACACCACACACATAAAATTATATTCTATACACACACAAAACAAAAGACACTCAAACATTCCTCACAAAACACTAGAAACATAAAAAAATACATACCCACACATTACCCAAGCACCCAATTTTGACCAACACACCCCACATACAATCAAAATTGAGATTATACTCATAAAAATAACAAAGCCTAGCCTCTCAAACTCACCAAAACCGACCCACACATGCAAACACTCAACAAACACTTCAAACTCTCATTTTTTTCTCTCAACTCTCCCATTCTCTCTCCATTTCTGTTCTAGCTACCTCTTGAGCTTCCAAGGCTCAACTTTGCTCTCAAGGACACTTAGGTGCTCAGCCATAGCAAGCAACAAAGCAAGAAACACTCAAATCCTTCAAAAAGCTCACTATTTCGGCCTAAGGTGAGTTTCATGGTTCATCTTCTTCCTATTTTGGTTTTGAGCACATGCACACCTTCTACACTTGCTAACTAGACTAGGATTTAAGGAAAATAAGGAGACCACTCGGCCAAAGCAAGGAAAAAGGGCGTTTCGTGCGTTTTCAAGATCATTTCGTGCATTTTAGCTAAGTCTTCAAAGAGGTGAGGGTTAAATCTTTTTAAAAGCTTTCAAAACTGAAATGCATGCTCTCATATGGCTTTATTTACTCTTGAAGTTCATGTATATGTGTTTATATGAGCCTATCTACTCTTGCATGGCTTGAAAATTGCTTGAAACCTTGAGATATGCAACCACATTTTTCTGGCAGATTTCTGACCTTGTAAAATGAAATGGTTGTGGCCTAGTATAAGATGTTTAAAATGCATGAAAATTGGTAGGTCCCTAGATTTGTCAGTTATGAACATATTGGTCAGAAATAGGTTAAGGCTAATTTTGAGTCTAAAGCCCTTAAAAATGGCAAATATCGAAATGTGTTTGAAACTGGACAGTTTTGCGTAGTCTCACGGTTTTGGTCATAACTCCTAAGTCCGAACTCCAAATGCAGCGAGGTTTGTTCCTAGATTTTAAGCACTCACTAAGCTTCAATTTGAAATTTTGTTCCTTGAATTTGGAGGTTATTTTCTTGGTTAAACGAATGAGGGAAAACAGCCTAATGCAGTGGGGGGTTTTACTTGATAATATGCTTTAAATCATATTGTTATTTTACTTGAGGTGTTGAATGTTTAGAATTGTGGAAATTGAAAGTTGTGTGGGCTGTTTTGGTTGGTTGAGGTTGCTTAAATTGGTTGATGCATGGCTTAGGTCTATTATATGACGAATTGTTGCTTAATCATATGCGTAAGCACGAAATTGAGGCCCTATTGTTCATGAATACTTGCTAAGTGATTATCCTATGGTTAGATGAATTCATTTGAGTGATTAGTAGGTTATGCAATAATCCCTAAGCATGTATAAAATGACTTAAGTACCTCTTGTGGTTCTTAGCAAACAAAATCAACACCCGAGCACGGCCCTTGCAAACCCTAATGGCTTCGTAGACTCCCAAGTCATAAAACACTCTTGTGTGATTCATAATTGATGTTGAGGAATGTTAGTAGGCTGCCCGAAATTTTCTTTATAGCTCTAAGCATGCTTCTCGATGATTGCATGTTAATAAGTGAACTATTCTTACACCCGGTCTTGTCTAACAGTGTGTTTGGATTGAGAGGGGGAAATTTAATAAAGGAAAGGAGAGGAGAGTATCATAAAGGAGAGGAGGGGAGAGTATTAAATCATGTTTGGATTGAATAATTTGAGGAAAGAAAGTATTATAAAGGAGTATAAGTATCCTTTGTTTGAATTGGAAAGAAAATGGAAGGAATGGATAAATTTTATGTATAAAATGACATTTAAGCCCTTTTCTTATTTTATATAAAACTTTATCAATTTTAAACATTATCTTTTTTATTTTTTATTCTTTTTATTTTTTTCCATCTTTTCCTCCATCTTTTCCTCCACGCAGCAGCTTCATCTTCTTCACGCAGCAGCTTTTGACCCCAAAAAAAAAAACAACAAATACTTGCAGCAGCTTTATGTTTCATTTTTATTCTTTACTCATCTTCTTCCTTCCTCACACAAACACGACTGCACACATTTGCACACATAAAACCACACGGACACACACCAAAGCAAACACACAGAAGCTGTACACGACTGCACATAAGCACACACGCACACACACAGTTGCACGCTTTCAGTTGAGAAGATAAAATAGATGATGAAGTCAAAATTGGTATCAAATTTTTGTTGGCTCCCCCTCCCTCCATTTTACCCCAAATTAGAAGGAAAGAAAAATTGGGTGTATGAGGGGTTGTTTTGACCCCTTCATTCCTCTCCCCCTTGATAACCTTCCAAAACAAACAAGAGAAGAACTAAACCCCTCCTTTACTAAACCTCCCCTTCCCCCCATTCCCCTCAATCCAAACACACCCTAAGTGTCGTTGCATGCTTGTATGATCTCAACACTTGATATGTGAACCCAAAATGAGTTATATGACTTGATTTATATGTGTTACTTGGCTGCCCGTTTAATGTTCATATACCTCTAAGTGTTCTACAAAGTGAATCTACTTGTCAAAGCATGCCTTGTATGCTTACTTAACGATATGTGATCTTATACGTGCATCCGAGGACAACCTACTTTGTTGACCTTGTAATGTGAATTGATATTCTATGGCTTATTTTGAACATGATTACTTGGTTGCCTGTGAAAGTTTAATTACTTTCAAATTGATATATGAAATGATTATATATTCTTACAATGCCTTATGTGCCAGTATGTCAAAATGTGATCATATACTTGCTCGGAGGCAACCTACTTTGTTGACCTCCTAATGTGAAATGTTAAATGGCATAAATATGCATTGCATACAAGGTTGCAACCTTTCATTTTGGGATGGTAGTGTTCGCGTCACTCCGGGCGGCATCGAGCTTGCCGATGTATTGACGTGACTACCATGGTCCAATTCACTCTCTCGCTTGGGGGCTGGACTTCCTCGGAGAGTTGGGTCATAGGATTTGGGGTACATCCGGAGTACACCTGTTGGAGTGATAAGTGGATGATGGATGCCAACTACAACAATGGTTATTGGAAATGATCTTGAGGGCAAATGCTCACCAATTGATCTTGAGAGCGAAAGCTCACCGTATCTTTTTTACTACGTGTTTAAGTACTCTCTCTTGGTTCCTAGAGGACCTCGGGGAGGAAAAACGGGTAAATGTGTTCATTTATATTTATGTTATGTTAAGAACTTACTTATTTTATATGACATGTTTCCAAAGGAATTTTCATAAGATTAACTGGAAAAGGATTTCAAAACCTTATCACTTGTTCCCCCCTCACTGAGTTCATAAGGACTCACCCTCTTTTTGTCATAGGTGAAGCAGATTTGGAATACGTACCTGAAGAAAATGTGCTAGTTGATGAACCTTTGGAACGACTATGTGCATTAGTGCTTTTTGTGAACATGGATGCTATTAGGGATGTTATGTTTGTTGCGGTGTGAGGCCTGACCTCGATTTGCGTGCGATACCTCGTTTCGTATGCCCTAATCTAGATTTGCGTGCCTTGACCTAGGTTTAAGAATTGTGTTCATTTTATGTGCCATGCATTGAATTACGTGCATTCATTTAGGGTTGCGTGCATTTACTTGAAAAACGTGCGTTCGTCTCGTAGTTCGTGTCCTACCCCGTAGTGCATGCCCTAGACCTAGGAAAGCGTGCCCTCACGCTAATCAATAAAGCATCTTACACAAAGCACTAGACTACTAAATAATCCTACAAAATCCACTATCAATATTATAATCCTAATTCAACTCACTAGAAGACAAAAAATTCACTAAACACTAGACATTCCTTATTCTTTATTCCTTATTCTTTTTGCACTTTCAAGACACAATTAAATAACATCCAAAACATGACAAAAATTCAGATTATTGAGAAGATTTGGCTGACCACTATGTGGTTTCTTTGCATGCATGTTTAATTCAAATGATTCTAGACAAGTCATGACACAGAAACACTTATCAATGCATAAAAAAATTGCTCAAAACCACCTCAATTTCCTCTCCTTGTTCGACCAAACAACCATTGCCCATGCTAGAATTTTAAAATCACACCTTGAAGACACAAAAATCAGATTTTTAATGGCCCAAGGCCGACCACTTGCTTGAAGAATGCAAAGGCTTCACTCTTTGTCATATTCTCTCATTTCCTCTCAACTTCTCTCTCTCTCCCTCTCATTCTCCTCACTATCTCTCGGCCTTGGCTGAGTTCTCACCATCCTTTGCTCATCTTCATCAACTCATGGTGCATCAAGACAAGCAACAATCACAGAAACTCAAGCAAACAAGCTAGGATACGAAAATCACACATGCATGTCCTTTGAAGTCTTCATTTCGGCCCTAGGTGAGTTTTTAAGCTTCCATTTCTTTTCTTCTTGTTCTAACCTCATGCATGTACTAAGAGCTTGGTCACTAAGCTAGGAAAAATAGAGAAAATCTAGTTGGAACCTCGGCTAGACAAAGGAGAAGAAGAAAATTGTGCTTCGACAAGTTTTTGTGCATCCTCTTGGTTGATTGCTAAGGTGAGGGCTAAAAGCTTTTGAAAATCCCTCAAAAATCCACATGCATGCTCATAAAAGTATGTCTTTGCTTCTGTACTTGAGTTATATGTTCGTTCATAAGCTTTTGCAACCATGCATGGCAAGATCTTGGCTTGAAAGTGATGATAGGTGAAGTCGGATTGTTGACAGCTCTCTGACCAGTTTGTTTCGAGGTAAGTTTAGCTAGGAAAATGATGTTTCAAAATGCATCAAAATTCGTAAGTGACTAGTTTTGCCAGTTTTGAACATTTTTCGCAGAAATAGGCCGAAGCTAATTTTGACCTTAAGGTCCTCAAAATAGCAAATCTTTAAAATGTGTCCAAATCTAGAAATCTGGAAAAATGAAGCAGGTTTTAGCAGATGCACTGACCTTTTAGAACGAACCAGATTTGACTTAGTAAATGATGTCCAAAATGCAGGAAAATTGGTGTGCTCCTAGATGTTTCAGTTCAGGACATTTTTGTCAGAAATGGACTAAGGCTAAAACCGACCCTAAGACCTCAAAAACGTCAATTATTGAAATGCGTGCAAATTTGGACAGTTTTGTGCTATCCTATTGTTTCGGCTATAACTAATGATCCCGAACTCCAAATGCTGCAAGGTTTGTTTCTAATTTTAGTTCATTTCTTAAGCTTTAATTTGACATCTTATTCACTAGAATTGGAGATTTTTTTCTTATCTTCATAATTGTGAGAAAATAGCCTATTGCAGTAAGGGCTTCAGTTAGTGTTATGCTTAGAAAAATTGTTGTAACTTCTCTTGTTGAAATAAATGCTTGGGATTGTAGCTTTGGAATGTTGTGTGGACTGTTTTGAAGGTTTGAGAATGTTGAATTAAATGATGCATGGCTTGAGATTGATTTTGAATTGGTTTGGGGCTTAAATTGCACAGATATGCACGAAATGGAAACCCTAATGACTAGGTAGTCTTGCTAAGTGTTGATCATTTGGATATTGTGTGGAATTATATGCTTAGTAGGCTACCCGTAGATTCCCTTATAGTCCTAAATGTGATTTTGATCATTGCATGTTGACAAATCGGCTATCTTGCATCCGAGCCCACGTAGATGTTGTTGCATGTTATATAATCTTATTATTATTTGATTACGTGGACTTTGAATTGAGTTGTATGACTTGATTTATGTGCGATACATGGCTGTCCGTTTAATGTTCATATAACTCCATATGCTTTTCAAGTGAAACTACTTGTCCATTCGTGCCTCGCCTGTTTACTTGTGAATGTGCAATCTTATGACTGTCCGGAGGCAACCTACTTTATGGTCCTCCTAATGTAATATGTTAATGTCATAAAAGTGCATTGCATACAAGGTTGCAACCTTTCTTGTCGGCATGGTAGCGATCACGCACACCGGGCGGCATCGGGCTTGCCGGTGCACCCGTGACTACCATGGTCCCATTCCCTCTCTCGCTTGGAGACTAGACTTCCTCGGAGAGTTTGGTCATAGGATTTTGGGGTACATCCGGAGTACACCCACTTGGCGTGTTTGGGGAATGATTTGAAGTCGGCCGTAACAACTGATTCTGGAACTGATATGAGAGCAAAAGCTCACTGTATCCTTTTTACTATGTGTATAAGTACTCTCGCTTGGTTCCTAGAGAACCTCGGGGAGGAAAGACTGGTATTTCTGTTCCTGTACTTATATTATTGTTATATTCATGCTTGCAAAAGGATTTCATAAGTTGAACCGAAAAATGAGTTTCAAAACCTATTTCTCGTTCCCCCTCGCTGAGTTCATAAGGACTCATCCTCTTTTATCATCTCAGGTGAAGAAGATCTAGAACAGGTACCTGAGGACGGTGTGCCTAACGATGAATCCTTGGAGTGATTGCCTGTCTTGTGTGCTTTGCGTGATTATGGCTACTTGTGAACTCTATGCTACCTGAAGACTATTTCTTTTATGTTGCTTGCTATTTAATGTAAAAGACCCCCATTGTAATTTGGGGTCTAATTTTGGTTTGTACTGATATTAAGTAGACTGACACTAGACACTACTATGATCGTTTTTGCTATTATTACCGCTAGTATCTATCATAGGTTATGACGTATTAGTTAAGGACTAAGTAAATGAACTTATCCAATCTTAAACAGGTACTCGCTATTAAGCTAAGATCAACAGGTACTTTTGTAACGAGGATAAACAAACAAACGAGACATAGTATCATGCTAGGTTATAAATCAAACGAGACATCGAGATAACCAATAGGCGTTTCAATTGATGTTAAATGGTAATCCTCGTTGGAAATGAAATTGAGATTAGAGAAATTTGAGGTGTTTAGAGAATTAGGCCAAAACAAAGAGCCCAATTACAATCGTTATGCTGCCGGTTTTTTGGAAAACTTTGGAGTTTTGACTAAACGATAAGTGTTAAATCTTCATAACGGTTAAGTATGTGACGTGTCCGGAACATTTAGATCACACCCTAGTCTAACCTTATAGGCCGGGTTGGGTCGTGACACCTTATAACTAGAATGGTATCAGAGCTTAGATTGCTTAAGCCGGGTTTAATTCTCGGACCGTGGGTAAAGCCCTAAGATAATTAGGATGACTTGCTTATATGTTATTGTATGATAATGTTAAATGTGCCTTTTATCTTTTATGTGTGTAAGTGATTAACATGCCTTAGTTGTTTCTAGAAATGTATCTATATTGCATATCTTATGCACTAAATTCTTAATTGTCATATTTCAATAAATTGTGCATCGTAATATGTGCCTATAGATGACTGGCCCTAGCACCCGTACTACTAATAGGAGCGGTGAACCTCAAGAGACCGAAGATGCCTATCAAACTAATCCTGGTATAGCTATGTTTAATATGATGGCGAATGCCATGGATCGTGTATCACGAGTGATGAAGCATCAAGATGCACGTGAAGTCAACAACAACAACAGGAATGAGGGTAACCACGGGAGACATAGCAGAATGAGGGAGTTCCTTGACTTTCGCCCGTCAAAATTCCACGGGGAAGCTGATGATGAGAAAGCAGAGGCTTGGTTGTCCGAGATCGAGAATATTTTTAGGCCACTTGATTATACCGATGAAGAAAAGGTAGAGTTTGTTGTGTTTCTGTTGCACGGGGATGCCGAGCATTGGTGGCACACTATAGAAGCACTGTGGGAAACTGATCAGACACCTCGCTTGTGGGGTAATTTCGTTAAGGCATTTAAGGAGAAATATGTACCTGCAGTCTCCAGGCAGAGGCAGGCTGAGGAGTTCATGCACTTGACCCAGGGTAACATGACGGTGGCCCAGTACGAGGCTCGTTTCGACCGACTGTCCTGTTATGCTCAATATATGGTTAGTACTCCGGAGGCGAAGATGTGGAAATTTACTACTGGATTGAAGCTAAAGATTCAGGATCAGTTGGCTTCTCATGACTTCGATACCTATTCTACTCTCTTTGTTGCTGCCTCTCGAAGAGGAAACTAGATGGAGCCGGTTTGAGTCAGCCGAACAAGAAACCATACCAGTCTCCAGGTCAGCAGAGGAAATTCCAGAGTCAGAGTCGTAATCAGAGCCCGAGCCAAAACAGACCAATGAATAACTGTGGCCTGACGAAAGCGCCATCAGCCTCTTCCGCCCACGGATCCACAGGTAGTTCACCTGCTACTCAGTCCGTCAGATGTTCTTATTGTGACAGGAAGGGGCATACTGAGGCCCAGTGTTGGAGGAAGTCAGGACGATGTATGAGATGTGGTAGTGATCAGCATAAGATCAAGGATTGCCCTAAACGGCAGGCAGGGCAGAATCAGGGTAAACCAGCTGGTAGAGGCAAGACTCCAGTTCCTAGAGTTCAGGCTCGAGCCTATGCTATTGAGTGTGAGGAAATTCCAGATGAGACCGCTGTTGTTGAAGGTACATTCTTCATACTGAATCAACCTGTTAGGGTGTTAATTGATCCAGGTGCTACTCATTTATTTATTACTCCCTTATGTGTGGAACGTGTGAAACTGAAAGTTGTATGTTTGCCATACGAAGTAGAAGTTGGTACTCCAATGGGTTCTAAACTTGTTACTAGCTCAGCTTGTAAAGTATGTAAAATCCAAATTAAGGATAGGGAATTCTCAGCCAATCTTATTGTATTACCTTTTCGAGAATATGAGGTCATTTTAGGGATGGACTGGCTGGCAAAACATCATGTTCAACTAGATTGCCGGGCGAAGATTATAACGTTCCGGGTACCTGGTCAACCAATACTGGACGTAATGGGTCGAAAAGATTTCACCGGGAGTTCCATCATTTCATCTACGAAAGTAGTGAAGTCCTTGAGAAAAGGGTGTAACGGATACTTAGCTTACCTTATCAACAAGCCGTCGGACAAAGCTAGGTTGGAGGAGATGCCTGTGATCAAAGACTATGCAGATTTGTTTTCAGAAGAATTACCCAGTTTACCCCTAAATCGGGAGATCGAGTTCGTTATAGAGCTACTACCTGGCACCCAGCCGATATCTAAAGCTCCCTATTGTATGGCACCAGCCGAGCTACATGAATTGAAGGACCAGTTGCAAGGATTGTTGAAGAAGGAGTTTGTTCAACCAAGTTCTTCACTGTAGGGTGCACCAGTTCTATTTGTAAAGAAGAAAGACGGAACATTGAGACTGTGCATCGATTACCGAGGATTGAACCAAGTGACTGTCAAGAATAAATGCCCACTTCCACTGATCGACGAGCTATTTGATCAACTGCAAGGAGCCAAAGTGTATTCGAAACTTGACTTGAGGCTAGGGTATTATCAGTTGCAGATCAAAAAGGAAGATGTGCCTAAAACGGCTTTTAGGACGAGATATGGGCATTATGAATATGTGGTGATGCCTTTTGGACTAACTAATGCCCCTGCAGCTTTTATGGATTTGATGCACAGGGTGTTTCAACCCTACTTGGACCAATTTGTGGTGATCTTCATTGATGATATTTTGGTATACTCAAAATCTGAGGCGGAGCATGAGCAACATCTGCGGTTGGTACTGTAGAAACTTCGAGAGCATCAATTGTATGCAAAGTTTAGCAAGTGTGAATTTTGGTTGCAACAGATTGCATTTTTGGGGCATATCATATCCCAAGAGGGAATAGCGGTGGATCCAGCAAAGATAGATGCAGTGATGTCTTGGAAGAAGCCAGAGAATGTTACAGAGGTTCGGAGTTTTCTTGGTCTAGCCGGCTATTATCGGAGATTCGTGAAAGATTTCTCTAAGATTGCAGGACCACTTACAAAGCTCACTCAAAAGAAAACAAAGTTCGTGTGGGATGATAAGTGTGAGAACAGCTTCCAAGAATTGAAGAAAAGATTCACTACTGCACCTGTTCTTGCATTGCCTGAGGGGAGTCAAGGTTTTGTAATCTATAGCGATGCTTCCAAAGAAGGATTGGGTTGTATGTTGATGCAAAATGGAAAGGTGATTGCATATGCTTCTAGGAAAACAAAGCTGTATGAATTGAATTACCCGACGCATAATTTGGAGTTAGCGGCTATTGTGTTTGCACTCAAGAAATGGAGGCATTATCTGTGGGGTAACAAGTTTGAGGTATTAACTGATCATAAGAGCTTGAAATACTTGTTCTCTCAAAAGGAGTTGAATATGAGGCAAAGGCGGTGGATGGAGCTTTTGGATGATTATAACTCTCAATCAATTATGTGCCCGATAAAGCGAATGTAGTTGTAGACGCCTTAAGTAGGAAAACAAGCATGGCAAAACTTGAAGTCAAGGTACAGGAGTTGTTGGAGGAAGCATTTTTGTGGAAGCCACAACTGACTCGGAAAGGGTTACTTTTTGCCACTACTCAAGTTCAATCGACTTTGTTTCCTGAGTTATGAGAGGCTCAACAGAAGGACCAACAATTTCAGAAGATTAAAGAAAGCAACGCAGATTTCAAGTTTCATGATGATGGTATTTGGAGGTATAGGAATCGGATTTGTGTTCCCAATGAGCCAGAGCTGAAAAAGAAGATTCTTGAAGAAGCCCATAATTCAAGATATACTATTCACCCCAGCGGAACGAAGATGTACCGGGATTTGAAGCAATACTATTGGTGGAATAACATGAAAAGAGAAATTGCGGAGTTTGTGACACGGTGTTTTACTTGCCAGAGAGTCAAAGCAGAACATCAACGACCCGCAGGTTTACTTCAGCCGTTGGAGATTCCTCAATGGAAATGGGAACATATAACTATGGATTTTGTTATGGACCTGCCCAGATCACAAAAGGGTCATGACGCCGTTTGGGTCATAGTGGATAGATTGACTAAGTCGGCACACTTTTTACCGATGAACAAGGAGGATAGTCCAGAGAAATTGGGAGATATGTATGTAGCTGAAATTGTAAAATTGCACGGGATGCCTGTGAGTATTGTATCGGATAGGGATCCTCGTTTTACTTCCCGATTTTGGAAGAGATTGCAAGAAGCTTTGGCAACGAGGTTGAGTTTTAGCATGACTTATCACCCTCAGACTGATGGAAAATCGGAGAGAACTATTCAAATTATGGAGGATATGCTGAGGGCGTGTGTTTTAGACTTTGGGAAATGTTGGGAGAAATATCTGTCTCTAGCGGAGTTCGCTTATAATAATAGTTATTAGGCCACTATCGGGATGGCCCCATTTGAGCCGCTGTATGGACGTAAGTGTCGATCCCCAATTTTCTGGGATGAAGTAGGTGAGACGAAGACTTTTGACCCGACCCTTTTACCTGAACTTATGAAGGCTGTTGTTAATATCCACCTCATCCGGAAACGGATGCTTACCGCCCAGAACAGGCAAAAGAGTTATACAGACCGACAGAGACGAAGTCTCGAGTTCGAGGTTGGCGACAAGGTGTTCTTGAAAATATCACCTCGGACGGGACTGATTAAACATGGCAAGGGTGGAAAGTTGAGCCCGAGGTTTGTAGGGCCATTTGAGATAACTGAGAAAGTTGGCAAGTCGGCGTATCGCCTAGTACTACCCCAGAACCTCTCCAATATTCATGACGTCTTTCATGTTTCGATGCTGCGGAAGTATCATCCTGATCCGTCGCATATCTTGGAGCCAGAGCCGTTGCAGCTTCGGGAGAACTTGTCTTACGAGGAGAAGCCCATTCGGATCCTAGACCAGCAAGATCGGGAGTTGCGCAACAAAACCATACCAATGGTGAAAGTGCTGTGGGATCATCACGGAGTTGAAGAAGCAACGTGGGAAAGGCGAGACCAGATGGAGCAGCAATATCCAGCTTTATTTCAAGGTAATGTTGAATTTCGGGACGAAATTCTTTTAAGGAGGGGAGGATGTGAGGCCCGACCTCGATTTGCGTGCAATATCTCGTTTTGTGTGTCCTAATCTAGATTTGCGTGCCTTGACCTAGGTTTAAGAATTGTGTTCATTTTATGTGCCATGCATTGAATTACGTGCATTCATTTAGGGTTATGTGCATTTACTTGAAAAATGTGCGTTTGTCTCGTAGTTCGTGTCCTACCTCGTAGTGCGTGCCCTAGACCTAGGAAAGCGTGCCCTCAAGCTAATCAAGAAAGCATCTTACACAAAGCACCAGACTACTAAATAATCCTACAAAATCCACTAGCAATATTATAATCCTAATTCAACTCACTAGAAGACAAAAAATTCACTAAACACTAGACATTCCTTATTCTTTATTCCTTATTCTTTTTGCACTTTCAAGACACAATTAAATAACATCCAAAACATGACAAAAATTCAGATTCTTGAGAAGCTTTGGCTGACCACTATGTGGTTTCTTTGCATGCATGTTTAATTCAAATGATTCTAGACAAGTCATGACACAAAAACACTTATCAATGCATAAAAAAATTGCTCAAAACCACCTCAATTTCCTCTCCTTGTTCGACCAAACAACCATTGCCCATGCTAGCATTTTAAAATCACACCTTGAAGACACAAAAATCAGATTTTTAATGGCCCAAGGCCGACCACTTGCTTGAAGAATGCAAAGGCTTCACTCTTTGTCATATTCTCTCATTTCCTCTCAACTTCTCTCTCTCTCCCTCTCATTCTCCTCACTATCTCTTGGCCTTGGCTGAGGTCTCACCATCCTTTGCTCATCTTCATCAACTCATGGTGCATCAAGACAAGCAAAAATCCAAGAAACTCAAGCAAACAAGCTAGGATACAAAAATCACACATGCATGTCCTTTGAAGTCTTCATTTCGGCCCTAGGTGAGTTTTTAAGCTTCCATTTATTTTATTCTTGTTTTAACCTCATGCATGTACTAAGATCTTGGTCCCTAAGCTAGGAAAAATAGAGAAAATCTAGTTGGAACCTCGGCTAGACAAAGGAGAAGAAGAAAATTGTGCTCCGATAAGTTTTTGTGCATCCTCTTGGTTGATTGCTAAGGTGAGGGCTAAAACCTTTTGAAAATCCTTCAAAAATCCACATGCATGCTCATAAAAGTATGTCTTTGCTTCTGTACTTGAGTTATGTGTTCGTTCATAAGCTTTTGCAACCATGCATGGCAAGATCTTGGCTTGAAAGTGATGATAGGTGAAGTTGGATTGTTGACAGCTCTCTGACCAGTTTGTTTCGAGGTAAGTTTAGCTAGGAAAATGATGTTCAAAATGCATCAAAATTCTTAGGTGACTAGTTTTGCCAGTTTTGAACATTTTTCACAGAAATAGGCCGAAGCTAATTTTGACCTTAAGGTCCTCAAAATAGCAAATCTTTAAAATGTGTCCAAATCTGGAAATCTGGAAAAATGAAGCAGGTTTTAGCAGATGCACTGACCTTAACGAACCAGATTTGACTTAGTAAATGATGTCAAAAATGCATGAAATTTGGTTTGATGCTCTATTTTTCAGTTCTGGACATTTTTGTCAGAAATGGACTAAGGCTAAAACTGACCCTAAGGACCTAAAAAACGTCAATTATTGAAATGTGTGCAAATCTGGACAGTTTTGTGCTATCCCACTGTTTCGGCTATAACTAATGATCCTAAACTCCAAATGATGCAAGGTTTGTTTCTGATTTTAGTTCACTTCTTAAGCTTTAATTTGACATCTTATTCACTGGAATTTAGATTGTTTGCTTATCTTCATGATTGTGAGAAAACAGCCTATTGCAGTAAGGGCTTCGCTTAGTGTTATGCTTAGAAAAATTGTTGTAAGTTCCCTTGTTGAAATAAATGCTTGGGATTGTAGCTTTGGGATGTTGTGTGGACTGTTTTTAATGTTTGAGAATGTTGAATTAAATGATGCATGGCTTGAGATTGATTTTGAATTGGTTTGGGGCTTAAATTGCACGGATATGCACGAAATGGAAACCCTAATGACTAGGTAGTCTTGCTAAGTGTTGATCAATTTGGATATTGTGTGGAATTATATGCTTAGTAGGCTGCCCGTAGATGCCCTTATAGTCCTAAATGTGATTTTGATCATTGCATGTTGACAAATAGGCTATCTTGCATCCGAGCCCACGTAGATGTTGTTGCATGTTATATAATCTTATTATTATTTGATTACGTGGACTTTGAATTGAGTTATATGACTTGATTTATGTGCGATACATGGCTATCCGTTTAATGTTCATATAACTCCATATGCTTTTCAAGTGAAACTACTTGTCCATTCGTGCCTCGCTTGTTTACTTGTGAATGTGCAATCTTATGACTGTCCGGAGGCAACCTACTTTGTTGTCCTCCTAATGTAATATGTTAATGTCATAAATGTGCACTGCATACAAGGTTGCAACCTTTCTTGTCGGCATGGTAGCGATCACGCACACCGGGCGGCATCGGGCTTGCCGGTGCACCCGTGACTACCATGGTCCCATTCCCTCTCTCGCTTGGAGACTAGACTGCCTCAGAGAGTTGGGTCGTAGGATTTCGGGGTACATCCGGAGTACACCCACCTGGCGTGTTTGGGGAATGATTTGAAGTCGGCCGTAACAACTGATTCTGGAACTGATCTGAGAGCAAAAGCTCACTGTATCCTTTTTACTATGTGTATAAGTACTCTCACTTGGTTCCTAGAGAACCTTGGGGAGGAAAGACTGGCATTTCTATTCCTGTACTTATATTATTGTTATATTCATGCTTGCAAAAGGATTTCATAAGTTGAACCGAAAAATGAGTTTCAAAACCTATTTCTCGTTCCCCCTCGCTGAGTTCATAAGGACTCACCCTCTTTTATCATCTCAGGTGAAGAAGATCTAGAACAGGTACCCGAGGACGGTGTGCCTAATGATGAATCCTTGGAGTGATTGCCTGTCTTGTGTGCTTTGCGTGATTGTGGCTACTTGTGAACTCTATGCTACCTGAAGACTATTTCTTTTATGTTGCTTGCTATTTAATGTAAAAGACCCCTGTTGTAATTTGGGGTCTAATTTTTGTTTGTACTGATATTAAGTAGACTGACGCTAGACACTACTATGATCATTTTTGCTATTATTACCGCTAGTATCTATCATAGGTTATGACGTATTAGTTAAGGACTAAGTAAATAAACTTATCCAATCTTAAACAGGTACTCGCTATTAAGCTAAGATCAACAGGTACTTTTGTAACGAGGATAAACAAACAAACGAGACATAGTATTATGCTAGGTTATAAATCAAACGAGACATCGAGATAACCAATAGGCGTTTCAATTGATGTTAAATGGTAATCCTAGTTGGAAATGAAATTGAGATTAGAGAAATTTGAGGCGTTTAGAGAATTAGGCCAAACCAAAGAGCCCAATTACAGCCGTTATACTGCCAGTTTTCCGAAAAACTTTGGAGTTTAGACTAAACGATAAGTGTTAAATCTTCATAACGGTTAAGTATGTGACATGTCTGGAACGTTTAGATCACACCCTAGTCTAACCTTAAGGCCGGGTTGGGGCGTGACATGCAGACTCTTTATTTCATTGATGTAAATGATCCCATTGTAATTTGGGTCTAATTTTGATTGTACTATCTATAACCAGACGAACTCTTTATTTGGTTATTTGCTTTCATTAGCTTGAGTAGTAGTTATCGTAGGCGTTTAAACCACTAGGTGATTAATCTACTAAGTTTAACTCTATCTAATTTCACTTAGGTGCTCACCTGTAAGCTAAAGGATAATAGGTACTTGCATAATAGGAAATTGACAAATAAATGGAACATAGTTATCATGCTAGGTTTATTAAGCAAATGGGACTTTCAAGATAAATTAGTAGGCATATTGGTTGATGACAAAATAGGAATGATAGTTGGCATCAAATTAAAGTTTTGGAATTTCTGAGGTGTTCTATAAATTAGATCAAACCAAAGGTACTAAATATAGCCGTTATGTTGCCCCTTTTTCGAAAAACTTTTGGAGTTCTAGGCTAACGAATAAGCATTAACCTTCGTCAATCGGTTATAGTCGTAAAATACGATAATGATTTAGGTCATACCCTAGTCTAGCCTCCATAGGTCGGGTTGGGGCGTGACACTATATGAGAATGGTATCAGAGCATAGTTTTTGCATTAGTCAGGTTCAACTCTTAGACCATGGGTAGAAGCCCTAAGGTAATTATGATGTCTTGTGTATATGTGTAATGTGTACTAATGTGCTTTAATTTCTTTGAGCGTTGAATATCATGTGCCTTTGTGGACCATATGTATTATGTGTCATGCACACCAACACGTTAGTGTCCTCAATAATGCATACATGCTTTTACACTCCTTCCTTGATATATGTGCATGTTATATAACCATGACTGACTATTTATACATATAGATAGTTAGGATTAGAACTTTCAGGGAAGTGAATTTAAGCAGGAAGAACGAAAAGACTCGGTTAGAGATTTTTGGCATCTTCACAGGTACTCGATGGATTGTATGTATTATTGGATATCCGCATATAAAATGTGTAGCATAGGTATAAATGTTGAGGTAAAGTTATCTCCCTATCTTTGGAATACCCATACCTGTTATTAAGTTATCAATTTTATAGCTATGAAGTTCTTGATTCCGTTAAACCATTCTTCTAATTGTGGTTCAAATATAAAAGTTAATGACATACAACTTTCCTTAAGATATAAGAGGATACTATTGGACATATGGAGTAGTATTTATATATTCATATGCTTATAATGGATGTTTGACTTAGGAGTTGCTTTTGAATCAAATTCTTAAATCTTAAATCGGTGTAATAGACTATTTATATGATTGAATCCTTACTTGATTGTAATTAAGCATTGATGATTCTAATATGGTGTATACTAGCGAGTTTCAAGTTCACTAAATGGTAAGATCGTGACTTAGAGATTAAGAGATGAATTAGTGAAAGTTGGCGATAGTTACTTTTAGGGGTTATATTATTAAGACATAGATAGTGTATTTAAGTGACTTAACTATGGATAACCTCAAGACATGTAGGCAACTCTAGAGACTAAGTTTAACAAGGTTGATGATTCTTTAGTGTAACAAGATATAGGGATGTTGGAATCTAGGAATTCACGTAGCTAGAACTTGTGTTCGGAAGACTATACCTAAAATGTTAGGTCGAATAGAAGTGTAAGGTATTGAATTATGCATTAGATGACTAACGCTGCTAAAGGTCCTAAGTTGGATATTGGTGATATTAAGAACCATGGTACTAGTTTGGTACCCCTCGGATTTAGTTGTGATTATGCGAAGTAAGTCGTTCTATGCACTCGTTGTTTGGATACCCTAGAAAAATGTTAGAAAGCATATATCCTTAAGTAATACCGATGGACCTAGTATATAAACCATGGAAATGAGATTAAAGCATCTGGCTACAAAGTGAAGTCATTAGGGTATGATTAGTAATCCTAAGCAGCTAATAGTGAGTATACATGATGATTCATGGTAAACCCTAGGACCTAAGGTCGATGAGTCTTGATGCTCTTAGCTAGTTGAACATGTAAATGAGGAGAGTAAGGTTTCATATAGTTAAGATAGAGATGAATTAGAGTCATGATGACCAAAGAGACTACTGTTAGACAACCGTATTTATGTGCACCGTTTCACATCTAGAAACTAGTGGTTGGTAGACTTCGAATCGTGGTCGTTGAATAGAGGGCGGATCTTATAGTGATAGTTAAATGGGCGGTTGATTACTTTTGAAGTTCTATTAGATTATATTGAAGGATGCCTTGTGGTTATAATTCTTATGTTCACATAGCCTTGAAGTTATTTAATGTAACAAGCTACTTGGATTAATATGGTAAGTATCTCATGAGTTAGATCATTTCGGTACCCATTTATAGTCCTAAGATTGTTGTTGTACGGTTGGTAACCCAGTGGAGCATTGATATCACTTATATGGCTATGAACCTAGCTTAGTAACACTAATGTTAAAGATAAATTGGCGGGCATTAAGTGTTCGAAGGAATGACTAGGTCGCTAAGTGAGTAGGACCATTGTCTTCTTAATATGACGTAACCTTGGATTGAGGTGAGTGGAATTTATTTGAGGTTGAAACTATTTGCCTTAGGAGCCTTGGTTAAGATTAAAGGAAATTCTGAAGCCTCGTGACTTGAAGATAGAGATTTGAATAAGGAAATAAATTGTGGATCACAAGCTGATAAAATTTACTTGTAAGAGTTGAACTAGTGCAACATGATTAGTTTACCCATGTAATTTCGATGGCAATTTGTTGGTGGTACTTAATAAACCTTCGAGTTTGAGTTTAACAAATCTCAACGGTCTTTCTCCTTGATTATGAGCGTGAAGGTTAACAATTTTGAAGCTAGTTGATAGGATATGTAAATCGAATATAGACCTATCATCTTGAAATTGGTGTATGTCGCCCTAAGATCGTGGTATTATTGTGATATTCCTTTTCAGGTATGAATGCAAGATTGACACGACATAAGTCATGATTTTGGAGTTATAGTTATATTGTTGGAATACCGATGCAACTTTGATTACTATGTTTGGAGATTCTAACCTTAGTCAATGAACTCGACCTTATGATCAAATGGAGAGAATAGAGTCGTTCAAAGGAACGAACTATAAATGTAGAGGTCACACCGAATTAAATGATTGGAGAAACGTAAGAAGTGAATTCATTGTGGTAAGAGATATCACAGAACACGAGACGAACCGGAGTGAGAAAAATAACAAAGGTCAGAATTCGTCTAAATGACCTCAACAAGTAAGAATGAATTTCAGGACGAAATTCTTTTAAGGAGAGGAGAATGTGAGGCCCGACCTCGAATAACATGTGTTACCTCAATTTGCGTGCCTTAGATCCAAAATTATATGACTGACCTTGGATTACGTGCCCTATCTTAGTTTTTGTGCATGCCTCGTCATACGTGCCTTGACCTAGGATTGTATGCCCTGACCTCGATTGGCGTGCGATACCTCAATTTATGTGCACATATCTTGAACTGCATGCCTTAACCTAGATCTAAGTGTCATACCTTAATTTACATGCATTGCATTGAAATACGTGTCTTACATTGATTTACGTGCATTACCTAGGGTTGCGTGCATTGGCATTGGAATCCGTGCATTTACCTTGAAGTATGTGTCTTAGTCTTGAAGTACATACTTTACTTCGTAGTTCGTGTCTACCTCGTAATTCATGCCCTAGACCTAGGAATGTGTGCCTGCACGCTAATCTAGAAAGATTCTTGCACAAAACACTAGACAATAAAATAATCCTACACAATCCACTAACCATTATTAAATTCTTATTTCAAATCCTACAAGCTCCACTAACAATAAAATAACATTAAACTATCCCTACACATTCTACTATCATTAATCTAATCCTAATTCAAATTCACTACAAGACAAAAATCTTATCATCATCCAAACCATCCCCAATATAATATACCTAATCATCTTTTCCTACAAAACCCACTAACTATTAAATACTATACTTTAATCTTAAATCAACCCACTAAAGGAGAAAACCTCCCAAAACCCTAAATCCTATCATCAAACACTAGAATTCAAAAAGAAAAATAAACACACACACACACACACATGCTCTACACGGCCCACAAGGAAAATTCCTACATACCATACACACAAAA
Source organism: Ehretia macrophylla (assembly GCA_037974665.1). Taxonomy (NCBI): domain Eukaryota; kingdom Viridiplantae; phylum Streptophyta; class Magnoliopsida; order Boraginales; family Ehretiaceae; genus Ehretia; species Ehretia macrophylla. The sequence goes on along the minus strand of CM075780.1, from coordinate 78,633,170 downwards.
TTATATTCTATACACACACAAAACAAAAGACACTCAAACATTCCTCACAAAACACTAGAAACATAAAAAAATACACACCCACACATTACCCAAGCACCCAATTTGGCCAACACACCCCACATACAATCAAAATTGAGATTATACTCATAAAAATAACAAAGCCTAGCCTCTCAAACTCACCAAAACCGACACACACATGCAAACATTCAATAAACACTTCAAACTCTCATTTTTTCCTCTCAACTCTCCCATTCTCTCTCCATTTTGGTTCTAGCTGCCTCTTGAGCTTCTAAGGCTCAACTTTGCTCTCAAGGACACTTAGGTGCTCGACCATAGCAAGCAACAAAGCAAGAAACACTCAAATCCCTCAAAAAGCTCACTATTTCGGCCTAAGGTGAGTTTCATGGTTCATCTTCTTCCTTTTTTGGTTTTGAGCACATGCACATGCGCACAACATACCATTGAAAAGCTCTCCAAGAGCTCTACAATGGGGGTAGCAAGCCTACTCGGCTGTGCCTATTTTCCATACCCAAAATTGAACGTTTTCATCAGTTTCGACCATATTTCTTCTTTTTCCTCTATTTTTTAATCCCTGGTCGTTCGTCATGAGTCGCAAAAAGGACAAGAACCCAAATCGGGGAACATTAGAGGGCTCTGCAATGTGTCGATATAACGTCTTGCGGTGATGCTACTTTGTTGAAGCAGATGGGCTGTCATTAAGCCCATTGGGCCTTTTGAATGGGCCGTCTCTCTTGGCTGGGACTGTGAGCCGTCAACACATAAGGGCTTTGCACCATCAATAAGATGGGTGCGATCATACCAGCACTAATGCACCAGATCCCATCAGAACTCCTAATTTAAGCATGCTTGGGCGAGAGTAGTACTAGGATGATGAACCCCTTGGGAATTCCTCGTGTTGCACCCCATTTTCATTTTTTTCCCCATTGAGCCTTGCCCAGATGCTTTATCATCACATTTCTATTCTCGAGTCCCATGGCATCTTGGGCAAGGGAACTTCACTACGGGTAGAGGCTGGGCCCGTAAACCGAGGGCGTGGGGCCTGTGACCAGGTCTCTGTCGCACCGGTGCCCATAACTTTTTATCCGTAAGGAGTTATGCGGCGCACAACATACCGTTCGAATGGTCTCTGGGAGCTCTACGATGGGGGCAGAAAGGCTGCTCGGCTACGCCTGTTTTTGGTGCAAAAAATCAAATGTTTTCATCAGTTACGTGCAACTTTTCTTCTTTTTGAAAAGGATGAGAACCCAACTCGCGAAACATTATAGGGTGCTACAACTAATCGATATCACGTCTTGCGGTGATGCTGCTTTGTTGAAGCAGATAGGCTATCGATAAGCCCATTGGGCCTTTTGAATGGGTCGTCTCTCTTGGTTTGGACTGGGAACCGTGAACACATAAGGGCTTTGCACCCTCAACATGACGGGTGTGATCATGCCAGTACTAGTGCATCGGATCCTATCAAAAATTTGAAGTTAAGCATGCTCTGGCGAGAGTAGTACTTGGATGGGTGACCCTTTGGGAAGTCCTCGTGTTGCAATCCCCTTTTCATTTATTTTGCTCCGTTTAGCCTTGCCAAGATGCTTTATCCATCGCAATTCTATTCTTGAGTCCCACAACATCTTGGGCAAGAGAACTTCGCTTCGCGTAGAGGTTGGGCCCGCAAACCAAGGGCGTGGGGCCTGTGACCTTATCCCCGTCGCTCCGGTGCCTATAACTTTTCATCAGTAAGGAGTTATGCAGCGCCCAGCATACCGTTGGAAAACTGTCCGGGTCCTCTACGACGGGGGAAGCAAGCCTGCTCGGTTGCGCCTGTTTTTAGTACCCAAAATAGTAGGTTTTCATCAGTTTCGGGCCACTTTTCTTCTTTTTGAGCTATTTTTTCATCCCGTGTCATTCTTTGTGGGCCACGAAAAGGATGAGAAGCTAACTCATGGAACATTAGAGGGCTCTGCAACGCTTCATAATCACATCTAGCGGTGATGCTGGTTTGTTGAAGCAGATGGGTTATCATTAAGCCCATTGGGCCTTTTCAATGGGTCGTCTCTCTTGGCTGGGACTGTGAGCTGTCAACACATTAGGGCTTTGGACTATCAAGATGACAGTTGTGATCATTCCAGCACTAATGCACCGGATCCCATCAGAACTCCGAACTTAAGCGCGTTTGAGTGAGAGTAGTACTAGGATGGGTGACCCCTTGGGAAGTCCTCGTGTTGCACCCCATTTTCATTTTTTTCCCCGTTTAGCCTTCCCAAGATGCTTTATCCATCACATTTTTATTCTTGAGTCCTACAGCATCTTGGGCAAGAAAACTTCGCTTCGCAAGGAGGCTGGGCCCGTAAACTGAGGGCGTGGGGCCTGTGACCTGGTCTCCATCGCTCTGGTTCCCATAACTTTTGATTCGTAAGGAGTTATGCGGTGCACAACATAACGTTGGAAAGCTCTCCGAGAGCTCTACAACGGGGGCAGTAAGCTTGCTCAGCTGCGCCTATTTTTAGTAAACCAAATCGAATGTTTTTATCAGTTTTGTGCCACTTTTCTTCTTTTTGCGTTGTTTTTCCATCACGAGTCGTTTGTCGTGAGCTGCGACAAGGACGAGAACCCAACTCGTGAAACATTAGGGGGCTCTACAATGCGTCGATATAATGTCTTGTGGTGATGCTGCTTTGTGGAAGCAGGTGGGCTGTCGATAAGCCCAATGGGCCATTTGAATGGGCTGTCTCTCTTGGCTCAAACTGTGAACCGTCAACACATAAGGGCTTTGCACCATCAACATGACGGGTACAATCATAGCAGTATTAATGTACTGGATCCCATCAGAACTCTAAAATTAAGCGTGCTTAGGCAAGAGTAGTACTAGGATGGCTAACCACCCCCTGGGAAGTCCTCGTGTTGCACCCCCTTTTTGTTTTGTGTTTCATTTGTCACATTTCTTTTCTCGAGTCCCACGGCATCTTGGAAAAGACAACTGCGCTTTGCAAAGGGGCTGGGCCCGCAAACTAAGGGCGTGCGGCATATGACCAAGTATCCGTCGCTCCGATGCCCATAACTTTTGATTCGTAAAGAGTTATGCAATATACATCATACCATTGGAAAGCTCTCCAAGAGCTCTAGAACGATGGTAGCAAGCATGCTGGGCTACGCCTGTTTTGAGAACCCAATATCCAACGTTTTCATCAGTTTCGGTCAACTTTTCTTACTTTTTCTATTATTTTTTCCTCCTCGGTCGTTCGTCGTGAGCATCGGAAAGGACGATAACCAAACTCGCGAGACATTAGAGGCCCTACGATGTTTCGATATCATGTCTTGTGAGGATGCTGCGTTGTGGAAGCAGATGCATTGTCGATAAGGCCATTGGGACTTTTGAATGGGCCATCTCTCTGGACAGGGGCTGTGAACCGTCAATACATAAGGTTTTTGAACTCTCAACATTACGGGTACGATCATACCAGCACTAATGAGTCGGATCCCATCAGAACTCCAAAGTTATGCGTGCTTAGGCGAGAGTAGTATTAAGATGGGTGATCCCTTAGGGAGTCATCATGTTGCACCCCCTTTTCGTTTTGTTTTTTACCCCCCTTCAAGTTTGCCAAGATGCTTCATCCATCACATTTATTTTCTCGAGTCCCATGGAATCTTGGGCAAGAGAACTTCGCTTCGCGGAGGGGCTGGGCCCGCAAACCGAGGGCGTGGGGCCTGTGCCCAAGTATTTATCGCTACGGAGCCCATAACATTTGATCCGTAAGGAGCTATGCGGTGCACATCATACCGTTGGAAAGCACTCCAGGAGATCTATGAGGTGGGCAGCAAGCATGCTCGGCAGTTCCTATTTTTGGAACCCAAAATCAAACGTTTTCATCAATGTTGGGTCACTTTTCTGATTTTTCCACTATTTTCTCCTCCTTGGTCATTCGTCGTAAGCCGCGGAAAGGACGACAACCTAACTCGAGGGACATTAGAGGGCCCTACAATGCATCGATATTACGTCTTGTGAGGATATTGCGTTGTTGAAGCAGATGGGTTGTCAATAAGGCCATTGGGCTTTCTGAATGTGTCGTCTCTTTGGACTGGGACTGTGAACCATCAACACTTAAGGGCGTTGCACCCTCAACAAGATGGGGGTGATTATACCGGTACTAATGCATCGGATCCCATCAGAACTCCAAAGTTAAGCTTGCTTGGATGAGAGTAGTACTAGGATGGGTGACCCATTGGGAAGTTCTCGTGTTGCACCCCATTTCATTTTTTTCCCCGTTTATCTATCACATTTCTATTCTCGAGTCCCACAGCATCTTGGGCAAGACGACTTCGCTTCGCGTAGAGTCTGGGCCTGCAAACCGAAGGCATGGGGCTTGTGACCTGGTCTCCGTTGCTCCGGTGCCCATAACTTTTGATCCGTAAGGAGTTATGCATTGCTCGGCATACCATTGGAAAGCTCTCCAGGAGCTCTACGATGGGGGGCAGCGAGCCTACTCAGCTGCGCCTATTTTTGGTACCCAAAATCGAATGTTTTCATCAGATTCGGGCTACTTTTCTTCTTTTTTCATTGTTTTTTCGTCTCGAGTCTTTTGTTATGAGCTGCGACAAGGACAAGAATACAACTCGCGGAATATTAGATGGCCCTACAACGCGTCGATATCACGTCTTGCGGTGATACTACTTTGTTGAAGCAGATGGGCTGTCAATAAGCCCATTGAGCCATTTGAATTGGTCGTCTCTCTTGGCTGGGACTATGAACCGTCAACACATAAGGGCTTTGCTTCATCAACATGACGGGTGCGATCATACCAGCACTAATACATCGGATCCCATCAGAACTCTGAAATTAAGCTTGCTTGGGCTACAGTAGTATTAGGATGGGTGACCCCCTAGGAAGTCCTTGTGTTGTACCCCCTTTTCGTTTTGTTTTTTTGCCCCTTTCAGGCTTTCCAAGATGCTTCATTCGCCACATTTCCTTTCTCGAGTCCCACGGCATCGTGGGCAAGACAACAGCGCTTCGTGGAGGGGCTGGGCCCGCAAATTGAGGGCGTTGGGACTGTGACCAAGTATCCGTCGCTCCGGTGCCCATAACTTTTGATCCATAAGGAGTTATGCGGTGAACAATATACCGTTGGAAAGCTCTCCTGGATCTCTACGACGGGGGCAGCAAGTATGCTCGGCTGCGCCTATTTTTGAAACCCAAAATTGAACGTTTTCATCAGTTTTGGTCCACTTTTTGTATCTTTTCGCTGTTCTTTCATCCTGGATCATTCGTCGTGAGTAGCGAAAAAGACGACAACCTAACACGTGGGATATTAGAGGGCCCTACAATGCGTCGATATCATGTCTTGCAAGGATGCTGCGTTGTCGATAAGGCCATTGGGCCTTTTGAATGGGCCATCTCTCTAGACTGGAACAGTGAACCTTCAACACATAAGGGCTTTGTACCCTCAACATGATGGGTGCGATCAAAGCAGCACTAATGCACCGGATCCCTTCAGAATTCCGAAGTTAAGCGTGCTCCGATGACAATAGTACTAGGATTGGTGACCCCGTTGTATGTCCTCGTGTTGCACACCCTTTTCGTTTTGTTTTTGTGCCCCCTTCAGGCTTGTGAAGATGCTTCATCCATTACATTTCTTTTCTCGAGTCCTATGGCATCTTGGGCAAGACAACTTTGCTTCGCGGAGGGGTTGGGCCCGTAAACCGAGGGCATGGGGCCTGTGACCAAGTATCCGTCTCTTCGGTGGCCATAACTTTTGATCTGTAAGGAGTTATGCGGCACACAACATACTGTTGAAAAGCTCTCCAGGAGCTCTATGACGATGGCAGCAAGCCTGCTCCACTGCCCCTATTTTTGGAACCCAAAATCGAATATTTTCATTAGTTTCGGGCCACATTTCTTATTTTTTTGAGATTTTTTCATCTGGTGTCGTTCGTCGTGAACCGCGGTAAGGATGACAACTTAACTTGCGGGACATTAGAGGGCCCTAAAACGCATTGAAATCACGTCTTGCGAGGATGTTGCGTTGTTGAAGTAGATGGGTTGTCGATAAGGCCATTGGGCCTTTTCAATGGGCCGTCTCTCGGGACTGGGACTGTGAACTATAAACACATAAGGGCTTTGCACCCTCAACATGATAGGTGCGATCATACCAGCACTAATGCACCGAATTCCATTAGAACTCCGAAGTTAAGCGTGCTTAGGCGAGAGTAGTACTAGGATGGGTAACCCCCTAGGAAGACCTCGTGTTGCACCCATTTTCATTTGGTTTTTTTGCCCCGTTCAGGCTTACCAAGATACTTCATCTATCACATTTCTTTTCTCGAGTCCCACCGTATCTTGGGCAAGAAAACTTCGCTTTGCGGAGGGGCTGGGCCTATAAACCGAGGGCGTGGGGCTTATAACCAAGTATCAGTCACTCCGGTGCCCATAACTTTTTATCTGTAAGGAGTTATGCGGCTCACAACATACCGTAGGAAAGTTCTCCAAGAGCTCTACTATGGAGGAAGCAAGCATACTCCTCTGCAATTGTTTTTGGAACCGAAAATTGAACGTTTTATCTGTTTCGGGCTACTTTTCTTATGTTTTCGCTGTTTTTTCCTCTTGGGACGTTCGTCGTGAGCCGCGGAAAGGATAAAAACCTAACTCGTGGGATATTAGAGGGCCCTACAACACGTTGATATCACGTCTCGCGAGGATGCTGCATTGTTGAAGCAGATTGGCTGTCGAGAAGGCCATTGAGCCTTTTGAATGGGCCGTTTCTCTAGACTGGGACTGTGAACCATAAACACATAAGGGCTTTGCATCCTCAACATGATGGTTGCGATCATACCAGCACTAATGCACCCGATCCCATCAGAACTCCGAAGTTAAGCGTGCTTGGGCGAGAGTAGTACTAGGATGGGTGATCCCTTGGGAAGCCCCCGTGTTGCACCCCCGTTTCGTTTTGGTTTTTTGCCCCCTTTAGGCTTGCCAAGATGCTTCATTCGTCACATTTCTTTTCTCGAGTCCCACGGTATCTTGGGCAAGAAAACTGCGCTTCACGGAGGGGCTAGGCCCGCAAACTGAGGGCGTGGGGCCTGTGACCAAGTATTTGTCGCTCTGGTGCCCATAACATTTGATCCGTAAGGAGTTATGCAACGCACAACATACTGTTGGAAAGCTCTCTAGGAGCTCTACGATGGGGACAGCAAGCATGCTAGGCTGCCTCTATTTTCAGAACACAAAATCGAACGTATTTATTAGTTTCGGTTCACTTTTCTTGTTTTTTCATTATTTTTTCCTCCTGGGTTGTTTGTCGTGAGCCGCAGAACGGATGACAACCTAACTCATGAGACATTAGAGGGCCCAACAATATGTCTATATCGCATCTTGGGAGGATGCTACGTTATTGAAGCAGATGGGTTGTCGATAAGGCCATTGAGTTTTTTGAATGAGCCGTCTCTCTGGACTGGTACTGTGAACCGTCAACACATAAGGGCTTTGCACCGACAACATGACGGGTGTGATCATACCAGCACTACTGCACCGGATCCCATCACAACTCCGAATTTAAGCATGCTTGGGCGTGAGTAGTACTAGGATGGCTAACCCCCTGGGAAGTCCACGTGTTGTACCCCATTTTCGTTTTGTTTTTTTGCCCCTTTTAGGCTTGCCAAGATACTTCATCCATCACATTTATTTTCTCGAGTCCCACGACATCTTGGGCAAGACAACTTCGCTTCGCAGAGGGGCTGGGCCTGCAAACCGAGGTTGTGGGCCTTGTAACCATGTATCCGTCGCTCTAGTGCCCATAACTTTTGATCCATAAGGTGTTATGCGGCGCACAACATACCATTGGAAAGCTCTCCAAGAGATCAACGACGTTGGCAGCAAGCCTGCTTGGCTGCCCCTATTTCGGAACCCAAAATCAAACGTTTTTATCAGTTTCGGGCCACTTTTCCCATTTTTTCGCTATTTTTTCCTCCCGTGTCATTCGTCGTGAATCACGAAAAGGACCACAACCTAACTCGAGGGATATTAGAGGGCCATAGAACACATTGAAATCACGTCTTGCGAGGATGATGCGTTGCTGAAGCAGATGGGTTATCGATAAGGCCATTGAGCCTTTTGAATGGGTCGTCTCTCTGGACTGGGACTGTGAACCGTCAACACATAAAGGCTTTGCACCCTCAACATGATGGGTGCGATCATACCAACACTAATGCACCGGATCCCATCAGAACTCCGAAGTTAAACATGCTTGGGCGAGAGTAGTAATAGGAAGGGTGACCCCGTGGGAAGTCCTTGTGTTGCACCCCCTTTTCGTTTTGTTCTTTTGCCCTCTTCATGATTGCCAAGATGGTTCATCCATCACATTTCTTTTCTCAAGTCTCATGGCATCTTGGGCAAGACAACTTCGCTTCGTGGAGGGGCTGAGCCCCAAAACCGAGGGCGTGGGGCGTGGGGCGTGGGGCCTGTGACCAAGTATCTATCGCTCCGGTGCCCATAACTTTTGATCCGTAAGGAGTTATGCGGCGCACAACATACTGTTTGAAACCTCTCTGGGAGCTCTACGACAGGGGCAATAACCATCCTCGACTGCGCCTATTTTATCAAAAAACTGAATGTTTTCATCATTTTTGTGCCACTTTTCGGATTTTTCCACTGTTTTTTCCTCCCGGGTCGTTTGTCGTCAATCGCAGAAAGGACGACAACCTAACTCGAGGGACATTGAGGTACCTGCAACGCGTCGATATCACATCCTACAAGGATGTTGCATTTTTGAAGCAGATGTATTGTCGATAAGGCCATTGGCCCTTTTGAATAGGTTGTTTCCCTGGATTGGGACTGTGAACCGTCAACACATAAGGGCTTTACACCCTCAACATGACGGGTACGATCATACCAGCACTAATGCACTGGATCCCATCAGAACTACAAAGTTAAGCGTGCTTGGGCAAGAGTAGTACTAGGATGGGTGACCCCCTAGGAAGTCCTCGTGTTGCATCCCCTTTTTGTTTTGTTTTTTTTCCATCTTCAGGCTTGCCAAGATGCTTCATCCGTCGCATTTCTTTTCTTGAGTCCCACGGCATCTTGGGCAAGACAATTTTGCTTCGCGGAGGGGCTGGGCCCGCAAATAGAGGGCGTAGGCTTGTGACTAAGTATCCGTTGCTCTGGTGCCCATAACTTTTGATCCGTAAGGAGTTATACGGCGCACAACATACCGTTGGAAAGCTCTCCGGGAGCTCTACGACAAGGGTAGCAAGAATGCTCAGTTGTGCCTGGTTTTAGAATCCAAAATTGAACGTTTTCATCAATTTTATGCCACTTTTCTTATTTATCCGCTGTTTTTTCCTCTCGGGTCGTTCGTCGTGAGCCGCCGAAAGGACGACAACCAAACTCGTAGGACGTTAGAGGGCCCTACAACGCGTCAGTATAACGTCTTGCAAGGATGTTGCGTTGTTGAAGTAGATGGGTTGTTGATAAGGCCATTGGGCCTTTTGAATGGGTCGTCTCTCTAGACTGGGACTGTGAACCGTCAACACATAAGGGCTTTGCACCCTCAACATGACGTGTGTGATCATACCAGCACTAATGCATTCGATCCCATCAGAACTCCGAAGTTAAGCATGCTTGGGTAAGAGTAGTACTAGGATGGGTGACACCCTGGGAATTCCTTGTGTTGTACCCCCTTTTTGTTTTGTTTTTTTTCCCTCTTTAGGCTTGCCAAGATGCTTCATCCGTCACATTTCTTTTCTTGAGTCCCACGGCATCTAGGGCAAGACAACTTCACTTCGCGAAGGGGCTGGGCCCGCAAACTAAGGGCGTGGGGTGTGTGACCTAGTCTCTATCGCTCTGGTGCCTATAACTTATGATCCGTAAGTAGTTTTGTGGCCCACAGTATACCGTTGGAAAGCTCTACTGGAGCTCTACAATGGGGGCAAAAAGCTTGCTCGGCTGCGCTTGTTTTCAAAACCCAAAATTGTACGTTTTCATTAGTATTGGGCCACTTTTCTTATTTTTATGCTATATTTTCATCCCGGGCCGTACGTCGTGAACTGCGAAAAGGCCAACAACCTAACTTGCGGGGCATTAGAGGGCTCTACTATGCGTCGATATCACGTCTTGCGAGGATGCTACGTTGTTGAGGCAGATGGGTTGTCGATAAGCCCATAGGGCCTTTTGAATGGGCCGTCTCTCTAGGCTGAGACTGTGAACCATCAACACAAAAAGCCTTTGCGCCCTCAACATGACGGGTGCAATCATACCAGGACCAATGCACCGGATACCATCAGAACTCCGAATTTAAGTGTGCATGGGCAAGAGTAGTACTAGGATGGGTGACTCCCTGGGAAGTCCTCGTGTTGCACCCCTCTTTTCAATTTTTTTGCCCCGTTTAGCAATGCCAAGATGCTTTATCCGTCATATTTCTTTTCTTGAGTCCCACGACATCTTGGGCAGGGCAACTTCGCTTTGCAGAATGGTTGGGTCGGCAAACCGAGGTCGTGGGGCCTGTGACCTTGTCTCCGTCATTCCGGTGCCCATAACTCTTGATCCTTAAGGAGTTATGCGGCTCACAGTATATCGTTGGAAAGATCTCAGGGAGCTCTACAACGGGGGAAATAAACCTACTAGGCTGTGCCTATTTTTGGAATCCAAAATGGAACATTTTCATCAATTTTAGGCCATTTTTCTTCTTTTTACGCTATTTTTTCATCCCGTGTCATTCGTCGTGAGCCGCGAAAAGGCTGACAACTTAACTTGCTGGACATTAGAGGGCCCTACTACACGTCAATATCACGTCTTGCGGGGATTGTAAGGACCTGTATCTAAATCCCAAATAATAGTATATGAAATAAGTGTTTCCCATGTGTTTGGCTTATGTGCTTAGTGTTCTTATGCAAAATAAGTAATTTAAATTTAGAAGATGTGTGATAACTAGCATATCAAGCTAAGCATTTGTTTCAATTAACAAGTAGATTAAGATAATTTGTGCTTGGAAGTGACTGGAAATACTAAAGTTATGGGATTCTATTAATTGACCTTTAATTATTTGGAGTCTCAGGATAATAAATTAAAATATTATCTGAGGAAAAGAAAGTAGGGCGTTAGCTGAACTATTCTAATTTGAGAATGATACCTAGTTTTTCTGTTCGAAGTTTATAAGTAACTTAGATAGACATTGGAGTATAGTAGTTTGATGTAAATTAAATAAAGTATTACTGTAACTTCGTTGAATAGTTTCATTGAGGGATTAATTTAGTTTAGCAGAAAGGAATTAGAATATTAGTTAAACTTATTATGATAAAGTTTTATTTTAAAATATGTCATTAGGAATTCGGTTGTCTTCGATAAGATGGTATATAATATTAGTTATCTTGAGGAATGTTTGCAGACCTTAGAATGGGTATTAGAGTAAAGATGGGTGAGTATCATCTTGGGTAGCTTCGGTTATAGAATTAAATTGTTACAAGAAAACGGTATAGTTATAAATAGATCTACTACCAAGTAATTTGGGAGTTAGAATTAATTAGTACTGGCTAAATAGGGGAACCAACTTCTAGTAGGGTAATGATATAACATCCACTTGAATAAGTAAGGGATCCAATCGATAAACGTGGGATAAGAAGAAGATGGACTTAGCTTAATTTATTAGTCATCTTTATTTTATTTACACAACTGTCATAACCAGTTTTGTTGAGTAAAGCAATAGAAATATAAATGTTGAGCAAGGTTTAGCTAGGGATTAACATAGCCGACAGTTAACTTGGTGGTCGGGGTTAATTAATTAATTGTTTATTATAGGAATATACTTTGAAGTTGCTAACACATGAGTTTAAATTAAGTAATGAATATTAATGGGCTTAAATGGATTAGAAGTTTTAATGACAGGGGTTAAACAAAATATCGTTATCCGCCTACATAGGCGTTATACTGAATTGGGCTTGGAGAGAAGTAGTATTAGTACACTTAATAGATTGCTAGCAAAAGTATTAGCTTGGGAATGGTAATCTGTAAAGTTAATTGATTTGATTGAAATTAAGGAATAAAAACTTAAATAATACTGAATGTTGAGTGCCTTTATTTGTGGCAATTATGGACTTAACAAAGCATATGAAATTAAGACAAGGAGAGGCTACGATAATTGAATATTTCCATTGCCTATTATCATTTAGAAGCTTTGACTTTTGATAAACATAAGATTTCCTAGAAACTATTAATCTAACCATAGTTTATACCTACCACGAATTAATAGGTGTTCTTAAATTTAGATTTACTTTAATTTATATTATTACAAGAAGATGTTCTTCTATAAGGATACAAGTATGGTATTGGGAATTATAATTCGCCTGATAGTTGATAGGATGATTGCGTTAAGATGAGCAGCCAGCTTAAAGAGACTAAATTCCTCCACGCACAAAGTTCATCAGCCGTGATTATTACTTACGTATACAGCTGTGATGATTATTAATTTAATAGGAAAGCCACTAAGCAATGAATCTGCGAGATGGCAGCCTTGGACGTTGCATGAATATCATTCTTTAACATTAGAACACGTAGCAGCTTTGGTTGATTCACACTCCATGCATGAAGACAAGGGTGGCTGCTAATGATAACTTAACATAGTTGTCAAGCAGCAAATGAACTAAGTTAAAACTCAGCAGCGTGAAGCAGGAGGTGTCGGCTTGCGAGGTTATTAGAAATTATAGATGTTGTTAAGGTAGAAAAATGTCGAGTCGCAAGTGACCTTCACGCACTGCCTTGATACCTGCAAAACAAAGAGAGCTTAGCGGGTCTTGCCCGTATTAGCACTCCGATACTTAAGTTAGCTTGGTGCTTTGGTAGAGAAAGTTGTATGTATACAAGTATTGATGTGAGTATCAGATGTACCTCCCCCTTCCTAACTGAATCCTCTGCCTTTTATAGGCACCATCACTATTGAAGTCATCATGGCTGCTCAGTTTAAGAAATAAGTCACATGGTTGCTGAGTCACAAAGGAGAAATTATCATTGCAGCTGAGTCAAAAGATTAAAGGTGCAGTAGTGGATCATTACTGCAAGCATGGTGGAGAATTATTTGAGTGCTAGTGGACAATTGTTTAAATGGATCAGTGGGAGATCAACTGGAGATTCCCTGAACTTATAGAGCAATGTTTATTATTGCCTTTTGGGCTTGAGGTCTTAAAAGGTGACTTTAGGATAGCCTAATGCCTCGCCTGACCCCAATAGGTCTCTCCACGCACGATGGTCGAAGTCTAACCAACACTAGGTCGAATCTGCCTGACAAACTCGTCCGAGGTCTACAGGACCTTAGAGAATACATGTCCGAGGTCCGTAGACCTCGGATCCCCTTGTCCGAGGTCTACAGGACCTCGGACACACTAGGTCCGAGATCCGTAGACCTCGGACCTCCTTGTCCGAGGTCTACAAGACCTCGGACACACCACGTCCAAGATCCGTAGACCTCGGACCTCCTTGTCCGAGGTCTACAGGACCTCGGACTCCATGTCCGAGATCCGTAGACCTCGGACCTCCTTGTCTGAGGTCTACAGGACCTTGGACTCCATGTTCGAGGTCCGTAGACCTCGGACATGGCATATTCGAGGTCCATAGGACCTCGGATCTACCTGGTCCGAGGTCTCTTGGACCTCGGACAAAACATACATACCATGACCGGACGTGGGTCAGAGGTCGTGCCCCTGACCTCGAATTTGGGTCAGGGGTCGCGGCCCCGACCTCGGACGTGGGTCAGGGGTCATGCCCTTGACCTTGGATGTGGGTCAGGGGTCATGGACCCGACCTCAGACGTGGGTCAGGAGTCATGCCCCTGACCTCGGACGTGGGTCAGGGGTCATGCCCCTGACCTCGGACGTAGGTCAAGCGTCGTACCCTGACCTCGGACGTGGGTTAGGGGTCATGGTCCCGACCTCGGACTTGGGTCAGGGGTCGAGCCCCGACCTCAGACGTGGGTCGGGGGTCATGGCCCCGACCTCGGACGTGGGTCAAGGATCATGCCCCTGACATCGGACATAGGTCAGGCGTCATACCCTGACCTCGGACGTGGGTTAGCGGTCATGGCCCCGACCTCGGACTTGGGTCAGGGGTCGTGCCCCTGACCTCGGACTTGGGTCAGGGGTCGTGCCCCTGACCTCTGACTTGGGTTAGGGGTCGTGCCCCTGACCTCGGACGTGGGTCAGGGGTCAGGGCCTCAACCTCGGGCGTGGGTCAAGGATCATGCCCTTGACTTCGGACGTGGGTCAGGGGTCATGGCCCTGACCTCGGACTTAGGTCAAGGGTCATGGCCCCGACCACGGACGTGGGTCAGGGGTCATGCCCCTGACCTCGGACATGGGTCATGGGTCATGGCCCCGACCTCGGACCTCGGACCTGGGTTCGGGGGTCGTGCCCTGGACCTCGGACCTCAGGGTCTCATCCGAGGTCTCTTGGACCTCGGCTTTGGGTTCGAGGGTCGCGCCCCGAACCTCGGACTTGGGTCAGGGGTCGTGCCCCTGACCTCGGACGTGGGTCAGGGGTCGTGCCCTGACCTCGGACGTGGGTCAGGGGTCATAGCCCCGACCTCGGACCTGAGTTCGGGGGTCGTGCCCCGGACCTCAGGGTCTCGTCCGAGGTCTCTTGGACCTCGGCTTTGGGTTCGAGGGTCGCGCCCCGAACCTCGGACTTGGGTCAGGGGTCATGCCCTTGACCTCGGATGTGGGTCAGGGGTCGTGCCCTGACCTCGGACGTGGGTTATAGCCCCGACCTCGGACGTGGGTCAGGGGTCGTGGCCCCGACCTCGGACGTGGGTCAGGGGTCATGCGCCTGACCTCGGACGCGATCAGGGGTCATGGCCCCGACCTCAGACCTCGGACCTGGGTTCGGGGGTCGTGCCCCGAACCTCGGACCTCAGGGTCTTGTCCGAGGTCTCTTGGACCTCGGCTTTGGGTTTGAGGGTCGCGCCCCAAACCTCGGACTTGGGTCAGGGTCGTGCACTTGACCTCGGACGTGGGTTAGGGGTCGTGCCCTGACCTCGAACGTGGGTCAGGTGTCGTGCCCTGACCTCAGACGTGGGTCAGGGGTCATATCCCCGACCTCAGACTTGGGTCAGGTGTCGTGGCCCCGACCTCGGACGTGGGTCAGGGGTCATGGCCCCGACCTCAGACCTCGGACCTGGGTTCGGGGGTCGTACCCCGGACCTCGGACCTCAGGGTCTCGTCCGAGGTCTCTTGGACCTCGGCTTTGGGTTCGAGGGTCGCGCCCCGAACCTCGGACTTGGGTCAGGGGACGTGCCTCTGACCTCGGACGTTGGTCAAGGGTTGTGCCCTGATCTCGGACGTGGGTCAGGGGTCGTGCCCCGACCTCAGACGTGGGTCAGGGGTCGTGCCCTGACCTCGGACGTAGGTCTGGGGTCATAACCCCGACCTCGGACGTGGGTCAGGGGTCGTGCCCTGACCTCGGACGTGGGTCAGGGGTCATGCCCTTGACCTCGGACGTGGTCAGGGGTCATGGCCCCGACCTCAGACCTCGGACATGGGTTCGGGGGTTGTGCCCCGGACCTCGAACTTCGGGGGTCATGCCCCCGGTCTCTTGGATCTCGTCCGAGATCTCTAGGACCTTGGACGAGGCTTCCCCGATCATCTTGTGGGGTCAAGTCACGAAATTATAAAAAATCTCAGGTTTTACCCATATCATGATGCCCCCTCAGTTTTCGGAGCTATGTAAATGTTTCGAGAACTGATCTTAACGTCTTGGAGGTCATGCCCCCGGTCTTCATGTCTTGAACCTCAGGAATCATGCCCCCAGTCTTCGGGCCTTGAACGTCGGGTTTGGGTTCAGGGGTCGTGCCCCCGATCTTCATGTCTTGGGGGTCATGCCCCCGGTCTTCATGTCTTGGGGGTCATGCTCCCAGTCTTCATGTCTTGGGGGTCATGCCCCCAATTTTACGCCGCTCTTAGAAGATCTTGTTTCCGCAGGAAGTGTGTCTCTCCCCTTTGATCTATTTTGGAAGTTGGTCTCCCTTCTCGGGATTTGGCTTTCTTCCGTTAGAGGTTCGCCTAAGCAGGTCTTATGATATTTGTCAAAAATTTACAATCATCAACCGAACTTAGGATACGAATATCAAATTCATTGTAGAGACATAATCTGCCTCGACATAAACAACAACTAAGCATTCAAAGAGAGGGTTCCATGTAATATTTTTTTAAAGATGCTTTGAGTACCAAGTATTTCTTAGCTCCTTGCCGCCGAGGTCTTCGAGCTTGTAGGTTCCTAGCTTAACGCTTTTAACTATCTTGTACGGTCATTCCCAGTTTGACCCGAGTTTTCCCTGATTTGGATCGAGTTTGGAAATTGTCTTTTTAAGGACGCAACCTCCTTCTTTGAGCTCTCCGTTTGGTTGCTCTGTCCCTTTTTCTCAAGGTCCTCTTCTTTCTCTGATCTCGCTACTTCTTCTACTTTAATATATTTCTCTGCCTTGGTCATCAACTCCGTCATGTTCTGTGGGGTCTTTTTGGCTAAGGAAGCCTGAAACAACTTGTTCGCTATGCCCTTTGTGAACGCCTGTATTGCAAATCTTTGATCAAATTGCGTACACTGGAGAGTAGCCTCATTAAAGCGAGTTGCATACTGGCGGAGAGTTTTTCCTTCTCTCTGCTTTAGACTGAGCAAGAAGGTAGTGTGACGGGTCGGCCTAATAGCCGAGGAAAATCTCCCAACAAACAAATCTGCTAATTGTGCATAAGAGCCAATTGACCCATCCTTCAGTTCATCATACCAAGCCCTGGCTGCTTCCACTAAAGTTCCTGCAAAAGCTTTACACACCCAGGCCTCTGGCAACTCCGTGAACTCCATTTTGTGTCTGAATACCGCCAGGTGATCTTTAGGGTCTCCATGTCCATCATAGGTGGGCAAATGAGGCAATTTATATTGTGCTGGCTTCGGAACCTTATTGATGGCTCGGTTAAAAGGATTTGGGCCTCGGAAAGCCCTTGCGACCGAAATTATACTAGCAGTACTCCTTCTTCGGGCACTTTGAATTCGGTTACGTGTTGCCGTCTCCGAGCCCTGTGATGACCCTGTGGAGTTCATTGTTTCTTTGCGTTGTCTTCTAGCGTGAACTCGCTGTCTAGACTCTCTTGGGTTGGTTATGCTTCTGGCTGATTGGGTGTTTTGACATGAGTGGTTTTGCTGGGGCGTTTTATGAGGTTGATTATCCAGGTGGTAAGGTGTTGGTTGAGGTGTTGGGTTATGAACAGCCTGTTTCAACTCCTCCAGGGTCTTTAGGATATAACCAAGATCCACTGGATGGTTGGTTTGTGGAACTTACGTTGTGGCAGTGAGACATTGCCACCCTGGGTACCAAGCAGGTCCTTGTGGATAGTTTTGCAGGTATGTTGGCAAAAAGCTAGGGTATGGATTTATGTTGGGATTGGTGTATGTGTTTGTGTATGGTGGATGATTTCCTGTAGATATTTCCACCCTTGGAGGCGGTAGATCAGTCTGTCCGAGGTTGGAGGTCCCTCCTGGACAGAATTGTACATTTGGCTGTTCCACAGCCTCTTTTTCATGTAGGCTTGCAACATTCTGACTCCGGGTAGTTACCATGGTGTAACCTTGTGAAAATCTCAATAGGGGACTTAGAATCGGCCCCACGGTGGGCGCCAACCTGTTAAGGTAGAAAAATGTCGAGTCGCAAGTGACCTTCACGCACTGCCTTGATACCTGCAAAACAAAGAGAGCTTAGCGGGTCTTGCCCGTATTAGCACTCCGATGCTTAAGTTAGCTTGGTGCTTTGGTAGAGAAAGTTGTATGTATACAAGTATTGATGTGAGTATCAGATGTACCTCCCCCTTCCTAACTGAATCCTCTGCCTTTTATAGGCACCATCACTATTGAAGTCATCATGGCTGCTCAGTTAAAGAAATAAGTCACATGGTTGCGGAGTCACAAAGGAGAAATTATCATTGCAGCTGAGTCAAAAGATTAAAGGTGCAGTAGTGGATCATTACTGCAAGCATGGTGGAGAATTATTTGAGTGCTAGTGGACAATTGTTTAAATGGATCAGTGGGAGATCAACTGGAGATTCCCTGAACTTATAGAGCAATGTTTATTATTGCCTTTTGGGCTTGAGGTCTTAAAAGGTGACTTTAGGATAGCCTAATGCCTCGCCTGACCCCAATAGGTCTCTCCACGCACGATGGTCGAAGTCTAACCAACACTAGGTTGAATCTGCCTGACAAACTCGTCCGAGGTCTACAGGAACTTAGAGAATACATGTCCGAGGTCCGTAGACCTCGGATCCCCTTGTCCGAGGTCTACAGGACCTCGGACACACTAGGTCCTAGATCCGTAGACCTCGGACCTCCTTGTCCGAGGTCTACAAGACCTCGGACACACCACGTCCAAGATCCGTAGACCTCGGACCTCCTTGTCCGAGGTCTACAGGACCTCGGACTCCATGTCCGAGATCCGTAGACCTCGGACCTCCTTGTCCGAGGTCTACAGGACCTTGGACTCCATGTTCGAGGTCCGTAGACCTCGGACATGGCACATTCGAGGTCCATAGGACCTCGGATCTACCTGGTCCGAGGTCTCTTGGACCTCGGACAAAACATACATACCATGACCGGACGTGGGTCAGGGGTCGCGGCCCCGACCTCGGACGTGGGTCAGGGGTCATGCCCCTGACCTTGGATGTGGGTCAGGGGTCATGGACCCGACCTCAGACGTGGGTCAGGGGTCATGCCCCTGACCTCGGACGTGGGTCAGGGGTCATGCCCCTGACCTCGGACGTAGGTCAAGCGTCGTACCCTGACCTCGGACGCGGGTTATGGGTCATGGCCCCGACCTCGGACTTGGGTCAGGGGTCGTGCCCCAACCTCGGACGTGGGTCAGGGGTCATGGCCCCGACCTCGGACGTGGGTCAAGGGTCATGCCCCTGACGTCGGACATAGGTCAGGCGTCATACCCTGACCTCGGACGTGGGTTAGCGGTCATGGCCCCGACCTCGGACTTGGGTCAGGGGTCGTGCCCCTGACCTCGGACTTGGGTCAGGGGTCATGCCCCTGACCTCTGACTTGGGTTAGGGGTCGTGCCCCTGACCTCGGACGTGGGTCAGGGGTCAGGGCCTCGACCTCGGACGTGGGTCAAGGGTCATGCCCTTGACCTCGGACGTGGGTCAGGGGTCATGGCCCTGACCTCGGACTTAGGTCAAGGGTCATGGCCCCGACCTCGGACGTGGGTCAGGGGTCATGCCCCTGACCTCGGACATGGGTCATGGGTCATGGCCCCGACCTCGGACCTCGGACCTGGGTTCGGGGGTCGTGCCCCGGACCTCGGACCTCAGGGTCTCATCCGAGGTCTCTTGGACCTCGGCTTTGGGTTCGAGGGTCGCGCCCCGAACCTCGGACTTGGGTCAGGGGTCGTGCCCCTGACCTCGGACGTGGGTCAGGGGTCGTGCCCTAACCTCGGACGTGGGTCAGGGGTCATAGCCCCGACCTCGGACCTGAGTTCGGGGGTCGTGCCCCGGACCTCAGGGTCTCGTCCGAGGTCTCTTGGACCTCGGCTTTGGGTTCGAGGGTCGCGCCCCGAACCTCGGACTTGGGTCAGGGGTCATGCCCTTGACCTCGGATGTGGGTCAGGGGTCGTGCCCTGACCTCGGACGTGGGTCATAGCCCCGACCTCGAACGTGGGTCAGGGGTCGTGCCCCGACCTCGGACGTGGGTCAGGGGTCGTGGCCCCGACCTCGGACGTGGGTCAGGGGTCATGCCCCTGACCTCGGACGCGGTCAGGGGTCATGGCCCCGAACTCAAACCTCGGACCTGGGTTCGGGGGTCGTGCCCCGAACCTCGGACCTCAGGGTCTCGTCCGAGGTCTCTTGGACCTCGGCTTTGGGTTTGAGGGTCGCGCCCCGAACCTCGGACTTGGGTCAGGGTCGTGCACTTGACCTCGGACGTGGGTCAGGGGTCGTGCCCTGACCTCGAACGTGGGTCAGGTGTCGTGCCCTGACCTCGGACGTGGGTCAGGGGTCATATCCCCGACCTCGGACTTGGGTCAGGTGTCGTGGCCCCGACCTCGGACGTGGGTCAGGGGTCATGGCCCCGACCTCAGACCTCGGACCTGGGTTCGGGGGTCGTGCCCCGGACCTCGGACCTCAGGGTCTCGTCCGAGGTCTCTTGGACGTCGGCTTTGGGTTCGAGGGTCGCACCCCGAACCTCGGACTTGGGTCAGGGGTCGTGCCTCTGACCTCGGACGTTGGTCAAGGGTTGTGCCCTGATCTCGGACGTGGGTCAGGGGTCGTGCCCCGACCTCAGACGTGGGTCAGGGGTCGTGCCCTGACCTCGGACGTAGGTCTGGGGTCATAACCCCGACCTCGGACGTGGGTCAGGGGTCGTGCCCCGACCTCAGACGTGGGTCAGGGGTCGTGCCCTGACCTCGGACGTGGTCAGGGGTCATGGCCCCGACCTCAGACCTCGGACCTGGGTTCGGGGGTTGTGCCCCGGACCTAGAACTTCGGGGGTCATGCCCCCGGTCTCTTGGATCTCGTCCGAGATCTCTAGGACCTTGGACGAGGCTTCCCCAATCATCTTGTGGGGTCAAGTCACGAAATTATAAAAAATTTCGGGTTTTACCCATATCAGATGTTGACTCAGCCTTTCACCTACACGAAGCTAAATAGGGAAATGATTAGCTTTGTTGTTACGGTCCAATAAGATTAAGCCCTGAGCATTATATAAGGGTTGTTGAGTTTCAAGTTACAGCACACAAACAACAAAAAAATAAAATCTCTTCTAATTGCTTTAACGTGTTTCTTGAGAACTCGGGCACAACTTCTACAAACAGGTGCGGGTTTCTTCTATAAAAAATGCATTGTTAATCTTCTATCTGTGTAATTAAATTTAATTGTTCGAACTGCATGTGCAGTTTCAATTCTTAAATGCATTGACTTCTATTAGATGAATGTAAAGATAATCATACGGGTTAACTTTTGTCTTTACAAGTGCATGGTAGATTTGATTCCACTGGGAAAGACTATATATAATATAATATAACTTTGAGAATATAATATTTATATATAATATGCAGCTTGACTATTTAAGTTACATATTTGAAAATATGTATACATATAATATAGTTTATTTACATTATAGCTTTGATCTCTTCTAGTATGATTAGTTACTTATGCATCAACCTATTCCTTTAACGTTCAGCAATGGTTATATAAGTTTGCGTGGGTAATTTTGTTGAAGTGAAAGTAATATTCCTAGTTGAGTAAAGAGCCTGTAAATCTGATAAATTTTGATTAAATAAGCTATTAAGTTAGCCAATCTTAAAAGGTGACTATTTTACTTTAATAAGTAAAATCTATATGTTAAAGCCACATACCTACTTAGATATTAGGATTCTTAATCTAGCCAAATAGCCAATAAACTATATTTGATAGAAGAATCACTAAAATGTGACGATTACCTACTAGATTTCCACATCCTACTTATTTTGTAATGCTCAATTAACTAGGGTTATCTATCTCATTATCTTATTTACCTGCTCAAATTACTTACTTGTTATTAACTAGATCACTATTTACTTGTAACATGTATAAATTGTTATCCACCTTTATTATTACCTATATATTAATTATTTTGAGTGACAACAACGAGTTTATTTTTAATATCTACATGAATATATGCTCGAAAGACGACCTACTTTGTCGTACTCTCATCACTTGTGCGCACATGCATTACACTTGTGCATTCTTGTATGCTATTTGGGGGTTGCAATGTCACGCCCCAATTCGACCCCTACTACGATCAGTCATGATGCAACGGAATTTCGGCAGCATAACAATAGTAACATGAACATCAGGGCTCTAAACCAACCCTTAAGAACAACATACATCAACCTCCATAAATTACCAACCAATTCCACAATCAAATTAACAACATACAACACAACCACTTCATACATTAAACATTCTTTCATCAACTCTTTTATAGTTACACACCTCCGTTCGAACATAATATATAGGCTACACATTCATTTCAAAATAGATTATAACCGACTTAGTAATCTAGTCATGATCAAAATAAAGACTACTAAATCAACATACATTTGTCTTTATATTAAGATAGGTTATACAACGCATTGTGTTACAACAACAAAAACAATCTCACGGCAATGACTCCTGCACATAAGACTCATCCACATATGGCACATTTCCCTCTTCAAGAGGCACGTACCTGTAGTCAGGCTCAGTAACACCTGCATGCACGCAATAATTGAGAGTGAACTTACATAAAACAAGCCCAGTGAGGATCCGATAGATCTCTAACAGTATTTACTATACTCCTTGAAAATCATCCTTTGAGCAGTAAACACACAATGAACATCAATAATCATTATAAATGCAACAATAGCAATAATTGTAAATACACAATAAGGATACGATACATTTGCTGATGAAGCTCCATACACCAATTCAATGCTCATCAACTCCTCCAAACTCAAAGACACAATCCTGAGGTACCTTGACCTAGACCCACACCCCATGGCCTCTATGCCCATGTGAGATGGGGATTAGCCATGATAACTGTGCTCGCAGACCAGGATGCCTCCCAAGGTGACACAACATTATCAAAGCTCACAACAATAGGACTCAATTCGGGAAGTCAACAACATTGGTTGCCCGACTCCCGACTAATAATAACAATTACAATACCAATTCGAGAAGTCAACAACATTGGTTGCCCGACTCCCGACTGATAATAACAATAACAATCAGTTAACAATGTAACACCCTGGATTAACCTTGAGCGTGCTCCTCACAGTTTTGTAACAACAATCAATAATCAATAATCAATTAATCCGCACTTCAACAATCAAATAAACAACATTTAACAATCATCAACAATATAATCATGAAACAATTAAGTTAGATGACAAAGTAGGCCACCCAACTTAACATGCATTAGACACACAACCAAACCCTAATCTAACCATCAACAACTCACAGTTCAATCACTCAAACACCACCTGATCATCTAAAGGCATATAACAACATTTTAAAGAAAGACAACCTAAACTTCTAATAATCATAACTTACATTCAACTAATCCAAATAACTCCAAACTAGTTCCTATCATTCACTCACTCAATCAACTACATTAGCCCCCTCGAAAAATAACAAAAATACATCCAAATCAAGCCGAACAACCCCAAAACCTCAATGCACCTAGGCTGAAATTTCTGAACTTTCACACTGATATCACAATCAAAATTTCGGCATTACAATGGCACTACCCCGTATTTAACAAACTTTTACAAATCGACGGCAATCGATTCCAACCACTACAACTCAAAATATTCAACAAATAGCCAACAACTCAACTTGTAATACCCGAAAATTAAAATTCATGCTATTACGGTTCAAATCTTATATAAACTCATATAAACGATCCTTAGCATGCACTGAGCAATAATATAACATCAATTCAACTTTCTAACAGTTCAAATTTCAATTATATGCAAAAATATAAAAAATGACATTTGAGATCTAGAATTTTTCTCTCACCTTTGATGTTGTTTGATGCAAGAAATGTGTAGAATGGATGCCCAACAAGCAATAACAAACTTTGATTCAAGTGCAAAGGCTTTGTATTGCAAATTATAAGAGAAAATTTGAGCAAAAAATAAAGCTAAAATGACCTTGAGGTATTCGGTCACACGTGTGTGTTTAAGGTGTTGAGCTTTTGTTTTTATGAGCTATTTTTAGTATATTATGCATATAAATGGCAAGTCAACAAAAATACTCAAAGTCAAAGGTGGAAACTAATTAGTTTATTTAGTATTTTTAGTCTTTTAAATCCTATTTTTGACTATTTCTTGCTCAACTATTAAATTGACACCTAAATTAATTCTAGACAATATATTTTAGGTGACAAAGAGTTTTACATTTAAACATTTTCACCAGAGTCGGCTTAAAACGCGATTTTTGCAAAAGAAAGTGTAAAAACTTTTAAAATTTCGAAACCGATTCCAAATCCATTTTAATCAAACACGGGTCTATTAATTCCTGAGGACTAGGTTTTAAAACGTTTAAAACACCCCGGTAAAAATTTTAGCGGACAGGTGTTCAAAATACTATTCACTAAAATTAGCGATAAAATTCTGATTCTGTTTTTGATGAAAATTTCATGAATGAACATATAGCATGTATTAGGAATATAAATCACATATTTAGCACATTCGAACTCATATGACACATAAAACAGGTCAAAGCACACAAAACGAGGCAAAACACGCAAATCGATGTTAAGATGAAAAGTGGGGTTTCACATTCCCCCTCCTTAAAACAATTGCGTCCTTGCAATTCTTCACTCAAGTACTGCTGGCTCAAACATACGGAATGAAAGACCGAAAGCCAAATTCTGAATACTAACTAAGTAGGTCAACTTGGAATATCGAATAAGAAGCTTGAATAGGAACGCTGAATAAGAATACCAACTAAGACTTCCGGATGAGAATCTCAAATAGTTACTGAAGAAAAAGCCAAACAGAGATCCCGTAATAGAGCACCAACCAAGAATACCAAGTAAGAGCTTCAACAAGATCACCGAGCGAGAATACCAAATAATAATCCCAATATAAGAACTCCGGATAATACCGTATCAGAATTCCACAAAAGAATACCGCATAGAAAATACCATAGAAGAAGTCCAAAGAAGTATGCTGAATAAGAATCTCCATATAGAAATCTCGAGGAAGAATGCCGTATAAAATCACCAAATAAGAATCCCAATAATCAATGTATAGTCATAAATTAGCTTGACCCCTAATCAAAATTTCATATGCATCAGCGTTACATACTACTCAGTCGCTAACTGATATGATGCACGTGCTAACTTTAATCGTATCAGGCAAACATTCTACTCACATTTTAGCATGTTGCACTCAAGGAGATATAATATTTAATTGGTTGAGAATAAGTAAGTCACCTTTCACCACTGTTGCCGCCTTTGGCAATTCCTCCAAGTCCACTGCGTAGGCCCGAGCCTGAGCCCGCTACTGCTGAGGTGTACTACTTGCAGGTCCACCCTGATAACCCTAGACTGCTGGCTATCCCGTAGAACTCTGATACCTGGGGCAATCCCACGCCCGGTGTTGGTTGCTGCCGCAACCTAAACACGTCTCTGCCTTCTTCCGACAGTCGGCCTCCAAATGGCCTGTACATTTACAATAAGTACACAGCGGTATCGGTGTACTGACACTGCCTCCAAAAGACCTAGAAACTGAATAAGCAGCTGTACTAGCCTGCTACTGAGGTAACACAACACTAGGCCGATACTAACCTTGAGACTGGGCTGGCCTATACTGCGATTGAGCCTGATAAGACCCTTGCTGAAAATGAGGCCGATAGTAACCCTACTGACCCTACGGTCTGACAAAAACTCACCCTCTCTCTTTTCCCGTGCAATCCTCGAGACATACTTTGCCTGGAAAGCTCTCAGAAAGGTATCCCAGACATACGGGAATACCTTGGGTCTCCCAACTAGATTTCACCATGTGTCACAACTCCTCTGCCTCATCATCAAACAAATAAACGGCAAATGTGACCTTTCTTTCATCAGTATAATCCATAGGGTCAAATATATTAATCCATGCCTCGGCTTTCCGATCTTCTGGCTCACCCTGAAATCTCGGCGGATAATACCCCAAGAACTCCTTCAGTGTACCACGCCCGTGGTACCCACCCTGTACATTTAGTAACTGTGCCTACAAAGTATGATCTTGGGCAGCCTGCCCTGCTAGCAACTGTGCCTGACCGGCCATAACCTCTGCAATCATATCCATGGCTGCTTCAAAACGATCATCACCCCTTTCTCGGCCTGGTGCCACATCACCCAGAACCTCGTCAACTCCTTTGGGCCTACCTCTCGTTCTCGGTCTACCAGTCATTCTTCTAATCAAAGAGTTAGCGCAGGTTATAGCACATAGACAGGCTATAGACAATTATTAACACATAAGCAACAAACTCACATAAAGCATATAAATCACTTAAGTATCAATCACATAAACAAATTGATCACATAATCACATAGTCACTAAATCACATAATCATTTAATCATTTAATCATATTAACACATAGTTCTCTTTTCTTTTCACTTCATACATACTTGCATTCTTGGACCACTACCCACATTCCGATGATACCCCGGCCGACAGCTAAACATAAGCTTTGATACCACTAAATGTCACGCACCAACTCGACCCCTCCTACGATCAGTCAGGACGCAACAGAATTTCGACAGCATAATGACAGTAACATGAACATCAGGGCTCTAAACCAACCCTTAAGAACAACATACATCAACCTCCATAAATCATCAACCAATTCCACAATCAAATTAACAACATACAACACAACCACTTCTTACATTAAACATTCTTTCACCAACTCTTTCATAGTTACGTGCCTCCGTTCCAACATGATACATAGGCTACACATTCATTTCAAAATAGATTATAACTGACTTAGTAATCTAGTCATGATCAAAATAAAGACTACTAAATCAACATACATTTGTCTTTATATTAAGATAAGTTATACAACACATTGTGTTACAACAACTAAGACAATCTCATTGCAATGACTCCTGCACATAAAACTCATCCACATATGGCACATTTCCCTCGTCAAGAGGCACGCACCCGTAGTCAAGCTCAGTAACACCTGCATGCATGCAATAATTGAAAGTGAGCTTACATAAAACAAGCCCAGTGAGGATCCGATAGATCTCTAACAGTATTTACTATACTCCTTGAAAATCATCCTTTGAGCAGTAAACACACAATGAACATCAATAATCATTATAAATGCAACAATATCAATAATTGAAAACACACAATAAGGATACGATACATTTGCTGATGAAGCTCCATACACCAATTCAATGCTCATCAACTCCTCCAAACTCAAAGACACAATCCTGAGGTACCTTGACCTAGACCCATACCCCATGGCCTCTCCACCCATGCGAGATAGGGATTAGCCAAGATAACTGTGCCCACAGCCCAGGATGCCTCCCAAGGTGACACAACATTATCAAAGCTCACAACAATGGGACTCAATTCGAGAAGTCAACAACATTGGTTGCCCGACTCCCGACTAATAATAACAATAACAATACCCATTGGAGAAGTCAACAACATTGGTTGCCCGACTCCCGACTAATAATAACAATAACAATCAATTAACAATGCAACACTCCGGATTAACTCCGAGCGTGCTCCTTACAGTTTTGTAACAACAATCAATAATCAATAATCAATTAATCCGCACTTCAACAATCAAATAAACAACATTTAACAATCATCAACTATAGAATCATGAAACAATTAAGTTAGATGACAAAGTAGGCCACCCAACTTAACAAGCATTAGACACACAACCAAACCCTAATCTAACCATCAACAACTCACAGTTCAATCACTCAAACACCACCCGATCATCTAAAGGCATATAACAACATTTTAAAGAAAGACAACCTAAACTTCTAATAATCATAACTTACATTCAACTAATCCAAACAACTCCAAACCAGTTCCTATCATTCATTCACTCAATCAACTACATTAGCCTCTTCGGAAACTAACCAAAATACATCCAAATCAAGCCCAACAACCCCAAAACCTCAATGCACCTAGGCTAAAATTTCTGAACTTTCACACTGACATCACAATCAAAATTTCGGCATTACAACGGCACTACCACGTATTTAACAAACTTCTACAAATTGACGGCAATCGATTCCAACCACTACAACTCAAAATATTCAACAAATAGCCAACAACTCAACTTGTAATATCCGAAAATTAAAATTCATGCTACAGCGGTTCAAATCTTATATAAACTCATATAAACGATCATTAGCGTGCACTGAGCAATAATATAACATCAATTCAACTTTCTAACGGTTCAAATTTTAATTATATGCAAAAATATAAAAAATGACATTTGAGATCTAGAATTTTTCTCTCACCTTTGATGTTGTTAGATGCAAGAAAGGTGTAGAATGGATGCCCAACAAGCAAGAACAAACTTTGATTCAAGTGCAAAGGCTTTGTGTTGCAAATTATAAGAGAAAATTTGAGCAAAAAATAAAGCTAAAATGACCTTGAGGAATTCGGCCACACGTGTGTGTGTTTAAGGTGTTGAGCTTTTGTTTTTATGAGCTATTTTAGTATATTATGCATATAAATGGCAAGTCAACAAAAATATTCAAAGTCAAAGGTGGAAACTAATTAGTCTATTTAGTATTTTAAATCCTATTTTTGACTATTTCTTGCTCAACTATTAAATTGACACCTAAATTAATTCTAGACAATATATTTTAGGTGACAAAGAGTTTTAAATTTAAACATTTTCACCCGAGTCGGCTTAAAATGCAATTTTTGCAAAAGAAAGTGTAAAAACTTTTAAAATTTTAAAACCGATTCCAAATCCATTTTAATCAAACACGAGTCTATTAATTCCTGAGGACTAGGTTTTAAAACTTTTAAAACACCCCGGTAAAAATTTTAGCGGACAGGTGTTCAAAATACTATTCACTAAAATTGGAGATAAAATTTCTGATTCCGTTTTTTATGAAAATTTCATGAATGCACATATAGCATGTATTAGAAATATAAATCACATATTTAGCACATTCGAACTCATATGACACAGAAAATAGGTCATAGCACGCCAAACGAGGCAAAACACGCAAATCGAGGTTAAGATGAAAAGTGGGGTTTCACATTCTCCCCTCCTTAAAACAATTGCGTCCTTACAATTCTTCAGTCAAGTACTGCTGTCTCAAACATACGGAATGAAAGACCGAAAGCCAAATTCTGAATACCAACTAAGTAGGTCAACTTGGAATATCGAATAAGAAGCTTGAATAGGAACGCTGAATAAGAACACCGACTAAGACTTCCGGATGAGAATCTCAAATAATTACTGAAGAAAATGCCAAACAGAGATCCCGTAATAGAGCACCAACCAAGAATACCAAGTAAGAGCTTCAACAGGATCACCGAGCGAGAATACCAAATAATAATCCCAATATAAGAACTCCGGATAATACCGTATCAGAATTCCACAAAAGAATACCGCATAGAAAATACCATAGAAGAAGTCCAAAGAAGTATGCTGAATAAGAATGTCCATATAGAAATCTCGAGGAAGAATGCCGTATAAAATCACCAAATAAGAATCCCAATAATCAATGTATAGTCATAAAGTAGCTTGATCCCTAATCAAAATTTCATATGCATCAGCGTCACATACTACTCAGTCGCTAACTGATATGATGCACGTGCTAACTTTAATCGTATAAGGCAAACATTCTACTCACATTTTAGCATGTTGCACTCAAGGAAATATAATATTTAATTGGTTGAGAATAAGAAAGGTACCTTTCACCACTGCTGCCGCCTGTGGCAATTCCTCCAAGTCCACTGCATAGGCCCGAGCCTGAACCCGCTGCTGCTGAGGTGTACTACTTGCAGGTCCACCCTGATAACCCTGGACTGCTGGTTGTCCCGTAGAACTCTGATACCTAGGGAAATCCCTCGCCCGGTGTTGGTTGCTGCCGCAACCTAAACACGTCTCTGCCTTCTTCCGACAGTCGGCCTCCAAATGTCCTGTACATTTACATTAAGTACACAGCAGTATCGGTGTACTAACACTTCTTCCAGAAGACCTAGAAACTGAATAAGCAGCTGTACCAGCCTACTGCTAAGGTGACGTAACACTAGGCCTATACCAACCCTGAGACTCGGCCGGTGTAACACCCCGATCCCTCTTGAGATCGGTAGTTCTATCTATCAATCTAATCACAACCCAAATCCAAACCCGGGAAAATTTTTAGAGAAAACAGACGGAGTCTCCCCTATTTCTAGGCAAAAAGCAAACCTGCGACAGCATATAAGTGAACCAATACCATGTCCAAACATTCAACCACTTCAAGGCCAACCGAGCCTTGTTCTCAACAAGCAACCACAAGAAAATATACATACATTTCCAATTTAAAAGCTAACCTATCTCTTTACATTTTTGACAAGTACATTCAAACTAGACAATTAAACCACACTAAGCTACTGCATAAAATAAACTATCATGCCATTCTAATTCTTTTCCTTGGGACATTACAAACATGCATTGAAGTTAAGCTATGCTAACTGATTACATAACTAGCTTATCAATTTACCTCAACTATTTAGCTAATTTAGATTACATTTCCTTTAACAATAAATACATACAATACATAAAAGCATACATCTTGCATCTTTGACATCTCAAGCCGCATAGCACGCAAGAGAACTCTTCAAGCACGAACTTTCACGAAATCACGATCTTTCCAGCTATCATGACATTTCCTGAAATGTGGTGGTGAGGAGTGAGTATACACAACACGTATACTCAGTGAGGGCGAGACAGATATCGAGTTGGAGAGAAAGAAAGTCGTGCAATGCAAATAAGATAGTTAAGCAATATAACTGATAAATAAGCAATCAAGACAAATAATCAATACAATAAGCAATTACTGAAAGCATTAACACAACCATTCAAAGCTATACCATACTCTGAAGGCTATGGTTCACTCATACGAGCAATGTACCATTTCATGAGCGATACATCAATCTCGAGCTTGATGTTGACAACGATGACAATAAGCGCGCATCCATCTTATAACACCAGTTTGGAATACCCCGGAAGTATCCAATCAAATCTACGACCCAAATCTCCCTGGGAGGGAACCCAAGCGAGAATGGGAATAGCAGCGGAGCTAGAGTAACCAACACTGGCAACCCGAGGCTACCCAGAGAGGCTCATTACTCACGCGCGAGATACTATGCAATGCAAGACTCGATACAAGGCGATAAACGAGCGATAAACAAGATATCAAGCATTCTCAACAATGGATAAACATTTCAATTAACAACCAACTCTAACAAGCGGAATAAGCATTAGCAAGCATAACAAGCAATAATAAGCATTAACAAGCATTAACAAGCATTCTATAGGCATAACATCAAGAAAACACACAAAGTCACAAATCGGCCCCAACTATCAAAACACTACCATCTCCAAACGAGCAACGAGTTCTGGAAACTGACTTCTCCAATCTTCCTAGGTCACTATAGAACACGTCTAGAGACTCCGAAACCCTACTTAACCCTAGAATTTACGCAAAGTCCCGATTTTCCCCGTTTGCTCGTTTGAACTACAACTATACCAACCAAACACCAAGCCAATGCCATAATCGCACCAAAAGTGCTTCAATGGCCTCCCAAAACAATGCCAACACGCAAAACGAGAAAATACCAAACTCGACCTAAATGACCCCAACTTTTACTAAGCCGTTTTTCTATTATACATTCCAATTAAACCACACATTTAGGCATTCTAGCATATCTAGCATCTTCCTACATCAACAGAACGCGTAACGGAGCAACTTCATCGAAACGGGGGTTTCCTATTCATAATTTACTATTCATCACACAATTTATATTTCAATTCCAATATTTAACCGCAGAAAATGTTAAAAAGCTATAAATACATGTTCTACAATCAACAAGGAACATTCTTTAAGCAACAAAACGATTAAAACAACAATCTACGCATAAAATCCAAAAATCAAAGTTTAGATACAAATATTTCAAATGCGAAAATAACGATGAAACCCTCACCTTAGATGCTCCTAGACGCTAGGAAAACCTCGTAGAGTGCCTCGGAAACCATCCCGCACAAGCCCACGCGAAGAATCGAAGATTTGAAGTTGAGATTTTCTTTTTTTTTTTCTCCTTCTTTTCCTCATGGTTTCAAGCCTTTTTCTCTCTGTTTTTTTCGTGTGCATTATGCTTATTTAGAAAAAAAAATGACAAGAAGTCAAAGGTCAAAGATTCGGTCAACCCGCTAAACCAAAACAACTATGCGCGACCTTACGAACACGGCCATAACTTCTTCTAGAAAACTCCAATTCACGAACGGTTTGAAGCCTCAGAAACTAGACTCATAGAGCTTTCCAACCATATATAATTTGCTACCTAACTCTTCCCCAATTGGTTCAGATTTAATTCCAAAGTTGACCCATAATTTGACTAACTTAACATTGTATTTTTTTATTTCTAATCCCAAGTTTGCCTTTTATTAAACATTTCAAAAATTCCCACCTTGTCCTAGTTGGTCAATGTAGATGAAAAGTCAACTAGTTTGGTCAAAGAAGGTGAAAGGTCAATAAAATGCAATTTAAATGAACTTTAAATGCTATTGAATACATGCCAGGTTCGGGGTATCACATCCTTCCCCCCTTAAAACAATTGCATCCTCGCAATTCTTCTTCCAATAGTACTCTGTATCATCTACAATCCAACTCTGACTAGTTTTCATTAGCTACTGAAAAAGTATTTAACAAGATGACCAATAGGAAAGTTCAAGTAGAAATGCCAAGTAGTAACGCCAAATAGAAGCTCAAATGCAGATACCGTACAAGAATCCCGTTGACACGAATACCGAAGAAGAATAAATTCCAACCAGAAATGCCGAGATAATACCAATAAAGACTAAAGCAAAGATACTGTAGATGTCATTAATACCACACAATAACGACAAGAAGAATACCTCACGCACGAATCTCCAATAGAAGTCTAACTGTTACTGCCCGAGAATTTTCAAGCAAGAAGCCAAATAAAAGCTCAAACAAAGGTTCTATCTAGAGGTCCAAAGAAGTACCCCGCTGGTTATGGATTTCATAGAAGAATTCCCTGTTAAGAGTGCTGAAGAAAATACCAAGAACCCAATCAAATATATTTCCAAAGTTCCAAAGAAGCCTTCCAAATAATAACCCCATGGAACAACCAAATTAGATTCCGAGTTTTGCTATCAAATGCTGAGAGGAATGTCAAAGGAAATAACAGAGAAAATATAATGTGCCCAATAAGACAACTAAGTTGAATAATAAACATAGTTTCCCAGATGGACGAAAACTCCAAGGATAAACATCGAACTGATGAACAATATACCGAGACCAAACTCTGAGGCCTCTTCACTATTTGCCAAGTGAGAACTTCATACAACTTTGCCAACAAAGAAAATACCAAGAGAACGCCTAATAAGAATTTCAAAGAATACCATAAGTAGTATTATTCAATAAGTCTGATAGGAACTCCAAATACTAAACCTACTGAGGAACACTGAAGAAGATATCCGAGACAATGCTCCAATAAGAAAGTAGCCAAGTTTGCCTAATAAGTAAATACTAAATAATTGGCCACTGAGAATTCCATAAAATACCATTGAAGAATTTCCAATCAGAGATGCCAGTATTATACCAATAAAGATCAAGACACATATACCACAGATAATACTGTGCAATAAGGCCGATTAAAATCCCAATAGCCAAATCCACCAAGAAATTCCAACATAAGTCTCCAAAGAATACCCATTAAGAAAACCAAAGAATGCTCCAAAGACCAACCAAATAAACCCCAAGAGAAAGCTATTCTTTCACAACCGTTAAGCACAGAGGAAGACCATAGAGATTTGCCAATAACCGAGCTCCAAAAGCAAACACCAATTCCCAACTAAAGGCTAGTCAAATGCCATTCATTTCTTGCCAATCCATACACCTTGAAAAGCCAGCGGTGAACCACTTTCTTCAGGGGAGGAAGATGACTTACTTACCATTTCAATAGGACATGTATGAATGCCAATATATCACAGTTATACATATGCCTTAAGCTATTATGCCAGCAAGTTTACAAAATAGTTTATTCAACAAGGTCACTCAAGCATAACAATCAAGTCAAGCACAACATAATCAATTCAAATCACAGCATAACTAATTCAAGACATTTCAGTACACACATTACAAGCAATACTTCAAGCAAATAACAATCCATGAGGTCGATTCGATAGGTCAATTCAATGCACAACTAGACACTTTACTTCACTTAGCACACAATTAACACATAACACATAACTATATCACATAGGAGCACACATTCATGTCAAGACACATAATCTCACATACAAGCATACACTTTCAAGACACACTTAGCAAGCACACATTCAAGGACCACTACCCACCAGACCGAGGACCCTGTCCCGGCTTATGAGCCAAACAAGCTCTGATACCACCTGTAACACCCCGATCCCTCTTGAGACCGGTAGTTATATCTATCAATCTAATCACAACCCAAATCCAAACCCGGGAAAATTTTTTAGGAAAAACGGACGGAGTCTCCCCTATTTCTAGGCAAAAAGCAAACCTGCGACAGCATATAAGTGGACCAATACCATGTCCAAACATTCAACCACTTCAAGGCCAACCGAGCCTTGTTCTCAACAAGCAACCACAAGCAAATATACATACATTTCCAATTTAAAAGCTAACCTATCTCTTTACATTTTTGACAAGTACATTCAAACTAGACAATTAAACCACACTAAGCTACTGCATAAAATAAACTATCATGCCATTCTAATTCTTTTCCTTGGGACATTACAAACATGCATTGAAGTTAAGCTATGCTAACTGATTACATAACTAGCTTATCAATTTACCTCAACTATTTAGCTAATTTAGATTACATTTCCTTTAACAATAAATACATACAATACATAAAAGCATACATCTTGCATCTTTGACATCTCAAGCCACATAGCATGCAAGAGAACTCTTCAAGCACGAACTTTCACGAAATCACGATCTTTTCAACTAACATGACATCTCCTGAAATGTGGTGGTGAGGAGTGAGTATACACAACACGTATACTCAGTGAGGGCGAGACAGATATCGAGTTGGAGAGAAAGAAAGTCGTGCAATGCAAATAAGACAGTTAAGCAATATAACTGATAAATAAGCAATCAAGACAAATAATCAATACAATAAGCAATTACTGAAAACATTAACACAACCATTCAAAGCTATACCACACTCTGAAGGCTATGGTTCACTCATACGAGCAATGTACCATTTCACGAGCGATACAT
This sequence comes from Ehretia macrophylla, assembly GCA_037974665.1. Taxonomy (NCBI): domain Eukaryota; kingdom Viridiplantae; phylum Streptophyta; class Magnoliopsida; order Boraginales; family Ehretiaceae; genus Ehretia; species Ehretia macrophylla. The sequence continues at coordinate 78,598,152 of CM075780.1, read as the reverse complement.
CAATCTCGAGCTTGATGTTGACAACGATGACAATAAGCGCACATCCACCTTATAACACCAGTTTGGAATATCCCGGAAGTATCCAATCAAATCTATGACCCAAATCTCCCTGGGAGGCAACCCAAGCGAGAATGGGAATAGCAGCGGAGCTAGAGCAACCAACACTGGCAACCCGAGGCTACCCAGAGAGGCTCATCACTCACGCGCGAGACACTATGCAATGCAAGACTTGATACAAGGCGATAAACAAGAATTCAAGCATTCTCAACAATGGATAAACATTTCAATCAACAACCAACTCTAACAAGCGGAATAAGCATTAGCAAGCATAACAAGCAATAATAAGCATTAACAAGCATTCTATAGGCATAACATCAAGAAAACACACAAAGTCACAAATCGGCCCCAACCATCAAAACACTACCATCTCCAAACGAGCAACGAGTTCCGGAAACCGACTTCACCAATCTTCCTAGGTCACTATAAAACACGTCTAGAGACTCCGAAACCCTACTTAACCCTAGAATTTACGCAAAATCCCTATTTTCCCCCTTTGCTCGTTTGAACTACAACTATACCAACCAAACACCAAACCAATGCCATAATCGCACCAAAAGTGCTTCCATGGCCTCCCGAAACAATGCCAACACGCAAAACGAGAAAATGCCAAACTCGACCTAAACGACCCCGACTTTCACTAAGCCATTTTTCTCCGTTTTCCATTATACATTCCAATTAAACCACACATTTAGGCATTCTAGCATATCTAGCATCTTCCTACATCAACAGAATGCGTAACGGAGCAACTTCATCGAAACGGGGGTTTACTATTCACAATTTACTATTCATCACACAATTTATATTTTAATTCCAATATTTAACCGCAGAAAATGTTAAAAAGCTATAAATACATGTTCTACAATCAACAAGGAACATTCTTTAAGCAACAAAACGATTAAAACAACAATCTACGCATAAAATCCAAAAATCAAAGTTTAGATACAAATATTTCAAATGCGAAAATAACGATGAAACCCTCACCTTAGACGCTCCTAGACGCTAGGAAAACCTCGTAGAGTGCCTCGGAAACCACCCCGCACAAGCCCACGCGAAGAATCGAAGATTTGAAGTTGAGATTTTCTTTTTTTTTTCTCCTTCTTTTCCTCATGGTTTCAAGCCTTTTTTTCTCTGTTTTTTTTCGTGTGCATTCTGCTTATTTAGAAAAAAAAATGACAAGAAGTCAAAGGTCAAAGATTCGGTCAACCCGCTAAACCAAAACAGCTATGCGCGACCTTACGAAAACGGCCATAACTTCTTCTAGAAAACTCCAATTCACGAACGGTTTGAAGCCTCAGAAACTAGACTCATAGAGCTTTCCAACCATATATAATTTGCTACCTAACTCTTCCCTAATTGGTTCAGATTTAATTCCAAAGTTGACCCAAAATTTGACTAATTTAACATTGCATTTTTTTATTTCTAATCCCAAGTTTGCCTTTTATTAAACATTTCAAAAATTCCCACCTTGTCCTAGTTGGTCAATGTAGATGAAAAGTCAACTAGTTTGGTCAAAGAAGGTGAAACGTCAATAAAATGCAATTTAAATGAACTTTAAATGCTATTGAATACATGTCAGGTTCGGGGTATCACAGCCGGCCTATACTGCGACTGAGCCTGATAAGACCCTTGCTGAAAATGAGGCCGATAGTAATCCCACTTACCCTGCGGTCTGAAAGAACCCTGATGCACTGTAGGCTTGTGACCACCCTACTGTACTGAAGGTCTATACATACCCTACTAACCTTGCGGCTGAAAGGGTCTCTTGCTAGGCTGACTAGGTCCGATCTGCTCCCCCTTTCTCTTCTCTAACCTAGAAGCTGCATCAAAGGCCTCAGTAAGTATATCATACTGATTCAGGGCCATCACATCTTGAATCTCGGGCCACAAACCCAACGTAAACCTACGAGTCTTGCGCTCCTCGTCAACCACAAACTCCGATGCATACCGAGATAGTCTAGTAAATGTGGTCTCATACTGAGCCACTGAAGCATCCCCCTGAACTAGAGACAGAAACTCAGCCTCTCTCCTCTTCCGTGCAATCCTCGGGACATACTTTTCCTGGAAAGCTCTCAGAAAGGTATCCCAGACATACGGGAATACCTTGGGTCTCCCAACTAGATTTCACCATGTGTCACCACTCCTCTGCCTCATAATCAAACAAATAAACGGCAAAGGTGACCTTTCTTTCAACAGTATAATCCATAGGGTCAAATATATTAATCCATGCCTCGGCTTTCCGATCATCTGGCTCACCCTGAAATCTCGGCGGATAATACCCCAAGAACTCCTTCAGTGTACCACACCCGTGGTACCCACCCTGTACATTCAGTAACTGTGCCTACAAAGTATGAGCTTGGGCAGCCTGCCTTGCTAGCAACTGTGCCTGACTGGCCATAACCTCTGCAATCATATCCATGGCTGCTTCAAAACGATCATCACCCCTTTCTCGGCCCGGTACCACATCACCCAGAACCTCGTCAACTTCTTTGGGCCTACCTCTCGTTCTCAGTCTACCAATCATTCTTCTAATCAAAGAGTTAGCGCAAGTTATAGCACATAGACAGGCTATAGACAATTATTAACACATAAGCAACAAACTCACATAAAGCACATAAATCACTTAAGTATCAATCACATAAAAAAATTTATCACATAATCACATAGTCACTAAATCACATAATCATTTAATCACTTAATCATATTAACACATAGTTCTCTTTTCTTTTCACTTCATACATACTTGCATTCTTGGACCACTGCCCACATTCGGATGATACCCTGGCTGACAACTAAACATAAGCTTTGATACCACTAAATGTCACGCACCAACTCGACCCCTCCTACGATCAGTCAGGACGCAACGGAATTTCGACAGCATAACGACAGTAACATGAACATCAGGGCTCTAAACCAACCCTTAAGAACAACATACATCAACCTCCATAAATCACCAACCAATTCCACAATCAAATTAACAACATACAACACAACCACTTCTTACATTAAACATTCTTTCACCAACTATTTCATAGTTACGTGCCTCCGTTCCAACATAATACATAGGCTACACATTCATTTCAAAATAGATTATAACTGACTTAGTAATCTAGTCATGATCAAAATAAGGACTACTAAATCAACATACATTCGTCTTTATATTAAGATAAGTTAAACAACACATTGTGTTACAACAACTAAGACAATCTCATTGCAATGACTCCTGCACATAAGACTCATCCACATATGGCACATTTCCCTCTTCAAGAGGCACGTACCCATAGTCAGGCTCAGTAACACCTGCATGCATGCAATAATTGAGAGTGAGCTTACATAAAACAAGCCCAGTGAGGATCTGATAGATCTCTAACAGTATTTACTATACGCCTTGAAAATCATCCTTTGAGCAGTAAACACACAATGAACATCAATAATCATTATAAATGCAGCAATAGCAATAATTGTAAACACACAATAAGGATACGATACATTTGCTGATTAAGCTCCATACACCAATTCAATGCTCATCAACTCCTCCAAACTCAAAGACACAATCCTGAGGTACTCTGACCTAGACCCATACCCCATGGCCTCTCCACCCATGCGAGATAGGGATTAGCCATGATAACTGTGCGCACAGGCCAGGATGCCTCCCAAGGTGACACAACATTATCAAAGCTCACAACAATGGGACTCAATTCGAGAAGTCAACAACATTGGTTGCCCGACTCCCGACTAATAATAACAATAACAATTAGTTAACAATGTAACAACCCGGATTAACCCCGAGCGTGCTCCTCACGATTTTGTAACAACAATCAATGATCAATAATCAATTAATCCGCACTTCAACAATCAAATAAACAACATTTAACAATCATCAACTATATAATCATGAAACAATTAAGGTAGATGACAAAGTAGGCCACCCAACTTAACATGCATTAGACATACAACCAAACCCTAATCTAACCATCAACAACTCACAATTCAATCACTCAAACACCACCCGATCATCTAAAGGCATATAACAACATTTTAAAGAAAGACAACCTAAACTTCTAATAATCATAACTTACATTCAACTAATCCAAACAACTCCAAACCAGTTCCTATCATTCACCCACTCAATCAACTACATTAGCCCCCTCGAAAACCAAACAAAATACATCCAAATCAAGCCCAACAACCCCAAAACCTCAATGCACCTTGGCTGAAATTTATGAACTTTCACACCGACATCGCAATCAAAATTTCGGTATTACAACAACACTACCCCGTATTTAACAAACTTTTACAAATCGATGGCAATCGATTCCAACCACTACAACTCAAAATATTCAACAAATAGCCAACAACTCAACTTGTAATACCCGAAAATTAAAATTCATGCTACTACGGTTCAAATCTTATATAAACTCATATAAATGATACTTAGCATGTACTGAGCAATAATATAACATCAATTCAACTTTCTAACGGTTCAAATTTCAATTATATGCAAAAACATGAAAAATGACATTTGAGACCTAGAATTTTTCTCTCACCTTTGATGTTGTTAGATGCAAGAAAGGTGAAGAATGGATGCCCAACAAGCAAGAACAAACTTTGATTCAAGTGCAAAGGCTTTGTATTGCAAATTAAAAGAGAAAAATTGAGCAAAAAATAAAGCTAAAATGGCCTTGAGGTATTCGGCCATGTGTGTGTGTGTTTAAGGTGTTGAACTTTTGTTTTTATGAGCTATTTTTACTATATTATGCATATAAATGGCAAGTCAAGAAAAATACTCCAAGTCTAAGGTGGAAACTAATTAGTTTATTTAGCATTTTTAGTTTTTTAAATCCTATTTTTGACTATTTCTTGCTCAACTATTAAATTGACACCTAAATTAATTCTAGACAATATGTTTTAGGTGGCAAAGAGTTTTACATTTAAACATTTTCACCCGAGTCGGCTTAAAACGTGATTTTTGCAAAATAAAGTGTAAAAACCTTTAAAATTTCAAAACCGATTCCAAATACATTTTAATCAAACACGGGTCTATTAATTCCCGAGGACTAGGTTTTAAAACGTTTGAAACACTCCAGTAAAAATTTTAGCGGACAAGTATTCAAAATACTATTTACTAAAATCGGCGATAAAATTTCTAATTCCATTTTTGATGAAAATTTCATGAATGCACATATAGCATGTATTAGAAATATAAATCACATATTTAACACATTCGAACTCATATGACACATAAAAACAGGACAAAGCACGTAAAACGAGGCAAAACACGCAAATTGAGGTTAAGATGAAAAGTGGAGTTTCACATGCAACCTCAAGCCCGATAGCTTGCACGAACGTCGGGCGACATAGGGCTTGCTGGTGCTTCCGTATCTATCGTGGACCTATTCCCTCTCTCACTTGGTACCACCCTTGGAGAGTTGGGTCGTAGATTTTGGATACAATCCGGATTATCCTCTTAGGAGAGATAAGAAGTTAGAACTGAAATCAAGGCTGGCCACCTCGTGAAATGATTGACTTGTTCCTGCTCTCACTTGGTACCACCCTCAAAGAGTAGGCTAATATCTGATGTGGATACATACCACTAAATGTTACTAGTTATCATATGATATTATTTCTTATCATTTATCATATGTGAATAAATTGTGGATATTATTTTATTTATATACTCGATATGCTTGCATTGCATCTTGATTTTCAAAACTCGAAAATGTTTTCAAAACTACCCCAGATGACTTTTCTGCACTGAGTTCTTTTGAGCTCACGACCCTTCCACCCCCATTACAGGTGCAGCCTAGCTTGAGATGGAGATTAACTTTATAAGCCGAAGTTGAATAGGCACGTGCTCGAAGCTCCTTGCCTGTCATGTATTGGTTCAAGTTGTAAAAGATAGGATTTGTTTGTATTATTCTCGGGAAGAAGGGTAGCTATGTGGAAGCCCTAGCTTGTAAATAGCCGGGTAGTTCTCAGGTCTCAGAAGATGTAACACCTCTTGTACCAAGAATATTATTGATAGCTGGTTATTATTGAAGATTTCTATACTTTACTTATATTATTATAAAAAGTTATTTACATGAGACCGAAACATTAATGAGCGTAGATTTTGACCTAATCTCGATAAAGGTCAGGTTAGGGTCGTTACAGTTGGTATCAGATCATAGTAGTGCCTTAGAAGCCGGGTTTAAAAAATGGGTGGTGGGTTAGAATAAAGCTCTTGACCTAAACGTTCTTACCTAGGAATTATGTGCTTATGTGAATTTCTTGTTTATGTGTTATATCTTGATATTTTGAATGTGTATTAAACAAACGAGAGTGCTTATGTGTGTTTAGAAAGGATAGCTGGACCTAGTACATAAAGAACCAATCGGAATGCTGAACTAGTAGAAGAACCTGGTTAGAATAATCCAGGAATGGCTATGTTTAATCTGATGGCGACGACAATGGACAAGATATCCAGAGTTCTAGAGCACCAGGAAGCACGAGAGATAGTTAACCCTCATAACGTCGAAGGAGGGGTGAACAATGGAGGAAATAGGATAAGTCTACTAAAATAATTCCTTGGTTACTACCCCCTAAAATTTTTTGGGAACCTAATGATGAGAAAGCCGAAGCATGGCTCTCAGAAGTGGAGAAACTTTATGAGGCTTTGGATTACAATGATGAGCAAAAGGTTGTACTTGCAACATTTTTACTTAAAGGGGATGGAAAACAATGATGGAAGGTGGTAAAGCGCCATTGGGAGGAAAATTATACGCCCTACACCTGGGCAAACTTTATCGAAGTCTTCAAGGAGAAATATGTCCTGGCTGTTGCTAGGGAAAAATGAGAGAAGAAATTTATGACATTAAGGCAATGGGCCATGACTATTGTCCAGTATGGAGCATGCCTGGACAAACTATCTTAGTATATGCCTGAACTGATGCAGCCACCAAGCCGAGCAATTCAGAAATTTGTAGGAGGACTGAGGGCTGAGATACAAGATAGTTTGGTCGCACTAAAATTTGAAACCTATGGAGACGCAGTTGAGCGAAAAGAAAGATGGAAGCTGGGGGTAGATTAGGCCAGTCCAACAAGAAACCCTTTCAGCAACCTTCGATACAGCAGAGGACAAACCAGGGTTTAGGCTATTCTAACCAGGGACTATGGCAGGCAGGATCGGTAGTTACCCGACCATAGCCAACTGGATCAGTGGCTTCCTCAGCCCGAGGACCAGTAAGAACTAAGGCTCAAAGCGAAGCATGTGCCTTTTGTGATAAGAAAGGTTATACCGAATTGCAATGTTGGAAAAAAGCTGGGAGATGTACCAGCTGTGGAAGCGATCAGCATCGGATTGGAGACTACCCAAAATGGCAGTGGAAGGGAAATCAGAATAGTCCAATGGCAAACCAGCGTGTGCAGGCTAAGGTGTACGCGATAGAGCAGCAGGAGCTGCCTGAAGACACTGTGGTGATGGAGGAAACATTCCTAGTTTTAACTCTGCCTGTTGAGCATTAGGGGATGACGAGGTAGTACCCTAAGTTGTTTGTGAAATAAATAAATTGCGAGGACACAATTTTTGTAAGGAGGGGATGATGTAAGGACCTGTATCTAAATCCCAAATAATAGTATATGAAATAAGTTTTTCCCATTTGTTTGGCTTATGTTGTGATAACCCGAACCCGGCATGCATTTAATAACATTTAATTGCATTTAATTAAGTGTTATCTTAAATGTTAGCATTGAATTACGTGTTTATTTTTGGTTAAACATTTAATTGTAGCTTTATTTTCATATTTCTTTTGGAAGTAATTAAAATAATACTTGAGTTAATTATTTTAACGGAATATCACCTACATCTCATACTTATGTCAATCGGTTTTAGTTTTCTTGCACTTAAATGCTCGGATTTCACTTAAATGAAAAGTAGCTCCGAGCCGGAGTAAATTTTAAACTGTGATGCTTTCCAAAAATGATATATTTCTTAGATTCTTTGAGATTTAATTGTTATTCTTCTATTGACGCAAAGTGCATAGCATATCGAGAGAGATAGTTAGAGAGCGGTTCCTAGTCCTGAACAAATAGTGAAAACTAGTATTTTAGTGCCTTAAATTTTATAATTTAATTTTTGTTAGCTAGAATTGATATTTCCTTAGTTGTTTTAGCCTAAAAATGCATAAAATAAGCTAGTTTGACCAACTTAAGTGAGCATTGACCAAAGCTTTGACCTTTTGACCTTTGTCATCTTTAAAATAGCATATAATAACACAAAATAAAAAAAAACAGAGCTGAACAGAAAAGAGGGCAGGGCCGAAAATGAAGGAGAAGAAAAAAAAGAAAATTCAACTTCAAATCTTCAATTCTTCGCGAGGGCTTCCACGGGGTGGTTTCCGAGGCACTCTATGAGGTTTTCCTAGCATCTAGGAGCGTCTAAGGTGAGGGTTTCATGTTTAATTGCGCATTTGAACGTTTTATGTGTTAACTTTAATTTTTGGATTTTATCCATAGTTTGTTGTTTTAATCATTTTGAGGCTTATAGAATGTTCCCTAGCAATCGTAGAACATGTATTTATAGCTTTTTAACATTTTCTGCGGTTGAATATTGAAATTGAAATAGAATTTGTTAGTTGAATAGTAAAACATGAATAGTAAACCCTTGAAATGATAAAGTTGCGCTGTTATGCTGTCTGTTGATGTGAAAAGGTGCTAGGTATGCTAGAATGTCTAAATGTATGATTTGTTTAGGTTGCGTAATGGAAAAAATGAGAAAAACGGCTTAGTGAAAGTCGGGGTCGTTTAGGTCGAGTTTAGTGTTTTCTCGTTTTGCGTGTTGGCATTGCTTCGGGAGGCCATGGAAGCACTTTTGGCGCGATTATGACGTTGGTTGGGTGTTTGGTTGGTATAGTTGTAGTTCAAACGAGCAAAGGGAAAAATTGGGGCTTTGCGCGAATTATAGGGTAAAGTAGGGTTTCGGGGTCCTTAGACGTGCCTTATGGTGACCTAGGAGGATTGACGAAGTCGGTTTCCAGAACTCGTGGCTCGTTTGGAAATGGTAGTGTTTTGATAGTTGGGGCCGATTTGTGATTTTGCTTGTTATCTTGATATTATGCCTATAGAATGCTTAGGGTTGCTTGATATACTTGTCTAGTTGGTGTTATTGTTGCTTATTATTGCTTGTTATGCTCGAAAAGTTAGTTGAATGCTAGTATTGATTGTGATTGCTTGCTATCTCGTTTGTTGTCACTAGTTTGTATTGTTGTGCTATCGCTCGTTTATTGCCTTGTATCGAGTCTTGCATTGCATAGTGTCTCGCGCGTGAGTGATGGGCCTCTCTGGGTAGCCTCGGGTTGCCAGTGTTGGTTGCTCTAGCTCCGCTGCTATTCCCTTTCTCGCTTAGGTTGCCTCCTAGGGAGATTTGGGTCGTATAATTGATGGATACTTCCGGGGTATTCCAAACTAGTGTTATAAGGTGGATGCGCGCTTATTGTCATCGTTGTCAACATCAAGCTCGAGATTGATGTATCGCTCGTGTAATGGTACATTACTCGCTCGAGTGATCCATAGCCTTCAGAGTGTGGTATAACTTTGAATGGTTGTGTTAATGCTTTCATTAATTGCTTATTGTATTGATGGTTTGTCTTGATCGCTTACTTTCTCAGTTATATTGCTCAGCTGCCTATTTGCATTGCACGACTTTCTTTCTCTCTACCTCGATATCTGTCTCGCCCTCACTAAGTATACGTGTTGTGTATACTCACTTCTCACCACCGCATTTCAGGAAATGTCATATTAGCTGGAAAGTTCGTGATTTCGTGAAAGTTCGTGCCTGAAGAGTTGTCTTGCGTGCCTATGTGGCTTGAGTGTCGAAGTTGTAAAGATTTATGCTTTCATATGTTGTATGTATTTAATGTCAAAAAGTATGTAATTTAAGTTTCATTAGATTGTTGAAGTAGTTTGATAAGTTAGATTATGTATCTAGTTATTATAATTTAACTTCAAATGCATGTTTGTAATGTCCAAAGGAAAAGATTTAGAATGGCATGATAGTTTATTTTATGCAGTAGCTTAGCATGGTTTAGCTATCTAATTTGAATGTACTTGTCAAAAATGAAAAGAGTTAGGTCAGCTTTTAAATTAGAAATGTATGTATACTTCCTGAGTGTAAATTGTTGAGAACCGAGGCTCGGATGGCCTTGAGGTGGTTTTAAATGTTTGGACATGGTATTGGTCCACTTATATGCTATCGCAGGTTTTACATTTCGCCTAGAAACAGGGGAGACTCTATCTGTTTTCCCTGAAAATTTTGCCCGGGTTTGGTTTGGGTTGTGATTAGGTTGATTGATAGAACTCCCGGTCTCGAGAGGGATCGGGGTGTTACATATGTGCTTAGTGTTCTTATGCAATAGAAGTAATTTAAATTAAGAAGATGTATTATAACTAGCATATCAAGCTAAGCATTCCTTTCAATTAACAAGTAGATTAAGATAATTTGTGCTTGGAAGTGACTGGAAATACTAAAGTTATGGGATTCTATTAATCGACCTTTAATTATTTGGAGTGTCAGGATAATAAATTAAAATATTATCCGAGGAAAAGAAAGTAAGGCGTTAGTTGAACTATTCTAATTTGAGAATGATACCTAGTTTTTCTGTTCGAAGTTTATAAGTAACTTAGATAGACATTGGAGTATAGTAGTTTGATATAAATTAAATAAAGTATTACTGTAACTTTCTTGAATAGTTTCATTGAGGGATTAATTTAGTTTAGCATAAAGGAATTAGAATATTAGTTAAACTTATTAAGATAAAGTTTTATTTTAAAATATGTCATTAGGAATTCGGTTGTCTTCGATAAGATGGTATATAATATTAGTTATCTTGAGGAATGTTTGCAGACCTTAGAATGGGTATTAGAGTAAAGATAGGTGAGTATCATCTTGGGTAGCTTCAGTTATAGAATTAAATTGTTACAAGAAAACGGTATAGTTATAAATGGATCTACTACCAAGTAATTTGGGAGTTAGAATTAATTAGTACTGGCTAAATAGGGGAACCAACTTCTAGTAGGGTGATGATATAACACCCACTTGAATAAGTAAGGGATCCGATCGATAAATGTGGGATAAGAAGATGGACTTAGCTTAATTTATTAGTCATCTTTATTTTATTTACGCAACTGTCATAACCAGCTTTGTTGAGTAAAGCAATAGAAATATAAACGTTGTGCAAGGTTTAGCTAGGGATTAACATAGCCGACAGTTAATTTGGTGGTCGGGGTTAATTAATTAATTGTTTATTATAGGAATATACTTTGAAGTTGCTAACACATGGGTTTAAATTATGTAAAGAATATTAATGGGCTTAAATGGATTAGAAGTTTTAACGCCAGGGGTTAAACAAAATATCGTTATTCGCCTACATAGGCGTTCTACTGAGTTGGGCTTGGAGAGAAGTAGTATTAGTACACTTAACAGATTGCAAGCAAAAGTATTAGCTTGAGGATGGTAATCTGTAAAGTTAATTGATTTGATTGAAATTAAGGAATAAAAGCTTAAATAATACCGAATGTTGAGTGCCTTTATTTGTGGCAATTATGGACTTAACAAAGCATATGAAATTAAGACAAGGAGAGGCTACGATAACTGAATATTTCCATTGCCTATTATCATTTAGAAGCTTTGACTTTTGATAAACATAAGAATTCCTAGAAACTATTAATCGAACTATGGTTTATACCTACCACGAATTAATAGGTGTTCTTAAATTCAGATTTACTTTAATTTATATTATTGCAAGAAGATGTTCTTCGATAGGGATACAAGTATGGCATTGGGAATTATAATTAGCTTGATAGCTGATAGGATGATTGCGTTAAGATGAGCAGCCAGCTTAAAGAGACTCAATTCCTTCACGCACAAAGTTCATCAGTCGTGATTATTAATTAGGTATACAGCTGTGATGATTATTAATTTAATAGGAAAGCCACTAAGCAATGAATCTGCAAGATGGCAACCTTGGACGTTGCATGAATATCATTCATTAACATTAGAACATGTAGCAGCTTTGGCTGATTCACACTTCATGCATGAAGACACGGGTGGCTGCTAATGATAACTTAACATAGTTGTCAAGTAGCAAATGAACTAAGTTAAAACTCAGCAGCGTGAAGCAGGAGGTGTTGGCTTGTGAGGTTATTAGAAATTATAGACGTTGACTCAGCCTTTCACCTACACGAAGCTAAATAGGGAAATGATTAGCTTTGTTGTTACGGTCCAATAAGATTAAGCCCTGGGCATTATATAAGGGCTGTTGAGTTTCGAGTTACAGCACACAAACAAAAAATAAAATAAAATCTCTTCTAATTGCTTTAACGTGTTTCTTGAGAACTCGGGCACAACTTCTACAAACAGGTGCAGGTTTCTTCTATAAAAAATGCATTGTTAATCTTCTATCTGTGTAATTAAATTTAATTGTTCGAACTACATGTGCAGTTTCAATTCTTAAATGCATTGACTTCTATTATATGAATGTAAAGATAATCATACGGGTTAACTTTTGTCTTTACAAGTGCATGGTAGATTTGATTCCACTGGGAAAGACTATACATAATATAGTATAACTTTGAGAATATAATATTTATATATAATATGCAGCTTGACTATTTAAGTTACATATTTGAAAATATGTATACATATAATATAGTTTATTTCCATTATAGCTTTGATCTCTTCTAGTATGATTAGTTACTTATGCATCAACCTATTCCTTTAACGTTCAGCAAGGGTTATATAAGTCTGCGTGGGTAATTTTGTTGAAGTGAAAGTAATATTCCTAGTTGAGTAAAGAGCCAGTAAATCCGATAAATTTTGATTAATAAGCTATTAAGTTAGCCAATCTTAAAAGGTGACTATTTTACTTTAATAAGTAAAATCTATATGTTAAAGCCACATACCTACTTAGATATTAGGATTCTTAATCTAGCCAAATAGCCAATAAACTATATTTGATAGAAGAATCACTAAAAAGTGACGATTACCTACTAGATTTCCACATCCTACTTATTTTGTAATGCTCAATTAACTAGGGTTATCTATCTCACTATCTTATTTGCCTTCTTAAATTACATACTTGTTATTAATTAGATCACTATCTACTTGTAACATGTATAAATTGTTATCCACCTTTATTATTACCTATATATTAATTATTTTGAGTGACAATAATGAGTTTATTTTTAATATCTACATGAATATATGCTCGAAAGACGACCTACTTTGTCGTACTCTCATTACTTGTGCGCACGTGTACTACGTGATTACTTGTTCATGCTTGTATGCTATTTGGGGGTTGCAACCTCAGGCCCGATAGCTTGCACGAACGCCGGGCGGCATAGGGCTTGCCTGTGCTCCTGTGTTTACCCTAGACCTATTCCCTCTCTCACTTGGTACCACCCTTGGAGAGTTGGGTCGTAGATTTTGGATACAATCCGGAGTATCCTCTTAGGAGAGATAAGAAGTTGGAACTAAAATCAAGGCTAGCCACCTCGTGAAATGATCGACTTGTTCCTACTCTCACTTGGTACCACTCTCGGAGAGTAGTGTTCTACTCTCACTTGGTACCACCCTCGGAGAGTAGGCTGATATATGATATGGATACATGCCACTAAATGTTACTAGTTATCATATGATATTATTTCCTATCATTTATCATATGTGAATAAATTGTGGATATCATTTTATTTATAAACTCAATATGCTTGCATTGCATCATGATTCTCAAAACTCAAAAATGTTTTCAAAACTACCCCAGATGACATTTCCGCACTGAGTTCTTTTGAGCTCACGACCCTTCCACCCCCCATTACAGGTGCAGCCTAGCTTGCGATAGAGATTAACTTTATAAGCCAAAGTTGAATAGGCACGTGCTCGAAGCTCCTTGCCTATCATGTATTGGTTCAAGTTGTAAAAGATAGGATTTGTTTGTATTATTCTCGGGTAGAAGGGTAGCTATGCGGAAGCCCTAGCTTGTAAATAGCCGGGTAGTTCTCAGATGATGTAACACTTTTGTACCAAGAATATTATTGACAGCTGGTTATTATTGAAGATTTCTATACTTTACTTCTTATATTATTATAAAAAGTTATTTACATGAGACCGAAATGTTAATGAGCGTAGATTCTAACCTAATCTCAAGTGGGGTCGGGTTGGGGTCGTTACAAGGATACTGCGTTTTTTAGGCAGATGGGTTGCCAATAAGCCCATTGGGCATTTTGAATGGGCCGTCTCTCTGGGCTGGGACTGTGAACCGTCAACCCAAAAAGGCTTTGCACCCGCAACATGACAGGAGCGATCATACCAGAACTAATGCAACAGATCGCATCAGAACTCCGAAGTTAAGTGTGCTTGGGCGAGAGTAGTACTAGGATGGGTAACCGCCTGGGAAGTCCTCGTGTTGCACCCCTCTTTTCATTTGTTTTTGCCCCGTTTATCAATGCCAAGATGCTTCATCTGTCACATTTCTTTTCTCGAGTCCCACGGCATCTTGGGTAGGGCAACTTCTCTTCGCGAAGGGGCTGGGCCTGCAAACCAAGGTCTGGGGCCTGTGGCCTGGTCTCCGTCACTCCGGTGCCCATAACTTTTGTTCCGTATGGAGTTTTGCGGCCAACAATATAGTGTTGAAAAGATCTCCGAGAGCTCTACGACGGGGGCAGCTAGCCTGCTCGGCTGTGCCTATTTTCGGAACCCAAAATTGAACTTTTTCATCAATTTCGAGCCACTTTTCTTCTTTTTATGCCATTTTTTCATCCCGGGTCATTGGTCGTGAGCAGCGAAAAGGCCGGCAACCTAACTTGTTGGACATTAGAAGTCCCTACTATGCGTCAGTATCACATCATGCGAGGATGATGCGTTGTTGAGGCAGATGGGTTGCCAATAAGCCCATTGGGCCTTTTGAATGGGCTGTCTATCTGGGCTGGGACTGTGAACCGTCAACATAAAAAGGCTTTGCACCCTCAACATGACGGGAGCGATCATACCAGAACTAATGCATCGGATCCCATCAGAACTCCGAAGTTAAGCGTGCTTGGGCGAGAGTAGTACTAGGATGGGTGACCCCTTGGGAAGTCCTCGTGCTGCACCCCTCTTTTCAATTTTTTTTGCCACGATCATCCATGCCAAGATGCTTCATCCGTCACATTTCTTTTCTCGAGTCCCACGGCATCTTGGGCAAGGCAACTTCGCTTCGCAGATGGGCTAGACCTGAAAACCGAGGTCGTAGGGCATGTGACCAGGTCTCCGTTGTTCCGTTGCCCATAACTTTTGATCCGTAAGGAGTTATGCGGCTCACAGTATACTGTTGGAAAGCTCTTAGGGAGCTCTACGACAAGGGCAGCAAGCCTGCTGGACTGCGCCTGTTTTCAAAGCCCAAAATTGAAAGTTTTCATTAGTTTTGGGCCATTTTTCTTCTTTTTATGCTATTTTTTCATCCCGTGTTGTTTGTCGTGAGCCGCGAAAAGGCCAACAACTTAACTTGCTAGATATTAGAGGGCCCTACTATGCGTCAATATCACGTCTTACGAGGATGCTGCGTTGTTAAGGTAGAGGGGTTGCCAATAAGCCCATTGGGCCTTTTGAATGGACCATCTCTCTGGGCTGGGACTGTGAACCATTAACACAAAAAGGCTTTGCACCCACAACATGATGGGAGCGATCATACTAGAACTAATGCACCGGATCGCATCAGAACTCCGAAGTTAAGTGTGCTTGGGCGAGAGTAAAACTAGGATGGGTGATCTCCTGGGAAGTCCTCGTGTTGCACCCCTATTTTCCTTTGTTTTTGCCCCGTTCATCCATGCCAAGATGCTTCATCCGTCACATTTCTTTTCTCGAGTCCCACAGCATCTTGGGCAGGGCAACTTCGCTTCGCGGATGGGCTGGGCCAGCAAACCGAAGGCGTGGGGCCTGTGACTATATATCCGTCGCTCCGGTGCCCATAACTTTTGATCTGTAAGGAGTTATGTGGCATACAACATACCGTTGGAAAGCTCTCCGAGAGCTCTACGATGAAGGAAGCAAGCTGGCTCGACTGCGCCTATTTCAGAACCAAAAATCGAATGTTTTCATCAGTTTTAAGCCACTTTTCTTTTTTTTTTTTGCTGTTTTTTCCTCCTGGGTCGTTCGCCGTGAGCTGCGGAAAGGACGACAACCTAAATCGTGGGACATTAGAGAGCCCTACAATGCGTTGATATCACGTCTTGCAAGGATACTGTGTTGTTGAAGCAGATGGGTTGTCGATAAGGCCATTGGGCCTTTTGAATGGGGCGTCTGTAATACCCCGATCCCTCTCGAGACCGGGAGTTCTATCAATCAATCTAATCGCAACCCAATTCCAACCCGAGCATAAAATTTTTAGGGAAAAACAGACGAAGTCTCCCCTATTTCGAGGCAAAATATAAAACCTATAATAGCATATAAGTGGACCAGCACCGTGTCCAACCATACAAATACCTCAAGGCCATCTGATCCTTGGTTCTCAACAATTAAACACAACAATATACATATTTCCAAGTACCTAAACTATTCTAACTCTTTTCCTTTAGATAATTACATACATGCAATGAAATTAAACTATACTAACTAAATACATAGTCTAGCTTTTCAAATCACTTCAATAACCTAATCAAACTTAAATTACATTCCTTTTAACACTAAATACAAACAACACATGTAACATATATCTTTGCATCTTTGACAACTCAAGCCACATAGCACGCAAGACAACTCTTCAAGCACGAACTTTCACGTAATCACGAACTTTCCAGCTAACATGGCATTTCCTGAAATGTGGTGGTGAGGAGTGAGTATACTCAACACGTATACTCAGTGAGGGCGAGACAGATATCGAGGTGGAGAGAGAGAAGTTCGTGCAATGCAAATAGGTACAGTTAAGCAATATAATCAATAAGGAAACATTCAATGTAAATGACAATATAATAAACAATTAAGAAAGCATTAACACAACCATTGAAAGCTATACCACACTTTGAAGGCTGTGGTTCACTCGAGCGAGTAATGTACCAATCATGATTTCGATGACTTTAACGATGACGCGCCGGCTCACCCACCTTATAACTTCCGTTTAGAGTACTCCGGACATACTCTGTCAATTCGACGACCCAAAACTCTCTGGGCGGCAACCCAAGTGAGAAAGGGAATAAGACACGGAGCTAGAGCAACCAACACTGGCAACCCGAGGCTACCTAGAGAGGCCAGTCACTCACGCGCCTGACACAATGCAATGCAATACGAGGAATATAACGATAATCGAGCAAGGCACTGAAGTGCAGGTTAGTAACAACATGCGATACAATAAGCAATTACAATCAATAAAGTAACAAGAACAACACTAACAAGCATTATCAACAATTGATATACAATTCAATCATAACCAACTTTAACAAGCATAACAAGCAATAATAAGCATTCTACAAGCATAACACTATGAAAACCAACAAAAACACAACACGACCCAACTTTCAAAACGCTACTACTTTCAAACGAGCCACGAGTTTTGGAAACAAACTTCACCAATCCTCCTAGGTCACCATAAGTCACTTCTAAAGACCACGAAACCCTACTTTAACCTAGAATTCCCGCAAAGCCCCGATTTTCTCCTTTGCTCGTTTGAACTACAGCTACCTCAACCGATCACCCAACCAATGTCATAACTGCACCAAAAGTGCTTCCATGGCATACTACGACAATGCCTTCACACAAAACGATAAAATGCCAAACTTGACCTAAATGACCCCAACATGCACTAAGCCATTTTTCTCTGTTTTTTCATTACACAATCCAATTAAACCATACATTTAGGCATTCTAGCATATCTAGCACCTTCCTACATCAACAGAACGCAAAACGAAGCAACTTTAACATAACGAGGGTTTACTATTCATATTTTACTATTCCATTAGCATTTAAAATTGCAATTGCTATATTCAACCGTAGAAAATGCTAAAAGTCTACAAATACATGTTCTACAATTGTCAAGGAACATTCTTTAAGCATCAAAACGATTAAAATAACAATCTATGGCTAAAACCCAAAAATTAAAGTTTAAACACAATTATTTCAAATGCGCAAATAACGATGAAACCCTTACCTTAGATGCTACTAGATGCTAGGAAACCACGTTGGAAGCCTCAGAAACAACCCCGTGCAAGCTCTCGCGAAGATTTGAAGTTTTGATTTTGAAATGTTTTTTTTTCTTTTTCTCCTATGGTTTTGGCCCTTTTTTTCCCCAGATTTTTGCTTGTTTTTGTAATGTATTATGCATATATAAGATGACAAGTTGAAGTCAAATGGTCAAAGCTTCGGTCAACCCGCTAAACCAAAACAGCTATGCGCGACCTTACGAAAACGGCCATAACTTCTTCTAGAAAACTCCAATTCATGAACGGTTTGAAGCCTCAAAAATTAGACTCATAGAGCTTTCCAACCATATAAAATTTGCTACCTAACTCTTCCCCAATTGGTTCAGACTTAATTCCAAAGTTGACCCAAAATTTGACTAACTTAACATTGCATTTTTTTTATTTCTAATCCTAAGTTTGCCCTTTATTAAACATTTCAAAAATTTCCACCTTGTCCTAGTTGGTCAATGTAGATGAAAAGTCAACTAATTTGGTCAAAGAAGGTGAAAGGTCAATAAAATGAAATTTAAATGAACTTTAAATGCTATTGAATACATGCTAGGTTCGGGGTATCACATCCTTCCCCCCTTAAAACAATTGCGTCCTCGCAATTCTTCTTCCAATAGGACTCTGTATCATCTGACATACAAATTTGACTAATTTTCATCGATTGCTAAGCAAGACACTACATAAAGACATCCGAAGAAAACCAATCTAAGAAACCCGAGTAGTACTGCCCGAAAATTCCAAAATAATAAGGCCAAATAAAGGCTCTAGAGAATACCTAATAGAACTTCAAATAAAAATCTTACTAGACATGAATGCCATAATAGAATCCCAACTAAAAGTACTAAGAACATACTAATAAACAGTCTGAAATAAAGTCTAAACAAGAACCCAAGTACTGCTCAGGAAGACTCTAGACAAGAAATCCAGTCAATCATATTTCAGAAGTTTCAAGGAAGTCTTCCAAAATATAGCTCAAGAAGCATCTGAATAGGGAATCCAAAATGTACGCCAACATATATATACTTATCAAAAGTCTATGAATGAACACCAAGCTGAATAACCAAGTAGATTCCCAAAATAATACTGCTACCGAATATTGGGTAAAATTTCAAAGGGAATGTCGTGTAGGTGCACCATATACTATTGAAGAATTCCAATCACGATTGCCGATAAAATATCAAGAAAGACTAGAGTGGAAATATTGTAGATAATATTATGCAGTAAGTCCGATAAGAATTCCGATTGCCAAGTCCACTGAGAAATGTCCACAAGGAATACCAAAGTAGTACGCTTCACGCAAAACTGATCATTGTAAGTAGACTCAAATCAAAGTTCCCCATAAGAATACAGAAAGAACACCAAAGGTTGATTAAAATCCCAACCAAGTCTCCCACAAAATGCCAATATAGAAATACCCGATGAATGCCCAACAAGGAAATATTAAGAAAATGCTCCAAAGAATAATCATGTAGAACTCCAAAGAAAGTCATTTATACTAAGCATAGGAGATTACCTTAGAGGAATCCCAATAAACAAACTCCAACTACCAAATAAAGGCTAGTCAAATACTGCTCATTCCCGTCAATCCACATAACTTGGAGGCCTGCTACTAACCACTTCTCTTCGGGGGAAGGAAGAAGTCTTTCTTACCATTTCAACAGGACATGTATGAATGCCAAGATATCACATTTATACATATGTGCCTTAAACTATTATGCAAGCAAGTTTATAAAACAGTTTATTCAACAAAGTCACTCAAGCACGACAATCAAGTCAAGCACAACATAATCAATTCAAATCACGACATAGCCAATTCAAGACATTCTAATACACACATTACAAGCAATACTTCAAGCAAATAACAATTCACGAGGTCGATTCGATTCACGATGCCAATTCAATAGGTCAATTCAATACACAACTAGACACTTCACTTCACTTGAGAAACATTTAACACATAACACATAACTATATCACATAGGTGCATACATTCAAGTCAAGACACACAATCTCACATGCAAGCATACACTTTCAAGACACACTTAACAAACACACATTCAAGGATCACTACCCACCAGACCGAGGACCCTGTCCTGGCTTATGAGCTAAACAAGCTCTGATACCACCTGTAATACCCCGATCCCTCTCGAGACCGGGAGTTCTATCAATCAATCTAATCGCAACCCAATTCCAAACCCGGGCATAAAATTTTTAGTGAAAGACGGACGGAGTCTCCCCTGTTTCTAGGCAAAATGTAAAACCTATAATAGCATATAAATGGACCAGCACCGTGTCCAACCATACAAATACCTCAAGGCCATCCGAGCCTTGGTTCTCAACAATTAAACACAACAATATACATATTTCCAAGTACCCAAACTATTCTAACTCTTTTCCTTTAGACAATTACATACATGCAATGAAATTAAACTATACTAACTAAATACATAGTCTAGCTTTTCAAATCACTTCAATAACCTAATAAAACTTAAATTACATTCCTTTTAACACTAAATACAAACAACACATGTAACATATATCTTTGCATCTATGACAACTCAAGCCACATAGCACTCAAGACAACTCTTCAAGCACGAACTTTCACGTAATCACGAACTTTCCAGCTAACATGACATTTCCTGAAATGTGGTGGTGAGGAGTGAGTATACTCAACACGTATACTCAGTGAGGGCGAGACAGATATCGAGGTGAGAGAAAGAAGTTCGTGCAATGCAAATAGGTACAGTTAAGCAATATAATCAATAAGGAAACATTCAATGTAAACGACAATATAATAAACAATTAAGAAAGCATTAACACAACCATTGAAAGCTATACCACACTTTGAAAGCTGTGGTTCACTTGAGCGAGTAATGTACCGATAATGATTTCGATGACTTTAACTATGACGCGCCAGCTCACCCACCTTATAACTTCCGTTTAGAGTACTCCGGACATACTCTGTCAATTCTACGACCCAAAACTCTCTGGGCGGCAACCCAAGTGAGAAAGGGAATAGGACAGGGAGCTAGAGCAACCAACACTGGCAACCCGAGGCTACCCAGAGAGGCCCGTCACTCACGCGCCTGACAGAATGCAATGCAATAGGAGGAATATAACGATAATCGAGCAAGGCACTAAAGTGCAAGTTAGTAACAACATGCGATACAATAAGCAATTACAATCAATAAAGTAACAAGAACAACACTAACAAGCATTATCAACAATTGATATACAATTCAATCATAACCAACTTTAACAAGCATAACAAGCAATAATAAGCATTCTACAAGCATAACACTATGAAGACCAACAAAAACACAACACAGCCCCAACTTTCAAAACGCTACTACTTTCAAACGAGCCACGAGTTTTGGAAACCGACTTCACCACTCCTCCTAGGTCACCATAAGGCACGTCTAAAGACCACGAAACCCTACTTTACCCTAGAATTCCCGCAAAGCCCCGATTTTCCCCTTTGCTCGTTTGAACTACAGCTACCTCAACCGATCACCTAACCAATGTCATAACTGCACCAAAAGTGCTTCCATTGCATACTACGACAATGCCTTCACGCAAAATGATAAAATGCCAAACTTGACCTAAACGACCCCAACATGCACTAAGCCATTTTTCTCCGTTTTTTCATTACACAATCCAATTAAACCATATATTTAGGCATTCTAGCATATCTAGCACCTTCCTACATCAACAAAATGCAAAACAAAGCAATTTTAACGTAACGAGGGTTTACTATTCATATTTTACTATTCCATTAGCATTTAAAATTGCAATTGCTATATTCAACCATAGAAAATGCTAAAAGTCTACAAATACATGTTCTACAATTGTCAAGGAACATTCTTTAAGCATCAAAACGATTAAAATAACAATCTATGGCTAAAACCCAAAAATTAAAGTTTAAACACAATTATTTCAAATGCGCAAATAACGATGAAACCCTTACCTTAGATGCTACTAAATGCTAGGAAAACCACGTTGGAAGCCTCGGAAACAACCCCGTGCAAGTTCTCACGAAGATTTGAAGTTTTGATGTTGAAATCTTTTTTTTTTCTTTTCCTCCTATGGTTTTGGCCCTTTCTTTTTTTTTTCCCAGATTTTTGTTTGTTTTTGTAATGTATTATGCATATATAAGATGACAAGTTGAAGTCAAATGGTCAAAGCTTCGGTCAACCCGCTAAACCAAAACAGATATGCGCGACCTTACGAAAACGGCCATAACTTCTTCTAGAAAACTCCAATTCACGAACGGTTTGAAGCCTCAGAAACTAGACTCATAAAGCTTTCCAACCATATATAATTTGCTACCTAACTCTTCCCCAATTGGTTCAGACTTAATTCGACTTAATTCCAAAGTTGACCCGAAATTTGACTAACTTAACATTGCATTTTTTTTATTTCTAATCCTAAGTTTGCCCTTTATTAAACATTTCAAAAATTTCCACCTTGTCCTAGTTGGTCAATGTAGATGAAAAGTCAACTAGTTTGGTCAAAGATGGTGAAAGGTCAATAAAATGCAATTTAAATGAACTTTAAATGCTATTGAATACATGCCAAGTTCGGGGTATCACAGCTTCTCCCTAGACTGGGACTGTGAACCGTCAACACAAAAGGGCTTTGTACCCTCAACATGACAGGTGCGATCATACCAGCACTAATGCACCAGATCTCATTCGAACTCTGAAGTTAAGCGTGGTTGGATGGGAGTAGTACTAGGATGGGTGAACCCCTGATAAGTCCTCGTGTTGCACCCCTTTTTCATTTTGTTTTTGTGCCCTCTTCAGGCTTGCCAAGATGCTTCATCCATCACATTTCTTTTCTCGAGTCTTACGGCATCTTGGGCAAGACAACTTCATTTCTCGGAGGGGATGGGCCCGTAAACCAAGGGCGTGGGGCCTGTGACCAAGTATCCATCGCTCCGAAGCCCATAACTTTTGATTCGTAAGGAGTTATGCAGTGCACAACATACCGTTGGAAAGCTTTTCGGTAGTTCTACGACGGGAGCAGCAAGCATGCTCGGTTGCGCCTATTTTCATAATCCAAAATTGAACATTTTCATCATTTTTGGGCCACTTTTCTGCTTTTTCCGCTGTTTTTTCCTCCCGGGTCGTTTGTCGTGAGCCGCGGAAAGGACGACAAGCTAACTCGCTCAACATTAGAGGGCCCTACACTGCGTCGATATCACGTCTTGCAAGGATGCTGCTTTGTCGAAGCAGATGGGTAGTTGATAAGGCCATTAGGCTTTTTGAATGGGTCATCTCTCTGGACTGGGACTATGAACCATCAACACATAAGGGCTTTGCACCCTCAACATGACGGGTGCAACATACAAGCACTAATGCACCGGATTCCATCAGAACTTCAAAGTTAAGCGTGTTTGTGCGAGAGTAGTACTAGGATAGGTGACCCCCTGGGAAGTCCTCGAGTTGCACCCCCTTTTCATTTTCTTTTTTTGCCCCCTTCAGGCTTGCCAAGATGCTTCATCCGTCACATTTCTTTTCTCGAGTCACACAGCATCTTGGGCAAGACAACTTCGCTTCACGAAGGGGCTGGGCTCACAAACCGAGGGTGTGGTGCCTGTGACCAAGTATCCGTCACTCCGGGGCCTATAACTTTTGATCCGTAAGGAGTTATACGTCGTATAGCATACCGATGAAAGGCTCTCCGAGAGCTCTACGACAGGGCTAGGAAGCATGCTTAGCCGTGTCTATTTTTGGAACCCAAAATTGAACGTTTTCATCGGTTTTAGGCCACTTTTCTTATTTTTTTGGTATTTTTACCAGTCAGGTCGCTCGTCGTGAGCCGCGAAAAGGATGACAACCTAACTCGCGGGACATTAGATTGCCCTACAACGCATGGATATCACGTCTTACGAGGATGCTCCGTTGTTGAAGCAGATGGGTTGTCGATAAGGCCATTAGGCCTTTTGAATGGGTCGTCTCTCTGGACTAGGACTATGAACCGTCAACACATAAGGGCTTCACACCCTCAACATGAATGGCGCGATCATACCAGCACTAATGCACCGAATCCCATCAGAACTCCGAAGTTAAGCATGCTTGGGCGAGAGTAGTACTAGGATGGGTGACCCCCTGGGAAGTCCTCGTGTTGCACCCCCATTTCATTTTGTTTTTTTGCCCCCTTCAGGCTTGGCAAGATGCTTCATCCATCACATTTCTTTTCTCAAGTCCCACGGCATTTTGGTCAAGACAACTTTGCTTCGCGGAGGGGCTGGGCCCGCAAACTGAGGGTATGGGGCCTGTGACAAAGTATCTGTCGCTCTGGTGCCCATAACTATTTATTTGTAAGGAGTTATACGGCGCACAACATAACTTTAGAAAGCTCTCCGGGAGCTCTACGACGGGGGTAACAAGCATGCTCAGCTGCGCCTATTTTCAGAAACCAAAATTGAACGTTTTCATCAGTTTCAAGCCACTTTTCTAAATTTTCCATTGTTTTTTCCTCCCCGGTCGTTCATCCTGAGCTGTGAAAAGGATGACAACCTAACTCGTGGGACATTAGAGGGACCTACAATGCATCGATATCACATCTTGCGAGGATGCTGCGTTGTTGAAGCATATGGGTTGTCGATAAGGCCATTGGACTGTTTGAATGGGCCGTCTCACTGGACTGGGACTGCGAACCGTCAACATATAAAGGCTTTGCACCCTCAACATTACGGATGCAATACTGGCACTAATGCACCGAATTCGATCAAAACCCCAATGTTAAGTGTGCTTGGGCGAGAGTAGTACTAGGATGGGTGACCCCCTGGGAAGTCCTCGTGTTGCACCCCCTTTTCGGTTTGTTTTTTTGCCCCCTTCAGGCTTGCCAAGATGCTTTATCTGTTACATTTCTTTTCTCGAGTTCCACGGCATCTTGGGCAAGAAAACTTCGCTTCGCGGAGGGGCTGAGCCAGCAAATCAATAGTGTAGGGCCTGTGACCAAGTATTCGTTGCTCCGGAGCCCATAACTTTTGATCCGTAAGGCGTTATATGGCACACAACATACCATTGGAAAGTTATTTGGGAGCTCTTCAATGGGGGCTGCAAGCATGCTCGGATGCCCTTGTTTTTAGAACCCAAAATCAAACATTTTCATCAGTTTTGTGCCACTTTTCTTATTTTTCTGATGTTTATTTCTCCCGGGTCGTTCGTCATGAGCCGTGGAAAGGACGACAACCTAACTCGTGAGACATTAGAGGGCCCTACAATGTGTCGATATCACATCTTGCGATGATGCTGCGTTGTTGAAGCAGATGGGTTGTCGATAAGGTCATTAGGTCTTCTGAATGGACCGTCTCTCTAGACTGGGATAGTGAACTGTCGACCGGGCGGGGGAAGAACTAAAAAGAAAAAAACGTTGTGGGTAAGCTAAAAGCAAATACCAATGAAGACCAGACCTGGAATTTCAAACAAGAAAACGTAGTTAGCCTAGCCGGGGAGGGAGATTCTCCAGCCCCACTCCTATATATAGTTGAAAATAGAGTGGAAAACTACGCTTCCAAATCAAGCCCAAAAACACATAAGGGCTTTACACCCTCAACATAACGGGTGTGATCAAACCAGCACTAATGCACAGGATTTCATCAAAACTCCGAAGTTAAGCGTACTTTGGCAAGAGTAGTACTAGGATGGTTGACCCCCTAGGAAGTCCTTGTGTTGTTCCCCATTTTTGTTTTGTTTTTTTGCCCCCTTTAAAGTTGCCAAGATGCTTCATCTGTCACATTTCTTTTATCGAGTCCCACAGCATCTTGGGCAAGCAACTTTACTTCACGACGGGCTGGGCCTGCATACCGAGGGAGTGGGGCTTGTGACCAAGTATCTGTCACTCCGTTGCCCATAACATTTGATCTGTAAGGAGTTATGAGGCGCACAGCATACCGTTGGAAAGCTCTCCGGGAGCTCTACGACGATGGGAACAAGTCTGCGCTACTACGTTAGTTTTTGGAACCCAAAATCGAACATTTTCTTCACTTTTGGGCCACTTTTCTAATTTTTTCGATGTTTTTTCCTACCGGGTCGTTCGTCATGAGCCGTGAAAAGGACGACAACTTAGCTCGCAAGACATTAGAGCGCCCTACAATGCGTCGATATCATGTTTTGCAAGGATGCTACGTTGTTGAAGCTGATGAGTTGTCGATAAGGCCATTAGGCCTTTTGATTGAGCCGTCTCTCTGGATTGGGACTATGAACCGTCAACACATAAGGGCTTTGTACCCTCAACATGATGGGTACAACATACCAGCACTAATGCACTGGATCCCATCAAAACTCCGAAGTTAAGCGTGCTTGGGCGAGAGTAGTACTAGGATAGGTGACCCCTTGGGAAGTCCTCGTGTTCCACCCCCTTTTCATTTTGTTTTTTTGCCCCCTTCAGGCTTTCCAAGATGCTTCATCTGTCACATTTCTTTTCTTGAGTCCCACAGCATCTTGGGCAAGACAACTTCGCTTCGCGGAGGGGCTGGGCCCGCAAACCGAGGGCGTCAGACCTATGACCAAGTTTCTGTTGCTCCGATGCCCATAACTATTGATCCGTAGGGAGTTATTTTTGCAGAACATACCGTTGGAAAGATCTCTGGGAACTCTACGACCGGGGTAGCAAGCATGCTCGGTTGCGCCTA
The DNA here is from genome assembly GCA_037974665.1 of Ehretia macrophylla. Taxonomy (NCBI): domain Eukaryota; kingdom Viridiplantae; phylum Streptophyta; class Magnoliopsida; order Boraginales; family Ehretiaceae; genus Ehretia; species Ehretia macrophylla. Next base: position 78,571,265 of record CM075780.1, on the reverse strand, counting down.
TTTTTCAAAACCCAAAATTAAACATTTTCACCAATTTCAGGCCACTTTTCTCGATTTTCAACTATTTTTTCCTCCCCAGTCATTCGTCGTGAGCTGTGAAAAGGACGAAAACCTAACTCGCGGGACATTAGAGTGCCCTACAATGCGTCAATATCACGTCTTGTGAGGATGCTGCGTTGTTGAAGTAGATGGATTATCGATAAAGCCATTGGGCCTTTTGAATGGGTCGTCTGTCTGGACTAGGACTGTGAACCGTCAACACATAAGGGCTTTCCACCCTCAACATGACGGGTGCAATCATACCAGCACTAATGCACCGGATCCCATTAGAACTCCGAAGTTAAGCGTGCTTGGGCGAGAGTAGTACTAGGATGGGTTACCCGTTGGGAACTCCTCGTGTTGCACCCCTTTTCGTTTTGTTTTTTAGTCCTTTACAGGCTTGCCAAGATGCTTCACCCGTCATATTTCTTTTCTCGAGTCCCGCAACATCTTGGGCAAGACAACCATGGAATTGAGGAAGCAACCTGGGAGTTACGGGATCCAATGGAGAAGCAATATCCGGAGTTGTTTTCAAGGTAAAAAGAAATTCTGAGGATGCAATTTTTTTTAAGGAGGGGAAAATGTAAAACCCGGCACAAGAGTCTATATATAATTATATTAATTATAATGCATTCATATTATTTCATATGCATTGATATCAATTATGATGCATTTATATCATTTCATGTGTATTAGCATCAATTAGTATGCCTTAATAACATTTAACGTGCATATTCATCGTTTTACATGCCAAAAATATTATGTTGTGTGTATTATGGAGTTTTACGCGTTGTAGGCATTAATAGTACTCAAATAAGTGATGATTCGTAACTAATTAGTTGTAATTCAACCAAAATGGTAAACTAGCAATACATAACTTAGTTGGAGGGTAAGGAGGTCACTTGGCAAAATCAGATTTTTATATACAACCATTATACTATTTTACCCACTCAAAACACATAATACACCTCATACATACACAAATTCCTGCAGACACATACTCACACACTCACTCACACGATCAAAGAGGGAGAAGAAGAAGAAGAAGAAGAAAGAAGAAGAAGAAACGGAGAAGAAGCCCTTGTTAGTCATTTTTGAAGCTTGGCTTGCATTCTACAACCTTGAGCTAGCATTCCTCTTACATTGTTGAGGCGAGGGTTGTTTCTCAAATGTTTTTCAAGATACATTAAGCATGGTCTATGATTATACTTGTGTTTAGAGCTTCATTGGTTGCTTACATGTGGTTATATATGTATATTTCAACTTGTTAAGAGGTGTATTGAGTTTGTTGAGGGTGTTAATGTTGTGGAGCTTGAACATGAATTATTGGGTGTTATTGATTGTTGATGTGGGGTGGTTTTGGTTGAGTTAGAACCCTTGTATGATGCTTAATAGCCTCATTGAACTTGTTTGTATGTTGGTAGGAATGATTGGTTGTTGTATAGGTGATTTGGGTAAAATTTGAGTGTTTCCCGTCAGCTATCCGGGCGTTACAGCCTCTATCCATTCGCCTGGATAGAAGCCACAACGCCCAACAGAAAACTCCATTCCGGGCGTTACCTGCATCATCCAGTCGACCAGATAAAAGCCACAACGCCCGGATGTTTGACATCTTTGCGTAGTGATTTTTCGAAAGCCATATCTCATTCGTTTTAACTCCGAATTGAGTTCCTTTTGATTCTAGAGTTATCTACATTCGATAAGTTTCGATTCCAAACCAAAATATGATTAATTGGAGCTTGGAAAGATAGGTAAAATAACTGTTTAAGTTTGTACTAATGTGAAGGCTTTGAGTTTAATACATGTTATGTTTCCACATTGAGGGCAACCTATCCCGTTGACCTCCACTTGCATGTTTACGCATTATATGAACTTTATTTGGAAAATGATTACATTAATATGTCATTGATTACTATTACTAACCGGTGGCAACATACTTTGCTGCCTCCGAGCTTGTTTGATGTGATTGAACTCCTCTCTGGCTTGGTGTGTTTCCTTGGAGAGATGGTTGGTATATTTAAGTTGTTGAACGCCATGGTGGAAGTTCTGGGCTGCTTGGGCGGCATTGGGCTTGCCAGGACGAACTCAACTACTGTGGTTGGGTTGCCTCCAGAGTACCCTTATCGGGTGGTGTGTTGGGTTATATTGGATGCTGATTCTAGACTGGCCATCTCTAACAACTATTCAAGTATTGTATCCTTGGAAATATTGTAAACCTACCTTCAATTGGGCCCTTGAGGACCTCAGAGGGTAGAATTATGCGTGACTGCTTGCTTATTAATTCTCGTACATTAATTGCAACTCATGCATGACATGTTTTCAAAAGGATTTTCTAAATGTCAAAAATGTTTGCAAAACCGACCATGACCATTAACCCTCGCTGAGCTAAGTGTAGCTCACCCCTTTTTATGACAATTTTTCAGGTAAGGCCAAGGCTAAGCCTGTGCTAGGGACTTAAGCTGAGGGTGAGACTTACTTGTATGACGAGTCAGACTTCTGTTTGTTATGATCATGCTTATGGTTAATACTATTTTGGATGTTAAACTATGTTAATATTTAACAACTTCATGTACTATAATATTCTTTTGGATTTGGTTGTATAACTAACTTCTAAATGTGGGATTGTAACCTTATTGCTAGACTATTCTTTTGAGGCCTAGAAGGCATTGATGTTTGTGGCGTGCTTGAGGGTTGAATATTGGCCTTGTATATATGAATGAACAGGTTGATGAATGTTGAAGTGCTGATAGATTTGGGCACCCTTCTTGAAGTTACTTGTGGATATTACAAATGATTAGGTCATGAATGGATGATTGTACAGGGTTATCTATCTAGTCCGTGTCATGTTCCGGCCTTGTCTTGGCAATAAGTCAGGGCCGGGGCATGACAGTCTTTCTCCACGGCAAGCATATCAAGCAGGATCAAGTGGATAAAATAGGTGAGGATAGCATCGAACAATTGATCGGCTAGGCCTTTAGTGTTTAGACCCTTTATTGCTAACGCGTATAAAGAAGTAAATGAAGCATGCATGTAAGGGGGATAAATTGATTGCTTAACGAGTCTTTCCTGCTTTTTGATTTCTTTGCCAATTTTCTCATGTCTTGGATGAGATGATTCTTTTATTGTAGGGACCCATCTTCTGGAAGTCGTGAACTAGAGAGACCAATAGCACAATAGCGTGCTCCAAAACAAGTTAATAGATTTCTAATAGTTAATAATAACTAACAAACAATAAAAAAGAACTACTTGAATAGAGATATAATAACTTGAATCTATATAGAATATGAAATTTAGAGATAGATAATCAGTAAGTTATCTTTATCTTTATATAACTCATTATCTACTTGTAAGGGCGAAGCTGCAGTTCTAAAGTTGTTCGGGCAAAAACCCTATCTGCCAGAAGATTCATTGATTTGATTGAACCTAGCGGGAGAAAGGCATTTTCAAAATGCTTTTTCCATGGTTCACTTGATCTTTTCCCTATTTCACTAGAAATTTAATGGATGAGGCAGAGGTGATTGCTAGGGAGGCAGTAGTAGCGTATCAGTTGACTTGGGACCCGTTCCAACATCCATTCATGTCCCTCCAGATCTGAAGCGACATACGAATCCAAATGTGAATGAAGCGCCTGCCCCTCTTGAATTGTCGGAAAGCGGCCGATTGACAGCTGAGATTCTAAATATGAGCTGGCTTCTTTCCATTCCCTTATCTGATTCAGAAGGGGTTGCTCCTCAAAGTCTAACTCGGGCTGCGGAGCTTCTTGAAGACTGAGAAGGTGACACCGAATCGATGAGAGAATTGGATCAATAAGCCAGAAGATATCTGAGATCTTGTCCTAACTCATGAATAGACTATTTTTTATGTTGACGTTTACACCGATGTATACTTTTGTATATTATCCTTTATGGGTCTAGGCTTTTGTGTTTGAATAGTCCTCGCCGTGAGTCAATGCATTAATACACAATTCCCTCTGTTGTGAAATTAAATCCCAAGTCAGTAAAGTATTGAATAGTTAACGAGCGCTAATGGAATAGATTGTATTGTTGGACCGCACGCGAGTCCAATAGTCCAATAAGAATGCCCAACGCAATCCAAAATGAAAGCACTACCAGGGAGCCGAGGGCATTAGTCGTTCTCAGACCAATGTCCATCTAACACATCTTAATCAGAACGGCCACCCAGAAGGCCTAGCTTTAGCTACCACAATTCTCTTCCCTCAAAGGTTTCCCAAGGGGTATCCCCTTTCGATAAGTTCATTCCTTTTAATTCATCGAAAGACTTCCTCAAATAGAGGTCCTTCTTTTCTTGCTCTAGGGACGATGTTGAAGAAAGGAGTTGTCTTTCTAGTAACACAGTTTCCTTTTTCTCCTTACTGATCATTAGCAGTGGCCATGTTGCATAATTGTACTCCTCATTATAATCACCAAATTGTTGGTGCTCCGGCCCGAAGATCTATGAATGAGGAATTGATTGCCCGTGCGCTTAAAAGGCATCATAACCAGAAACTTCCCATTCATTCTCAGTTTGCTTCTTTCTTACTTTTGGCATTTTGAGCGGTATGATCGAAAAGTTCAATAAAGAAAGGCTTGGTTGGTTGTTAAGGGTGAAAGGGTTTATGCTTCATCGGAAGATGCTTAATAATGACCCCCATTGCCCTATTTTTTTTTTATAAGACCAACTTCCTAAACCCTTTGACTTTTTGCTAACCGGGGTTTCTGCCTTTCAAATGAATAATGAATCTTGGTTGTAGTTGATGTGGATTTCAAGAGTCGGCGCCTTATCCCCAAAGCTTTGTTCCCAGGTGCTTGAGATACACCTTCCAAACCGCCTTCGAATACAAGCATAGAGTATGGCAATTATCTGTTCTTCAGCTAAGTCCAGTATGGTTTTCTTTGCAGTGAGTCTAATAAACTTCCCCTGAAAAGGCCCCCTCCCTCTCCCTCTGAGGCTGAGGGGTATCTTGTTTGCTATCATGACTATTGGTACATTGTCAATACTCTTTCGTACTTAGAATCAAGTCGGCACTCCTTCACATCTTTCACTGGGAGGGGCTTTTGGGGAAGCCTTTCCTTCTTGTATGTCTTCCGCCTGAAAAGGAAGATTCTAAATTGCTTTCGCCCCGTCTGTGTTTTTGATGGCATTCTACCAGCTGGGACAAAGACAGATGGTCCAATTTCACAATCGTAGATTCAGGTACAAAACGATCAGACGCTAAGTTAAGCCGATGCGGAATTTTCTTGTTATCTTTATTGTTGCTTCCCTAAAAGCGATTTTCAATCCCTTTGGTTGGAATCTTTTCCTTTTTCACTTCTCCATTGAACGATTCCCTCAAATGCAGTTGACTTTGCTTTCCACCCCGTATACTATTGCTTGTCATCAACCCCATCGGCCTGAAAAGGGTAGTTATCATTAGCTCTGTTTCTTGCTTTGATCTTGGGACAAAGAGAGATCGTCAAATATAGAGTACAATATCGAAGAATAGGTTTTCCAAGACTAGAGACTGATCTCGTTACTCAATAAAGTGCAATTTTGTCAGAGATACTCTTTTGATCTCGTTTCTGAGCGCTTAGCTACTACCAATCGGTTAACCAGGCAGGACAACCACTGTAAGGGCCAATCTTCTTCTGACAAGACCAATCTGACTTGAATTTGCATAAATAAGAGAATAGGCTACACTGCTGAAACAACGAATTCGGTTGTGGCTGGTGGAGAATGTGAATCAATCATGAATGCAGTTCTTGCCTGCTTATTTGGAAGGGGAAGACTCGAGAGTTTGTCGGATGGAAGTGAGATGGCCAAGCCTTTCAGAACCCAAAATTGAACGTTTTCATTAGTTTCAGGCTATTTTTCTTCGTTTTGTGCTATTTTTTCATCCCGGGTTGTTCATCGTTAGCTGCGAAAAGGACCACAACCTATCTCGCAGGACATTAGAGGGCCCTACAATGCATCGAAATCATGTCAAGCTAGGATGCTGCATTGTTGAAGCAGATAGGTTGTTGATAAGCCCATTGGGCCATTTGAATGGGCTGCCTCTCTGGGCTGGGACTGTGAACCGTCAACACATAAAGGCTTTGCACACTAAACATGATGGTTTTGATCAAAACTGCACTAATGCATCGGATCCCATCAGCACTCCGAAGTTAAGCGTGCGTGGGCAATAGTAGATCTAGGATGGGTGACGCCCTCGGAAGTCCTCGTGTTATACCCCCCTATTCGTTTTGTTTTTTTATCCCCGTTCAGCCTTGCCAAGATGTTTCTTCCGTCAAATTTCTTTTCTCGAGCCCACGGCATCTTGGATAAGACAACTTCGCTTCACGTAGAGGTTAGGTCCGCAAACCGAGGGTGTAGGGCCTGTGACCAGGTCTCCATCGCTCTGGTGCACATAACTTTTGATCCGTCGGGAATTATGTAGCACATAGTATATCGTTGGAAAGCTCTCCTGGAGGTCTACAATGGGAGTAGCAAGCTTGCTCGGGTGTGCCTATTTTCAAAACCCAAAATTGAACATTTTCATCAGTTTCAAGCTACTTTTCATTTTTTATACTATTTTTTCATATCGGGTGGTTCATCGTGAGCCGCAAAATGGATGACAACCTAAATTGTGGAACATTAGAGGGCCCTACAACTCATTGAAATCACGTCTTGCTAGGATGCTGCGTTGTGAAGTAGATAGGCTGTCGATAAGCCCATTGGGCCTTTTGAATAGGCCGCCTCTCTGGGTTGGGACTGTGAACCGTCAACACATAAGGGCTTTGCACATTAAACATGATGGGTGCGATCATACCAGCACTAACGCATCGGATCCCATCAAAACTCCGAAGTTAAGGGTGCTTGGGCGAGAGTAGTACTAGGATGGGTGACACCCTAGGAAGTCCTCGTGTTGAACCCCCAATTCGTTTTGTTTTTTTAGCCCTGTTCTGCCTTGCCAAGATGCATCTTTTGTCACATTTCTTTTCTCGAGTCCAACGGTATCTTGGGCAAGACAACATCACTTCGTGTAGAGGCTGGGCCCTCGTGGGGCCTGTGACCAGGTCTCCGTCGCTCCGCTGCCCATAACTTTTGATCTATAAAGAGTTATGCGGCGCACAGTATATCGTTAGAAAGCTCTCTGGGAGCTCTACGATGAGGGCAGTATTTCGAAACCCAAAATCAAACGTTTTCATCAATTTCGGGCTACTTTCAATCTTTTTGTGCTATTTTTTCATCCACGGTTGTTCGTCATCAGCTGCGAAAAGGACAACAACCTAACTCGCAGGACATTAGAGGGCCCTACAACTTGTTGAAATAACGTCTTGCAAGGATGCTAGATTGTTGAAGCAAATGAGTTGTCGATAAGCTCATTGGGTCTATTGAATAGGCCGCCTCTCTAGGCTGGGACTGTGAACCGTCAACACATAAGGGCTTTGCATATTAAACATGACGGGTGCGATCATACCAGTACTAACGCATGGGATCCCATTAGAACTCTGAAGTTAAGCGTGCTTGGGCGAGTATAGTACTAGGATGGGTGACGCCCTGGGAAGTCCTCGTGTTGCACCCCCTATTCGTTTTGGTTTTTTTGCCTTGTTCAGCCTTGCCAAGATGCTTTTTCCGTCATATTTCTTTTCTCAAGTCCCATGGTATCTTTGGCAAGACAACTTCACTTCGCGTAGAGGATGGGCCCGCAAATCGAGTGCGAGTGGCCTTTGACCAGGTCTCCGTCGCTCCGATGCCAAAAACTTTTGATCTGTAAAGAGTTATGCAGTGCAAAGTATATGATTGGAAAGCTCTATTGGAGTTCTACGATGAGGGTAGCAAGCCTGGTCGACTGTGCCTATTTTCAGAACCCAAAATTGAACGTTTTGATCAGTTTTAGGCTACTTTTCGTAATTTTGTGTATTCTTCATCCCGGGTTGTTCGTCGTGAGCCACGAAAAGGACGGCAACCTAACTTACGGGACATTAGAGTGCCCTACAATGCATCGAAATCACATCTTGTGAGGATGCTGCATTGTTGAAGCAGACAGGTTGTCGATAAGCCCATTGGGCATTTTGAATGGGCTGCCTCTCTGGGCTGGGACTGTGAACCGTCAATACATAAAGGCTTTGCACACTAAACATAACGGTTTCGATCATAACTGCACTAACGCATCGGATCCCATCAGAACTCCGAAGTTAAGCATGCTTGGGCAAGAGTAGTACTAGGATGGGTGACGCCTTGAGAAGTCCTGGTGTTGTACCCACTATTCGTTTCGTTTTTTATCCCCGTTCAGCATTGCCAAGATGCTTCTTCCATCAAATTTTTGTTCTCGAGTCCCACGGCATCTTGGGCAAGACAACTTCGTTTCACGTAGAGGCTGGGCTCACAAATCGAGGGCATGGGGCCTACGACTAGGTCTCCATTGCTCTGGTGCCCATAACTTTTGATCCGTCAAGAATTATGCGGTGCACAGTATATCGTTAGAAAGCTTTCCTAGAGCTCTATGACGGGTGCAGCAAGCCTGCTCGGCTGTGCCAGTTTTCAGAACCCAAAATTGAACATTTTCATCAGTTTTGGGCTACTTTTCATCATTTTATGCCGTTTCTTCATACCGGGTGGTTCACCGTGAGCTGCAAAAAGGATGAAAACCTAACTCGTGAGACATTAGAGGTCCCTACAACGTGTCAAAATCAAGTCTTGCGAGGATGCTGCGTTGTTGAAGCAGATGGGTTGTCGATAAGCCCATTGGGACTTTCGAATAGGCTACCCCTCTAGGCTCAGACGGTGAACCTTCAACATATAAGGGCTTTGCATACTAAACATGATGGGTGCGATCAGAATATCACTAACGCGTTGGATCCCATCAGAACTCTGAAGTTAAGTGTGCTTGGGCGATAGTAGTACTAAGATGGGTGATGCCTTGAGAAGTCCTCGTGTTGCAACCCCTGTTCGTCTTGTTTTTTTAGCCTCGTTCACCCTTGCCAAGATGCTTCTTCCGTCACATTTCTTTTCTCGAGTCCCACGGCATCTTCGGCAAGACAACTTCTTTTTGCATAGAGGCTGGGCCCGCAAACCGAGGGCGTTGGGCTTGTGACCAAGTCTCCGTCGCTCCGGTGCCCATATCTATTGATTCGTAAGGAGTTATGCGATGCACAATATATCACTAGAAAGCTCTCTGGGAGTTCAATGATGGGGACAACAAGCCTGCTCGACTGTGCCAATTTTCAGAACCCAAAATTGAACGTTTTCATCAGTTTTAGGCTACTTTTCATATTTTTGTGCTATTTTTTCATCCCGGGTTGTTCATCGTGAGCCACGAAAGGGACGACAACCTAACTTGCGGGACATTAGAGGTCCCTACAATGCGCTGAAATCACGTCTTGCCAGGATGATGCGTTGTTGAAGCAGATGGGTTGTCGATAAGCCCATTGTGCCTTTTAAATGGGTCGCCTCTCTTGGCTGGGACTGTGAACCGTCAACACATAAGGGCTTTGCACACTAAACATGACGGGTGCGATCATACCAGCACTAACGCATCGGATCCCATCAGAACTCTGAAATTAAGCGTGCTTAGGCGAGAGTAGTTCTAGGATGGGTGATGCCCTAGGAAGTCCTCGTGTTGTACCCTATATTAGTTTTGTTTTTTTAGCCCCATTCAGCCTTGCCAAGATGCTTCTTCCGTCACATTTCTTTTATCGAGTCCCACGGCATCTTAGGTAAGACAACTTCGCTTCATGTAGAGGCTGGGCCTACAAACCGAGGGCGTGGGGCCTGTGACCAGGTCTCCGGTGCCCATAACTTTTGATCCGTAAAGAGTTAAGTGGCGCACAGTATGTCGATGGAAAGCTCTCCGGGAGCTCTACAATGGAAGCAGCAAGCCTGCCCAGCTATGCCCATTTACAAAACCCAAAATTAAAATGTTTTCATTAGTTTCGGGACACTTTTCATCTTTTTGTGCTATTTTTTCATCCTGGGTTTTTCGTTGTAAGCAGCAAAAAAGACGACAACTTCACTCGCGGGACATTAAAAGTCCCTACAACGTGTCGAAATCACGTCTTGCGAGGATGCTGCATTGTTGAAGTAGATGGGTTGTCGATAAGCCCATTGGGCCTTTTGAATGGCCACCTTTCTTGGCCAGTATATCGTTGCAAAGCTCTCCAAGAGCTCTATGATGGGGTTAGCATGCCTGCTAAGCTGTGCCTATTTTCAGAACCCAAAATCGAATGTTTTCGTCAGTTTTATGCTACTTTTCATCTTTTTGTCCTATATTTTCATCCCGGGTTATTCGTCGTAAGCCACAAAAAAGGACGACAACCTAACTCACAGGACATTAGAGGGCCCTACAATATGTTGAAATCACGTCTTAAGAGGATCATGCGTTCTTGAAGCAAATGGGTTGTCGATATGCCCATTCGACCTTTTGAATGGGCCGCGTCTCTGGGCTGAGACTGTGAACCATCAACACATAAGGGCTTTGCACACTAAACATGACGGGTGCGATCATACCCACTCTAACTCGTCGGATCCCATCAGAACTCTGAAGTTAGGCATGCTTGGGCGAGAGTAGTACTAGGTTGGGTGATACCTTGGGAAGTCCTCATGTTGCACCCCCTATTCGTTTTGTTTTTTTAGCCCCGTTCAGCCTTACCAAGATACTTCTTCCGTCACATTTCTTTTCTCGTGTCCCACGGCATCTTGGGCAAGACAACTTTGCTTTGCGTAGAAGCTGGGTCCGCAAACCGAGGGCGTGGGGCCTGTGACCAGGTCTCCGTCGCTCCGGTGCCCATAACTTTTGATTCGTAAGGAGTTATGTCGCGCACAGTATATCGTTGGAAAGCTCTTCGGGAACTCTACAATAGGGGCAGCAAGCCTGCTCGGCTGTGGGTGTTTTCAGAACCCAAAATCAAATGTTTTCATTAGTTTCAAGCTACTTTTCTTCCTTTTGTGTTGTTTTTTCATCCCGGGTTGTTCATCGTGAGCTGCGAAAAGGATGACATCCTAACTCGCGGGACATTAGAAGGCCCTACAATACGTAGAAATCACGTCTTACGAGGATACTACGTTGTTGAAACAGATGGGTTGTCAATAAGCCCATTGGGCCATTTGAATGGGCCTCCTCTCTTGGTTGGGACTGTGAACCGTCAACACATAAGGGCTTTGTACACTAAACATGACGGGTGCAATCATACCAGTACTAACACATCGGATCCCATCAGAACTCTGAAGTTAAGCATGCTTGGGCGAGAGTAGTTCTAGGATGGGTGACGCCCTAGGAAGTCCTCATGTTGCACCTCATATTAGTTTTGTTTTTTTAGCCCCCTATTCATTTTGTCGTTTTAGCCCCGTTAAGCCTTGCCAAGATGCTTCTTTCGTCATATTTCTTTTCTCAAGTCCCACAAAATCTTGGGCAAGACAACTTCGCTTCACGTGGAGGCTGGCCCAGCAAACCGAGGGCTTGTGACCAGGTCTCTGTCGCTCCAGTGCTCATAACTCTTGATTTGTAAGGTGTTATGTGGTGCACAGTATATCGTTGGAAAGCTCTCCGGGAGCTCTATGATAGGGGTAGTAAGCCTGCTCAGCTGTGCCTATTTTTAGAACCCAAAATTGAATGTTTTCGTCAGTTTCAAGCTACTTTTCATCCCGGGTTGTTCGTCGTGAGCTGTAAAAAAGTACAACCTAACTCACAAGACGTTAGAGGGCCCCACAATGGGTCGAAATCACATCTTAAGAGGTTACTGCGTTGTTGAAGCAAATGGGTTGTCGATAAGCCCATTGGGCCTTTTGAATGGGCCGTCTCTTTGGGCTGGGACTGTGAACCATCAACACATAAGGGCTTTGCACACTAAACATGATGGGTACAATCATACCAACACTAACATGTTGGATCCCATCAGAACAGCGAATTTAAGCGTGCTTGGGCGAGAGTAGTACTAGGATGGGTGACGCCCTAGGAAGTCCTCATGTTGCACCCCCTATTCGTTTTGTTTTTTTTAGCCCCGTTTAGCCTTGCCAAGATGCTTCTTCCATCACATTTCTTTTCTCGTGTCCCACGACATCTTGGGAAAGACAACTTCGCTTCGCGTAGAGGCTGGGCCCGCAAATTGAGGGCGTGGGGCCTCTGACCAGGTCTCCGTTGTTCTACTTTCCATAAGTTTTGATTTGTAAGGTGTTATGTGGGGCACAGTATATCGTTGGAAAGCTCCCCGGGAGCTCTACAATGAGGGCAGCTAGCCTGCTCGGCTGTGCCTGTTTTTAGAACCTTTTCATCAGTTTCGGGCCACTTTTCTTCTTTTTGTGCTATTTTTTGATCTTGGGTTGTTCGTCATAAGCCGCGAATAGGACGAAAACCTAACTCGCGGGACATTAGAGGGCCCTACAACACGTTGAAATCACGTCTTGCGAGGATGTTGGGTTGTTGAAGCAGATTCGTTGTCGATAAGCCAATTGGGCCTTTTGAATGGGCCACATCTCTGGGCTGGTATTGTGAACCATCAACACATAAGGGCTTTGCACACTAAACATGACAGGTGTGACCATAACAGCACTAACGTGTCAGATGCCATCAGAACTCCGAAGTTAAGTGCACTTGGGCAAGAGTAGTACTAGGATGGGTGACACCCTAGTAGGTCCTCGTGTTGCACCCTCTATTCGTTTTGTTTTTTTAACCCCGTTCAGCCTTGCCAAGATGCTTCTTCTGTCACATTTCTTTTCTCGAGTCCCACGACATCTTGGGCAAGACAACTTCGCTTCGCATAGAGGTTGGGCCTGCAAACCGAGGGCATAGGGCTTGTGACCAGGTCTCCGTCGCTCCAGTGCCCATAACTTTTGATCGTAAGGAGTTATGCAGTGCACAATATATCGTTGGAAAGCTCTCCAGGAGCTCTACGACGGGGGCAACAAGCTTGCTTGGCTGTTCCTATTTTTGAAACCCAAAATCAAACATTTTCATAAATTTCAAGCTACTTTTCTTCTTTTTGTGCTATTTTTTCATCCCAGGTTGTTCGTTGTGAGCCATGAAAAGGACGACAACCTAACTCGCTGGACATTAGAGGGCCTACAACGTGTCAAAATCACGTCTTGTAAGGATGTTGTGTTATTGAAGCAGCTGGGTTGTCGATAAGCCCATTGGGCCTTTTGAATGGGCTGCCTCTCTCGGTTGGGACTGTGAACTATCAATAGATAAGGGCTTTGCACACTAAACATGACGGGTGCGATCATACCTGCCCTAACGCGTCGGATCCCATCAGAACTCCGAAGTTAAGCGTGTTTGTGTGAGAGTAGTACTAGGATGGGTGACGCCCTGGGAAATGTTCGTGTTGTACCCCATATTCGTTTTGTTTTTTTATCCACGTTCAGCCTTGCCTAGATGCTTCTTCCGTCACATTTCTTTTATCGAGTCCTACGGAATCTTGGACAAGACAACTTCGCTTCGCATAGAGGCTGGTCCACCAAACCGAGGGCGTGGGGCCAGTGACAAGGTTTTCGTTGCTCCGGTGCCCATAACTTTTGATCCGTTAGGAGTTATACGGCGCATATCGATGGAAAGCTCTCTGGGAGCTCTACGATGGAGGTAATAAGCCTGATTGGCTGTGGCTACTTTTAGAACCCAAAATCGAATGTTTTAATCAGTTTCGTGCCACCTTTCATCTTTTTGTGTTCTTTTTTCATCCTAGGTTGTTCGTCGTGAGTAGCGAAAAGGACGACAACCTAACTCGCGGGACATTAGAGGGCCCTAAAACGCGTCAAAATCACGTCTTGCAAGGATGCTGCATTGTTGAAGAAAATGGGTTGTCGAAAAGCCCATTGGGCATTTTGAATGGGCCACCTCTCTAGGTTGGGACTATGAACCGTCAATACATAAGGGCTTTGCACACTAAACATGACAGGTGCGATCATACCAACCCTAATGCGTCGGATCCCATAAGAACTCCAAAGTAAAGAATGCTTGGGTGAGAGTAGTACTAGGATGGGTGACGCCTTGGGAAGTCCTCGTGTTGCACCCCTATTCGTTTTATTTTTTTTGCCCCGTTCAGCCTTGCAAAGATGCTTCTTCCATCACATTTCTTTTCTCGAGTCCCATAACATCTTGGGCAAGACAACTCCGCTTCACATAGAGGCTGGTCCACCAAACCGAGGGCGTGGGGCTTGTGGCCAGGTCTCCGTCGCTTTAGTGCCCATAACTTTTGATCCGTAAGGAGTTATGCGGTGCACAGTATATTGTTGGAAAGCTCCCCGAGAGCTCTATGATGGGGGCAGCAAGCCTGCTCAGCTGTGCCAATATTCAGAACCCAAAATCCAATGTTTTCGTTAGTTTCAGGCTACTTTTCATCTTTTTGTGCTATTTTTTCATCCTGGGTTGTTTGTCGTGAGCCGCAAAAGGGACGACAACCTAACTCGCGGGACATTAGAGGGCCTTACAACACATTAAAATCACGACTTGCGAGGAAGATCCGTTATTGAAGCAGATGGGTTGGCGATAAGCCCATTGGACCTTTTGAATGGGCCGCCTCTCTGGGCTGGGACTGTGAACCGTCAACACATATGGGCTTTGCACACTAAACATGACGAGTGCGATCATACCAACACTGACGCGTCGGATCCCATCAGAACTCTGAAGTTAAGCGTGCTTGGGTGAGAGTAGCACTAGGATGGGTGATGCCCTAGGAAGTCCTCATATTGCACCCCTTATTCGTTTTGTTCATTTAGCCCTGTTCATCCTTGCCAAGATGCTTCTTCCGTCACATTTCTTTTCTCGTGTCCCATAGCATCTTGGGCAAGACAACATCGCTTCACGTAGAGGCTGGGCCTGCAAACTGAGGGCGTGGGGACGGTGACCAAGTCTCTGTTACACCGGTACCCATAACTTTTGATCCGTAAGGAGTTATGTGGCACATAGTATATCGTTGGAAAGCTCTCTAGGAGCTCTACGATTGGGGTAGCAAGCCTGCTTGGCTGTTCCTTTTTTTGGAACCCAAAATCGAAAATTTTCATCTGTTTCGAGATACTTTTCTTCTTTTTGCACTATTTTTTCATCTCGGATTGTTCGTCATGAGCCGCAAAAGGGACAACAACCTAACTCGTGGGACATTAGGGGGGCTTACAACAAGTTGAAATCACTTGCGAGGAAGCTCCGTTATTGAAGAAGATGGTTTGGGGATAAGCCCATTGGGCCTTTTGAATGGGCCGCTTCTCTGTGCTGGTACTGTGAACTGTCAACACATAAGGGGTTTGCACACTAAACATGACAGATGTGATTATTCCAGCACTAACGCGTCAGATCCCATCAAAACTCCGAAGTTAAGCCTGCTTGGGCGAGAGTAGTACTAGGATGGGTGACGCCCTAGGAAGTCCTCGTGTTTTACCCCGTATTCGTTTTGTTTTTTTAGCCGCGTTCAGCCTTGCCAAGATGCTTCTTCTGTCATATTTCTTTTCTCGAGTCCCACAACATCTTGTGCAAGACAACTTCACTTCGCAAAAAGGCTGGCCCTACAAACCAAGGGCATGGGGCCTGTGACCAAGTCTTCGTCGCGCCGGTGCCTATAGCTTTTGAACTGTAAGGAGTTATGCGGAGCACAGTATATCTTTGGAAAGGTCTTCGTGAGCTCTACGATAGGGGCAACAAGGGTGCTTGACTGTGCCTATTTTCAGAACCCAAAATCGAACATTTTCATCAGTTTTGGGCTACTTTTCATCTTTTTCTGCTATTTTTTCATTTTGGGTTGTTCGTTGTGAGGTGTGAAAAGGACGACAACCTAACTCACTTGTCATTAGAGGGCCCTACAATGCGTCGAAATCACGTCCTACGAGGATGTTACGTTGTTAAAGCAGATGGGTTATTGATAAGCCCATTGGGCCTTTTGAATGGGCCACCTCTCTGGGCTGGGACTGTCAACCGTTAACACATAAGGGCTTTACACACTAAACATGACTGGTGCGATTATATCAGTACTAACGCATCGGATCCCATCAAAACTCCGAAGTTAAGCATGCTTGGACAAGGGTAGTACTAGGATGGGTGACGCCCTAGGAAGTCCTCGTGTTGCATCCCTTATTCTTTTTGTTTTTTTTAGCCTTGTTCAGCCTTGCCAATATGCTTCTTCCGTCACATTTCTTTTCTCGAGTCCCATGGCATCTTTGGCAAGACAATTTCGCTTCGCGTAGAGGCTGGACCGGCAAACCAAGGGCGCCGGCCTTGTGACCAGGTCTCCGTCGCTCCGGTGCCCATAACATTTGATTCATAAGGAGTCATGTGGCGCATAGTATATCGTTGAAAAGCTCTCCGAGAGCTCTACGATGGGGGCAGCAAGCTTGCTTGGCTGTGCCTATTTTTGGAACCCAAAATTGAACTATTTCATCAGTTTCGAGCTACTTTTCATCTATTTGTGCTATTTTTTCATTGTGGGGGGTTCTTCGTGAGCCGCGAAATGGACGACAACCTAACTCGCTAGTCATTAGAGGGCCCTACAGCGCGTCAAAATCATGTCTTGCGTGGATGCTGCGTTGCTGAGGCAGATGGGTTGTTGATAAGCCCATTGGGCCTCCTCTCTGGGCTGGTACTGTGAACCATCAACACATAAGGGGTTTGCACACTAAACATTACGGGTGCGATCATACCAATACCAATATGTCGGATCCCATCAGAATTTTGAAGTTAAGCGTGCTAACCCTGATAAGACCCCTACTGAAACTGAGGTCGATAGTAACCCTGCTGACCCTGCGATCTGAAAGAACCTTGCAGCACTGCAGGCCTGTAACCACCCTGTTGTACCGAAGGTCTATACATACCCTACTGACCCTGCGGCTGAAAGGGCCTCTTGCTAGGCTGACTAGGTCCGATCTGTTCCCCCTTTCTCTTCTCTAACCTAGAAGCTGCATCAAAGGCCTTAATAAGTATATCATACTGATTCAAGGCCATCGCATCCTGAATCTCGGGCCTCAAACCCAAAGTAAACCTACGAGCCTTGCGCTTCTCATCAGCCACAAACTCCGGTGCATACCAAGATAGTCTAGTAAATGTGGCCTCATACTGAGCCACTAAAGTATCCCCCTGAACTAGAGACAGAAACTCAGCCTCTCTCCTCTCTCGTGCAATGCTCGGGACATACTTCTCCCGGAAAGCTCTCAGAAAGGTATCCTAGACATACGGAATACCTTGGGTCTCCCAACTAGATTTCACAGTGCGCCACCACTCCTCTGCCTTATTATCAAACAAATAAATGACAAATGTGACCTTTCTTTCATCAGTATAATCCATAGGGTCAAATATTTTCTCCATTTTATTAATCCATCCCTCGGCTTTCCGATCATCTGGCTCCCCCTGAAATCTCGACGGATAATACCCCAAGAACTCCTTCAGTGTACCATGCTCGTGGTACCCACCCTGTAAATTCAATAACTGTGCCCGCAAAGTTTGAGCTTGGGCAGCCTGCCCTTCTAGCAATTGTGCCTGACCAGCCATAACCTTAGCTATCCTATCCATGGCTTCTCAAAACGATTATTACCCCTTTCTAGGCTCGGTGCCACATTACCCGGAACCTCATCAACTGCTTTGGGCCTACCTCTCGTTCTCGGTCTACCAGTCATTCTACTAATCAAAGAGTTAGCGCAGGTTATATCACATAGACAGCCTATGGACAATTATTAACACATAAGCAACAAACTCACATAAAGCACATATATAACTTAAGTATCAATCACATAAACAAATTGATCACATAATCACTTAATCACTTAATCATTTAATCATAACGATAGTAACATGAACATCAGGGCTCTAAACCAACCCTTAAGAACAGCATACATCAGACTCCATAAATCACCAACCAACTCCACAATCAAATTAACAACATACAACACAACCACTTCATACATTAAACATTCCTTCATCAACTCTTTCATTGTTACGCGCCTCCGTTCCAACATAATATATAGGCTATACATTCATTTGAAAATATATTATAACCAACTTAGTAATCTAGTCATGATCAAAATAAAGACTACTAAATCAACATACATGTCTTTATATTAAGATAGGTTATACAACACATTGTTTTACAACAACTAAGATAATCTCATGGCAATGACTCCTGCACATAAGACTCATCCACATATGGCACATTTCCCTCTTCAAGAGGCACGTACCCGTAGTCAGGCTCAGTAACACCTGAATGCATGCAATAATTGAGAGTGAGCTTATATAAATCAAGCCCAGTGAGGATCCGATAGATCTCTAACAATATTTACTACACTCCTTGGAAATCATCCTTTGAGCAGTAAACACACAATGAACATCAATAATCATTATAAATGCAACAATAGTAATAACTGTCAACACACAATAAGGATACGATACATTTGTTGATGAAGCTCTATACACCAATTCCATGCTCGACAACTCCTCCAAATTCAATGACACAATCCTGAGGTACCTTGACCTAGACCCACACCCCATGGCCTCTCCGCCCATGCGAGATAGGGATTAGCCATGATAACTGTGCATGCAGCCCAGGATGCCTCCCGAGGTGACACAACATTATCAGAGCTCACAACAATAGTACTCAATTTGAGAAGTCAACAACATTGGTTGCCCGACTCTTGACTCATAATAACAATAATAGTAACAATTCGAGAAGTCAACAACATTAGCTGCCCGACTCTCGACTCATAATAACAATAACAATAACAATTCGAGAAGTCAACAACATTAGATGCCCGACTCTCGACTCATACTAACAATAACAATAACACTTCGAGAAGTCAACAACATTGGCAGCCCGACTCTCGACTCAAAATAACAATAACAATAACAATTCGAGAAGTCAACAACATTGGCTCCCCGACTTCCGACTAAAAAAAACCAATAACAACAGTTAACAATGTAACACCCCGGATTAACCCCGAGCGTGCTCCTCACGGTTTTGTAACAACAATCAATAATCAATAATCAATCAATCTGTATTTTAACAATCAATTAAATAACATTTAACAATCAACAACTATATAATCATGAAACAATTAAGTTAGATGACAAAGTATGCCATCCAACTCAACAGACATTAAACGCACAACCAAACCCTAGTCTAACCATCGACAACTCACAATTCGATCACTCAAACACCACGCGATCATCTAAAGGCATATAACAACATTTTAAAGAAAGACAACCTAATCTTCAATTAATCATAACTTACATTCTACTAATTCAAACAACTCCAAACCAGTTTTTATCACTCACCCACTCAATCAACAAGATTAGCCCTCTCGGAAACCAACCATAATCCATCCAAATCAAGCCCAATAACCCTAAAACCCTAATGCACCTTGGCTATAATTTTTGGACTTTCACAGCGACATCACAATCAAAATTTTGGCATTACAACGGCACTACCCCGTATTTAACAAACTTTTAGAAATTGACGACAATCAATTCCAACCACTACAACTCAAAATATTCAACAATTGGCCAAACTATCAACTTTAAATACCTGAAAATAAAAATTTATACTACAACGGTTCAAATCTCTTAAGAATACATATAATCGATCCTTAGTATGCAGTAAGCAATAATATAGCTTCAAATTAACATTCTAACGGTTCAAAATTCAATTATATGCAAAAACATAAAAATGACATTTTGAGATCTAGAGTTTTTCTCTCAACTTTGATTTGTTTTGATGCAAGAAAGATGTAGAATGGATGCCCAACAAGCAAAATCAAGCTTTGAATGAAGTGATTTGGACTTGAATTGCAAAATCTATGTGAAAAATGCTTTGAAAAGCCTTGAAAATGCCTTATTCCTCCTCCTCCTTGAACTCACGGTTTTGTGCGTGCTTTTGGGGTGTTTTTGGCTTGTTTTAATGTGTGTTGATGATATAAACTCAAAGTCAACAAAAATATTAAAAGTCAAAGTTGATTTTCTAGTCTTTTAATTAATGTTTTTAGTCTTTTAAGTAGTTTTTCTTGACTATTTTGCTTGCCCAAGTAAAAAATACTATATTTAGTAGTTTAATAGTAGGTGACAACATTTCACAAGCATACTCATACACCCGCTCGGGTAAAAACTCAGTTTTTGCTAAAGAAGGTGAAAAGTTATATTTATTTGTTTTCAAATGTCTTTTAATTACATTTTTCAATTGTGCCATTTTATAAATATTTAAAACGAAATATAATTTGTATTTA
Organism: Ehretia macrophylla; assembly: GCA_037974665.1. Classification (NCBI taxonomy): domain Eukaryota; kingdom Viridiplantae; phylum Streptophyta; class Magnoliopsida; order Boraginales; family Ehretiaceae; genus Ehretia; species Ehretia macrophylla. The sequence goes on along the minus strand of CM075780.1, from coordinate 78,551,090 downwards.
ATATATACTAGGTCAATGAAAGTCAACACAAGAATCATTTTGAGCCAAAATCACTATTTTAGCTTAAAAAGTACTTTTTCGCCCGTAAAATCTATTGAAATTCCTAGTCCGTTTCAAAATCAATTTTTATCAAACATGGGTCTATTAATAATAGAGGACTAGGTTTTCAAACCCTAAAAACACCTGTGTCAAAATTTTAGCAGACGTGCGTTTAAAACACTATTCACAAAAATCAACGATAAAATTTCCAATGCCGATTTTGATAAAAATTTCATGAATGCACACATAGCATGAATTAGGAATATAAACCACATATTTAGCACATTCGAACTCATATAACACATAGAACAGGTCAAAGCATGCAAAACAAGGCAAAACACGCAAATCGAGGTTAAGATGAAAAGTGGGGTTTCACATTCTCCCTTCCTTAAAACAATTGCGTCTTCGTAATTCTTCACTCAAGTACTGCTGGCTCAAACATACGGAATGACAGACTGAAAATCAAATTCTGAATACCAACTAAGTATGTCAACTAGGAATACCGAACAAGAAGCTTGAATAGGAACGCTGAATAAGAATACCGACTAAGACTTCCGGATGAGAATCTCAAATAATTACTGAAGAAAATGCCAAACATAGATCCCGTAATAGAGTACCAACCAAGAATACCAAGTAAGAACTTCAACAAGATCGCCGAGCGAGAATACCGAATAATAATCCCAATATAAGAACTTCGGATAATACCGTATAAGAATTCCACATAAGAATACCGCATAGAAAATACCATAGAAGAAGTCCAAAGAAGTATGCTGAATAAGAATCTCCATATAGAAATCTCGAGGGAGAATGCCGTATAAGATCACCAAATAAGAATCCCAATAATCAATGTATAGTCATAAAGTAGCTTGACCCCTAATCGGAATTCCATATACCTCAGCGTCACATACTACTCAGTCGCCAACATATATGATGCACGTGCTAACTTTAATTGTATAAGGCAACTCTCTATTCACATTTTAGCACGTTGCGCTCAAGGAGATATAATATTTAATTGGTTGAGAATAAGTAAATTACCTTTCAACACTGCTACCGCCTCTGGCAATTCCTCCAAGTCCACTATGTAGGCCCGAGCCTGAGCCCGCTGCTGCTGAGGTGTACTGCTTATAGGTCCACCTTGATAACCCTAGACTACTGGCTGACCCGTAGAACCCTAATACCTGGGGCAATCCCTCGCCTGGTGTTGGTTGCTGTCGCAACCTAAACACATCCCTGCCTTCTTCCGATAGTCGACATCCAGATGGCCTGTACGTTTACAATAAGTACACAGTGGTATCGGTGTACTAACACTGCCTCCAAAAGACCCAGAAACTGAATAAGCAGCTGTACCAGTCTGCTACTGAGGTGACGCAACACTAGGCCTATACCAACCCTGAGACGGGGCCGGCCTAAACTGCGGCTGAGCTTGATAAGACCCCTGCTGAAACTAAGGCCGATAGTAACCCTGCTGACCCTGCGGTCTGAAAGAACCCTGCAACACTGCAGGCCTATAACCACCCTGTTGTACCGAAGGTCTATACATACCCTACTGACCCTGCTGTTGAAAGGGCCTCTTGCTAGGCTGACTAGGTCCGATCCGTTCCCCCTTTCTCTTCTCTAATCTAGAAGCTGCTAATAAGTATATCATACTGATTCAAGGCCATCACATCCTGAATCTCGGGCCTCAAACCCAACATAAACCTACGAGTCTTGCGCTCCTCGTTAGCCACAAACTTCGGTGCATACCAAGATAGTCTAGTAAATGTGGCCTCATATTGAGCCACTGAAGCATCCCCTTGAACTAGAGACAGAAACTCAGCCTCTCTCCTCTCCCGTGCAATCCCCGGGACATACTTCGCCCGGAAAGCTCTCAGAAAGGTATCCCAGACATAAGGAATACCTTTGGTCTCCCAACTAGATTTCACCGTGGGCTACCACTCCTCTGCCTCATTATCAAACAAATAAACAACAAAGGTGACCTTTCTTTCATCAGTATAATCCATAGGGTCAAATATTTTCTCCACTTTATTAATCCATGCCTCGGCTTTCCGATCATCTGGCTCCCCCTGAAATCTCGACGGATAATACCACAAGAAATCCTTCAGTGTACCATGCTCGTGGTACCCACCCTGTAAATTCAATAAATGTGCCCGCAAAGTCTGAGATTGGGCAGCCTGCCCTTCTAGCAATTGTGCCTGACTGGCCATAACCTCAGCTATCCTATCCATGGCTGCTTCAAAACGATCATCACCCCTTTCTCGGCCCGGTGCCACATTACCCGGAACCTCGTCAACTGCTTTAGGCCTACCTCTCGTTCTCGGTCTACTAGTCATTCTACTAATCAAAGAGTTAGTGCAGGTTATATCACATAGACAACCTATAGACAATTATTAACACATAAGCAACAAACTCACATAAAGCACATAAATAACTTAAGTATCAATCACATAAACAAATTGATCACATAATCACATAGTCACTAAATCACATAATCACTTAATCATTTAATCATATTAACACATAGTTCTATTTTTTTTTCACTTCATACATACTTGCATGATTGGACCACTACCCACATTCTGAGGATACCCCGACTAACAGCTAAACATAAGCTCTGATACCACTAAATGTCATGCCCCAACTCGACCCCTCTTACGATCAGTCAGGACGCAACAGAATTTCGGTAGCATAACGATAGTAACATGAACATCAGGGCTCTAAACCAACCCTTAAGAACAACATACATCAGACTCCATAAATCACCAACCAACTCCACAATCAAATTAACAACATACAACACAACCACTTCATACATTAAACATTCCTTCATCAACTCTTTCATTGTTATGCACCTCCGTTCCAACATAATACATAGGCTATACATTCATTTGAAAATATATTATAACTAACTTAGTAATCTAGTCATGATCAAAATAAAGACTACTAAATCAACATACATATGTCTTTATATTAAGATAGGTTATACAACACATTGTTTTACAACAACTAAGACAATCTCATGGCAATGACTCCTGCACATAAGACTCATCCACATATGGCACATTTCCCTCTTCAAGAGGCACGTACCTATAGTCAGGCTCAGTAACACCAGCATGCATGCAATAATTGAGAGTCAACTTATATAAACCAAGCCCAGTGAGGATCCGATAGATCTCTAATAGTATTTACTATACTCCTTTGAAATCATCCTTTGAGTAGTAAACACACAATGAATATCAATAATCATTATAAATGCAACAATAGTAATAACTGTAAACACACAATAAGGATACGATACATTTGCTGATGAAGCTCTATACACCAATTTCATGCTCAACAACTCCTCCAAACTCAATGACACAATCCTGAGGTACCTTGACCTAGACCCACACCCCATGGCCTCTCCGCCCATGCGAGATAGGGATTAGCCATGACAACTGTGCCTGCAGCCCAGGATGCCTCCAGAGGTGACACAACATTATCAAAGCTCACAACAATAGGACTCAATTCGAGAAGTCAACAACATTGGTTGCCTGACTCTCGACTCATAATAACAATAACAGAAACAATTCGAGAAGTCAACAACATTGGATGCCCGACTCTCAACTCATAATAACAATAACAATAACAATTTCAGAAATCAACAACATTGGCTGCCCGACTCTCGACTCATAATAACAATAACAATAACAATTCAAGAAGTCAACAACATTGGCTGCCCAACTCTCGACTCATAATAACAATAACAATAACAATTCGAGAAGTCAACAACATTGGATGCCTGAGCGTGCTAACATTTAATGACAATCAGTTAACAATGTAACACCCCGGATTAACCCCGAGCGTGCTCCTCATGGTTTTGTAACAAAAATCAATAATCAATAATCAATCAATCCGTATTTTAACAATCAATTAAACAACATTTAACAATCAACAACTATATAATCATGAAACAATTAAGTTAGATGACAAAGTAAGTCATCCAACTCAACAGGCATTAAACGTACAACCAAACCCTAGTCTAACCATCAATAACTCACAATGCAATCACTCAAACACCACCCGATCATCTAAAGGCATATAACAACATTTTAAAGAAAGAAAACCTAATCTTCTAATAATCATAACTTACATTCTACTAATCCAAACAACTCCAAACTAGTTTCTATCACTCACCCACTCAATCAACAAGATTAGCCCTCTCGGAAACCAACCATAATCCATCCAAATCAAGCCCAACAACCCTAAAACCCTAATGCACCTTGGCTGAAATTTTTGGACTTTCACACCGACATCACAATCAAAATTTCGGCATTACAACAGCACTAACCCGTATTTAACAAACTTTTAGAAATCGACGGCAATCGATTCCAACCACTACAACTCAAAATATTCAATAATTGGCCAAACTATCAACTTTAAATACCTGAAAATAAAAATTTATGCTACAACGGTTCAAATCTCATAAGAATACATATAATCAATCCTTAGCATGAACTGAGCAATAGTATAACTTCAAATTAACATTTTAACAGTTCAAAATTCAATTATATGCAAAAATATAAAAATGATATTTTGAGATCTAGAATTTTTCTCTCACCTTTGATGTGTTTTGATGCAAGAAAGATGTAGAATGGATGCCCAACAAGCAAAATCAATCTTTGAATGAAGTGATTTGGACTTGAATTGCAAAATTTATGAGAAAAATGCTTTGAAAAGCCTTGAAAATGCCTTATTCCTCCTCCTACTTGAACTCACGGTTTTGTGTGTTTTTTTGAGGTGTTTTTGGCTTGTTTTAATGTGTGTTGATGATATAAACTCAAAGTCAACAAAAATATTAAAAGTCAAAGTTGATTTTTTAGTCTTTTAATTAATGTTTTTAGTCTTTGAAGCAGTTTTTCTTGACTATTTTGCTTGCTCAAGTAAAAAATACTATATTTAGTAGTTTAATAACAAGTGACAACATTTCACAAGCATACTCATACACCCACTCGGGTAAAAACTCGATTTTTGCAAAAGAATGTGAAAAGTTATATTTATTTGTTTTCAAATGTCTTTTAAATACATTTTTCAATTGTGCCATTTTATAAATATTTAAAATGAAATATAATTTTTATTTAATATATACTAGGTCAATGAATGTCAACACAAGAATCGTTTTGAGCAAAAATCACTATTTTAGCTTAAAAATGTAATTTTTCGCCTGTAAAATCTATTTAAATTCCTATTCCGTTTCAAAATCAATTTTTATCAAACATGGGTCTATTAATAATAGAGGACTAGGTTTTCAAACCCTAAAAACACCCGTGTTAGAATTTTAGCAGACGTCCGTTTAAAACAATATTCACAAAAATCAACGATAAAATTTCTGATGCCGATTTTGATAAAAATTTCATGAATGCAGACATAGCATATATTAGGAATATAAACCACATATTTAGCACATTCGAACTCATATAACACATAAAACAGGTCAAAGCACGTAAAACGAGGCAAAACACGCAAATCGAGGTTAAGATAAAAAGTGGGATTTCACACTACCTCTCTGGGCTGGGTCTGTGAACCGTCAACACATAAGGGCTTTGCACAGAAAACATGACGGGTATGATCAAACCATCAATAACGCGTTGGATCCTATCAGAACTCCGAAGTTAAGCATGCTTGGGCAAGAGTAGTACAAGGTTGGGTGACGCCTGGGAAGTCCTCGTGTTGCACCCCCTATTCGTTTTCTTTTTTTAGCCCTGTTCAGCCTTGCCAAGATGCTTCTTCCATCATATTTCTTTTCTCCTGTACCACGGCATCTTTGGCTAAACAACTTCGCTTCGTGTGGAGGCTGGACCTGCAAACCGAGGGCGTGGGGCCTGGGACAAGGTCTCCGTCACTCCGATGCCCATAACTTTTGATCTGTAAAGAGTTATGCGGCGCACAGTATATCGTTGCAAAGCTCTCCGGGAGCTTTATGATGGGGGCATCAAACCTGCTAGGCTGCGCCTATTTTTAGAACCCAAAATTGAATGTTTTCATCAGTTTTGTGCTACTTTTCTTTTTTTTTTTGTGTTGTTTTTTCATCCCGGGTAGTTCATCGTGAGTGCCCTACAATGTGTCAAAATCATGTGTTGAGAGGATGTTGCGTTGTTGAAAAAGATGGGTTGTCGATAAGCCCATTGGACCTTTTGAATGGGTCGCCTCTCTGGGCTGGGACTGTGAACCGTCAACACATAAGGGCTTTGTACACTAAACTTGACGGGTGCGATCATACTAGCAAGAACTCGTCGGATCCTATCAGAACTTCGAAGTTAATCGTGCTTGGGCGAGAGTAGTACTAGGATGGGTGGCGCCCTAGGTAGTCCTCGTGTTGCACCCCCTATTCGTTTTGTGTTTTTAGCCCCGTTCATCCTTGCCAAGATGCTTCTTCTGTCATATTTCTTTTCTCGAGTCCCACAGCATCTTGGGCAATACAACTTCACTTCGCGTAGATGCGAGCCCGCAAATCGAGGGCGTGCGGCCTGTGACCAGGTCTTCGTCACTCCGGTGCCCATAACATTTCATTTGTAAGGAGTTATGCGGCTCACAGTATATTGTTGAAAAGCTCTCCAGGAGCTCTATGAAGAGGGCAGCAAACCTGCTCCCACGCATCTTGGACAAGACAACTTCGCTTAGCGGAGGGGCTAGGCCCGCAAACTGATGGCGTGGGGCTTGTGACCAAGTATCCGTTGTTCCGGAGACCATAACTTTTGATCCGTAAGGAGTTATGCGACGCACAACATACTGTTGAAAAGCTCTCCAGGAGCTCTACTACGGGAGCATCAAGCATTCTTGGTTGTGCCTATTTTCAGAACGTTTTCATCAGATTCGGGCCATTTTTCCTATTTTCACTATTTTTTCCTCTCAGGTCGTTCTTCGTGAGCAACGGAAAAGATGACAACCTAACTCGCTAGACATTAGAGGGCCCTACAATGCGTCGATATCATGTCTTGCAAGGATGCTTGTGAGGCCCGACCTCGATTTGCGGGCGTTACCACGATTCGTGTGCCCTAACCTTGAGTTGCGTGTCCTAACCTAGGTTTAAGAGTCTTACCTTGAAATTACATACATTACATTGAACTACGTTTACTTTGGAATATGTGCATTTGTCTCGTAGTTCGTGCGTTACCTTATAATGCGTGCCCTAGACCTAAGAAAATGTGCTTGCATACTAATCAATAAAGAATCTTTCACAAAGCACTAGACTATAAAATAACCCTACAAACACCACTAACTATTATTTAATCCTATGTCAATTCACTAAAAGACAAAAAGCACTAAACACTAAATATTCTTTATTCTATTCGAAAACCCATGCACCTCAAATACCACAATAAACCTACAATAAATTAAGATTAAGACAAAACAAAAATTCAGATTCTTGGCTTCATATGGCCGGCCACCAAGGCCTTTTGACAAGCCTTGCATAATTTCAAATATTCCTAGACAATTTATGACACACACAAAGAACTGTGCATAAAATAATGCCTTGACACCCTACCCAAGCTTCAACACCTCGAACCTCTCAATGCCCATACCAAAAAAAATTCAAGTTCTGCTTTAGATGACACAAATTTAGATTTTTACAAGCTCAAGGCTGACACACACACACACAAACATCATTCTCCTCTCAAAACTCTCTCAAGCTCTCTCTTCCTCTCATTCTCGGCTATGGCTGCCCCATGGCTTAAGCTCACTCTCTAAGACTCTACAATGCTCTCAAGGACACTAGGAGTTCGGCTATAGCAAGCAATAGTGAGCAACAAGTAATAAAATCTCACACAAGCTCTCAAACCTCTCCTTTTCGGCCATAGGTAAGTCTAAGAGTTTTCTTCCATTTCTTTTTTGTTCTAATCATATGCACACACTAAGTATATGGTAACTAAGCTAGGATTTAAAGAAAAACTAGCCACCACTCGGCCAAAGCAAGGAAAGAGGACCTTTTGTGCGTTTTCAAGAGCATTTGTGCATCTTCATCCATCAAGTTGCTAAGGTGAGGGTTAAAACCTTTTTAAAAGCTTTCAAAACTCACATGCAAGCTCTCATATGGCTGTATTTATCTTTGAAGTTCATGTATATGTGTTTATATAAGCCTATCTACTCATGCATGGCTTGAGAATAGCCAGAATCTTTGAGATATGCAAACACATTTTCTGACAGATTTCTGACCTTGTAAAACGAAACGGTTTTGGCCTAGTAAACGATGTTGAAAATGCATGCACATTGGTAGGACACTATACTTTTCAGTTCTAAACATATTTTTCAGAATAGACTAAGGCTAATTTTGACTTTAAGACCCTCAAAAATGGAAAAAAATCATAATGTGTATGAAACTGGACAGTTTTGCATAGTCTCACGGTTTTGGTCATAACGCCTAAGTCCGAACTCCAAATGCAGCGAGGTTTGTTCCTAGATTTAAAGAACTCATTAAGATTAAATTTGAAATTTGGTTCACTAAAATTGGAGATTATTTGCTGGGCTAATTGAATGTGGAAAAACAGACCATTGCAGTAGGGTTTTTGCTTAGTAATATGCTTTGAATCATGTTGTAACTTTACTTGAGATATTGAATGCTTGGAATTGTGGCAATTAGAAGTTGTGTGGGCTGTTTTGGTTGGTTGAGGGTGCTTAATTAATTGATGTATGACTTGGGTTTAATTACATGACGAATTGTTGCTTAAATTGCATGTGTAAGCACGAAATTGAAGCCCTATTGCTTATGAACACTTGCTAAGTGTTGATCCTATGGTTAAATGTGTTCAATTAAGTAGTTAGTAGGCTGTCCAATAATTGCTAAGTATGCTTGAAATGGTTAAAGTGTCTCTTGTGGTCCTTAGCAAACAAACTGACACCCGAGCACGGCCCTTACAAACACTAATGGCCTCGTAGACTCCCAAGTCATAAACCACTTTTGTGTAACTCATAATTGATGTTGTGGACTGTTAATAGGCTGCCCGTAATTTTCCTTATAGCTCTAAACATGATTCCCGATGATTGCATGTTGATAAGTGAACTATTCTTGTACCCGGTTTTGTGTAAGTGTCGTTGCATGCTTGTACGACCTCAACACTTGATATATGAACCCGAAATGAGTCATATGACTTGATTTATATGTGTTACTTGGCTGCACTCTTAATGTTCATGTACCTCTAAGTGTTCTACAAAGTGTAATTACATGTCAAAGCATGCCTCGTGCGTTTACTTGTCAATGTGTGATCTTATAATTGCTCGGAGGCAACCTACTTTGTTGAATTCCTAATGTGAATTGTTAAATGGTATAATTGTGCATTGCATACAAGGTTGCAACCTTTCTTTTGGCATGGTAGCGTTTGCATCACTCCGGGCGGTATCGGGCTTGCCGGTGTATTGGCGTGACTACCATGGTCCAATTCACTTTCTCGCTTGGGGGCTAGACTTCCTCGGAGAGTTGGGTCGTAGGTTTGGTGTACATTTGGAGTACCCCCATTGGAGTGATATGTGATGATTGAAGCTGGCCGCAACAATTGTTATCGGAAATGGACTTAAAAGCAAAAGCTCACCGTATCCTTTTTACTATGTGTTTAAGTACTCTCACTTGGTTCCTAGAGGATCTCGGGGATAAAAGACGGGTAAATGTGTTCATTTATTTATGTATGCTATGAACTTACTTCTTTTATATGACAAGTTTTCAAAAGGGTTTTCATAAGATTAACAGGAAAAGAGTTTCAAAACGTTATCTCTCATTCCCCCTCTCTAAGTTCATAAGGACTCACCCTCTTTTATCATCACAGGTGAAGAAGATCTGGAATAGGTACCCGAGGAGAATGTGCCTGTTGATGACTCCTTGGAGTGATTGCATGCCTTATGTGCCTTGCTTGACTGTGGCTGTTTTGTGAACGCTATGTTTGCTTGAAGACTACTTATGTTGTTCTTGTTGTAAATCACCCCCGTTGTAATTTGGGGTCTAATTTTGGCTTGTACTGATTATAACTAGACAAACACTCTATTTGGTCGTTTTGCTATCACTATTTTAATTTAATAACTATCATAGGCAACTAAAGCATTAGGTGAAAGATCAAATAGAATGAATCTATCTAATCTTACCCAGGTACTTACTCATAGGCTAAATGACAGCAGGCTCTTGCGTAAAAGGAGTTGACAAATAAACGGAACATAGTTATCTTGTTAGGCTTGTTAATCAAATGAGACTTTCGAGTTAGATCAATAGGCTTATCGGTTGATAATAAAATAGGGATCTCAGTTGGAATCGAATCAATGATTGAAAGTTTTGAAGCGTTTAAAAAATTAGGTCAAACCAAAGGTCTTAAAAACAGTTGTTATGCTGCCGGTTTTCGAAAAAATCTTTTGGAGTTTTAGGCCAACGTTAAGTGTTAAATCATAAAAACGGTTAAGTATGTGAAATAGAAAAAATGAATTAGGTCATACCCTAGTCTAGTCTTTATAGGTTGGGTTGAGGCAGATGGGTTGTCGATAAGGCCATTGGGCCTTTTGAATGGGTCATCTCTCTGGACTAGGATTGTGAACCATCAACACATAAAGGCTTTGCACCCTCAACATGACGGGTGCGATCATACTAGTAGTAATGCACCAGATCCCATCAGAACTCCGAAGATAAGCGTGCTTGGGCGAGAGTAGTACTATGATGGGTGACCCCTTGGGAAGTCCTCGTGTTGCATCCCTTTTTTCATTTTACTTTTTTGCCCCCTTCAGGCTTGCCAAGATGCTTCATTCGTCACATTTCTTTTTTCACGTCCCACGGCATCTTGCGCAACACAACTTTGCTTCGCGAAGGTGCTAGGCCCATAAACTGAGGGCGTGGGGCCTGTGACCAAGTATCCATCGCTCCGATGCCCATAACTTTTGATCTGTAAAGAGTTTTGCGGTGCACAGTATATCGTTGGAAATCTCTCCAGGAGCTCTACGATAGGGGCAGCAAGCTTGCACAGCTGCGCCATTTTTTGGAACCCAAAATCAAACGTTTTCATCAGTTTTGGGCTAATTTTCTTATTTTTTCACTATTCTTCCTCCCGAATCATTCATCGTGAGCTGCGAAAAGGATGACAACCTAACTCGCGCGACATTAGAGGGCCCTACAACGCATCAATATCACATCATGCGAGGATGCTGCGTTGTTGAAGCAAGTGGGTTGTCGATAAGGCCATTAGGCCTTTTGAATGGGCTGTCTTTCAAGACTGGGACTGTGAACCTTCAAAAAATAAGGGCTTTGTACCCTCAACATGATGAGTGCGATCATACCAGCACTAATGCACCGAATCCCATCAGAACTCTGATGTTAAGCGTGCTTGGACGAGAGTAGTACTAGGATGGGTGACCCCTTGGGAAGTCCCCGTGTTGCACCCCCTTTTCGTTTTGTTTTTTTGCCCCCTTCGGGCTTGCCAAGATGCTTCATCCATCATATTTATTTTCTCGAGTCCCACGGCATCTTAGGCAAGACAACTTCACTTCGTGGAGGGGCTAGGCTCGTAAACCAAGGGCGTGGGGCCTGTGAACAAGTATCTATTGCTCCGGTGCCCATAACTTTTAATCCGTAAGGAGTTATGCGGCGCATAGCATACCGTTGAAAGGCTCAGCGGGAGCTCTGTGACGGGGGTAGCAAGCATGCTCAGCCACGCCTGTTTTCGAAACCCAAAATTTAACATTTTCAATAGTTTGGGCCAATTTTCTTGGTTTTTCGCTGTTTTTCCTCTCGGGTCGTTCGTCATGAGCTGCGAAAAGGATGACAACCTAACTCGCGGGACATTAGAGGGCCCTACAACGCATAGGTATCACGTCTTGTGAGGAGGTTGTGTTGTTGAAGAAGATGGGTTGTCGATAAGGCCATTGGGCCTTTTGAATGGGTCGTCTCTCTGGACCGGGAAGGTGAACCGTAAACACATAAGGGCTTTGCACCCTCAACATGACAGGTACGATCATACCAGTAGTATTGCACCGGATCCCATCAGAACTCCTAAGTTAAGCGTGCTTGGGCGAGAGTAGTACTAGGATGGGTGACCCTCTGGGAAGTCCTCGTGTTTCACCCCCTTTCCAATTTATTTTTTTGTGCCTTTCACGCTTGCCAAGATGCTTTATTCGTCACATTTCTTTTCTTGAGTCCCACGGCATCTTGGGTAAGACAATTTTGCTATGCAGAGGGGCTGGGCCCTCAAATCGAGGGCGTGGGGCATGTGACCAAGTATTTGTTGCTCCGGTGCCCTTAGCTTTTGATTCGTAAAGAGTTATGCGGCGCACAACATACTGTTGGAAAGCTGTCTTGGAGCTTTACAATGGGGCTAGCAAGAAATCCCGGCTGCGCCTATTTTCGGAACCCAAAATCGAACATTTTCATCAGTTTCTGGCCACTTTTCTTTATTTTTTTGCTATTTTTTCCTCCCAAGTCGTTCATCGTGAGCCGCGGAAAGGTCGACAACCTAACTCGCGTGACATTAGAGGGCCCAAAACCCGTGGATATCATGTCTTGCAAGGATGCTGCGTTATTAAAGCATATGGGTTGTCGATTAGGCCATTGGGCCTTTTGAATGGGCCGTCTCTCTAGACTGGGACAGTGAACCGATAACACATAAGGGCTTTGAACCCTTAACATGACGGGTGTGATCATACTAGCACTAATGTACTGGATTCCATGAAAACTCTGATGTTAAGCGTTCTTGGGCGAGAGTAGTACTAGGATGGGTGACCCCTTGGGAAGTCCTCGTGTTGTACCCCATTTTCATTTTTTTTTGCCCCCTTCAGGCATGCCAAGATGCTTATCCGTCACATTTCTTTTCTCGAGTCCCATGTCATCTTGGGCAAGACAACTTCGCTTTGCAGAGGGGCTGTGCCCGCAAACAGAGGGCGTGGGGTCTGTGACCAAGTATTCGTCGCTCCGGTGCCTATAACTTTTCATCTGTAAGGAGTTATGCGTCGCACATCATACCGTTGAAAGGCTCTCCTGGAGCTCTACGATGGGGGTAGCAAGCATGCTCAGTCACGCCTATTTTCGGAATCCATTATCGAACGTTTTCATTAGTTTCAGGCCACTTTTCTTAATTTTCACCTATTTTTTTCCTTTCGAGTCATTCGTTGTGAGCCGCGAAAAGGATGACAACCTAACTCGTGGGATATTAGAGGGCCCTACAACGTGTGGATATCACGTCTTGTGAGGATGCTGCGTTGTTGAAGCAGATGAGTTGTCGATATGGCCATTGGGCCTTTTGAATGGGCCGTCTCTCTATACTAGGATTGTGAATCGTGCATGACGGGTGTGATCATACCAGCACTAATGCACCGTATCCCATCAGAACTCCGAAGTTAAGAGTGCTTGGGCGAGAGTAGTACTAGAATGGGTGACCCCCTGGGAAGTCCTCGTGTTGCATCCCCTTTTCGTTATGTTATTTTGCCCCTTTTAGGCTTGCCAAGATGCTTCATCCGTCACATTTCTATTCTCGAGTCCCACGACATTTTGGGAAAGACAACTTCGCTTTGCAGAGGGGCTGGGCCCGCAAACTGAGGGCATGGGGCTTGTGACCAAGTATCTGTCGCTACGGTGTCCATAACTATTGATCCGTAAGGAATTATGCGTCGCACAACATACCGTTGGAAAGATGTCTGGGAGCTCTACGACAAGGGTAACAAGCATGCTTGGTTGCGCCTATTTTCGGAACCTAAAATCAAACGTTTTCATTAGTTTCATGCCACTTTTCTTATTTTTCCGCTATTTTTTCCTCCCGGGTCTTTCGTCGTGTGCCACGGAAAGGATGACAACCTAACTCGCGTGAAATTAGAGGTCCTTACAACACGTGGATATCACGTCTTGCAAGGATACTGCATTGTTGAAGCAGATGGGTTGTCGATAAGGCCATTGGGTCTTTTGAATGGGCCGTCTCTCTGGACTAGGACTGTGAACCGTCAACACATTAGGGCTTTAAACCCTCAACATGACGGGTGCGAACATACTAGCACTAATGCACCAGATCCCATCAGAACACTAAAGTTAAGCGTGCTTGGGCAAGAGTAGTACTAGGATGGGTAACCCCCTGGGAAGTCCTCATGTTGCACCGCCTTTTCATTTTGTTTTTTTGCCCCCTTCAAGCAAACCAAGATGCTTCATCAATCACATTTATTTTCTCGAGTCCCACGGCATTTTGGGCAAAACAACTTTACTTCGCAGAGGGGCTGGGCTTGCAAACCGAGGACATGGGGCCTATGACCAAGTATTTGTAACTCCGGTGCCCATAACTATTGATCTGTAAGGAGTTATGCAACAAATAACATATCGTTGTAAAGTTCTCAAAGAGCTCTACGACGGGGCTAGCAAGCAAGCTCGGCTGTGCCTATTTTCAAAACCCAAAATTGAACATTTTCATCAGTTTTAGTCCACTTTTTTTCTTTTTCAGCTATTTTTTCCTCCCCAGTCGTTCCCCATGAGCTGCAGAAAGGACGACAACCTAACTCGCAGGACATTAGAGGGCCCTACAATACGTCGATATCACATCTTGCGAGGATGCTGCGTTGTTGAAGCAGATGGGTTGTCGATAAGGCCCTTCGAATGGGCCGTCTCTCTGGACTGGGACTATGAATCGTCAACACATAAGGGCTTTGCACCCTCAACATGACGGGTGCCATCATACAAGTACTAATGCACCGAATCCCATCAGAACTATGAAGTTAAGCGTGGTTGGGCGAGAGTAGTACTAGGATAGGTGATCCCCTGAGAAGTCCGCGTGTTGCACCCCCTTCAGGCTTGCCAAGATGCTTCACCCATCACATTTCTTTTCTCGAGTCCCATGGCATCTTGGGCAAGACAACTTCGCTTCGCGGATGGGCTAGGCCTGCAAACCGAGGGCGTGGGGCCTGCGACCAAGTATCCGTCGCTCCGGTGCCCTTAACTTTGATCTGTAAGGAGTTATACTGCGTAAAGCATACCATTGGAATTCTCTCCGGGAGCTCTGGAACGGGGGCTGTAAGCATGCTCGGCTGCACCTGTTTTTGGAACCCAAAATTGAACGTCTTCATTAGTTTCGGGCCACTTTTCTTATTTTTTTGATGTTTTTTTCTCCCTGGTCATTTGTCGTGAGCCGCAGAAGAGATGACGACCTAACTCGTGGGACATTAGAGGGCCCTACAACACGTCGATATCACGTCTTGCGAGAATGCTACGTTGTTGAAGCCGATGGGTTGTTGATAAGGCCAATAGGCCTTTTGAATGGGCTGTCTCTCTAGACCGTGACTATGAACCGTTAACACATATGGGCTTTGCACCATCAACATGACGGGTGCGATCATACCAGTACTATTGTGATGGATCCAATCAGAAATCCGAAGTTAAGCGTGCTTGGGCGAGAGTAGTACAAGGATGGGTGACCCCTTGGGAAATCCTCGTGTTGCACCCCCTTTTCATTTTGTTTTTTTCCCCCCTTTGGCTTGCCAAGATGCTTCATCGGTCACATTTCTTTTATCGAGTCCCACGGCATCTTGGGAAAGACAGCTTTGCTTTGCTGAGGGGCTGGGCCCACAAACCGAGGGAGTGGGGCCTGTGACCAAGTATCCGTCGCTCTGGTGCCTATAACTTTTGATCCGGAAGGAGTTATGCGGTGCATAGCATACCGTTGGAACGCTCTTCGGGAGTTCTATGACGCGGGTAGCGAGCAAGCTCAGCTGTGCCTATTTTTGGAACCCAAAATCGAACATTTTCATCAATTTCAGGCCACTATTCTTATTTTTCTGCTGTTTTTTCCTCCTAGGTCATTTGTCGTGAGCTGCAGAATGGACGACAACCTAACTCGTGGGACCTTAAAGGGCCTTACAAGCTGTGGATATCACATCTTGTGAGGATGCTGCGTTGTTGAAGTAGATGGGTTGTCGATAAGGCCATTGGGCCTTTTGAATGGGATGTCTCTTTGGACTGGGACTGTGAACCGTCAACACATAAGGGCTTTGCACCCTCAACATGACGGGTGCCATCATACCAGTACTAATGCACCGAATCCCATCAGAACTATGAAGTTAAGCATGGTTGGGCGAGAGTAGTACTAGGATAGGTGACCCCTTGAGAAGTCCGCGTGTTGCACCCCCTTCAGGCTTGCCAAGATGTTTCACCCGTCACATTTCTTTTCTCGAGTCCCCTGTAACGCCCCGATCCCTCATGAGACAGGATGCTCTAATAACCAAGCTATTCTCAACCCAATTCCAACCCAGTCTCAAAATTTTAGGGAAAAATGGACAGAGTTTCCCTTGTACTATAGACATTCTGAAAACCTGTAAACTCTCAAATAGGGTAACTACAAGGTAAACAAAATTTTCATGGCTAAATATTTAAAGATTCAAGGCCATCCGAGCCTTGAAGCAAACAACAGTTCTAAAACCACACAAGCATGCAAGTAACTTGTTTACAATATAGTCTAATAACCATGCCATTCTAGGATAACATTAAAACATACTTAGAGATAAAACATTCTACACTAAGCCATTCACTCCCAAGCATGCAAAGCAACTAGAAATAGAAATATAAGTTATTACAAGCCATAGAATTATCACTGCTACTACATTATCAGACTTCCAGCTTACATATTACTCAAATACATACATGAGCTTTAAGGCCCCAAAATAGATTATACATAGAACAACAAATTCTTCACATAGCAACTAGAAAGCACATCCACCTCAGACAAATATCACACAGCAGCTAAGGCAACTCCACCAACTGTGCCACCTGAAACATGTTAGCGAGGTATGAGCAACCACTGTTGCCCAGTGAGGGATAAAGTCCCGGGGTGTGCAATGCAACAAGTAATACAGTTAAACGACAATAACAATTAGACAATTAAAGAACCAATGATAGCTTAAATAACCACACATTTGAAAGGATACATTTCACATAACCCCTATACACCAATCTTCACTAGTCTTCATTCACGATCCACGAACCACGAGCACGATCACGTTAAGCCGGCATAACCCCAAACATTCCAGTGGGTGTACTCCGGATGTACCCCGATAATCCTACGACCCAGCATCCCCTGGCAATCTCCGGACCAGGCGAATGAGGGACTAGGGCACGGATTTTGAATATCCACCGGCAAGCCCTCTGTCGCCCAACCGATATTCAACACATCCGCCCCTGACACTATGGTTGCGCAACCACTATGCAATGCACTTAACAATGGCAAGTTAATAACAATAATATAAGCATTAACACATAGGAGGATCAACAAAGTAGGTTGACCTCGATGCAATTAGAATAGAAGCAATTATAGAAGCTAATAAGCAGTTTACAAAGGAACATATTCAAAATAAGCATAGAATCATACCAAAAGCTCCAAATCAACTTGAAACCACATATAAACACTTAAGGAGTCATGCCATGGGTTTAGAAGTGTGAGTCAACCGAAATTGCACCTAAACCCCTTTGTTTTTCAAACTATTTCTCTTCCAAACCAAGGTTAATGATTCCATTTTCAAAGGAAACTCTCCCAACCTTCTAACTAACCCTCAAGGTACCCTCTCAACCCTCTAACACATTCAAATGGCTGCGATTACCCCGAAAGCCCCAAATTCCCTCTTATGGCTTTAAACTACACATACCTTATCCGGGCTTCAAACAAGGGTTATCAAAGCTTCTATAGCACCTAGGTAGCCTAAGGATACTAGAAGTGAAGCCCGAATCCACCCGGATTCGCATTAACCCCGAAAGCCCTTTGTTAAAGTCGACTATTTTACGTTTTATGTGATTTTAGGACAATGCAAGTGCACGGGGCTATTAGAGTACTTTCACTAGCACCTAAGGCATCTATTAGAAGCATTGAATCAAGTTAAAATGCACGATTTCACAAAACCCTAGAATTCCTGTCACTATTCACCCTAAAAATCAAACTAACAATTCGAACCGTTTAAAAAGCGAAACGATGGCTCAAATGTGTTCCCTAGCATTCATATACATGGTATAATAGCATGGATAATCAATACAATATAATTTGAACACATTTTCAACAAATCAAGAAAATAGCAACTATTTGGAAATGCAAAAATAAGCCGTGAAATCCCTCACCAATGCGCGTAGGAGCACCTAGGAAGCTTGCAAACACCCTACACTAGCTGCTCAAGGCTTGGCTTGGCTTGGATTGAAGAGTTGATGATGAAAAAATTCCTCCAAGGAGCAAGAAGGGCTGTCGGGTTTCTGCCCTGTTTTTCCAGCTTTTATTTTTTTTTCTTTTGCATTTTATGAGCTTATGTTGATATATAAGGTGTATGGTTGGGTGGGGTCAAGTTTGGGTGCTTAAGTGGTCAATTATAATGCGCGTAGTAAGCTTAAAACGAGTCTAAAGTGAAGCATGTGTGCTAGTTAATTAAAACTCTAAGTTAGTTACGTAATACTATTCATTGAACTACTAAAATCATTTTCTAAACGAGCTCTCCTATCGCTTCTAGCTCAATTGCACATTTTTCCCACTACTTTAACAATTAATATGATTTAATAAAAATACTAATTCACTAATGGAATGCAGTTTGAAAATGAAGTGAATAGTAGTCACATAAGTCAGTTAGTAAAGCATAGAAGTAAAGGCGCAAACAAGGGATGCAACAGTAATTGAATGCATGGAAAAATCTCGGGCGTCACACATGGCATCTTGGGCAAGACAACTTCGCTTCGCAGAGGGGCTGGGCCCGCAAACCGAGGGCATGGGGCCTGCGACCAAGTATCCGTCGCTCCGGTGCCCATAACTTTTGATCTGTAAGGAGTTATACGGCGTAAAGCATACCATTGGAATGCTCTCCGGGAGCTCTGCAATGGGGGCTGTAAGCATGCTCGGCTGCACCTATTTTTGGAACCCAAAATTGAACGTCTTCATTAGTTTCGGGCCACTTTTCTTATTTTTCTGATGTTTTTTTCTCCCTAGTCGTTTGTCGTGAGCCGCAGAAGAGATGACAACCTAACTCGTGGGACATTAGAGGGCCCTACAACACGTCGATATCACGTCTTGCGAGAATGCTACGTTGTTTAAGCCGATGGGTTGTTGATAAGGCCAATAGGCCTTTTGAATGGGTTGTCTCTCTGGACCGTGACTGTGAACCGTCAACACATATGGGCTTTGCACCATCAACATGATGAGTGCGATCATACCAGTACTATTGTGATGGATCCAATCAGAAATCCGAAGTTAAGCATGCTTGGGCGAGAGTAGTACAAGGATGGGTGACCCCTTGGGAAATCCTCGTGTTGCACCCCCTTTTCATTTTGTTTTTTTCCTCCTTTTGGCTTGCCAAGATGCTTCATCGGTCACATTTCTTTTATCGAGTCCCACGGCATCTTGGGAAAGACAATTTCGCTTTGCTGAGGGGCTGGGCCCACAAACCGAGGGAGTGGGGCCTATGACCAATTATCCGTCGCTCTGGTGCCCATAACTTTTGATCCGGAAGGAGTTATGCGGCGCATAGCATACCGTTGGAACGCTCTTCGGGAGCTCTATGACGGGGGTAGTGAGCAAGCTCGGCTGTGCCTATTTTTGGAACCCAAAATTGAACATTTTCATCAGTTTCAGGCCACTATTCTTATTTTTCTGCTATTTTTTCCTCCTGGGTCATTAGTCGTGAGCTGTAGAAAGGACGACAACCTAACTCGTGGGGCCTTAAAGGGCCTAACAAGCTGTGGATATCACATCTTGCGAGGATGCTGCGTTGTTGAAGTAGATGGGTTGTCGATAAGGCCATTGGACCTTTTGAATGGGCTGTCTCTTTGGACTGGGACTATGAACCGTCAACACATAAGGGCTTTGCACCCTCAATATGACGGGTGCCATCATACTAGCACTAATGCATCGGATCGCATCAGAACTCTAAAGTTAAGCGTGCTTGGGTGAGAGTAGTCCTTGGATGGGTGAGCCCCAGGGAAGTCCTTGTGTTGCACCCCCTTTTCGTTTTATTTTTTTGCCTCCTTCAGGCTTGCCAAGATGCTTCATCCGTCACATTTCTTTTCTCGAGTACCACAACATCTTGGGCAAAACAACTTTGCTTCGCTGAGGGGCTGGGCCTGCCAACCGAGGGCATCGATCCTGTGACCAAGTATCCGTCGCTCCGGTGCCCATAACTTTTGATTCGTAAGGAGTTATACGGCGCACTGCATACCGTAGAAAGGCTCTCTAGTAGCTCTACGATGGGGCTTGCAAGCAAGCTTGGCTGTGCCTTTTTTTGAAACCCAAAACTGAACGTTTTCATCAGCACTAATCCAATTTTCTTATTTTTTCGCGGTTGTTTTGTGAAACCCCAGTTTTCGTCTTTACCTCGATTTGCGTGTCTTTGCCTTGATTTGCGAGATTTGACATGTCTATGTGTAATATGAGTTAGAATGTGTTAAAAATGTGATTTCTATTCCTAATACATGCTATATGTGCATTCATGAAATTTTCATCAAAAACGGCATTGAAAATTTTATCGTCGATTTTGGTGAATAGTGTTTTTGAACACCTGTCCGCAAAATTTTTTTTACAGGGGTATTTTAAACATCTTAAAACCTAGTTCTCTATTATTAATAGACCCATGTTTGATAAAAATTGATTCTAAAATAAAATAGTAATTTAAATAGACTTTTCGGGCGAAAAATAGCATTTTTGAGCCAAATAGTGATTTCTTCTAAACCCGATTCTTGAATTGACTTTTGTTGACCTAGTATATATTAATATAAATGTATTTATATGTGGTATTAAATGATTTTAGATTAATTGTGCATTCAAAAGACATTTGAAAATAAATAATATGACTTTTCACATTCTTTTGCAAAAATCGCGTTTTAAGCCGACTCGGGTGAAATTGTTTGAATGTAAAACTTCTTGTCACCTAAAAATAAACTACTTGAGATAGTTTAGGTGTTGCATAATTAATTTGAGCAAGAATAGTCAAGAAAAGGAATTAAAAGACAAGAAAACACTAAAAATAATTAGTTTCCACCTTTGACTTTCTTTTATTTATTTACCTTTGCTTAATATATCATCAACACACATTAAAAACAAAGCAAAACAACACCAAAAACACACATAAAACCATGGTTCTTTGTAGGAGAAAGATGAAGGCATTTTCAAAGCATTTTTCACATAGATTTTGCAATTCAAGTCCAAATCACTTCATTCAAAGCTTGATTTCACTTGTTGGACATCCATTCTACATGTTTCTTGCATCAAAACACATCAAAGGTGAGAGAAAAATTCTAGATCTCAAAACTCATTTTTATGTTTTTGCTCATAACTGCATTTTGAACCGTTAGAATGTTAATTTGAAGTTATATTATTGATCATTGCATGCTAGGGATCGTTTATGTGTATTACTACGAGATTTGAGCCAATGTAGCGAAATTATTTATTTTCGGGTATTTAAAGTTGATAGAATGGCTATTTGAGGATTATCTTGAGTTGTTGTTGTTGGAATCGATTGCTGTCGATTTCTAAAAGTTTGTTAATTACGTGGTAACGCCGTTATACTACCGAATTTTCGATTGCGATGTTTGGGTGAAAATCCAAAAATTTCAGCCTAGGTGCATTGAGGTTTTATGGTTGTTGGGCTTGATTTTGAGGTGTCTTGGTTGGTTTCCGAGAGGGCTAATGTAGTTGATCGAATGGGTGAGTGTTTAAAACTGATTTGGAGTTGTTTGGATTAGTAGAATGTAAGATATGATTATTTGAAGTTTAGGTTATCTTTCTTTAAATTATTGAATTGAGCCTTAGTTGATCGGGTGTGGTTTGAGTTATTGAATTGTGAGTTGTTGATGGGTAAACTAGGGTTTGATTGTGTGTTTAATGCATGTTCGGTTGGATGGCCTACTTTGTCATCTAACTTAGTTATTTGTTATTAAATTGATTATTGATGTTATTATGATGATAATATGATTATTGATGATGATTGATGATTATTGATTGATGATTGATGAATATTGATTGATGATTGATGCCGGGAGGTAGGCAGTTTTGTTAGACTGTCCTCCTGTGAATGATTGATGTTTATTATTATTGTTGAGTCTTTGGTATGCGTGTGCCACCTCTCGGGCAGTATCGGGCTGTCGGGTTGATAACGGCATGACTACCAGAGACTGCCTCCAGCTCGCATGACGGAGGTGTCATGAAGGGAGAGGTTATTAGGGTACCTCGGGTGCGTGAGTTTATGGGAGTCACAAGAAGGCTGTTATGATCGTGATGGCATTTGGAGCTATACCAACTAGTGTATCCTTTATTGAATGGTCATTATGGATTATGTGATGATAGTATTATTGATGTTATTGTGTGTTTACTTGCTCAAAGGATTATTTCCAAGGAGTATAGTGAATACTGTTAGAGATCTATCGGATCCTCGCTGGGCTTATTTTATATAAGCTCACTCTCTATTATTGCATGCTTACAGGTGTTACAGAACATGAATACGGATACGTGCCTCAAGAAGCTGAGAATGTGCTTTATGTGGACAAGTCCTATGAGCCAAAGTCTTGTCATTGATATCTGAGATGTAGTTCTCTTTTGTTATATTGTATATTAAAACTAGATGTTTTGTATTTACTTAGAAGTTTATGATGTATAAGATGTTGTAAAGATAATGAATTAAATGTTGCTATCTTAGTAGTCTTGTTTTGGAACATGATTAGGTTGCTAGATTGATTATAATCTACTTTGGGAATGTATGTTACATAGTAAATGTATGATGTTGGAACGGAGGCGTATAACCTATGGATGCAATGGTAAAGAATGTTTATTGTATGTTGTGGTTGTGTTGTTAATTGTTGAATTATTGTGGAGTTGGATGTATGAGTTTTGAAGAGGTTGGTTTAGAGCCTCAGTGTCCAAATTACTGTCATTATACTGCTGAAATTCCGTTGCGTCCTGACTAATTGTAAGAGGGGTCGAGTTGGGACATGACATTTAAGTGGTATAAGAGCTTGATTAGCTGTCAGCCGGGGTATCCTCGAAATGTGGGTAGTGGTCTAAGCATGCAAGTATGTATTAAGTGAAAGAAAAGTGAAACATATGTTAATATGTTTATGTGATTAATTTACTTATGTGTCTAACTTTCTGTGTGACCAATATGCCTTGTGTGTTAAGTGAACTAATGTGGTCAATATGTTTTATGTGATAACGTGCTATACGTACTCAATGTGTTGTAATTACTGTCCATTATGTGATTAATATGCATTATGTGATTAATGTGTATTATGTGACAATTGTGTTTTATGTGATCAAAGTGCCTTATGTGAAGTTTGTTGCTTATGTGACTTTAATTGTTTATAACTTACTTCTGTGATATAACCTGTTTGTGTGATGTTGGCTTCTTATATGCTGAATTGTGTGTTATGTGATAATGTTATATTATATGATAATCATGCATTACGTTGTACTTGTTTTCTTGTGATGTAATTGTATATATTCTATAACTGTGGGTGATTCTTTTAGGTGAAGTAAGGATGACTGCAAGAGTTTTCAGAAATAGAGGTAGGCCATGATTTTGAATTATTATTATTCTAGAAGTTTATCAGTTAGATTTTAATTGTTATGTTTATGGATTTTAGTTTCGGCTTAGTGGATTGATCTTGATGTTCCTTTAGCGAGAATGAAGTTGTTCGAGGAAATAGTAATGTATCTTGATGATTATAATTACTTTTGTTGCCATGTTTAACTTGTTATTACTTGGATATGGATCATAAGTTGAGGTTTCCGTGAGGTTATCATTAGACACTTTTGGAGTCTCAACTCAGACTATACTTCCTTGAGGTTATTTTAGAATGAATTTATTTGAGGAATTAGTGATGTATATTTGTGAATGGAATGAACTGTGGTATAACATGTGAATATGTCTACTATTTGGGATTGCTATATTATTAATGGGTATTTTGGAGTTTGATCTTTAAACCTTGGAGACAATTGGAGTGATTCCTAACTAAAGTTACTTTAATTGAAGATGTAATTGTTGGGAGATAGAATAATTTGAGGAAATAAGAATGCATTTCGGTGGCAGAACATTTACTTGCCTACATCAAGCTTTTGAGTTCTAGGTGGTATGACTTTCTAAATTGTTGATTGAGGATTTGCTTGTGTTATAATGGCTTAATATGAATCTGTATTGTGTTATCAGATTTTGGAGTCTCCATTAGTGAATCATGTTGGGTAATCGGTGATTTATCTTGTTTAGTGATTGGTCTGGTACGGAATATAAATTTCGGAGTGATTTATCTTGTTTGGTGATTGTTATGACTCCTTAGGATTCTCTAGATCTCCTTAGTGTCTTGTTTTGGAGGAAGATAGATTGTAGGATTTGACTTGTTGGTGTTTAAGTGTGTAGGTGGGACACCCTTCTTGTACTTCATAATTCTATCAGTCTTATTATTATCTTTTACTCTATTCTCACTTATTTGAGAGAGAGTTACACTTTTCTAGCATATCAATTGTTTCTTGAAAGTTTTGCTTACTGGATTAATGGATCCTATACTCATTTGACATTGTTTCTATTCTTAACATTCATATTTGCTTCTTATAGCAATGTCACTTATTGGAGTTAAGGTTTGAGACTTCTATATTTCATTCTATATCTCCAGCCATTGGTTTCAATATTTCATTTCATCCTATTACTATTCATTGAAAGTAAATTTTCCTTTCGTATACCATTTTACTTGTTCGAATTTCACTTGCTTGATGTATTCCCTACCTAAGTACATTATTGTCATTCTTGTTGATCTTTGTTAATCCTATTGTTTTATTATTAAATCCTGAGCCATTACTTTGCTTGTAATTGCTCATTCAATATACTCGGCATTGTCCTTCTTATTTATACTTCTTTGGTTATTGTGTACTGAGATACTCTTGCCACTCATGTTTTCTATTGAATTAATCATTTCTTATTTCTTAATTTCATTTCGCCACAAGTACAACTTACTTGTTGGTTCCTTGAACAATCATCGAGAATTGAAATATCTACTTGTTCAGGAATTTTTGTTCAACATACTCAGCACTGTTTTGACTAGCCATCATCCTTTGTTCGTACTTATTTAACTGATAGGTGCTGAGACATTTCTTATCTTAGTTATCATGCTTCCTTATTAAACTATTAACCTATTGATTCTCTAACTTGTTTGACCTCTTGTTCACTTGATGGTTGGCTCGAATATGATTTTTCATATTCGTATTTCCTTGTAAATTTCATAAGAGCCACATTCTGACAAATGTCACTTTTGAGATATTCCCTCGATCAGTAATTATTCATGTTATAGTAAATGAGTTTTTAAACCCTCGGGGTGTTCATAGAGCTCTTTTGTGTAGTAGGGGATGATTGATAATTAGTGGTGTCATGCTAAGACTTTGGAGTTACAAATTCTTTCATATGCAATATGATATTAGGTGGGAGAGAATTATGAATTGAAGATTGTCTTGGAATTATGATAATCATCTTGCAGTCAACAGAGGTTGTTCTTCTGAGGTTTTTGGTTAGGTGTCATCCTAAGAGATAAATGAGAACTAAGAGAAGTATTGTTAAGTATAACGATTGAGAATTTAATTGTCTGTCAGTTCGAGAACTGCGCGGACGTAATTGTTTTAAGGAGGGGAGAATGTGAAACCCCAGTTTTCGTCTTTATCTCGATTTGCGTGTCTTTGCCTTGATTTGCGTGATTTGACATGTCTATGTGTTATATGAGTTAGAATGTGTTAAAAATGTGATTTATATTCCTAATACATGCTATATGTGCATTCATGAAATTTTCAAAAAAAACGGCATTGAAAATTTTATCGTCAGTTTTGGTAAATAGTGTTTTTGAACACCTGTCCGCTAAAATTTTTTACAGGGGTGTTTTAAACATCTTAAAACTTAGTCCTCTATTATTAATAGACCCATGTTTGATAAAATTTGATTCTAAAACATAATAGTAATTTAAATAAACTTTTCGGGCGAAAAATAGCATTTTTGAGCCAAATAGTGATTTCTTCTAAACCCGATTCTTGCATTGACTTTTGTTGACCTAGTATATATTAATATAAATGTATTTATATGTGGTATTAAATAATTTTAGATTAATTGTGCATTCAAAAGACATTTGAAAATAAATAATATGACTTTTCACCTTCTTTTGCAAAAATCGCGTTTTAAGCAGACTCGGGTGAAATTGTTTGAATGTAAAACTTCTTGTCACCTAAAAATAAACTACTTGAGATAGTTTAGGTGTTGCATAATTAATTTGAGCAAGAGTAGTCAAGAAAATGAATTAAAAGACAAGAAAACACTAAAAATAATTAGTTTCCACCTTTGACTTTCTTTTATTTATTTACCTTTGCTTAATATATCATCAACACACATTAAAAACAAAGCAAAACACCACCAAAAACACACACAAAACCGTGGTTCTTTGTAGGAGAAAGATGAAGGCATTTTCAAAGCATTTTTTACATACATTTTGCAATTCAAGTCCAAATCACTTCATTCAAAGCTTGATTTCACTTGTTGGGCATCCATTCTACATGTTTCTTGCATCAAAACACATCAAAGGTGAGAGAAAAATTCTAGATCTCAAAACTCATTTTTATGTTTTTGCTCATAACTGTATTTTGAACCGTTAGAATGTTAATTTAAAGTTATATTATTGATCAGTGCATGCTAGGGATCGTTTATGTGTATTACTACGAGATTTGAGCCATTGTAACAAAATTATTTATTTTCGGGTATTTAAAGTTGATAGAATGGCTATTTGAGGATTATCTTGAGTTGTTGTTGTTGGAATCGATTGCCGTCGATTTCTAAAAGTTTGTTAATTACGTGGTAACGCCGTTATATTGCCGAATTTTCAATTGCGATGTTTGGGTGAAAATCCAAAAATTTCAGCCTAGGTGCATTGAGGTTTTAGGGTTGTTGGGCTTGATTTTGAGGTGTCTTGGTTGGTTTCCGAGAGGGCTAATGTATTTGATTGAATGGGTGAGTGTTTGAAACTGATTTGGAGTTGTTTGGATTAGTAGAATGTAAGATATGATTATTTGAAGTTTAGGTTATCTTTCTTTAAATTATTGAATTGAGCCTTAGTTGATCGGGTGTGGTTTGAGTGATTGAATTGTGAGTTGTTGATGGCTAAACTAGGGTTTGATTGTGTGTTTAATGCATGTTCGGTTGGATGGCCTACTTTGTCATCTAACTTAGTTATTTGTTGTTAAATTGATTATTGATGTTATTAAGATGATAATATGATTATTGATGATGATTGATGATTATTGATTGATAATTGATGAATATTGATTGATGATTGATGCTGGGAGGTAGGCAGTTCTGCTAGACTGTCCTCCTGTGAATGATTGATGTTTATTATTATTGTTGAGTCTTTGGTATGCGTGTGCCACCTCTCGGGCAGCATCGGGCTGTCGGGTTGATAACGGCATGACTACCAGAGACTCCCTCTAGCTCGCATGACGGAGGTGTCATGGAGGGAGAGGTTATTGGGGTACCTCGGGTGCGTGAGTTTATGGGAGTCACAAGAAGGCTGTTATGATCATGATGGCATTTGGAGCTACACCAACTAGTGTATCCTTTATTGAATGGTCATTATAGATTATGTGATGATAGTATTATTGATGTTATTGTGTGTTTACTTGCTCAAAGGATTATTTCCAAGGAGTATAGTGAATACTGTTAGAGATCTATCGGATCCTCGCTGGGCTTATTTTATATAAGCTCACTCTCTATTATTACATGCTTACAGGTGTTACAGAACAGGAATACGAATACGTGCCTCAGGAAGCTGAGAATGTGCTTTATGTGGACAAGTCCTATGTGCCAAAGTCTTGTCATTGATATCTGAGATGTAGTTCTCTTTTGTTATCTTGTATATTAAAACTAGATGTTTTGTATTTACTTAGAAGTTTATGATGTATAAGATGTTGTAAAGATAATGAATTAAATGTTGCTATCTTAGTAGTCTTGTTTTGGAACATGATTAGGTTGCTAGATTGGTTATAATCTACTTTCGGAATATATGTTACATAGTAAATGTATGATGTTGGAACGGAGGCGTACAACCTATGGATGCAATGGTAAAGAATGTTTATTGTATGTTGTGGTTGTGTTGTTAATTGTTGAATTATTGTGGAGTTGGATGTATGAGTTTTGAAGAGGTTGGTTTAGAGCCTTAGTGTCCAAATTACTGTCGTTATACTGCCGAAATTCCGTTGCGTCCTGACTAATTGTAGGAGGGGTCGAGTTGGGGCGTGAAATGTTTCCTCCCCAGTCATTCGCCGTGAGCCGCAGAAAGGACGACAACCTAACTCGCCGGACATTAGAGGGCCCTACAATGCGTCGATATCACCTCTTGTGAGGATGCTGCGTTGTTCAAGCAGATGGGTTGTCGATAAGGCCATTAGGCCTTTTGAATGGGCCATCTCTCTGGACTGGGACTGTGAACCGTCAACACATAAGGGCTTTGTACCCTCAACATGACAGGTACGATCATACCAGCACTAATGCATCGAATCCCATCAGAACACTGAAGTTAAACGTGCTTGGGCGAGAATAGTACTAGAATGGGTGACCCCCTGGGAAGTCCTCATGTTGCACCCCCTTTTCGTTTTTTTTTTTTCCCCCTTCAGGCTTGCCAAGATGCTTCATTCGTCACTTTTTTTTTCTCGAGTCCAACGGCACCTTGGGCAAGACAACTTCACTTCGCGAATGTGTTGGGGCCGCAAACCGAGGGCGTGTGACCTGTGACCAAGTATCATTCTCTCTGGTGACCATAACTTTTGATTCGTAAGGAGTTATGCTTCACACAGCATACCGTTGAAAAACTCTCCGGAAGCTCTATAAGGTGGGTAGCCAGCATGCTAGTTATGCCAATTTTCAGAGCCCAAAATTGCTCGTTTTCATCAGTTTTATGCCACTTTTTTTTTATAATATTCCGTTGTTTATTCTTGCTGGGTCGTTCCTCGTGAGCCGCGAAAAGGACAACAACCTACCTTGTGGGATACGAGAGGGCCCTACAATGCGTCGATATCACGACTTGTGATGATGCTGCGTTGTTGAAACAGATGGGTTATCGATAAGGCCATTGCATCTTTTGAATGGGCCGTCTATTTAGACTAGGACTGTGAACCGTCAACACATAAGGGCTTTGCACCCTCAACAAGATAGGTGCGATCATACCAGCACTAATGCACTGGATCCCATCAGAACTCCGAAGTTAAGCGTGCTTAAGCGAGAGTAGTACTTGGATGGGTGACCCCCTGGGTAGTCCTTGTGTTGCACCCCCTTTTCGTTTTGTTTTTTTGCCCCATTTCGGCTTGCCAAAATGCTTCATCTTCCATATTTCTTTTCTCATGCCCTACGGCATCTTTGGCAAGATAACTTCGCTTCACGGATAGGCTGGGCCCGCAAACTGATGGCTTGGGGTATGTTACCAAGTATCCATCTCTCTGGTGCCCATAATTTTTGATCCGTAAGGAGTTATGCGGCGTACAACATACCGTTAGAAAGCTCTTCGGCAGCTCTATTACGAGTGTAGCAAGCATGCTCGCTGCGCTTGTTTTCGGAACCCAATATTGAACATTATCATTGTTTTAGGCTAATTTTTTTTATTCTTCCGTTGTTTATTCCTGCTGGGTCATTCCTCGTGAGTCGTAGAAAGGACGACAACATAACTCAAGGGAAAGTAGAGGGCCCTACAACGCGTCGATATCACGGCTTGCGAGGATGCTACATTGTTGAAGCAGATGGGTTATCGATATGGCCATTGGGCCTTTTGAATGGGCCGTCTCTCTAGACTAGGATTGTGAACCGTAAACACATAAGGGCCTTGCACCCTCAACAGGACGGGTGCCATCATACCAGTACTAATACACCGGATCCCATAAGAACTGCGAAGTTAAGCGTGCTTGGGTGAGAGTAGTACTAAGATGGGTGACCCCCTTGGAAGTCCTCGTGTTGCACCCCTTTTTCGTTTTGTTTTATTGCCTCCTTCAGGCTTGCCAAGATAGTTTATCCGTCACATTTTTTTTCTTGAGTCCCATGGCATCTTAGGCAAGACAACTTCACTTCGCGAAGGGGCTGGGCCCGCAAACCAAGGGCATAGGGCTTATGACCAAGTATCCATCACTCCAGTGACCATAACTTTTGATCCGTAAAGACTTATACGGTGCACAGCATGCCGTTGGAAAGCTCTCTGGGCGCTGTGCGATGAGGGTTGCAGGCATTCATGGCTGCAACTATTTTGGGAACCCAAATTTGAAAGTTTTCATTAGTTTTGGACCAATTTTCATGTTTTTCTGTAGTTTTTTCCTCCTGGGTCGTTCGTCGTGAGCCACAGAAAAGACAACAACCTAACTTGCAGGCCATTAGAGGGCCCCACAATGCATCGATATCACGTCTTGCGAGGATGGTGCATTGTTGAAGCAGATGGGTTATCGATAAGGCCATTGGGTCTTTTGAATGGGCCGTCTCTCTGGACTGGGACTGTGAACCGTCAACACATAAGGGCTTTGTACCCTTAACATGACGGATGTGATCATACCCGTACTATTGCGTCGGATCCCATAAGAACTCCGAAGTTAAGTGTGCTTGGGCGAGAGTAGTACTAGGATGGGTGACCCCATGGGAAGTCCTCGTGTTGCACCCTCTTTTCGTTTTGGTTTTTTGCCCCCTTTAAGCAAGCCAAGATGCTTCATCCGTCACATTTCTTTTCTCGAGTCCCACTGCATCTTGGGCAAGACAACTTCACTTTGCGGATGGGCTGGGCCCGCAAACCGAGGGCGTGGGGCTTGTGACCTAGTATCCATCTCTTTAGCACCCATAACTTTTGATCCGTAAGGAGTCATGTGGCGCATAACATACAGTTGGAAAGCTCTCCGGGAGCTTTATAACGAGGGGAACAAGCATGCTCGCTGCGCATATCTTTGGAACCCAAAATCGAATGTTTTCATCAGTTTTAGGCCACTTTTTTTGATTTTCTGCTGTTTATTCCTCTCGGGTCGTTCATCGTGAGCCGCAGAAAGGATGAAAACCTAACTCGTGGGATACTAGAGTGCCTTACATCACGTCGATATCACATCTTGCAAGGATGATGCGTTGTTGAAGCAGATGGGTTGTCGATAAGGCCATTGAGCCTTTTGAATGGGTCATCACTCTGAACTGGGACTCTGAACCGTCAACACATTAGGGATTTGCACCCTCAACATGACGAGTGCTATCATATGCACTGGATCCAATCAGAACTCCAAAGTTAAGCGTGCTTGGGTGAAAGTAGTACTAGAATGGGTGACCCCTTGGGAAGTCCTCGTGTTGCACCCCCTTTTCATTTTGTTTTTTTGCCCCCTTCAGGCTTGCCAAGATGCTTCATCCCTCACATTTCTTTTCTCGAGTCCCACGGCATCTTGGGCAAGATAACTTCGCTTAGTGGAAGGGCTGGGCCAGCAAACCGAGGGTGTGGGGTATGTGACCAAGTATCCGTCGCTCCGGTGCCCATAACTTTTGATTCGTGAGGAGTTATATGGCTCACTACTAACTGTTGAAAGGCTCTCTAGGTGCTCTACGACGGGGGTAGCAAGCAAGCTTGGCTGCACTTGTTTTCAGAACCCAAAATTGAACGTTTTCATCAGTACCAACTAATTTTCTTATTTTTCAGCTATTTTTTCCTCCTGGGTCATTTGTCGTGAGTCTCGAAAAGGACGACAACCTAACTTGCGGGACATTAGAGGTCCCTACAACCCGTGGATATCACATCTTGTGTAGATGCTATGTTGTTGAAGTAGTTGGGTTGTCGATAAGGCCATTGGGCCTTTGGAATGGGCCATCTCTATGGATTGGGACTGTGAACCGTCAACACATAAGGTCTTTGCACCCTTAACATGATGGGTGCTATCATACCAGCACTAATGCACTGGACCCCATCCGAACTCCAAAGTTAAGCGTGCTCGGCCGAGAGTAGTACTAGGATGGGTGACCCCTTATGAAGTCCTCGTGTTGTACCTCTTTTTCGTTTTGTTTTTTTGCCCCCTTCAGGCTTACCAAGATGCTTCATCCGTCACATTTCTTTTCTAGAGTCCCATGGCATCTTGGGCAAGACAACTTCGCTTCGCAGAGGGGCTGGGCATGCAAACTGAGGGCGTGGGGCCTGTGACCAAGTATTTGTCACTCCAGTGCCCATAACTATTGATCCATAAGGAGTTGTACAACAAAAAACATATCGCTGGAGAGCTCTCTAGGAGCTCTACGACGGGGGTAGCAAGCATGCTTGGCTTCGCCTATTTTTGAAACACAAAATTGAACGTTTTCATTAGTTTTATGCCACTTTTCTTATTTTTTTGCTATTTTTTCCTCCCCAGTCGTTCGGCGTGAGCCATAAAAAGGACGACAACCTAACACACTAGACATTAGAGGGCCCTACAATGTGTCGATATCACGTCTTGCGAGGATGCTGGGTTGCTAAAGAATATGGGTTGTCAATAAGACCATTGGGCATTTTGAATTAGTCGTCTCTCTAGACTGAGACTGTGAACCATCAACACTTAAGGGCTTTGCAGCCTCAACATGACGAGTGTGATCATACCAGTACTATTGTGTTGGATCCCATCATAACTCTGAAGTTAAGCGTGCTTGGGCGAGAGTAGTACTAGGATGGGTGACCTCTTGGGAATTCCTCGTGTTGCACCCCTTTTTCGTTTTTTTTTTTTTTGCCTCCTTCAGGCTTGCCAAGATGCTTCATCCGTCACATTTCTTTTCTCGAGTCCCATGGCATCTTGGGCAACACAACTTCGCTTCACGGAGGGGTTGGGGCCTAAGACCAAGTATTCGTCGCTCCGGTGCCCATAACTTTTGATCCGTAAGGAGTTATGCTGTGCATAGTATATCGTTAGAAAGTTCTCTGGGAGCTCTACGACGGGGGTATCAAGCAAGCTCAGTTTCGCCTATTTTCAAAACCCAAAATCAAATGTTTTCATCAGTTCCGATCACCTTTCTTATTTTTCTGATGTTTTTTCCTCCCAAGTCGTTCATCGTGAGTCGTGAAAATGACGGTAACCTAACTCGCGGGACATTAGAGGGCCCTACAACCTGTGGATATCACGTCTTGCGAGGATGCTACGTTGTTGAAGCAGATGGGTTGTCGATAAGGCCATTGGGCCTTTTGAATGGGTCATCTCTCTAGACTAAGATTGTGAACAGTCAACACAGAAGGGCTTTGCACTCTCAACATGACGGGTGCATTCATACCAGCACTAATGCACCATATCCCATCAAAACTCCGAAGTTAAGCATGCTTTGGCGAGAGTAGTACTAGGATGTGTGACCCCCAGGGAAGTCCTCGTGTTGTACCCCCTTTTTGATTTGTTTTTTTTCCCCCTTCAGGCTTGCCGAGATGCTTCATCTGTCACATTTCTTTTCTCGAGTCCCACGTCATCTTGAGCAAGACAATTTCGCTTCGCGACTGGGCTGGGCCCACAAACCGAAGGCGTAGGGCCTGTGACCAAGTATCCATATCTCCGGTGCCCATAACTTTTAATCCGTAAGGAGTTATGCAGCACACAACATACCGTTGGAAAGCTCTTCGGGAGCTCTATAACGGGGGAAGTAAGCATGCTCGTTGCGCCTTTTTTTTGGAACCCAAAATCGATTGTTTTCATCAGTTTTAGGCCACTTTTCTTCTCTTTCCGCTATTTATTCCTCCAGGGTCGTTCGTTGTGAGTCGCAAAAAGGAAGACAACCTAACTTGCGGGACAGTAGAGGGCCGTACAACGGGTCGATATCACGTCTTGCGAGGATGCTGCGTTGTTGAAGCAGATGGGATGTCAACAAGGCCATTGCGTCTTTTGAATGGGCCATCTCTCTGGACTGGGACTGTGAACCATCAACACATAAGGGCTTTGCACCCTCAACATGATAGGTGCGATCATACCAGCACTAATGCATCGGATCCCATAAGAACTCCGAAGTTAAGCGTGCATGGGCGAGAGTAGTATTAGGATGGGTAACCCCCTAGGAAGTCCTTGTGTTGCACCCCCTTTTCGTTTTGTTGTTTTACCCTCTTCAGGCTTGCTAAGATGTTTCATCCGTCACATTTCTTTTCTCGAGTCCCACAGCATCTTGGGCAAGACAACTTCACTTTGCGGATGGGCAGGGCCAGCAAACCGAGGGCGTAGGGCCTGTGACCAACTATCGATCTCTCTGGTGCCCATAACTTTTGATCCGTAAGGAGTTATGCGGTGCACAGCATACCGTTAGAAAGCTCTCCGGGAGCTCTATAACGATGGTAGCAAGCATGCTTGCTCCACCCATTTTCAGAACCCAAAATTGAACGTTTTCATCAGTTTTAGGCCACTTTTCTTGTTTTTCTACTATTTATTCCTCCCGGGTCGTTCGTCGTAAGCTGTGGAAAGGATGACAACCTAACTCACGGGACCCTAGAGGGCCCTACAACGCGTCGATATCCCATCTTGTGAGGATGCTGCGGTGTTGAAGCAGATGGGTTGTCAATATGGCCATTGGGCCTTTTGAAAGGGTCGTCTATCTGGATTGGGACTGTGAACTGTCAACACATAAGGGCTTTGCACCCTCAACATGACGGGTGCATTCATACCAACAATAATGCACCGAATCCCATCAGAACTCCGAAGTTAAGCGTGGTTGGGCGAGAGTCATACTAGGATGGGTGACCCCTTGGGAAGTCCTCGTGTTGCACCCCATTTTCATTTTGTTTTTTTGCCCCCTTCAAGCTTTCCAAGATGCTTCATCCATCACATTTCTTTTCTTGAGTCCTACGGCATCTTTGGCAAGACAACTTCGCTTCGAGGAGTGGCTGGACCCGCAAACCGAGGGCGTTGGGCTTGTGACCAAGTATCTGTCGCTCCGGTGACCATAACTTTTGATCCGTAAGTAGTTATGCGGCACACAACATACTGTTGGAAAGCTCTCCAGGAGCTCTACGACAGGGATTGTTAGAATGCTCGGCTGCGCCTATTTTTGGAACCCAAAATTGAATATTTTCATCAGTTTCATGCCACTTTTCTTATTTTTTGACTGTTTTTCATCCCGGGTCGTTCGCCGTGAGCCGCAGAAAGGAAGAAACCTAACTCGCGGGACATTAGAGGGCCCTTGTAACACCCCGATCCCTCTCGAGACCGGGAGTTCTATCGATCAATCTAATCACAACCCAAATCCAAACCCAGGCATAAATTTTAGGGAAAACAGACAGAGTCTCCCCTGTTTCTAGGCGAAATGTAAAACCTGCGACAGCATATAAGGGGACCAATACCATGTCCAAACATTCAACCACCTCAAGGCCATCCGAGCCTCGGTTCTCAGCAATTAAACTCAGCAACTATACATACATTTCCAATTTAAAAGCTAACCTATCTCTTTTCATTTTTGGCAAGTACATTCGAACTTGACAATTAAACCATACTAAGCTACTACATAAAATAAACTATCATGCCATTCTAAATATTTTCCTTTGGACATTACAAACATGCATTGAAGTTAAACTACAATAACTTGATACATAATCTAACTTATCAAACTACTTCAACAATCTAATGAAACTTAAATTATATTCCTTTTGACATTAAATACATACAATACATGAAAGCATACATCTTTGCATCTTTGACAACTCAAGCCACATAGGCACGCAAGACAACTCTTCAGGCACGAACTTTCACAAAATCACGAACTTTCCAGCTAACATGACATTTCATGAAATGTGGTGGTGATGAGTGAGTATACACAACACGTATACTCAGTGAGGGCGAGACAGATATCGAGTTGGAGAGAAAGAAAGTCGTGTAATGCAAATAAGACAGTTAAGCAATATAACTGATAAATAAGCAATCAAGACAAACAATCAATACAATAAGCAATTACTGAAAGCATTAACACAACCATTCAAAGCTATACCACACTCTGAAGGCTATGGTTCACTCATACGAGCAATGTACCATTTCACAAGCGATACATCAATCTCGAGCTTGATGTTGACAACAATGACAATAAGCGCGCATTCACTTTATAACACCAGTTTGGAATACCCCGGAAGTATCCATCAATTCTACGACCCAAATCTCCCTGGGAGGCAACCCAAGCGAGAAGAGGGAATAGCTACGGAGCTAGAGCAACCAACACTGGCAACCTGAGGCTACCTAGAGAGGCCCATCACTCACACGCTGGACACTATGTAATGCAAGACTCGATACAAGGCGATAAACGAGCGATAAACAAGATATCAAGCATTATCAACAATTGATAAACATTTCAATCAATAA
This sequence comes from Ehretia macrophylla, assembly GCA_037974665.1. Taxonomy (NCBI): domain Eukaryota; kingdom Viridiplantae; phylum Streptophyta; class Magnoliopsida; order Boraginales; family Ehretiaceae; genus Ehretia; species Ehretia macrophylla. The sequence continues at coordinate 78,514,800 of CM075780.1, read as the reverse complement.
ACAACTCTAACAAGCGTAATAAGCATTAACAAGCATTTATAATCCAACAAGTAACAAGAACAACACCAATTAACCTTATCAAGCAATAACAAATATCCTATAGGCATTATAAGCATTCTATAAGCAATATAAACATTCTATAAGCATTATAAACATTCTATAAGCATTATACTATGAAAACACACAAAATCCCAAAAATGACCCCAACTTTCAAACGCTACTACTTTCAAACGAGCCACGAGCTTTGGAAACCGACTTCACCAATCCTCCTAGGTTACCATAAGGCACGTCTAAAGACCCCGAAACCCTACTTTACCCTAGAATTCGCGCAAAGCCCCGATTTTTTCCTTTGCTCGTTTGAACTACAACTATACCAACCAAACACCCAACCAACGCAATAATCTCACCAAAAGTGCTTCCATGGCCTCCCGAAACAATGTCAACACGCAAAACGAGAAAACACTAAACTCGACCTAAATGACGCCGACTTTCACCAAGCAATTTTTCTCCGTTTTTCCATTACACATTCCAATTAAACCACACATTTAGGCATTCTAGCATATCTAGCATCTTCCTACATCAACAGAACACGTAACGGAGCAACTTCATCAAAACGGGGATTTACTATTCATAATTTACTATTCATTATACAATTTATATTTCAATTTCAATATTCAACTGCAGAAAATGTTAAAAAGCTATAAATACATGTTCTACGATTGCTAGGGAACATACTTTAAGCCTTAAATCAATTAAAACAACAATAAACGGATAAAATCCAAAAATCAAAGTTAATACACAAAATATTCAAATGTGCAAATAATGATGAAACCCTCACCTTAGACGCTCCTAGACGCTAAGGAAACCACGCTGGATGCCTCGGAAACCACCCCGCACAAGCTCACGCGACGAAATGAAGATTTGAAGTTGAAAATTTTTTTTCTTTTTATTCCATGGTTTCAGCCATGGCTCTTTATTTTTCTGGTTTTTGCTCTTTTGTTTCGTATTTCATACTAAAATAAAAGATGACAAATGGTCAAAGCTTCGGTCAACCCGCTAAACCAAAACAGCTATGCGCGACCTTACGAAAACGGCCATAACTTCTTCTAGAAAACTCCAATTCACGAACGGTTTGAAGCCTCAGAAACTAGACTCATAGAGCTTTCCAACCATATATAATTTGCTACCTAACTCTTCCCCAATTGGTTCAGATTTAATTCCAAAGTTGATCCAAAATTTGACTAACTTAACATTGCATTTTTTTATTTCTAATCCCAAGTTTGCCCTTTATTAAACATTTCAAAAATTTCCAACTTGTCCTAGTTGGTCAATGTAGATGAAAAGTCAACTAGTTTGGTCAAAGAAGGTGAAAGGTCAATAAAATGCAATTTAAATGAACTTTAAATGCTATTGAATACATGCCAGGTTCGGGGTATCACAACCCTACAACGTGTCGATATCACATCTTGCAAGGATGCTGCGTTGTTGAAGCAGATGGGTTGTTGATAAGGCCATTAGGCCTTTTGAATGGGCCGTTTCTCTGGACTGGGACAGTGAAACGTCAACACATAAGTGCTTTGCACCCTCAACTTGACGAGTGGGATCATACCAGTACTGGCCAGATCACATCAGAACAATGAAGTTAAGCGTGCTTGGGCGAGAGTAGTACTATGATGGGTGACCCCTTGGGAAGTCCTCGTGTTGTATGCCCTTTTCGTTTTGTTTTCATGCCCCCTTCAGGCTTGCCAAGATGCTTCATCCGTCACATTTCTTTTCCCAAGTCCCACAGTATCTTGGGCAAGAAAACTTCGCTTCGCGAAGGGCCTGGACCTGCAAATTGAGGGCATGGAGCCTGTGACCAAGTATCTGTCGCTCCGGTGCCCATAACTTTTGATCCGCAATGAGGTATACGACGCTCAGCATACCGTTGGATAGCTCTCTAGGAGCTTTACGACGAGGGTAGCAAGCTAGCTCGGCTGCGCCTATTTTCAGAATCCAAAATCTAACGTTTTCATCAATTTTGGGCCACTTTTCTTCTTTTTCTGCTATTTTTTCATCCCGGGTCATTCGTCGTAAGCCGTGGAAAGGACGACAACCTAACTCGTAGGACATTAGATAGCTTTACAACCCGTGGATATGTTGTCTTGTGAGAATGCTGTGGTGTTGAAGCAGATGGGCTGTCGATAAGGCCATTGGGCCTTTTGAATGGGCCGTCTCTCTAGACTGAGACTGTGAACAATCAACACATAAGGGCTTTGCACCATCAACATGACGGGTGTGATCATACCAGCACTAATGCATCGGATCCCATCAAAATTCCGAAGTTAAGCGTGCTTGGAAGAGAGTAGCACTAGGATGGGTGGCCCCCTAGGAAGTCCTCGTGTTGTACCCCATTTTCGTTTTGTTTTTTTGCCCCCTTCAGGCTTGCCGAGATACTTCATCTGTCACATTACTTTTCTCGAATCCCACGGCATCTTGGGCAAGACAACTTCGCATTGCACATGGGCTAGGCCCGCAAACCGAGGGCGTGGGGCTTGTGACCAAGTATCCATCTCTACGGGAACTTTTAATCCGTAAGGAGTTATGTGGTGCACAGCATACCGTTGGAAAGCTCTCCAGGAGGTCTATAATAGGGGTAGCAAGCATGCTCCTTGCGCCTATTTTTGGAATACAAAATTGAACGTTTTCAACAGTTTTAGGCAACTTTTCTTATTTTCCTAATGTTTATTCCTACTGGGTCGATCGTTGTGAGTTGTGGAAAGGACAACAACCTAACTCGCAGGAAACTAGAGGACCCTACAACGCGTCAATATCACGTCTTGCGATGATGCTATGTTGTTGAAACAGATGGGTTGTCGATAAGGCCATTAGGCCTTTTGAATGGGCCGTCTCTTTGGACTGGGACTGTGAATTATCAAGACATAAGGGCTTTGCACCCTCAACATGATGGGTGCGATCATACCAGCACTAAGGCACTGGATCCCATTAGAACTCTGAAGTTAAGCGTGCTTGGGCTAGAGTAGTACTAGGATGGGTGACCTCTTGGGAAGTCCTCGTGTTGCACCCCTTTTTTGTTTTGTCTTTTTGCCCCCTTCAGGCTTGCCAAGATGCTTCATCTGTCACATTTCTTTTCTCGAGTCCCACGGCATATTGGGCAAGACAACTTCGCTTCGCGGAGGGGGTGTGTAATGCCCCGATCCCTCACGAGACCGGATGCTCTAATAACCAAGCTATTCTCAAACCAATTCCAACCCAGTCTCAAAATTTTAGGGAAAAACGGACAGAGTTTCCTCTGTACCGCGGACATTTTTCAAACCTGTAAATGCTCAATAAAGCCACAACATAACAAGACATTCATTTATAACTAAAGATCTTAGCTTTAAGGCCATCCGAGCCTTAAGACATACAAACAGTTTAGATACAGACAAGCATGCATTCATAACTTAACTTCTTTACAAAACCGCTTATCATGCCACTCCATGATAGCTTTTAAGTATTCTTAGAAATTGAAAACAACCAGTCATTCACTCCCAAGCATGCGAAGCAGCTAATAGCAGAAATATAAGTTATTACATGCCATGGTTCTAAATCTACCACTACAACATCTATCCCTCAATTTGCAAACTATATAATATACACATATCACTTAGGTTACAAAATAGAACATAAAGTAAAGAAAACAAGTCCTACTCTCATCAACAAGAACATAGTGCACCTCAAGCAACTAGACACAGCAACTAATGCAACTCCTCCAACTGCGCCACCTGAAACATGTTAGCGAGGTATGAGCAACCACTGTTGCCCAGTGAGGGATAAGGTCCCGGGGTGTGCAATGCGACAAGTAATATAGTTAACAACAATAACAATTGAGCAAATCAAGAAACAATGACAGCTTAAATAACCACATATTTGAAAGGATACATTTCTCATAACCCCTATACACCAATCTTCACTGGTCTTCATTCACGATCCACGAACCACGATCACGATCACGATAAGCCGGCATAACCCCAAACACTCCAGTGGGTGTACTCCGGATGTACCCCGATAATCCTATGACCCAACATCCCCCGGCAATCTCCGGACCAGGCGAATGAGGGACTAGGGCACGGAGATTGAATATCCACCGGCAAGCCCTCTGCTGCCCAGCCGATATTCAACACATCCGCCCCTGACACTATGGTTGCGTAACCACGATGCAATGCACTTAACAATGGCAAATTAATAGCAATAATATAAGCATTAACACATAGGAGGATCAACAAAGTAGGTTGACCTCGATGCAATTAGAATAGAAGCAATTATAGAAGCTAATAAGTAGTTTACAAAGGAACATATACAAAATAAGCATAGAATCATACCAAAAGTTCCAAATCAATTTAAAATCACATATAAACACTCAATAAGTCATGCCATGGGTTTAGAAGTGTGAGTCAACCGAAATTGCACCTAAACCCCTTTATTTTTCAAACTATTTCTCCTCCAAACCAAGGTTAATGATTCCATTTTCAAGGGAAACTCTCCCAACCTTCTAACTAACCCTCAAGGTACCCTCTCAACCCTCTAACTCATTCAAACGCCCGCGATTACCCCGAAAGCCCCAAATTCCCTCTTATGGATTTAAACTACACATACCTTATCCGGGCTTCAAACAAGGGTTATCAAAGCTTCTATAACACCTAGGTAGCCTAAGAATACTAGAAGTGAAGCCCGAATCCACCCGGATTCGCATGAACCCCGAAACCCCTTTGTTAAAGTCGGCTATTTCACATTTTATGCGATTCTAGAGCAATTCAAGTGCATGGGGCTATTAGACTACCTTCATTAGCACCTAAGGCATCTATTAGGAGTGTTGAATCAAGCTAATACGTGCAATTACACAAAACCCTAGAAAAATGTCACTATTTACCTCATAAATTCAAATGACGATTCCAACCGTTTAAAATGCGAACTAATAGCTCAAATGTGTTCTCTAGCACTTATATACAAGGTATAATAGCATAGATAAGCTTTGCAATAGCATTTGATAACATTTTCAACAAATCAAGAAAAATGTAACATTTTAGATATGCATAAAAAGTCATGAAAACCCTCACCAATTGCGCGTAGGAACTCTCGGGAGGCTAGCAAACACCCTAAACTACTTGCTCCTAGCTTGGCTTGGCTTGGCTTGAAGATTTGATGAGCAAAATCCTCTCATTCTCCTCCTATACTATTCTCGGATTTGCTACAGTGATTTTTCAGCATTTGCTCTCTTTTTTTTTGTTTTTGTTTTTATGAGCTAAATGGTCATGTGTTGAGTAGATATAGTAAATGGCTAAGTTGGGTGATTAAATGGGTTACTAAAATGAGCGTTGTTAACTTTAAAACGAGCCTAAGGTGTGAAACATAGGCTAGCTAATTAAATCTCTAAGTTATGTTACGTAACACTATTCATTGAACTACGAAAATCATTTTCTAAACGAGCGCTCCTATTGCTTCTAGTTCAATTGCACATTTTTCCCACTCCTTTAACAATTAATATGATTTAATAAAAATGTTAATTCACTAATAGAATGTAGTTTGAAAATGGAGTGAATAGTAGCTACAGAAGTCAGTTAGTAAAGTACAGAAGTAAATGCGCAAGCAAGGGATGCAACAGTAATTGAATGCATGGCTAAATCTCGGGCGTCACAGGGTGGGCCCGCAAACTTAGGGCGTGGGGCGTGTGACCAAACCGTTGCTCCAGTGCCCATAACTTTTGATCCGTAAGCAGTTATGCGGCGTACAGCAAACCGTTGGAAAGCTACCCGAAGGCTTTATGACGGGGGCTAAAAGCATGCTCAGCTGTGCTTGTTTTTGGAATCCAAAATCGAATGTTTTCATTACTTTTAGGTCACTTTTCTTATTTTTCTTCTATTTTTTCCTCCTAGGTTGTTCGTCGTGAGTCATGTAAAGGACGACAACCTAACTCGCGGGACATTAGAATGCCCTACAATGCACTGATATCACAACTTGCGAGGGTACTGCGTTGTTGAAACATATGGGTTGTCGATAAGGCCATTGGGCCTTTTGAATGGGCCGTATCTCTGGACTGGGACTGTGAAACGTCAACACATAAGGGATTTGCACCCTCAACAAGACGAGTGTGATCATACTAGTACTATTGCACAGGATCCCATCAGAACTCCGAAGTTATGCGTGCTTGGGTGAGAGTAGTACTTGGATAGGTGACCCCCTGGGAAGTCCTCGTGTTGCACCCCCTTTTCGTTTTGTTTTTTTGCCCCCCTCAGTCTTTCCAAGATGATTAATCTGTCACATTTCTTTTCTCGAGTCCCACGGCATCTTGGGCAAGACAACTTCTCTTCGCAGAGGGGTTGGGCCCGCAAACCGAGGGTGTGGGGCATGAGACCAAGTATCCATCACTCCGGTACCCATAACTTTTGATCTGTAAGGAGTTATGCGGCACACAGCATACCGTTGGAAAGCTTTCCGGGAGCTATATGAAGGTAGTATTTTGGCTGCTTGGCTGTGCCTATTTTTAAAACCCAAAATTGAACGTTTTCATCAGTTTTTGGTCATTTTTCTTGTTTTTTCACTATTTTTTCCTCTCGGGTCGTTCGTCGTGAGCTGCGGAAAGGAAAACAACCTAACTCGCGGGGCATTAGAGGGCTCTACAATACGTCGATATCACGTCTTGCGAGGTTGCCGCGTTGTTGAAGTTGATGGGTTGTCGAGAAAGCCCTTGGGACTTCTGAATGGGCCATCTTTCTGGACTGGGACTATAAACCGTCAACACATAAGGGCTTTGCACCCTCAACATGACAGGTGCAATCATACCAGCACTAAAGCATAGGATCCCCTCAGAACTCTGAAGTTAAGCATGCTTGGGTGAGAGTAGTACTAGGATGGATGACCCCCTGGGAAGTCCTCGTGTTGCACCCCCTTTTTGTTTTGTTTTTTTACCCCTTCAGGCTTGCCAAGATGCTTCATTCGTCACATTTCTTCTCTTGAGTCCCATGGCATCTTGGGTAAGAGAACTTCGCTTCGCGGAGGGGCAGGGCCCCCAAATCGAGGATGTGGGGCCTGTTACCACGTATCCGTCGTTCTGGTGCCCATAACTTTTGATCGGTAAAGAGTTATGCGGTGCACAGACAACCGTTGAAAAGTTCTCCAGGAGGTCTACGACAAGGGCCAAGAAATCTTGGCTGCCCCTTTATTCGGAACCCAAAATCGAAAGTTTTGATCAGCTTTAGCCCACTTGTCTTTTTTTTTTCGCTAATTTTTCCTCCAGGGTCGTTCGTCGTGAGCCGCAGAAAGTACGACAACTTAACTCATGGGACATTAGAGGGCCCTACAATGCGTTGATATCACGTCTAGTGAGGATGCTACATTGTTGAAGCAAATGGGTTGTCGATAAGGCCATTGGGCCTTTTGAATAGGCTATCTCTCTGGACTGGGACTGCGAACCGTCAACACATAAGGGCTTTGCACCCTCAACATGACGGGTACGATCATACTAGCACTAATACACTGGATCCCATCAGAACTCCAAAGTTAAGTATGCTTGGCGAGAGTAGTACTAGGATGGGTGACCCCCTTGGATGTCCTCGTGTTGCACCCCCTTTTTGTTTTGTATTTTTGCCCTCTTTAGGCTTACCAAGATGCTTTATCCATCACATTTCTTTTCTCGATTACCACGGCATCTTGGGCAAGACAACTTCTCTTCGCAGTAAGGCTGGGCCTGCAAACAGAGGTTGTGGGACCTCTAAACAAGTATCCGTCGCTCCCGTGCCCATAACTTTTGATTCGTCAGGAGTTATGCGGTACATAGTATACCGTTGGAAGGCTCTCCGAGAGCTCTATGATGATGGCAGTTAAGGTGCTTGCCAGTGCCTATATTCGGAACCCAAAATTGAACTTTTTCATTAGTTTCAGGCTACTTTTCTTAGTTTTCCTCTGTTTTTTCCTCCCAAGTCGTTCGTCAGGAGCCGCGGAAAGGACGACAACCTAACTCGCGAGACATTAGAGGGCCCTACAAAGTGTTGATATCACGTCTTGCCAGGATGCTGCACTGTCGATGCAGATGGGTTGTTGATAAGGCCATTGGGCTTTTTGAATGGGCTGTCTCTATGGACTGGGATTGTGAACCATCAACACATAAGGGCTTTGCACCTCAACATGATGGGTACGATTATACCAGCACAAATGCACCGGATCCCATCAGAACTCTAATGTTAAGCGTGCTTGGGTGAGAGTAGTACTAGGATGGGTGACCCCCTAGGAAGCCCTCGTGTTACACCGCCTTTTTGTTTTGTTTTTTTGCCCCTTTCAGGCTTGCCAAGATGTTTCATCTGTCATATTTCATTTATCGATTCCCACGGCATCTTGGGCCAGACAACTTCACTTCGCGGAAGGGTTGGGCCAACAAATCGAGGGCGTGGGGCATGTGAACAAGTATTCGTTGCTCCGGTACCCATAACTTTTGATCTGTATGGAGTTATGCGGCGAACAACACACTGTTGGAAAGGTCTCAAGGAGCTCTAAGACGGAGGCAACAAGCCTGCTCAACTGCGCTTATTTTCGAAACCCAAAATCGAACGCTTTCATCTGTTTCAGGCCACTTTTATTAATTTTTCGCTATTTTTCCTCCCGTGGCGCTCGTCGTGAGCCATAGAAAGGACGACAACCTAACTCGCGGGACATTAGAGGGCCCTACAATGCGTCGATATCATGTCTTTCGAGGATGCTGCGTTGTTGAAGCATATGGGTTGTCGATAAGGCCATTGGGCTTTTTGAATAGGCCGTCTCTCTGGACTAGGACTGTGAAACATCAACATATAAGGGCTTTACACCCTCAACAAGATGGGTGTGATCATACCAGCACTAATACACCGGATCACATCAGAACTCCGATGTTAAGCGTTCTTGCGCCAGAGTAGTACTATGATGGGTGGCCCCTTGGGAAGTCCTCGTGTTGCACCCCTTTTCATTTTCAATATTTTGCCCCTTCAGGCTTGCCAAGATGCTTCATCCATCACATTTATTTTCTTGAGTCCCACGGCATCTTGGACAAGACAACTTCACTTCCCGGAGGGGTTGGGCCAGCGAACCGGGGGCATGGGGCCTGTGACCATATATACGTCGGTCCGGTGCCCAAAACTTTTGATCCGTAAGGAGTTATACGGCGCACAGCATACCGTTGGAAAGCTCTCCGGGAGTTCTATGACGGGTGCAACAAGCATTCTTGGTTGCCACTATTTTTGAAACTCAAAATTGAAAGTTTTGAGGCATTTTTCTTATTTTTCCACTATTTTTTCCTCCCGGGTCATTCGTCATAAGACGCGAAAAGGATGACAACCTTACTCGCCGGACATTAGAGGGCCCTACAATGCATCGATATCACGTCTTGAGAGGATGCTGCGTTATTGAAGCATATGGGTTGTCGATAAGGCAATTGGGCCTTTTCAATGGGCAGGCTCTTTGGACTGGGACTCTTAACCATCAACACATAAGGGCTTTTCACCCTCAACATGACGGGTGAGATTATACCAATACTAATGCTCCGGATCGCATCAAAACTCTAAAGTTAAGCATGCTTGGGCGAGAGTAGTACCAGGACAGGTGACCCCCTGGGATGTCCTCGTGTTACACTACCTTTTCGTTTTGCTATTTTTTCCCCCTTCAAGCTTCCCAAGATGCTTCATCCGTCACATTTCTTTGCTCGAGTCCCATGGCATCTTGGGCAAGAGAACTTCGCTTCACAGAGAGGCTGGGCCTGCAAACCGAGGGTGTGGGGCCTGTGACCAAGTATCCGTCACTTTGGTGCCCATAACTTTTGATCTGTAAGGTGTTATGCGGTGCACAGCATACCGTTGGTAAGCCTTCCTGGAGCTCTACGATGGTGGCCGCTAGGCTGCTCAGCTGTACCTATTTTTGAAATCCAAAATCAAACGTTTTCATCATTTTCGGGCCAATTTTCTTGGTTTTCTGTTGTTTTTTCCTCCCGGTTCATTTGTCACAAGCCGCGAAAAGGACGACAACCTAACTTGCAGGATATTAAAGGGCCCTACAACCCGTCGATATCACGTCTTGTGAGGATGATGCATTATTGAAGCAGATGGGTTGTCGATAAGGCCATTGGGCCTTCTGAATTAGCCGTCTCTCTAGACTGGGACGGTGAACCGTCAACACATAAGGGGTTTGCACCCTCAACATGATGGGTATGATCATACTATCACTAATGCACCGGATCCCATCAGAACTCCAAAGTTAAGCGTGCTTAGGTGAGAGTAGTACTAGGATGGGTGACCCCCTAGGAAGTCCTCGTGTTGCACCTCATTTTCCTTTTGTTTTTTTGCCCCCTTCAGGCTTGCCAAGATGCTTCATCTATCACGTTCCTTTTCTCGATTCCCACGACATCTTGGGCCTGACAACTTCACTTCGCGGAGGGGTTGGGCCGGCAAACCGGGGGCATGGGGCTTGTGACCATATATACGTCAGTCCGGTGCCCATAACGTTTGATCCGTAAGGAGTTATGTGGTGCACAGCATACCGTTGGAAAGCTCTCCGGGAGCTCTATGACGGGTGCAGCAAGCATTCTTGGTTTCCACTATTTTCAGAACTCAAAATTGAAAGTTTTGATCAGTTTTGAAGCATTTTTCTTATTTTTCCACTATTTTTTCCTTTCGGGTCGTTCGTCGTGACACACGAAAAGGACGACAACCTTAATCGCGGGATATTAGAGGGCCCTACAATGTGTCGATATCACGTCTTGAGAGGATGCTGCGTTATTGAAGCATATGGGTTGTCGATAAGGCCAGTGGCCCTTTTCAATGGGCAGTCTCTATGGATTGGGATTGTGAACCGTCAACACATAAGGGCTTTGTACCCTCAACATGACGGGTGCGATCATACCAGCACTAGTACACCGAATCCCATCAGAACTCCGAAGATAAATGTCCTTGGGTGATAGTAGTACTAGGATGGGTGACCCCTTGGGAAGTCCTTGTGTTGCACCCCATTTTCGTTTTGTTTTTTTGCCCTTTCAGGTGTGGCAAGATACTTCATCCATCACATTTCTTTTCCCGAGTCCCATGGCATCTTGGGCAAGACAACTTCGCTTCGCGGAGGGGCAGGGCCGGCAAACCGAGGGCATGGGGCCTGCGACAAAGTATCCGTCGCTTCGGTGCCCATAACTTTTGATCCGTAAGAAGTTATGCGGCGCACAACATACCGTTGGAAAGCTCTCAGGGAGCTCTATAACGAGGGCAGCAAGCATTCTTGGCTGCTCCTGTTTTTGGAACCCAATATCGAGCGTTTTGATCAATTTCGTGCAATTTTTCATATTTTTCCTCTATTTTTTCATCCCGGGTCGTTCGTCGTGAGCCGCAGAAAGGACAAAAACCTAACTCGCTGGAAATTAAAGGCCCTACAATGCGACGATATCACGTCTTGCGAGGCTGCTGCGTTGTTGAAGTAGATGGGTTGTCGATAAAGCCATTGGGCAATTTCAATGGGCCGTCTCTTTGGACTTGGACAATGAACCGTCAACACATAAGGGCTTTGCACCCTCAACAAGACAGGTGCGATTATACCAGCACTAATGCACCGGATCCCATCCGAACTCCGAAGTTAAGTGTGCTTGTGTGAGAATAGTACTAGGATGGGTGATCCCCTAGGAAGTTTTGTTTTTTTGATCCTTCAGGCTTGCCAAGATGCTTCATCTGTCACATTTCTTTTCTCGAGTCCCATGGCATCTAGGGCATGACAACTTTGCTTTGCAGTGGGGCTGGGCCCGCAAACCGAGGGCATGGGGCTTGTCACCAAATATCCGTCGCTCTGGCACCCATAACTTTTGATCCGTAAGGAGTTATGTGGTGCACAACATACAGTTGGAAGGCTCTCTGGGAACTCTACGTCTGGGGCAGCAAGCATGCTCGGTTGCGCCTCTTTTCTGAACCCAAAATAAAACGTTTACTTCAGTTTCGGGCAACTTTTCTTATTTTTATGCCATTTTTTCGTCCCGGGTCTTTCTTCGTGAGCAGCGAAAAGTACGAAAACCTAACTCACGCGAAATTAAAGGGCCTACAACATGTCAATATCACGTCTTGCGAAGATGCTGCGTTGTTGATGCATATGGGTTGTCGATAAGGCCATTGGGCCTTTTGAATGGGTCATCTCTCTCGACTGGGACTGTGAACATGATGGGTCCAATCATAATAGTACTAATGCACCAGATCCTATCAGAACTCCAAAGTTAAATATTCTTGGGCAGGAGTAGTACTAGGATGGGTGACCCCCTAGGAAGTCCTCGTGTTGCACCCCCTTTTCGTTTTATTTTCTTGCCCCTTCAGGTTTACCAAGATGCTTCATCCGTCACATTTCTTTTCTCAAGTCCCACAGCATCTTGGGCAAGACAACTTCGCTTCGCGAAGTGGCTGGGCCGAAAAATCGAGGGCATAGGGCCTGTGACCAAGTATCCGTCGCTCCGGTGCCTATAACTTTTAATCCGTAAGGAGTTATGCGGCACACAACATACTGTTGGAAAGCTCTCCGGGAGCTCTACGACGGGGGCTGCAAGCGTTCTTTGTTGCCACTATTTTCGAAACCCAAAATCGAATGTTTTGATCAATTTCGGTCCACTTTTCTTACTTTTCCTGTATTTTTTACTCCTGAGTCATTGGTTGTGAGTCACAGAAAAGATGACAACCTAACTCGCTGGAAATTAAAGGGCCCTATAATGCGTTGATATCAAGTCTTGCGAGGATGTTGCGTTGTTGAAGCAAATGCGTTGTCAATAAGGCCATCGGGCCTTCAAAATGGGCCGTCTCTCTGGAATGGGACTGTGAACCGTCAACACATTAGGGCTTTCCACCCTCAATATGACAGGTGCGATCAAACCAACACTAATGCATCGGATCCCATCAGAACTCCGAAGTTAAGCGTGCTTGGGCGACAGTAGTACTAGGATGGCTGACCCCCTGGGGAGTCCTCGTATTGCACCCCCTTTTCGTTTTGTTTTTTTTGCGCCCTTCAGGCTTGCCAAGATACTTCATCCGTCACATTTCTTTTCTCTAGCCCCACGGCATCTTGGGCAAGACAACTTCGTTTCGTCGAGGGACTGGGCCCACAAACTGAGGGCGTGGGGCTTGTGACCAAGTATCCATCGCTCTGGTGCCCATAACTTTTGATTCGTTAGGAGTTATGTCGTGCACAACATACCATTGGAAAGTACTCTGGGAGCTCTACAACAATGGCAGCAAGCTTGCTCAGCTGCACCTGTTTTCAAAACCCAAAATGAAATGTTTTAATCAGTTTCGGGCCACTTTTCTTATTTTTCTGTTATTTTCTCCTCCTGGGTCATTCGTTGTGAGTTGCGGAAAGGACGACAGCATTACGCGCGGGACATTAGAGGGCCCTACAATGTGTCGATATCACGTCTAGTGAGGATGTTGCGTTGTTGAAGGAAATGGGTTGTCGATAAGGCCATTGTGCCTTTTGAATGGGCCGTCTCTCTGGACTGAGACTGTGAACCGTCAACACATAAGTGCTTTGCTCCCTCAACATGACTGGTGCGATCATACCAGTACTAATGCACTGGATGCCATCAAAACTCTGAAGTTAAGCGTGCTTGGGCGAGAGTAGTACTAAGATGGGTGACCCCCTCGGAAGTCCCCGTGTTGTACCTCCATTTTTGTTTTGTTTTTTTGTCCCTTCAGGCTTGCCAAGATGCTTCATCCGTCACATTTCTTTTCTCGAGCTCTAACTGATCTTGGGCAAGACAACTTCACTTCGCGGAGGGGCTGCGCCAGCAAACTGAGGGCATGGGGTCGGCGACCAAATATTTATCACTCCGGTGCCTACAACTTTTGATCCGTAAGGGGTTATGTAGTGCACAACATACCGTTGGAAAGCTCTCCAGGAGCTCTACGACGAGGGCAACAAGAGTGCTCAGCTGCGCCTATTTTTGGAACCCAAATCGAACGTTTTCATCTGTTTCAGGCAACTTTTCTTATTTTTGGCTATTTTTTCCTCTCGAGACGTTCGTCGTCAGCCGCGAAAATGACGAAAACCTAACTCACGGGACGTTAAAGGGCCCTACAACGTGTCGATATCACGTCTTATGGGTTGTCGATAAGGCCATTGGGTCTTTTGAATGGGCCGTCTCTCTGGACTGGGACTGTGAACCGTCAACACATAAGGGCTTTGCCCCCTCAACATGATGAGTGCGATCATACCAGCACTAATGCACTAGATCCCATCAGAACTCCGAAGTTAAGCGTGCTTAGGCGAGAGCAGTATTGGGATGGGTGACCCCCTAGGAAATCATCGTGTTGCACCCCCTTTTCGCTTTGTTTTTTTGCCCCCTTCAGGCTTGCCAAGATGCTTCATCTGTCACATTTCTTTTCTTGAGTCCTATGGTATCTTGTGTAAGACAACTTTGCTTCGCGGAGGGGCTGGGCCGGCAAACTGAGGGCATGGGGCTTGTGACCAACTATCCGTCGCTCTGGTGCCAATAACTTTTGATCCTTAATAAGTTATGCGGTGCACAGCATATCGTTGGAAAGCTCTGCGGGAGCTCGATGACAGATGTAGGGAGCCTTCTTGGCTGCCCCTATTTTCGAAACCCAAAATCGAACATTTTGATCAGTTTTGGGCCACTTTTCTTAATTTTTCGTTAGTTTTTCCTCCCGGGTCGTTCATCGTGAGCCGCGGAAAGGATGACAACCTACCTCGCTAGACATTAGAGAGCCCTACCACGCGTCGATATCATATCTGGGATGTCCTCGTGTTATACCCCTTTTTCGTTTTGTATTTTTGCCCCCTTCAGGCTTGCCAAGATGCTTCATTTATCACATTTTTTTTCTCGAGTCCCACGGCATCTTGGGCAAGAAAACATCGTTTCGCAGAGGGGCTGGGCCAGCACACCGAGGGCTTGGGGCCTGTGACCAAGTATCCGTCGCTCCAATGGCTATAACTTTTGATCTGTAAGGATTTATGTGGCGCACAGCATACCGTTGGAAAGCTCTTCAGGAACTCTACGATGTTGACAGCTAAGCCACTCTATTGTGCCAATTTTTGGGACCCAAAATCGAATGCTTTCATCAATTTCGGGCAATTTTTCTTATTTTTCTACTATTTTTTCCTCCTGGCTCGTTGATCGTGAGCCACGAAAAGGACGACAACCAAACTCACGGGACATTAGAGGGCCCAACATTATGTAGATATCACGTTTTGTGAGGATGCTGCATTGTTGAAGTAGATGGGTTGTCGATAAGGCCATTGGGCCTTTTGAATAGGCCGTCTCTCTGGACTGGGACTGTGAACCGTCAACACATAATGGCTTTGTACCCTCAACATGACGGGTATGATCATACCAGTACTAATGCACCGAATCCCATAAGAACTATGAAGTTAAACATGCTTGGGTGAGAATAGTACTAGGATGGGTGATCCACCCTTGGGAAGTCCTCATGTTGCACGCCCTTTTCATTTTTTTTTTGCCCTCTTCAGGCTTGCCAAGATTCTTCATCCGTCACATTTCTTTTCTCGAGTCCCACGGTATCTTGGGCAAGACAACTTCGTTTCGCAGAGGTGCTGGGCCCGCAAACTGAGGCCTTGCGGATGATGACCGAGTATCCGTCGCTCTGGTGCCTATAACTTTTGATCCATAGGGAGTTATGTGGCACATTGCATAACGTTGGAAAGCTCTCCTAGAGTTCTACGACGGGGGTCGCAAGAATGCTCGGCTGAGCCTATTTACGAAACACAAAATCAAACGTTTTCATCAGTTTCGGACATTTTTTTGATTTTTCTGTTGTTTTTTATTCCCGGGTCATTCGTCGTGAGCAGGGGAAAAGATGAAAACCCAACTCGCTGGACATTAGATGGCCCTACAATGTGTCGATATCACGTCTTGCAAGGATGCTACGTTGTTGAAGCAGATGGGTTGTGGATAAGGCCATTGGGCCTTCTGAATAGGCCGTCTCTCTGGACTGGGACTGTGAACCGTCAACACATAAGGGCTTTTCATTTTGTTTTTTTGCCCCATCAGGCTTGCCAAGATGCTTTATCCATAACATTTCTTTTCTCGACTCCCAAGGCATCTTGGGCAAGACAGCTTCGTAGTACGGAGGGGCTGGGCCGGCAAACCAAGGGCATGGGGCCTGTGACCAAGTATCCGTCGCTCTGGTGCCCATAACTTTTGATCCTAAGGAGTTATGCGACACACATCATACCATTGGAAAGTACTCTGGGAGCCCTACGACGGGGGAAGCAATCATGATCGGCTGCGCCTGCTTTCGGAACCCAAAATTGAACGTTTTCATCCTTTTTGTGCCACTTTTCTTATTTCTCTGTTGTTTTTTCCTTCGGGGTCACTCGCCATGAGCCGCGGAAGGGATGACAACCTATCTCGTGGGACATTACAGGGACCTACAACGTGTTGATATGACGTATTGCTAAGATGCTGCGTTGTTGAAGTAGATGGGTTGTTGATAAGGCCATTGGGCCTTTTGAATGGGTTGTCTTTCTGGACTGGGACTATGAACTGTCAACACATAAGGGTTTTCCACCCTCAACATTACGGGTGCGATCATACCAGAACTAATGCAGTGGATCCTATCAGAACTCCGAAGTTAAGCGTGCTTGGGAGAAAGTAGTATTAGGATGCGTGACCCCTTGGGAAGTCCTCGTGTTGCACCACTTTTCATTTTGTTTTTTTCCCCCTTTAGGCTTGCTAAGATGCTTCATTCTTTTCTCGAGTCCCACGGCATCTTGGGCAAGAGAACTTTAATTCGCAGAGGGCTCGGCCCGCAAATTGAGGGCGTGGGGCCTATGACCATGTATTCTAGCTCCGGTGCCCATAACTTTTGATCCATAAGGAGTTATGCGTCGCACAGTATACCGTTAGAAACCTCTCCTGGAGCTCTATGACGGTGGTAGCAAAGCTCATTGGCTGCGCCTATTTTCGTAACCTAAAATTGAATGCTTTCATCTATTTTAGGCCACTTTTCTTATTTTTCCTCTATTTTTTCCCCCCTGGTCTTTCGTCGTGAGCTGCGAAAAGGACGACAACCTAACTCGCGGAACATTAGAGGGTCCTACAATGCCTTGACATCACGTCTTGCGAGGATGCTCCATTGCTGAAGTAGATAGATGGTCGATAAGGCCGTTGGGCCTTTTGAATGGGCCGTCTCTCTGGACTAGGACTGTGAACCGTCAACACATAAGGGTTTTGCACCTTCAACATGACGGGTGCTATCATACCAACACTATTGCACCGGATCCCCTCAGAAGTCCGAAGTTAAGCGTGCTTGGGCGAGAGTAGTACTAGGATGGGTGACCCCTTGGGAAGTCCTCGTGTTGAACCCCTTTTTAGTTTTGTTTTTTTGCCCTCTTCTAGCTTGTCAAGATGCTTCATCCGTCACATTTCTTTTCTCGAGTCCCACGCCATCTTGGGCAAGACAACTTTGCTTCGCAGAGGTATTGGGCCCTCAAACCGAAGGCGTGGGGCCTGTGACCAACTATCCATCGCTCCGATGCCCATAACTTTTGATCAGGAATGAGTTATGCGGCGCACAACATACAGTTGGAAAGCTCTTTTAGAGCTCTACTACTGTGGCAGCAGGCCTGCTCTACTATACCTATTTCTGAATCTCAAAATCGAATGCTTTCATTAGTTTGGGCCACTTTTCTTATTTTTCATCCTGGGTCATTCGTCGCGAGCTGCGAAAAGGATGACAACCAAACTCGTGGGACATTAGATGGCCCTACAATTCGTCGATATCACATCTTGCGAGGATACTTCGTTGTTGAAGTAGATGGGTTGTCGATAAGGCCATTGGTCTTTTTGAATGGGCCATCTCTCTACACTGGGATTGTGAACCGTCAACACATAAGGGCTTTGCACCTTCAACATGACGGGTGTGATCATACCAGCACTAATGCACCAGATCCCATCAGAACTCCGAAGTTAATCTTGTTTGGGCGAGAGTAGTACTAGGATGGATGACCCCCTGGGAAGTCCTAGTGTTGCACCCTCTTTTCGTTTTGTTTTTCCCCCCCTTCAGGCTTACCAAGATGCTTTATTTGTCACATTTCTTTTCTCGAGTCCCACGGCATCTTGGGCAAGACAACTTCGCTTCGCGGAGGGCTCGACCAGCAAACTGAGGGCGTGGGGCCTGTGACCAAGTATCCTAGCTGCGGTGCCCATAGCTTTTTATCCGTAAGGGGTTATGTGGCGTACAACATACCGTTTGAAAGCTCTCCGTTAGCTCTATGTTGGTGGCAGCAAGGCCTCTTGACTGCACCTAGTTTCAAAACCCAAAATTGAATGCTTTCATCTATTTTTGGGCACTTTTCTTGTTTTTCCTATGTTTTTTCCTCTAGGGTATTTAGAAGGCCCTACAACGCGTTGATATCACGCCTTGCGAGGATTCTGCGTTGTTAAAGCAGATGGGTTATCGATAAGGCCATTTGGCCTTTTGTATGGGCCGTCTCACTGGACTGGGACTGTGAACTGCCAACAAATAAGGGCTTTGCACACTCTAAATGATGGGTGCGATCATACCAGAATTAATGCACTGGATTCCATCAGAACTCCGAAGTCAAGCGTGCTTGGGCGAGAATAGTACTAGGATGACCCCCTAGGAAGTCCACGTGTTGTACCCTTTTTGTTTTGTTTTTTTGCCCTCTTCAGGCTTGTTAAGATGCTTCATCTGTCACATTTTTTTTCTCGAGTCCCACGGCATCTTTGGCAAGAAAACTTCGCTTCGCAGAGGTACTCGGCCCCCAAACCGAGGGCGTGGGGCCTATGACCAAGTATCCGTCGCTCCGATTCCCATAACTTTTGATCTGAAATAAGTTATGCGGTGCACAACATACAGTTGGAAAGCTATTTCAGAGCTCTACGACGGTGGTAGCAAGCCTGCTCTACTATACCTAATTTCAAATCTCAAAATCAAATGCTTTCATCAATTTTGGGCCACTTTTCTTATTTTTCCTCCCGGGTCATTCGTCGTGAGCCACGAAAAGGATGACAACCTGACTCGTGGGACATTAGAGGACCCTACAACGCGTTGATATCATGTCTTGTGAGGATGCTTCGTTGTTGAAGTAGATGGCTTGTTGATAAAGCCATCAGGCCTTTTGAATAGGCCGTCTCTCTGGACTAGGACTGTGAACCGTCAACACACAAGGGCTTTGCAACCTCAACAAGACGGGTGTGATCATACCAGTACTAATGCACCGAATCCCATCAGAACTCCGAAGTTAAGCATACTTGGGTGAGAGTAGTACTTGGATAGGTGACCCCCTGGGAAGTCCCTGTGTTGCATCCCCTTTTCTTTTTGTTTTTTTGCCCCCTTCAGGCTTGCCAAGATGCTTCATTCGTCACATTTCTTTTCTCTAGTCCCACGGCATCTTGGGCAAGAAAACTTCATTTCGCAGAGGGCTTAACCCGCAAACTGAGGGCGTGGGGCCAGTGACCAAGTATCCTAGCTGCGGTGCCCATAACTTTTGATCCGTAAGGGGTTATGCGGCGCACAACATACCGTTAGAAAGCTCTCCGGGAGCTCTATGATGGTGGCAGCAAGGCCTCTTGTCTGCGCCTATTTTTAAAACCCAAAAATGAATGTTTTTATCCGTTTTGGGCCACTTTTGTTATTTTTCCCCTGTTTTTTCTTCCCGGGTCTTTCGTCATGAGCTGCGGAAAGGACGACAACCTAACATGTGGGACCTTAGAGGGCCTCACAATGCGTCTATATCACATCTTGCGAGGATGCTGCGTTGTTGAAGCAGATGGCTTGTCGATAAGGCCACTAGGCCTTTTGAATGGGCCATCTCTCTGGACTAGGACTATGAACCGTCAACACATAAGGGCTTTGCACCCTCAAAAGGACAAGTGCAATCATACAAGAACTATTGTACCGGATCCCATCAAAAATCCGAAGTTAAGCGTGCTTGGGCGAGAGTAGTACTAGGATGGGTGACCCCTTGGGAAGTTCTCGTGTTGAAACCCTTTTTCGTTTTGTTTTTTTGTCCCTTCTAGGCTTGCCAAGATGCTTCATCAGTCACAATTCTTTCCTCAAGTCCAACGGCATCTTGGGCAAGACAACTTCGCTTCGCGGAGGTCCTGGGCCCGTAAACCGAGAGCATGGGGCCTGTGACCAAGTATCCGTCTCTCCGGTGCCCATAACTTTTGATTCGGACTAAGTTATGTGGTGCACAAAATACAGTTGGAATGCTCTCTTAGAGCTCTACGATGATGGCAGCAAGTCTGCTCGGCTGTGCCTATTTCGAAACTCAAAATTGAATGCTTTCATCAATTTTGGGCCACTTTTCTTGATTTTTCTCTATTTTCTCCTCCCGGATCTTTCATCGTGAGCCGCGGAAAGGACGACAACCTAACTCATGGGACATTAAAGGTCTCTACAATGTGTCGATGTCAAGTCTTGCGAGGATGCTACATTGTTGAAGCAGATACATTATCGATATGGCCATTGGTCCTTTTGAATGGGTCGTCTCTCTAGACTGGGACTGTGAACCGTCGACACATAAGGGCTTCACACCCTCAAAATGACGAGTGCGATCATACTAGCAATAATGCACCGGATCCCATCAGAACTCCGAAGTTAAACAAGCATGGGCGAGAGTAGTACTAGGATGGGTGACCCATTGGGAAATCCTCGTGTTGCACCCCCTTTTTGTTTTGTTTTTTTGCCCCCTTCAGGCTTGCCAAGATGCTTCATCTGCCATATTTCTTTTCTCGAGTCCCACGGCATGTTGGGCAAGGCAACTTCACTTCGTGGAGGGGCTGGGCCCGCAAACCTAGGGCTTGGGGCCTGTGACCAAGTATCCGTCGTTCTGGTGCCCATAACGTTTGATCCATAAGGAGTTATGCGGCGCACAGCATACCGTTGGAAAGCTCTCCGGGAGCTCTACGACAGTGGCAGCGTGCTTGTTCTACTGCGCTTGTTTTACAAACCCAAAGTCAATCGTTTTCATCAATTTCGTGCTACTTTCCTTATTTTTTGCTATTTTTTCCTCATCGGCCGTTCGTCGTGAGCCGCGGAGAGGACGGCAACCTAACTTGCGGGACATTAGAGGGCCCTACAATGCATCAATATCACGTCTTGCGAGGATGCTATGTTTTTGAAGCAGATGGGTTGTCGATATAGCCATTGGGCCTTTTGAATGGGCTGTCACTTTGGTCTGGGACTTTGAACTGTCAACATATAAGGGCTTTGAACCATCATGATGACGGGTGTGATCGTACCAGCACTAATGTACCAGATCCAATTAGAACTCCGAAGTTAAGCGTACTTCGTCGAGAGTAATACTAGGATGGGTGACCCCCTGGGTGTCCTCGCGTTGTACCCCTTTATCGTTTTGTTTTTTTGCCCCCTTTAGGCTTGCAAGATGCTTCATCCATCACATTTCTTTTCTTGAGTCCCACAGTATCTTGGGTAAGAAAACATCGCTTCGCTGAGGGGCTAGGCCCACAAACTGAGCGTGGGTCCTATGACCAAGTTTTTGTCGTTTCGGTGCCCATAACTTTTGATCCGTAAGGAGTTATGTGGCGCACATCATACAGTTGGAAAGCTCTCTGATTGCTATACGACGGTGGCAACAAGCCTGCTTAGCTGCGACTATTTTTGGAACCTAAAATTGAACGTTTTTATCAATTTCGGGCCACGTTTCTTGTTTTTCCCTTGTTTTTTCCTCCCGTGTCGTTCTTCGTGAGCCGCGAAAAGGACGACAACCTAACTCACAGGACATTAGAGGGCCCTACAATGCATCGTTAACAAGTCTTATGAGGATGCTACGTTGTTGAAGCAGATTGGTTGTTGATAAGGCCATTGGCCTTTTGAACGGGCCGTCTCTCTGGACTGGGACTGTGAACCGTCAACACATAAGGGCTTTGCATTCTCTACATGACAGGTGTGATCATACCAGAACAAATACACCGGATCCCATCAGAACTCCAAAGTAAAGCGTGCTTGGGCAAGAGTAGTACTAAGAAGGGTGACCCCCTGGGAAGTCCTCTTGTTGAACCCCTTTTTCGTTTTTTTTTTTTCCCCCTTGAAGCTTGCCGAGATGCTTCATCAGTCACATTTGTTTTCTCGAGTCCCATGGCATCTTGGGCAAGACAACTTCGCTTCGCGAAGGTGCCGGGCCAGCAAATAGAGGGCGTGGGGCTTGTGACCAAGTATCCGTCGCTCCGGTGCCCATAACTTTTGATCCGGAATGAGTTATGCGGCGCACAACATACAGTTGAAAAGCTCTTTGAGAGCTCTACGACGGTGGCAGCAATCCTACTCGGCTGTGCCTAATTTCGGAACCCAAAATCGAATGCTTTCATCAGTTTTGGTCCATTTTTCATGGTTTTCCTCTATTTTTTCCTCCCAAGTTAATCGTCGTAGGCCGCAAAAAGGATGAACACCTTACTCGCACGACATTAGAGGGCCCTACAATACGTTGATATCATGCCTTGCGAGGATGCAACGTTGTTGAAGCAGATAGGTTGTTGATAAGGCCATTGGGCCTTTTGAATGGGCTGTCTCTCTGGACTGGGACTGTGGACCGTCAACATATAAGGGCTTTGCACCCTCAACATGACGACTGCGATCATACCAGCATTAATGCATCGGATCCAATCAGAACTCCGAAGTTAAGCATGCTTGGGAGAGGGTAGTACTAGGATAGGTGACCCTCTGAGGAGTTCTCGTGTTGCACCCCCTTTTATTTTTGTTTTTTTTGCCCCCTTCAGGATTGCCTAGATGCTTCATCTGTCACATTTCTTTTCTCGAGTCCCACGACAACTTGGGCAAGACAACTTCGCTTCGTGGAGGGGCTGGGCCTGCAAACCGAAAGTGTGGGCTCGATGACCAAGTATCCGACGTTCCGATGCCCATAACTTTTTATCTGTAAGGAGTTATACAGCGCACAGCAAACCGTTGGAAAGCTCTCCGGGAGCTCTACGACAGTGGCAACAAGCCTGCTCAGTTATGTCTATTTTTGGAACCCAAAATTGAACATTTTCATTAGTTTGGGCCCACATTTTTTGATTTTCTTCTATATTTTCCGCTTGGGTCGTTCATCATGAGTCACAGAAAGGAAGACAACCTAACTCGCGGGACAATAGAAGGCCCTATAATGCGTTGATATCACGTCTTGCAAGGATGTTGCATTGTTGAAGCAGATGGGTTGTCGATAAGGCCATTGGGCATTCTGAATGGGCCGTCTCTCTGGACTGGGACTGTGAACCGTCAATTCAAAAGGGCTTTGTACCCTCAACAAGACGGGTGTGATCGTACCAGCACTAATGCACAGGATCTCATCAGAACTCCAAAGTTAAGCATGCTTGGGCGAGACTAGTACTAGGATAGGTGACCCCTTGGGAAGTCCTCGTGTTGAAACATTTTTTCGTTTCATTTTTTTGCCCCCTTCAGGCTTGCCTTGCCAAGATGCTTCATCCATCACATTTCTTTTCTCGAGTCCCACGGCATCTTAGGCAAGACAACTTCGCTTCGCGGAGGGGTTGGGCCTGCAAAACGAGGGCGTGGGGCCTATGACCAAGTATCCGTAGCTCGTGTTCAACCCTTTTTTCGTTTCAGTTTTTTGCCCCCTTCATGCTTGCCAAGATGCTTCATCCATCACATTTCTTTTCTTAAGTCCCATGACATTTTGGGCAAGACAACTTCGCTTCGCGGAGGTGCTGGGCCAGCAAAACGAGGGAGTAGGTCCGGTGACCAAGTATCCGACGTTCTGGTGCCCATAACTTTTGATCTGTATAGAGTTATGCGGCGCCCAACATACTGTTGGAAAGCTCTTCGGGAGCTCTATGACAGTGGCATTAAGCCTAACAGATTGCACCTATTTTTGGAAACCAAAATTGAATGCTTTCATCAGTTTCGAGCCACTTTTCTTCTTTTTCCTCTATTTTTTCCTCACGGATCATTTGTTGTGAGCCGCGGAAGGGACAACAACCTAAGTCGCGGGACATTTGAGGGCCCTACAATGAGTAGATATCACATCTTGTGAGGATGTTGCGTTGTTGAAGCAGATGGGTTATCGATAAGGCCATTGGGCCTTTTGAATGGGCCGTCTCTCTGGACTGGAACTGTGAACTGTCAACACATCAAGGCTTTGCACTCTCAATATGATGGGTGTGATCATACCAGCACGAATGCATCGGATCCCATTCAAACTCTGAAGTTAAGCATGCTTGGGAGATAGTAGTTTTAGGATAGGTGAACCCTCAGAAGTTCTCATGTTGCACCCATTTTCGTTTTGTTTTTTTGACCCCTTCAAGCTTGCCAAGATGCTTCATCCGTCACATTTCTTTTCTCGAGTTCCGCGGCATTTTGGGCAAGACAACTTCACTTCGTGGAGGGGCTGGGATGACAAACCGAGGGCGTGGGGCCTATGACAAAGTATCCGTCGCTCCGGTGCCCATAGTTTTTGATCTGTAAGGAGTTATGCGGCGCACAACATACCGTTGGAAAGCTCACCGGGAGCTCTACGACGATGGCATAAAGCATGCTCGACTGCGCCTATTTTCAGAGGCAAAAGAAGAGGCTCCACTACGGTAAAGTGATTGACCTTGGGGGAGAGAGCTGAAAGGTATGCACCTCAGGGAACTGAACTACCTTGATCTAAATCTGTGGAACTCACAAAAGAAGATACGGCACTAAAAGTTGTAGAGCTGGTCATCTTGAGCCCGGATTGAGGATTGATTGACCTAAACCAAAGACCTTATTATCAGGCCATTTTTCTTATTTTTCCTCTATTCTTTCGTCACGGTTCGTTCGTCATTAGCCGAGAAAAGGATGACTACCTAAGTCACAGGACATTAGAGGGCCCTACAATGCGTAGATATCACGTCTTACGAGGATACTGTGTTGTTGAAGCAGATGGGTTGTCGATAAGGCCATTTGGCCTTTTGAATGGGTTGTCTCTCTGGTCTGGGACTGTGAACCGTCAACACATAAGGGCTTTACACCCTCAAAATGATAGGTGCGATCATACCAGCACTAATACACCGGATCCCATCAGAACTCTGAAGTTAAGCATGATTGGGTAAGAGTAGTACTAGGTTGGGTGACCCCATGGAAAGTCCTCGTGTTGTACCCCCCTTTTAATATTTTTCCCCGTTTTGCCTTGCCTAGATGCTTTGTCCATCATATTTCTATTATCGAGTCCCACGACATCTCGGTCAAGACAACTTCGCTTTGCGTAGAGGCTAGGCTCGCAAACCGATAGCGTGGGGCCAGTGACCAAGTATCCGTCGCTCCGGTGCCCATAACTTTTCATCCATATGGAGTTATACGGCGCAAATCATACTGTTGGAAAGTTCTCTGGGAGCTCTACGATGATGTTAACAAGCCTGCTCGACTGTACCTATTTTCATAACCCAAAATGGAATGCTTTCAATAGTTTCAGTCCACTTTTCTTAGTTTTCCTCTATTTTTTCCTCCCAGGCCGATCGTCGTGAGCTGCGAAAAGACGACAACCTAACTCACGGGACATTAGAGGCCCTACAACACGTCAATATCACGTCTTGCGAGGATGTTGCGTTGTTGAAGTAGATTGGTTGTCGATAAGTCCATTGGGCCTTTTGAAAGGGCCGCCTCTCTGGACTGTGACTGTGAACCGTTAACATGATGGGTACGATCATACCACTACTAATGCACCGGATCGTATTAGAACTCTGAAGTTAAGCGTGCTTGGACGAGAGTAGTACTAGGATGGGTGACCCCCGGGGATGTCCTCGTGTTACACCCCCTTTTAATTTTGTTTTTTTTGCCCCCTTCAGGCTTACCAAAATGCTTCAACCGTTACATTTCTTTTCTCGAGTCCTATGACATCTTGGGCAAGACAACTTCGCTTCGCGGAGGGGCTGGGCCCACAAACCGAGGGCATGGGTCCGGTGACCAAGTATCCGACGTTCCGATGCTCACAACTTTTGACCTGTAAGGAGTTATGCGGTGCACAACATACCGTTGGAAAGCTCTCCAGGAACTCTACGATGGTGGCCACAAGCCTGCTCAGCTACGTCTATTTTTGGAACCCAAACTCAAACGTTTTCATTAGTTTGCAGCCATATTTCTTGATTTTTTGCTATTTTTTCCGCTCGTGTCGCTCATCGTGAGCCACAAAAAGGAAGACAACCTAACTCATGGGACATTAGAGGGCCCTACAATGCATCGATATCACATGTTGCAAGGATGCTGCGTTGTGGAAGCAGATGGGTTGTCGATAAGGCCATTGGGCCTTTTGAATTGGCCGTCTCTCTGGACAGGGACTGTGAACCATCAATACAAAAGGACTTTGTACCCTCAACAAGACGGGTGCGATCATACCACCACTAATGCACCAGATCCCATCAGAACACCAAAGTTAAGCGTGCTTGGGCAAGAGTAGTACTAAGATGGGTGACCCCCTAGGAAGTCCTCGTGTTGAAACCTTTTTTCGTTTCATTTTTTTGCCCCTTTCAGGCTTGCCTTGCCAAAATGTTTCATCCGTCACATTTGTTTCTCGAGTCCCACGTCATTTTGGGCAAGACAACTTCACTTCGCGGAGGGGCTGGGCCCGTAAACCGAGGGCGTGGGTCCGGTGACCAAGTATCTGACGTTCCGGTGCCCATAACTTTTGATCCGTAAGGAGTTATGTGGCGCACAACATACTGTTGGAAAGCTCTCCAGGAGCTCTATGATGGTGGTAGCAAGCCTACTCGACTGCACCTATTTTCAGAATCCAAAATCGAATGCTTTCATCAATTTTGGGCCACTTTTCTTATTTTTCCTTTGTTTTTTCCTTACGGGTCGTTCGTCGTGAGCCGTGGAAAGGACAACAACTTAACTTGCGGGACATTTGAGGGCCCTACAATGCGTAGATATCACGTCTTGCGAGGATGCTACGTTGTTGAAGAAGATGGGTTGTCAATAAGGCCATTGGGCCTTTTGAATGGGTCGTCTCTCTAGATTGAGACTGTGAACCTTCAACACATAAGGACTTTGCACCCTCAAAATGATGGGTGTACCAGCACTAATGCACTAGATCTCATCATAACACCAAAGTTAAGCATGCTTGGGCGAGAGTAGTACTAGGATGGGTGACCCCTTCGGAAGTCCTCGTGTTGTACCCCCCTTTTCAAATTTTTTGACCTGTTTTACCTTGCCTGGATGCTTTATCCATCATATTTCTATTATCGAGTCCCACGGCATCTCGGTCAAGACAACTTCGCTTCGCGTAGAGGCTGGGCCAGCAAACCGAGGGTGTGGGGCCTGCCACTAGGTCTCCCTCGCTCCGGTGCCCATAACTTTTGATCCATAAGGAGTTATGTGATAGACCGCATATCGTTAGAAATCTCTACAGGAGCTCTTCGACTGGGGCAGTGAGCAAGCATGGCTGCGCCTATTTTAGAAACCCAAAATTGAACATTTTTATCAATTTCTGGCCACTTTTTTGGTTTTCTACTGTTTTTTCCTCCCGGGTCATTCGTTGTGCGCTGCGAAAAGGACGAAAACCTAACTCGAGGGCATTAGAGGGCCCTACAATGTGTCGATACATTGTCTTGCGAGGGTGCTACGTTGTTGAAGGATATGGGTTATCGATAAGGCCATTGGGCCTTTTGAATGGGTCATTTCTCTGGACTAGGACTGTGAACTGTCAATACATAAGGGCTTTGCACCCTCAACTTGACGGGTACGATCATACCACCATTAATGTATTTCATCCTATCAGAAGTCTGAAGTTAAGCGTTCTTGGGCGAGAGTAGTACTAGGATGGCTAACCCCCTGGGAAGTCCTCGTGTTGCACCCCTTTTCGTTTAGTTTTTTTGCCCCCTTCAGGCTTGCCAAGATGCTTCATCCGTCACATTTCTTTTCTCAAGTCCCACGGCATCTTGGGCAAGACAACTTCGTTACATGGAGGGGTAGGGCCCGCAAACCGAGGACGTGGGGCCTATGACCAAGTATGCATCGCTCTGGTGCCCATAACTTTTGATCTGCATGGAGTTATGCGGCGCACAACATATCGTTGGAAAGCTCTCCGGGATCTCTACGATGGTGGTAGTAAGCCTGCTCGATTGTGCCAATTTTTGAAACCCAAAATTGAATGCCTTCATTGGTTTCGCGCCACTTTTCTTATTTTTCCTATGTTTTTTCCTCCCGGGTTGTTCGTCGTGAGCCGCAGAAAGGATGACAACCTAACTCGCGGGACATTAGAGGGCCCTACAATGCGTCGATTTCACGTCTTGCGAGGATGTTGCATTGTTGAAGCTGATGGATTGTCGATTAGGCCATTGGGCCTTTTGAATGGGTTGTCTCTCTGGACTGGGATTGTGAACCGTCAATACATAAAGGCTTTACACCCTCAACATGAAGGGTGCAATCATACCAACATTAATGCACTGGATCACATCAGAACTCCGAAGTTAAGCGTGCTTGGGCGAGAGTAGTACTAGGTTGGGTGACCCCTTGAGAAGTCCTCGTGTTGCACCCCCATTTCGTTTTATTTTTTTGCCCTCTTCAGGCTTGCCAAGATATTCCATCCGTCACATTTCTTTTGTTGAGTCCCACGACATCTTGGCCAAGACAACTTCGCTTTGCAGAGGGGCTTGGCCAGCAAACCGAGGGCGTGGGTCCTGTGACCAAGTATCTGTCGTTCCGATGCCCATAACTTTTGATCCGTAAGGAGTTATGTGGCACACAACATACCGTTAGAAAGCTCTCTGGGAGCTCTACGATGGTGGCAACAAGCATGCACAACTGCGAGTATTTTTGGTACCTAAAATTGAACATTTTCATCAGTTTAGGGCCATGTTTCTTATTTTTTCGATATTTTTTCCCCTCGTGTCGTTCATCGTGAGCCGCAGAAAGGAAGACAACCTAACTAGCGCGACATTAGAGGGCTCTAAAATGTGTCGATATCACGTCTTGTGAGGATGCTGCGTTGTTAAAGCAAATGGGTTGTCGATAAAGCCGTTGGTCCTTTTGAATAGGCCGTTTCTCTGGACTGCGATTGTCAACCGTCAACACATAAGGGCTTGGCATCCTCAACATGATGGGTACGATCATACCAGCACTAATGCACCGGTTCCCATCAGAACTCCAAAGTTAAGCGTGCTTGGGCGAGAGTAGTACTAGGATGGGTAACCCCTTGGGAAGTCTTCGTGTTGAACCCCTTTTTCATTTTGTTTTTTTTGCCCCCTTCTAGCTTGCCAAGATGCTTCATCTGTCACATTTCTTTTCTCGAGTCCCATGGCAACTTGGGCAAGACAACTTCGCTTCGCGGAGGGGCTGGGGCGGTAAACCGAGGTCGTGGGTCCTGTGACCAAGTATCTGTCGTTCCGGTGCTCATAAGTTTTAATCCGTAAGGAGTTATGCGGCGCACAGCATACCGTTGGAAGGCTCTTTAGGACCTCTACGACTGTAGCAACAAGCCTGCTCTGCTGCATTTTTTTTTGAAACCCAAAATTGAATGCTTTCATCACTTTTAGGCCACTTTTTTTATTTTTCCTATATTTTTTCCTCACGGGTCGTTCGTCGTGAGTCGCAGAAAAGACGACAACCTAACTCGTGGGACATTAAAGGGCCCTACAACACGTAAATATCATGTCTTGTGAGGATGCTGCATTGTTGACGCAGATGGGTTGTCGATAAGGCCATTGGGCCATTCGAATGGGCCGTATATCTGGACTGGGACTGGGAACCGTCAACACATAAGGGCTTTGCACCCTCAACATGACGGGTGCGATCATGCCAGCACTAATGCACTGGTTCCCATCAGAACTCCAAAGTTAAGCGTGCTTGGCCTAGAGTAGTACTAGGATGGGTAACCCCGTGGGACGTCCTCCTGTTGAACCCCTTTTTTGTTTTGTTTTTTTGGCCCCTTCAGGCTTGCCAAGATACTTCATGTCACGCCCCGACCCAACCCCCAAGCTAAAGGTTAAGTCCGGACCCGACACACGGACAGAGTCTCCCCTGTACCGTGGACATTCTAAAAACCTGTAAACACTTAAACAAGGTCCCAACAATACAATACAAGCTTTTCTTAATTAAACAGCCAAGCTATAAGGCCATCCGAGCCTTATGGTACACAATATCTCCAAAACACACAAGCATGCGAGAACTTGTTGACAGCATAGTTTTATAATCCTGACATTCTAGGAAATCAATAAAACAACTTAAAGGATAAAGCATTCTACATTAACCATCCACTCCCAAGCATGCAAGGAAATAAGGCAAGAATAAAAGTTATTACAAGACATGGCTTCCAATTCTACACCACAATCTACTATCCTTCGACTTGCGCAACAAACTTATACATAGCCCTTAGGCTACAAAATAGAACATAAAACAATTAATTGAACTTTCCACATAGCAGCAAATTCATTAACCACCTCAAGCTATCAGACACAGCAACTAAGGTAAAGGCTCGATCTGAACTTCTTCTTCCTCAACTAAATCAACAAGCTGGGGATCACCCTCAGCGTCTCCTGAAACAGATATCGAGGTATGAGCAACCACTGTTGCCCAGTGAGGGATAAAGTCCTGGGGCGTGTAATGCAACAGATAATACAATTACTCAACAATAACACTTAAACAATTAAAGAAACAATGATACTTAAATAACCACACAATTAAAAGGATACATTTCAACAATCCCCTATACACCAATCTTCACTGGTCTTCAATCACGATCCACGAACCACGAGCACGATCACGATAAGCCGGCATAATCCCCAAACACTCCAGTGGGTGTACTCCGGATGTACCCCGAATCCTACGACCCAACATCCCCTGGCAATCTCCGGACCAGGCGAATGAGGGAATAGGGCACGGAGTTTGAATATCCACCGGCAAGCCCTCTGCCGCCCAGCCGATATTCAACACATCCGCCCCTGACACTATGGTTGCGCAACCACTATGCAATGCACTCAATGATGGCAAGTTAATAGCAATAATATAAGCATTAACACATATGAGGATCAACAAAGTAGGTTGACCTCGTTGCAATTAGGATAGAAGCAAATATAGAAGCTAATAAGCAGTTTACAAATGAACATATACCAAATAAGCATAGAATCATACCAAAAGCTCCAAATCAATTTAAAATCACATATAAACACTCAAGAAGTCCTGACAAGGGTTTAGAAGTGTGAGACAACTTAAATTGCACCTAAACCTCTTTGTTTTTCGAACTATTTCTCTTCCAAACCAAAGTTAATGATTTCATTTTCAAAGGAAACTCTCCCAACCTTCTAACTAACCCCCAAGGTACCCTCTCAACCCTCTAACTCATTCAAATGCCCGCGTTTACCCCGAAAGCCCCAATTTCCCTCTTTTGGCTTTAAACTACACCTACATTGTCCGGGCTTCACACAAGGGATATCAAAGCATCTATAGCACCTAGATAGCCTAAGGATGCTAGAATTGAAGCCCGAATCCACCCGGATTCGCATTAACCCCGAAAGCCCCAAATTAAAGTCGGCTATTTTCCATTTTTAGGCAATTTAAGGGCAATGCAAGTGCACGGGGCTATTAGGCTATCTTCACTAACACCTATGGCATCTATTAGAAGCATTAAATCGAGCTAATTCGAGCAATTACACAAAACCCTAGAAAAAACGTCACTATTCACCCTAAAAATCAAACTAACGATTCTAACCGTTTAAAAAGCGAAACAACGGCTCAAATGTGTTCTCTAGCATTCATATAGATGGTGTATTAGCATAGATAACAATTACAATGGCATATAATCATATTTTCAACAAATCAAGAAATGAGTAACTATTTAAAAATGCGAAAACAAGTCGTGAAATCCCTCACCAATACGCGTAGGAGCACCTAGGAACCTTGCAAACACCCTACACTAGTTGCTCAAGGCTTGGCTTGGCTTGAATTGAAGAGTTGAAGATGAAAAATTTCTCCCAAGTGCAAAGAGGGGCTGTCGGGTTTGGCTCCTGATTTCAGCTTTTTATTTTTTTTTTCTTTTGCATTTTATGAGCTTAAGTGATATAATAAAGGGGTTAAGTTGAGGTGGGGTCATATGGGTGCTTAAGTGATCTAATAAAATGCGCGTTGCTAGCTCCAAAACGAGGCTAATGTATAAAACTTAGGCTAGCTAATTAAATCTATAAAGTTATTACGTAACACTATTCACTCAACTACAAAAATCATTTTCTAAACAAGCTCTCCTAACGCCGTTAGCTCAAATGCACATTTTTCCCACTACTTTTACAATTAATATGATTTAATAAAAATGTTAATTAACTAATAGAAGGCAGTCTAAAAACAGAGTGAATAGTAGTCACAAAAGTCAGTTAATAAGGCATAGAAGTAAATGCGCAAACAAGGGATGCAACAGTAATTAAATGCATGGCTAAAACCCAGGCGTCACATCCTCTCCCCCTTAAACTAATTGCGTCCCCGCAATGCTTACATGATTTGGCGAATAACTCTGGATACCGTTCCCGCATCTGATCCTCTCTTTCCCATGTCGTATCCTCTACTCCGTGATGATCCCACAGAACTTTAACCATCGGAATGCTTTTAGTCCTCAGCTCCTGAACTTTTTGATCAACAATTCGAAGAGGTTTCTCTGTGTAGGTCAAAGTTTCACTGATCTCTAGCGGTTCCGGCTCAAGTATGTGAGAGGGATCTGGCTGATACTTCCGAAGCATGGAAACATGGAATACGTCATGAATTCTGCCCAGACTGGGAGGTAAAGCTAGACGGTAAGCCAAATCACCAACAGTTTCAGTTATCTCAAATGGTCCCACATATCGAGGACTGAGTTTACCTCCTTTACCATGCCGAATCAAACCCTTGCGAGGAGAAATTTTCAGAAATACCCGGTCGCCCACAGCAAATTTCAGATCACGACGTCGTCTATCTGCATAACTCTTTTGCCGGCTCTGTGCTGTAAGCATTCTTTTTCTGATAAGCTGCACCTGATCAATCATTTTGTTCATTTCAGGTAAGAGAGTAGGGTCGATAGTCTTCATTTCACCAACATCATCCCAGTAGAGAGGAGACCGACATTTACGCCCATACAGTGCCTCATAAGGTGCCATACCAATAGTAGCTTGATAACTATTGTTGTAGGCGAACTCTGCTAGTGGCAAATATTTCTCCCAACTTTTACCGAAGTCCAGAATACAAGCCCGTAACATATCCTCAAGGATCAAGATAGTTCTCTCAGATTGACCATCTGTCTGAGGATGATAAGCTGTACTGAAATTCAAATTCATGCCCAAAGCTTTCTGAATCTTCTGCCAGAACTGAGATGTGAATCTGGGATCTCTATCTGACACGATACTCTTTGGAATTCCATGTAGTCGGACAACATTCTCAATATACAACTCTACCAGTTTATCAAGAGAATCAGACTTCTTTTTAGCAATAAAATGAGAAGTCTTGGTCAGTCTATCCACAATAACCCAGACTGAGTCATTACCCCTCGAAGACCTCGGTAAATCTGATACGAAATCCATAGTAATATGATCCCATTTCCAAACAGGAATAGCCAAAGGTTGCAACAACCCTGCAGGTCTCTGATGTTTTGCTTTAACTTTCTGACAAGTAAGGCATCGAGCAACATAGTCAGCAATTTCTCTCTTCATATTATTCCACCAGAAATTCTGCTTTAAATCTTTATACATTTTCGTACTGCCTGGATGGATAGTATATCGAGAACTGTGTGCCTCAGCAAGAATATCCTTCTTTAGAGTTGGATCATTCGGAATACAGATTCTACCCTTGAATTTAAGAATACCATCGTCGTGCAGTTTGAAATCCGACTCTCCCCCTTTAGAATTCTCTAAGACTTTCAACAATTGAAGATCAGCCTGTTGAGCTTCTCGAATCCTGGATAACAACAGAGATTGAATCTGCAAACTTGCAAATTGAATACCAGAATTTGAAGTACTAGGCTTCCATAAGCACAATTCTTCCATGAATTCCCAATTCTTGATAATCAAGCTAGCAACAGTAGCCTTTCGGCTCAAAGCATCAGCAACAATATTGGCCTTACCTGGAAGATAGTTAATGGTGCAGTTATAGTCCTCAAGTAATTCCAGCCAACGCCTCTGCCTCATGTTCAACTCTTTCTATGAAAACAGATATTTCAAGCTCTTATGATCTGTAAAGATTTCAAATTTGTTGCCCCAGAGATAATGACGCCATTTCTTTAATGCAATAATGATAGCTGCAAGCTCAAGATCATGAGTCGGATAGTTGAGTTCATAAGGTTTCAGTTTCCTGGAAGCATAAGCAATAACCCTGCCATTCTGCATCAATACACAACCCAGACCCTCCTTCGAAGCATCACTATAGATCATCAGATTATCATAACCCTCAGGTAAAGCAAGAATATGAGCTGTAGTCAATCTCTTCTTCAATTCCTGGAAGCTGGCCTCACATTTATCATTCCAGTCAAATACTGTTTTCTTCTGAGTAAGCTGAGTTAAAGGTGTCACGCCCCGACCCAACCCCCAAGCTAAAGGTTAAGTCCGGACCCGACACACGGACAGAGTCTCCTCTGTACCGTGGACATTCTAAAAACCTGTAAACACTTAAACAAGGTCTCTACAACACATACAAGCTTAATTTAATTAAACAATAAAGCTATAAGGCCATCCGAGCCTTATAGTACACAATATCTCCAAAACACACAAGCATGCAAGAACTGGTTGTCAGCATAGACTTATAATCATTACATTCTAGGAAATCAATATAATAACTTAAAGAGTAGAGCATTCTACATTAACCATCCACTCACAAGCATGCAAGGAAATAAGGCAAGAATAAAAGTTATTACAGATCATAGACTTTCAAAGTTACAACCCAACCATCTAATCTTCGACTTATACAACAAGCATGTACAAAGCCCTTGGGCTACAAAATAGTACATAAAGTAATCAGAGGAGTCTTCCACAAAGCAACAAAAAAACATTAACCACCTCAAGTTATCAGACACAGCAACTAAGGTAAAGGCTCGGTCTGAACTTCTTCTTCCTCAACTAAATCAACAAGCTGGGGATCACCCTCAGCGTCTCCTGAAACAGATATCGAGGTATGAGCAACCACTGTTGCCCAGTGAGGGATATAGTCCCGGGGCGTGCAATGCAACAGATAATACAATTACACTTTAACAATTTAAGAATCAATGAAAACTTAAATAACCACACAATTAAAAGGATACATTTCAACAATCCCCTATACACCAATCTTCACTGGTCTTCAATCACGATCCACGAACCACGAGCACGATCACGATAAGCCGGCATAACCCCAATCACTCCAGTGGGTGTACTCCGGATGTACCCCGAATCCTACGACCCAACATCCCCTGGCAATCTCCGGACCAGGCGAATGAGGGAATAGGGTACGGAGTTTGAATATCCACCGGCAAGCCCTCTGCCGCCCAGCCGATATTCAACACATCCGCCCCGACACTATGGTTGCGCAACCAACTATGCAATGCACTCAACGATGGCAAGTTAACAACAATAATATAAGCATTAACACATATGAGGATCAACAAAGTAGGTTGACCTCGATACAATTAGGATAGAAGCAAGGATAGAAGCTAATAAGCAGTTTACAAATGAACTTATACCATATAAGCATAGAATCACACCAAAAGCTCCAAACCAACTTAATATCACATATAAACACTCATGAAGTCATGCCGTGGGTTTAGGAATGTGAGACAAACGAAATTGCACTGAAACCCCTTTATTTTACATACTATTTCTCTTCCAAACCCAAGTTAATGATTTCATTTTCAAAAGAAACTCTCCCAACCTTCTAACTAACCCCCAAGGTACCCTTTCAACCCTCGAACTCAATCAAATGCCCGCGTTTACCCCGAAAGCCCCAATTTCCCTCTTTTGGCTTTAAACCACACCTACATTGTCCGGGCTTCAAACAAGGGATATCAAGGCATCTATAGCACCTAGGTAGCCTAAGGATACTAGAATTGAAGCCCGAATTCACCCGGATTCGCATTAACCCCGAAAGCCCCAACTTAAAGTCGGCTATTTTCCATTTTTAGGCGATTTAAGGGCAATGCAAGTGCACGGGGTTATTTAATTATCTTCACTAGTACCTAAGGCATCATTTAGAAGCATTAATTCAATCCAATTCGAGCAATTACGCAAAACCCTAGAAAAACGTCACTATTCACCCTAAAAATCAAACTAACGATTCTAACCGTTTAAAAAGCGAAACAACGGCTCAAATGTGTTCTCTAGCATTCATATAGATGGTATATTAGCATAGATAACAATTACAATGGCATTTGATCACATTTTCAACAAATCAAGAAATTGACAACTATTTAGAAATGCAAAAACAAGCTATGAAATCCCTCACCACTACGCGTAGGAACACCTAGGAGGCTTGAAGACACCCTAATCCACTTGCTCAAGGCTTGGGAGGGCTTGGTTTGAAGGATTGAAAGGCAAAATTTTCCTCTTTTCTCTCTATGCTGCTGTCGGCCTTCTCTCTGTTCTGTTTCAGCTTTTTATTTTTTTTTTCTTTTGCATTTTGAGAGTTTAAGTGATATATAAAAGGCTAAGTTGAGATGGGGTCCTTTGGGCGCTTGAATGGTCTAATATAATACGCGTAGTAAGCTTTAAAAGCGAGTCTAAGGGGTGACACATTGGTTAACTAATTAAATCTATAAAGTTATTACGTAACACTATTCACTTGACTTCTAAAATTATTTTCTAAACGAGCCTTCCTAACGCCTTAAGCTCAAAAGCACATTTTTCCCACTACTTTTACAATTAATATGATTTAATAAAAATGCTAATTAACTAATAGAAAGTAGTTTAAAAACGGAGTGAATAGTAGTCACAAAGTCAGTTAATAAGGCATAGAAGTAAATGCGCAAACAAGGGATGCAATAGTAATTAAATGCATGGCAAATTCTCGGGCGTCACAAAAGGCCCTGCAATCTTAGAGAAATCCTTGACAAACCTCCGATAATACCCAGCTAAACCAAGGAAGCTACGAATTTCTGTGACAGTTTCAGGTCGTTTCGAAGATAACACAACTTCAATCTTCGCTGGATCAACAGAAATACCATCCTGCGAGATAATATGGCCAAGAAAAGCAACTTGCTTAAGCCAGAATTCACATTTGCTAAACTTTGCAAATAACCGATGCTCCTGCAGAGTCTGCAACACAATTCTGAGATGCTGTTCATGTTCCGCCTCAGATTTAGAATAGACAAGGATATCATCAATAAATATGACCACAAATTGGTCCAGATAAGGACGAAATACTCTCTGCATTAAGTCCATGAATGCGGCAGGAGCATTAGTAAGACCAAACGGCAAGACAACAAACTCATAATGGCCATATCGAGTTCTGAAAGCAGTTTTTGGAACATCATCTTTCTTAATCCTCAGTTGATAATAGCCCTGCCTCAGATCAAATTTAGAGAATACCCTGGCGCCTTGCAACTGATCAAATAACTCTTCGATTAAAGGCAAAGGATATTTATTTTTTATGGTTACCTGATTAAGACCCCGGTAATCGATGCATAGGCGAAGAGATCCGTCTTTCTTTTTAACGAAGAGAACTGGCGCACCCCACGGTGAAGAACTCGGCTGAATGAATCCCTTCTCAAGCAAGCCTTGCAATTGCACTTTCAATTCCTGCAACTCAGGTGGAGCCATTCTGTACGGAGTCCTAGAGACAGGTGAAGTCCCCGACAATAAATCAATCATGAACTCTATCTCTCTATCAGGCGGTAACCCAGGTAATTCCTCAGGAAAGACCCCCGGAAACTCTCTCACGATAGGTACATCATTCAATTTCAATTGATCCCCAGGTTGATTAATCAAATATGCAAGATAAGCCTCACAACCCTTGCTCAATAATTTAGATGCCCTAATAGAAGAAATAATAGGAGTTCCCGTAGATTTTCTACTACCAACTATTTTAAGTACAGGCTGGTCAGGCATTTCTAGATACACAATCTTCTTTCTGCAATCAAGCTGGGCATAATATTTACTTAACCAGTCCATCCCCAATATAATTTCAAAGTCATTGAAGGGTAAGATAATCAAATCAGCAGGAAAAACACGACCTTCAATAAATATACTACATGCTCTGCAAATAGACCTAGTAACAAACTTCGGACCCATAGGAGTATAGACCACAATCTCATGCAACAGTTTATCATGTTTCAATTTAGCATTTTGTGTACAAGTAGGAGTAATAAAAGAATGCGAAGCCCCGGAATCAATTAAAACCTTAACTGACTGATCATTAAGAAGAAAAATACCTTCTACCACAGCGGTAGTATCCGGAAGCTCCTCAGCATCCAAAGCAAATACACGGGCCTGGCCTCATGGTGGTGGTGCTGCAGCTGGTGCCCTGGTCTGAGAGTTCTGAGCTGATGTCTGACCCCTAGGGTTCTTAAATTTCTGACAGTCTTTAACCCTGTGCTGATCACTGCCGCAACCTGTACACTTGTTATGTTTCTTCCAACAAACATCCTCAGTGTGGCCTTGGCGCTGACAGAAGCTGCACTGCTGGTGACGTCTTGCAACAGTGCCTCCCGAAGGAGCTCTGTAAGTAGAGGTAGCTGAACTACCCTGCTGCGAACGGGAAACTGCTGGACGGAACTGACTCTGAGTCTGACTCTGGACTGGTCGTGCCTGAGTCTGAGTAGGCCCTGTGTAACTCTGAGTCTGCCTCGGCTGCGAACTCTGCCCAACTGATACAGCCTGCCCCTGGTACCCTTGACTCTGAGACTGAAACCGTTTACTCGATTGACTGGTCTCGGCTAACACATCGGCTTTCCGTTTCTCATATCTCGAGGCAGCTCGGACTACTGCAGCATAGTTGGGAAAATCATTTGAAGACAAGTTCAGCATAATATCTCTCCTCAAACCCAAGATGAACCTCTGAATCTTCATGTCCTCCGGCTGAATTAAAGCTGGTGCATAACGGGAAAGCCGGGTAAAAGTAGCCTCGTATTGATCTACCGTCATACTTCCCTGCTTCAAGTTTATGAACTCAGTTTGTCGCCTCTCGCGGGCAACTACCGATATATACTTGTCTCGAAATTCTCGGACAAAATCGGCCCACGAATGATGACCTCCCTCAGCTCCCCATTTCTCACTGATGGTATTCCACCAATCTTCAGCATCACCCTCGAGAAGGAAAGTAACATAAGTAATCTTCCTGTCATCATGGCACTCCAGTATCGCTGCCACTCTCTCGAACTTCCTTAGCCACATCTCAGCTTTCATATCGTCCGGCTCCCCAAAGAAAGTATAGGCCCCATGATGTATAAACCGATCATACAGATTCCCTCCGGTAGGGC
Organism: Ehretia macrophylla; assembly: GCA_037974665.1. Taxonomy (NCBI): domain Eukaryota; kingdom Viridiplantae; phylum Streptophyta; class Magnoliopsida; order Boraginales; family Ehretiaceae; genus Ehretia; species Ehretia macrophylla. The sequence goes on along the minus strand of CM075780.1, from coordinate 78,475,458 downwards.
CACTACCTCTGGCTCTCGCAGCCTGATTACCTCCAACGACCCCTGGCTGACCCTGTTGTGTAACAAACTGGGCGATAGTGTTCATAGCTGTGGCCATCGTGGCCAAGATCTGTGCAGTGCTCGGTTCTTGAACCAGCGGTGCATTTTCGGCCACCTCAGCTTCTTGCCCCTGAACCCCCTCGGGTTCTCCACCAACATTCGGATTATCAGCACGACGGCGAGGCCCCATCTCGAATAGCTAGAATGCAAAGTGTTATGACAGGTATATATATATATATATATGTATATATGCAATTTATAAGCAACACATGAAGAAAAGTCCAATTAGATTCACATAAGGTCAAGTACATAGAAGTTCAAATAAATATTCCACATTCTTGAAGTAAACGTAAATCACTAGATCATGCTTGACATTCTAGACTCTCGATATTCTATTTCCATGCTAGCATGTTCATTCCTTATTCAAATTTCACTTAGGTCAATCAAAATCAAGGACTCATGTATTCACAAAGTCACATAACAAATCTCTACCCACAGACCGAGAAATTTAACCCGGCTTCATGCAATCTATAGCTCTGATACCACTTAAATGTCACGCCCCGACCCAACCCCCAAGCTAAAGGTTAAGTCCGGACCCGACACACGGACAGAGTCTCCCCTGTACCGTGGACATTCTAAAAACCTGTAAACACTTAAACAAGGTCCCAACAATACAATACAAGCTTTTCTTAATTAAACAGCCAAGCTATAAGGCCATCCGAGCCTTATGGTACACAATATCTCCAAAACACACAAGCATGCGAGAACTTGTTGACAGCATAGTTTTATAATCCTGACATTCTAGGAAATCAATAAAACAACTTAAAGGATAAAGCATTCTACATTAACCATCCACTCCCAAGCATGCAAGGAAATAAGGCAAGAATAAAAGTTATTACAAGACATGGCTTCCAATTCTACACCACAATCTACTATCCTTCGACTTGCGCAACAAACTTATACATAGCCCTTAGGCTACAAAATAGAACATAAAACAATTAATTGAACTTTCCACATAGCAGCAAATTCATTAACCACCTCAAGCTATCAGACACAGCAACTAAGGTAAAGGCTCGATCTGAACTTCTTCTTCCTCAACTAAATCAACAAGCTGGGGATCACCCTCAGCGTCTCCTGAAACAGATATCGAGGTATGAGCAACCACTATTGCCCAGTGAGGGATAAAGTCCTGGGGCGTGCAATGCAACAGATAATACAATTACTCAACAATAACACTTAAACAATTAAAGAAACAATGATACTTAAATAACCACACAATTAAAAGGATACATTTCAACAATCCCCTATACACCAATCTTCACTGGTCTTCAATCACGATCCACGAACCACGAGCACGATCACGATAAGCCGGCATAATCCCCAAACACTCCAGTGGGTGTACTCCGGATGTACCCCGAATCCTACGACCCAACATCCCCTGGCAATCTCCGGACCAGGCGAATGAGGGAATAGGGCACGGAGTTTGAATATCCACCGGCAAGCCCTCTGCCGCCCAGCCGATATTCAACACATCCGCCCCTGACACTATGGTTGCGCAACCACTATGCAATGCACTCAATGATGGCAAGTTAATAGCAATAATATAAGCATTAACACATATGAGGATCAACAAAGTAGGTTGACCTCGTTGCAATTAGGATAGAAGCAAATATAGAAGCTAATAAGCAGTTTACAAATGAACATATACCAAATAAGCATAGAATCATACCAAAAGCTCCAAATCAATTTAAAATCACATATAAACACTCAAGAAGTCCTGACAAGGGTTTAGAAGTGTGAGACAACTTAAATTGCACCTAAACCTCTTTGTTTTTCGAACTATTTCTCTTACAAACCAAAGTTAATGATTTCATTTTCAAAGGAAACTCTCCCAACCTTCTAACTAACCCTCAAGGTACCCTCTCAATCCTCTAACTCATTCAAATGCCCGCGTTTACCCCGAAAGCCCCAATTTCCCTCTTTTGGCTTTAAACTACACCTACATTGTCCGGGCTTCACACAAGGGATATCAAAGCATCTATAGCACCTAGATAGCCTAAGGATGCTAGAATTGAAGCCCGAATCCACCCGGATTCGCATTAACCCCGAAAGCCCCAAATTAAAGTCGGCTATTTTCCATTTTTAGGCAATTTAAGGGCAATGCAAGTGCACGGGGCTATTAGGCTATCTTCACTAACACCTATGGCATCTATTAGAAGCATTAAATCGAGCTAATTCGAGCAATTACACAAAACCCTAGAAAAAACGTCACTATTCACCCTAAAAATCAAACTAACGATTCTAACCGTTTAAAAAGCGAAACAACGGCTCAAATGTGTTCTCTAGCATTCATATAGATGGTATATTAGCATAGATAATAATTACAATGGCATATAATCATATTTTCAACAAATCAAGAAATGAGTAACTATTTAAAAATGCGAAAACAAGTCGTGAAATCCCTCACCAATACGCGTAGGAGCACCTAGGAACCTTGCAAACACCCTACACTAGTTGCTCAAGGCTTGGCTTGGCTTGAATTGAAGAGTTGAAGATGAAAAATTTCTCCCAAGTGCAAAGAGGGGCTGTCGGGTTTGGCTCCTGATTTCAGCTTTTTATTTTTTTTTCTTTTGCATTTTATGAGCTTAAGTGATATAATAAAGGGGTTAAGTTGAGGTGGGGTCATATGGGTGCTTAAGTGATCTAATAAAATGCACGTTGCTAGCTCCAAAATGAGGCTAATGTATAAAACTTAGGCTAGCTAATTAAATCTATAAAGTTATTACGTAACACTATTCACTCAACTACAAAAATCATTTTCTAAACGAGCTCTCCTAACGCCGTTAGCTCAAATGCACATTTTTCCCACTACTTTTACAATTAATATGATTTAATAAAAATGTTAATTAACTAATAGAAGGCAGTCTAAAAACGGAGTGAATAGTAGTCACAAAAGTCAGTTAATAAGGCATAGAAGTAAATGCGCAAACAAGGGATGCAACAGTAATTAAATGCATGGCTAAAACCCGGGCGTCACACTTCATCCGTCACATTTCTTTTCTTTAGTCCCATGGCATCTTGGGCAAGAAACCTTCGCTTCGCGGAGGGGCTGGGCCCGCAAACTGAGGGCGTGGGTCCTGTGACATAGTATTCGTCGTTCCGGTGCGTGTAACTTTTGATCCGTAAGGAGTTATGCGACGCACAGCATACCGTTGGAAGGCTCTTCGGGACCTCTACGACTGTAACAACAAGCCTGCTCTACTGCATTTTTTTTGGAAACCCAAAATCGAACGCTTTCATCAGTTTTGGGCCACTTTTCTTATTTACCTCTATTTTTTCCTCCTGGGTCATTCGTCATGAGCCACGAAAAGGACGACAACCTAACTCGTGGGATATTAGAGGGATCTACAATACGTCGATATCACGTCTTGCCAGGATATTGTGTTGTTGAAGCAGATGGGTTGTCAATAAGGCCATTGGGCATTTTGATTAGGTCGTCTCTCTGGACTAGGACTGTGAACCGTCAACACATATGGGCTTTGGACCCTTAACATGACTGGTGCGATCATTCCAGTACTAATGCACCGGATTCTATCAGAACTCTGAAGTTAAGCGTGCTTGGGCGAGAGTAGTACTAGGATGGGTAACCCCCTGGGATGTCCTCGTGTTGAACCCCTTTTTCGTTATGGTTTTTTGCCCCCTTCAAGCTTGCCAAGATTCTTCACCCGTCACATTTCTTTTCTCGAGTCCCACAACATCTTGGACAGGACAACTTCGCTTTGCGGAGGGGTTGGGCCCGCAAACTAAAGGCATAGGTCCTGTGACCAAGTATCGGTCGTTCCGGTACCCATAACTTTTGATCCGTAAGGAGTTAAGCGGCGCACAATATACCGTTGGAAAGCTCTATGGGAGCCCTACGACGGTAGCAAACAAGCATGCATAGCTGCGTCTATTTTTAGAATTCAAAATCGAACGTTTTTATTAGTTTGTGGCCACATTTCCTATTTTTGTACTATTTTTTCCTCCTGTGTCGTTCGTTGTGAGTCGTAGAAATGATGACAACCTAACTCGCATGACATTAGAAGGCCCTACAATGCGTCAATTTCACATCTTGCGAGGATGCTACGTTGTTGATGCAGATGGGTTGTCGATAAGGCCATTGAGCCTTTTGAATGGGCCGTCTCTCTGGACTACGACTGTGAACTGTCAACACATAAAGGCTTTGCACCCTCAACATGACTGGTGCAATCATACCAGTACTAATGCACCGGATCCCATCAGAACTCCGAAGTTAAGCATGCTTAGGCGAGAGTAATACTAGGATAGGTGACCCCTTGGGACGTCCTCGTGTTCAACCCCTTTTTCGTTTTGTTTTTTTGCCCCATTCAGGCTTGCCAAGATGCTTCATCCATCACATTTCTTTTCTCGAGTCCCAAGGCATCTTAGGCGAGACAACTTCGCTTCACGGAGGGGCTGGGCCCGCAAACCGAGAGCGTGGGTCCGGTGACCAAGTATCCGATGTTCCGGTGCCCATAACTTTTGATCCGTAAGGAGTTATGCGGCACACAACATACTGTTGGAAAGCTCTCTGGGAGCTCTACGACGGTGGCAACAAGCCTGCTTGACTGTGCCTATTTTCAAAACCCAAAGTCGAATGCTTTCATCAATTTCTGGCCACTTGTCTTATATTTCCTCTGTTTTTTACTTACGGGTCGTTCGTTGGGAGCCTCCGAATGGACAACAACCTAACTTGCGGGACATTTGAGGGTCCTACAATGCGTAGATATCACATCTTGCGAGGATGCTGCGTTGATGAAGCTGATGGGTTGTCGATAAGGCCATTGGGCCATTTGAATAGGCCGTCTCTCTGGACTGGGATTGTGAACTGTCAACACATAAGGACTTTGCACCCTCAAAATGACGGGTGCGATCATACCAGTACTAATGCACTAGATCCTATCAGAACTCTGAAGTTAAGCATGCTTGGGTGAGAGTAGTACTAGGATGGGTGACCCCCTGGGAAGTCCTCGTGTTGCACCCCCTTTTCATTTTTTTGACCTGTTTTACCTTGCCTAGATGCTTTATCCATGATATTTTTATTATCGAGTCCCACGGCATCTTAGTCAAGACAACTTCGCTTCGCGTAGAGGCTGGGCCAGCAAACTGGGGGCATGGGGCATGCTACCAGGTCTCCCTCGCTCCGGTGCCCATAACTTTTGATCCGTAAGGAGTTATGTGGCGAACAGCATACCGTTGGAAAGCACTGCGGGAGCTCTACGACAGGGGCAGTGAACAAGCGCGGCTGCGCCTATTTTAGGAACACAAAATATAACGTTTTCATCAGTTTCTTGCCTCTTTTTTGGTTTTTCGTTATTTTTTTCCTCCCGGGTCGTTCGTCGTGAGCCGCGAAAAGGACGACAACCTAACCCGAGGGGCATTAAAGGGCCCTACAATGTGTCGATATCACGCCTTGAGAGGATGCTACATTGTTGAAGTAGATGGGTTGTCAATAAGGCCATTGGGCCTTTTGAATGGGTCATTTCTCTAGAATAGGACTGTGAACTGTCAACACATAAGGGCTTTGCAACCTCAACATGACGGGTGCGATCATACCAGCACTAATGCATCGGATTCTACCAGAACTCTGAAGTTAAGCGTTCTTGGGCGAGAGTAGTACTAGGATGGGTGACCCCCTAGGAAGTCCTCGTGTTGCACCCCTTTTCGTTTTGTTTTTTTTCCCCCTTCAGGCTTGCCAAGATGCTTTATCCGTCGATATCATGTCTAGCGAGGATGCTGCGTTGTTGAAGCTGATGGGTTGTCGATAAGGCCATTGGGCCTTTTGAATAGGCCGCCACTCTGGGCTGGGACTGTGAACCGTCAACACATAAGGGCTTTGCACACTTAACTTGACGGGGGTAATCATACTAGAACTAATGCACCGGATCCCATCAAACATAAGAAGTTAAGCGTGCTTGGTCGAGAGTAGTACTAGGATGGGTGAGCAATTGGGATATCCTTGTGTTGCTTCCCCTTTTCGCTTTGTTTTTTGCCCCGTTTAGCCTTTCCAAGTTACTTCTTCCATCACATTTCTTTTCTCGAGTCGCACAACATCTTGGGCAAGACAACTTCGTTTCGCATAGAGGTTGGGCCCGCAAATCGAGGGCGTTGGGCCCGCAAATCGAGGGCGTTGGGCCTGTGACCAGGTTTCCGTCAATCCGGTGCCCATAACTTTTGATCTGTAAGGAGTTATACGGCGCATTGTATATTGTTCGAATGCTCTCCAGGTGCTACGAAGGGGGCAACTAGAACTCGGCTGTGAAAGTTTTTAGAACCCAAAATTGAACGTTTTCATCAGTTTTTGGCCACTTTTCTTCTTTTTGTGCTATTTTTTCATCCCAGGTTATTAGTCGTGAGCTGCGAAAAGGATGACAACCTAACTCGTGGGACATTAGATGGCCCTACAATGCGTCGAAATCACTTCTTACGAGGATGCTGCATTGTTGAATCAGATGGGTTATTGATAAGCCCAATGGGCCTTTTGAATAAGCTGCCTCTCTGGGCTGGGACTATGAACCGTCAACACATAAGGGCTTTGCACACTTAACTTGACGGGTGCAAAGCCCACAAGGAGTTATGAGGCGCACAGTATATTGTTAGAAAGCTTTCCAGGAGCTCTACTACGGGGACAACAAGCCTGCTCGGCCGCGGATGTTTTTGAAACCCAAAATTGAACGTTTTCATCAGTTTTGGGCCACTTTATGTCTTTTTGTGCTATTTTTTCATCCCGTGTTGTTCGTCGTGAGTTGTGAAAAGGACGACAACCTAACTCGCGGGACATTAGAGGGCCCTACAACATGTTGAAATCTCGTCTAGCAAGGATGCTATGTTATTGAAGCTGATGGGTTGTCGTTAAGCCCATTGGGCCTTTTGAATGACCCGCCTCTCTGGGTTGGGATTGTGAATCGTCAATACATAAGGGCTTTGCACACTTAACTTGACGGGTGGAATCATACCAGCACTATTGCACCGGATCCCATCAAAACTCCGAAGTTAAGCGTGCTTGGGCGTGAGTAGCACTAGGATGGGTGACCCATTTGAATGTCGTCGTGTTCCTTGCCCTTTTAGTTTTGTTTTTTTGCCCCGTTCAGCCTTGCCAAGTTGCTTCTTCCGACCCGTTTCTTTTCTCGAGTCCCACGGCATCTTGGGCAAGACAACTTCACTTTGCGTAGAGGTTGGACCCACAAACTGAGGCCATGGGGCCTGTGACTAGGTCTCCGTCACTCTGGTGCCCATAACTTTTGATCCGTAAGGAGTTGTGTGGCGCACAGTATATAATTGGAAAGCTCTCTAGGAGCTCTACGATAGAAGCAGCAAGCCAGCTTTACTGAGTATGTTTTTGGAATCCAAAATTGAATGTTTTCATCAGTTTCAGGCTATTTTTCTTCTTTTTGTGCTATTTTTTTGCCCCGAGTTGTTTGTCGTGAGCCACAAAAAGGCAACAACCTAACTAGCGGGACATTAGAGGGCCCTACAATGCCCCGATATCATGTCTTGCGAGGATGCTGGATTGTTGAAGCAGATGGGTTGTTGATAAGCCCATTAGGCCTTTTGAATGGGCCGCATCTCTGGCCTGGGACTGTGAACCGTCAACACATAAGGGCTTTGCATACTCAACATGACATCTGCGATCATACCAGCACTAATGCAACGGATCCCATAAGAACCCCAAAGTAAAGCGTGGTTGGGCGAGAGTAAAACTAGGATGGGTGACGTCCTTGGAAGTCCTCGTATTGCACCCCCTATTCGTTTTATTTTTTTAGCCCTGTTCAGCCTTGCCAAGATGCTTCTTTTGTCACATTTCTTTTCTCAAGTCCCACTTTATCTTGGGGAAGAAAACTTCGCTTTGCGGAAATGTTGGGCCCGCAAACCGAAGGCATGGGGGCTGTGACCAGGTCTATGTCGCTTCTGTGCCCATAACTTTTTATCTGTATAGAGTTATGTGGCGCACTTTATATTGTTTCAAAGCTCTTTGGGAGCTCTACGACGGGGGTAGCAAGCTTGCTTGGCTGCAAATGTTTTCGGAACCCAAAATTGAACGTTTTTTATCAGTTTTGGGCCACCTTTCTTCTTTTTGCGCTACGTTTTCATCCCGGGTTGTTCGTCATAAGCCGCGAAAAGGATGACAACCTAACTAGCGTGATATTAGAAGGCCCCACAATGCATCAATATCATGTCTAGCGAGGATGTTGCGTTGTTGAAGCTGATGGTTTGTCTATAAACCCATTGGGCCTTTTGAATGGGCTGTCTCTTTGGTTTGAGACTGTGAACCATCAATACATAAGGGCTTTGCACACTCAACAAGATGGGTGCAATCATACCAGCACTAATGCACTGGATCCCATCAAAACTCTGAAGTTAAGCGTGCTTGGGCGAGAGTAGTACTAGGATGGGTGACCCCCTGGAATGTCCTCGTGTTGTTTCCTCTTTTCGTTTTGTTTTTTTGCCCCGTTCAGCCTTGCCAAGATGCTTCTTCCATCACAGTTCTTTTCTCGTGTCCCACGGCATCTTGGGCAAGACAACTTCACTTCGTGTAGAGGCTAGGCCCCAAAACCGAGGGCGAGGGGCCAATGTCAAGGTCTCCGTCAATCCTGTGCCCATAACTTTTGATCCGTAAGGAGTTATGCGGTGCACAGTATATCATTGGAAAGCTTTCCGAGAGCTCAAAGACGGGGGCCAAAAGCCTGCTTGACTGCACTTGTTTCTGGAACCCAAAATTGAACATTTTCATCAGTTTCGGGCCACTTTTCTTCTTTTTGTGCTACTTTTTCTTCCCGGGTTGTTTGTCGTGAGCTGCGAAAAGGACAACAACCTAACTCGCAGGACATTAGAGGGTCTCACAACTAGTCAAAATTACATCTTGTGAGGATGCTGCGTTATTGAAGCTAATGGGTTGTCGATAAGCCCATTGGGCCTTTTGAATGAGCCGCTTCTCTGGGTTGGGACTGTGAACCATCAACACATAAGGGCTTTGCATACTCAACCTGACAGGGGCGATCATCCCAGCACTAATGCAACGAATCCCATCAAAACTCTGAAGTTAAGCTTGGTTGGATGAGAGTAGAACTAGAGGCGGGGGCCGCAAACCGAGGGCGTAAGGCTTATGACCAGGTCTCCATTGCTCCAGTGCCCAAAACTTTTAATACCTACGGAGTTATACGGTGCATAGTATATCGTTGGAAAGGACTCTAGGAGCTCTACGACGGGGGCAACAAGCTTGTTCATCTGCAGATGTTTTCAAAACCCAAAATAGAACGTTTTCATGAGTTTCAGGCCACTTTTCATCTTTTTGTGCTATTTTTTCATCCCGGGTTGTTCGTCGTGAGTTGCGAAAAGGATGACAACCTAACTCATAGGACATTAGAGGGCCCTACAACACGTCAAAATCACGTCTAGCGAGGATGCTGCGTTGTTGAAGCTGATGGGTTGTCGATAAGCCCATTGGGCCTTTTGAATAAGCCCTCTCTCTGGGCTGGGACTGTGAACCGTTAACACATAAGGGCTTTGCACTCTTAACTTGACGGGTGCAATCATACCAACACTAATGCACCGGATCCCATCAAAACTTCGAAGTTAAGCATGCTTGGGCAAGAGTAGTACTAGGATGGGTGACCCTTGGGATGTCCTTGTGTTTCTTCTATTTTTCGTTCTGTTTTTTTTACCCGTTCAGCCTTGCCAAGTTGCTTCTTCCGACACATTTATTTTCTCGAGTCCCACGACATCTTGGGCAAGAAAACTTTACTTCCCGTAGAGGTTAGGCCCGCAAACTGAGGGCGTGGGCCTAGGACTAGGTCTCTGTCACTCTAGTGCCCATAAATTTTGATTTGTAAGGAGTTATGTGGCGCACAGTATATAATTGAAAAGCTCTCTAAGAGCTCTATGATGGGAGCAGCAAGCCTTCTCTGCTGCGTATGTTTTTGGAATCCAAAATTTAACATTTTAATCAGTTTCGGGCTATTTTTCTTCTTTTTGTGCTATTTTTTCGCCCTAAGTTGTTTGTCGTGAGCCGCGAAAATGCAACAACCTAGCTCGCGTGACATCAGAGGTCCCTACAACACATCTATATCAAGTCTAGCAAGGATGCTGTGTTGTTGAAGAAGATGGGTTATCGATAAGCCTATTGGGCCTTTTGAATATGCCGCCTCTCTGGCCTGGGACTGTGAACCGTCAACACATAAAGGCTTTGCACACTCAACAAGATATGTGCGATCATACAAGTACTAATGCAATGGATCCCATCAGAACTCTGAAGTTACGCTTGGTAGGGCGAGTGTAGTACTAGAATGGGTGACGCCCTGGGAACTCCTCGTGTTGCATCCCCTGTTCGTTTTGTTTTTTTAGCCCCGTTCAGCCTTGCAAGATGCTTCTTCTATCACATTTATTTTCTCGAGTAACACATTATCTTAGGCAAGACAACTTCTCTTTCTGTAAAGGCTGGGCCTGCAAACCGCGGGCGTGGGGCCTCTAACCAAGTCTCCGTCGCTCTAGTGCCCATAACTTTTAATTCGTACGGAGTTATTAAGCACATAGTATATCATTGGAAAGCTCTCTAGGAGCTCTATGACAGGGGTAGCAAGGCTGCTCGGCTGCGAATGTTTTCGAAATCCAAAATCGAATGTTTTCATCAGTTTTGTGCTATTTTTCTTCTTTTCGTGCTATTTTTCATCCAGTGTTGTTCGTTGTGAGCTGCAAAAAGGACGACAGCCAAACTCGCAGGACATTAGAGGGCCCTACAACTCCAAGAAATCACGTCTTATGAGGATGCTGCGTTGTTGAAGTTGATGGATTGTCGATAAGCCCATTGGGCCTTTTCAATGGGCCGTCTCTCTGGGTTGGGACTGTGAACTATCAACATGTAAGGGCTTTGCACACTCAACATGACAGGTGTGATCATACCAATACTAATGCAATGGATCCCATTAGAATTTTGAAGTTAAGCGTGCTTGGTCAAGAGTAGTACTAGGATGGGTGACGCCCTAGGAAGTCCTCGTGTTGCACCCCTTATTAGTTTTTTTTTTTTGCCCCGTTCAGCCTTGCCAAGATGCTTCTTTCGTCACATTTCTTTTCTCGAGACCCACATTATCTTGGGCAAGACAACTTCGCTTTGCGTAGAAGTTGGGCTAGCAAACCGAGGGCGTGGGGCCTGTGACCAGGTTTCCATCGCTCCAGTGCTTATAACTTTTGATCCATACGGAGTTATGCGACACATAGTATATCATTGGAAATCTCTCAAGGAGTTCTACGACGGGGGTAGCAAGCCTGCTTAGCTGCATATGTTTTCGGAACACAAAATTGAAGGTTTTCATCCGTTTTAGGCCACATTTCTTCTTTTTGTTCTACTTTTTTATCCCGCATTTTTAGTCGTGTTCTGCGAAAAGGACGACAACCTAACTCGCGTGACAATAGAAGGCCCTACAATGTATCGATATCACGCCTAGCGAGGATGCTGCGTTGTTGAAGCAGATGGTTTGTCGATAAACCCATTGGGCCTTTGGAATGGGCCACCTCTTTGGGCTGAGACTGTGAATCGTCAACACATAAGGGCTTTGCACACTCAACATGATGGGTGCAATCAAACTAGCACTAATGCACGGGATCTGTAAAAACTCCAAACTTAAGCTTGCTTGGGTGAGAGTAATACATGGATGGGTGACCCCCTAGGATATCCTCATGTAGGTTCCTCTTTTTGTTTTGATTTTTTTTCCCAGTTAAGCCTTGCTAAGAAGCTTCTTTCGTCATAGTTCTTTGGGCAAGACAATTTCGCTTCGTGTAGAGGCTGGGCCTATAAAGCGAGTGCGTGGGCCCTGTGTCCAGGTATTCATCACTTCGGTGCCCATAACTTTTGATTCGTAAGGAGTTATGCAGCGCACAGTATATCATTGGAAAGCTTTTCGGGAGCTCTATGACGGGGGCCGAAAACCTGCATGTCTGCATTGTTTTTGGAACCCAAAGTTGAACTTTTTCATCAGTTTTGGGCCAATTTTATTCTTTTTGTGCTATTTTTCATCCCGAGTTGTCCGTCATAAGCTGCGAAAAGGACGACAACCTAACTCCTTGGACATTAGAGGGCCCTACAATGCGTCGATATCATGTCTAGTGAGGATGCTGCATTGTTGAAGTAGATGGGTTGTCGATAAGCCCATTGGGCCTTTTGCATGGGCCGCCTCTCTAGGCTGGGACTGTGAACCATCAACACCGAAGCGCTTTGCACATTTAACATGATGGGTGCGATCATACCAGCACTAATGTAGTAGGGTGAGGGATTGGGATCACGGGGATGGGGGGTGCGGCTATTTCGTAAGGGTGGGGTGGGGATGGTGGCTTAAGACCGCGATGGTGGAGGGTGGGGTAGGCGTGGGGGCTTAGGACAATGAAGGTGGAGGGTGGGGCATTCATTCTCGTTCGGCTCTTGGAATCACATCCAGCAGTGGTGGAACAGCTCGCAAAATCCAACCACTTCACCTACTTCATTGCCCCCAACCCTTTCTCGTACCTCTATTGAAACATAATGCTTTCATGTTCTTTCATCGATTGGTTATTCCTCTCTGTTCGTATCTCTTTTTCCAATTTCGGTCTCGATTAGTTCACAAGATTGAATGGCTAATTATCATCCGGGCCTTCGATTCGATTGTTTTCCAAGAATGTTAAGCCGGGTATGTAAGCCATGTATCTGGGAGGAACATAAAAAAAAGAAGGGCTTTCGGTTTTTGTACCCCGTTTTGGTCTTGCAGCTATTTAAAAATCAAAATCCAAGAATCTCTTTTTTAGAAGAAAGAAACTATATATGTCTAATCTCTAGTGGTGGTGGGACCAACCAAGATGTATGTCGTCCGACCCGACCTCAGACTCTTTCTTCCCGACCTATTTGACTCTCTGGCCGCAGTTATTTAGGTGGTATTCCGAGATTGAAGAGATCAAATTCCTCTCGGGAACACACGAAACAAAGATATGAACTGGGTAAATAGAAATGGAAAAGAGATGTTTCCAATTCATCAAAATTAGAAGCTTTTTCTACATCCATATGATCTACTAAAGTAGATCGGTATTGACCATATAATAAAAGCAGATCTTGGTCCATGAAGTCCCCAGAAGGTAAGAACTCCAACCTGTCTGATGCTTCTTCGACCAAATACGATATACAAGTGGGACCTGCACTATGAGCAAGCTGTGCAAAAAACCGCTTCTTTTTTCCGATTCCGAAACTACTTGGGCGAAATAGGGTTCTACCAGGAAACCATGGATTTTTGAGTTTTCGCCATTGGTTACTGGTTGAGCCACTGGAATGGAATGAGATAAGAATCTCTGGAGATCTTTCATCTCCACTTACTCGTAACAGGCTTTTCTTCTGTAGACGACTTCTTCCGAATGGCATAATTGTCCGACACTACGTTCCTCGATCTTCAAAGAAAACTGACTCGTCCTACTATTCCTTCTCTTTTAGGATAGGATCGCCATTGGTCCTTCTTTCACTAATAATCTCACCATTTTCTAGTAGTTCACGTGAACGCGCGAGGGACTATCCTTTCTATCGCTTGCCCTTGCTTTTCATTCTCAAAGGGTCTCTCTCTTCTATAAAGCGAAGCAAAGCGCATGGCGCTGAAGTGAAAAAAGATCAATAAACACAGACGAACACGATGCAGGGCATAGCATAAATGAAACCGCTGATCATTTCATAAAGCATATATGCTTGACCTTTCTCAATTTTTTGTCAAGGGGATGTGAGACCCTATGCATAGTGGTAAAGGCGTAAGACCTCCAACTCAAATGAGGGGAGTAAGGTTGACTCCGGTCCTTCTTCCTAAAGGAAGTGAGCTATATCTTGTACTTGAACAGGTAGACCGGGGAAACTGCATAGGATCTCCCGCGGCATGCGTGAATGTGGTAGCTCGGAAAGGTCATTGCCTATGAGTTTGGGTGGGTTCCGCTTGCCATCTCCCAGATGGAATAGATAGCTCCTGCAAGGCTGGCTTTACTCCTAGCATTGAAAAGAGGCAGCCTTATGTCAATGCCCAGAGATCGTGATTTAGCTCTTGCGAGCTCCTTGCTTTTCGCTAGACTGGCCCTGACGCTGTAGAAGCTTTTCGGCCTATCGAAATCACATGTTTGAACCCTTTGATAGTCTCCAAGCTTAGAGACTGAAGATAATGAAATTCATTTAGTACCATGCGGCTGCTCAGCACCTATACCAAAGAAAGCGCTCAAGTCTATCCATTGATTTCTTCTTGTCTTGCACTTTTATAAAAGGATAAAGTGACGTTAATTGCTTAGTTCGACAGGATGACGAAGGTTGAAGTTGACGTAAGGATGAGGAACGTAGTATTATAATGGAAAGGAAGCTTCACGACCACGGTCATTCTCTAAAGAAAGAGTGACCTTCTCCGGTTACTGGCACTGTGACGTCCGAGATTTAGCCATGCATTCAATTACTGTTGCATCCTTTATTTGCGCACCTCTTTCTATGCCTTATTAATTGTCTTCTTAAATTACTATTCACTCCGTTTTTAAACTGCATTCTATTAGTTAATTAGTATTTTTATTAAATCATATTAATTGTTAAAGTAGTGGGAAAAATGTGCAATTGAGCTAGAGGCAATAGGAGAGCTCGTTTAGAAAATAATTTTTGTAGTTGAATGAATAGTGTTACGTAACATAACTTAGGGAATGAATTAGCTAGCATTCATTTTACTATCTAGGCTCGTTTTAAGCTAACTAAGCGCATTTAGTGAACCATTTAAGCAAGCAACTTAGCCCCATTTAATATATAACTAACACAACACACACATTAGCTCATAATTTAGCAAAACAAAAAAAAAAAAAAAGAGAGCATGCTGAAAACACTGTAGCAAATCCGAGAATAGTGTAGGAGGAGAATGAGAGGATTTTGCTTATCAAATCTTCAAGCCAAGCCAAGCCAAGCTAGGAGCAAGTAGTTTAGGGTGTTTGCTAGCCTCCCGAGAGTTCCTACGCGCAATTGGTGAGGGTTTTCATGACTTTTTATGCATATCTAAAATGTTACATTTTTCTTGATTTGTTGAAAATGTTATCAAATGCTATTGCAAAGCTTATCTATGCTATTATACCTTGTATATAAGTGCTAGAGAACACATTTGAGCTATTAGTTCGCATTTTAAACGGTTGGAATCGTCATTTGAATTTATGAGGTGAATAGTGACGTTTTTCTAGGGTTTTGTGTAATTGCATATATTAGCTTGATTTAACACTCTTAATAGATGCCTTAGGTGCTAATGAAGGTAGTGTAATAGCCCCGTGCACTTGAATTGCTCTAGAATCGCATAAAACGTGAAATAGCCGACTTTAACAAAGGGGTTTCGGGGTTCATGCGAATCCGGGTGGATTCGGGCTTCAATTTTAGTATCCTTAAGCTACCTAGGTGTTATAGAAGCCTTGATATCCCTTGTTTGAAGCCCGGACAATGTATGTGTAGTTTAAAGCCATAAGAGGGAATTTGGGGCTTTCGGGGAAATCGCAGCCGTTTGAATGAGCTAGAGGGTTGAGAGGGTACCTTGAGGGTTAGTTAGAAGGTTGGGAGAGTTCCTTTTGAAAATGGAATCATTAACCTTGGTTTGGAAGAGAAATAATTTGAAAAATAAAGGGGTTTAAGTGCAATTTCGGTTGTCTCACATTTCTAAACCCACGGCATGACTTCTTGAGTGTTTATATGTGATATTAAGTTGATTTGGAGCTTTTGGTATAATT
This sequence comes from Ehretia macrophylla, assembly GCA_037974665.1. Classification (NCBI taxonomy): domain Eukaryota; kingdom Viridiplantae; phylum Streptophyta; class Magnoliopsida; order Boraginales; family Ehretiaceae; genus Ehretia; species Ehretia macrophylla. The sequence goes on along the minus strand of CM075780.1, from coordinate 78,459,645 downwards.
CTATGGTTATTTTGTAAATGTCCCTTTGTAAAACTGCTTATTAGCTTATATAATTGCTTCTATGCTAATTGCCTCGAGGTCAACCTACTTTGTTGATCCTCTTATGTGTTAATGCTTATATTATTGCTATTAACTTGCCATCGTTAAGTGCATTGAATAGTGGTTGCGCAACCATAGTGTCAGGGGCGGATGTGTTGAATATTGGCTGGGCGGTAGAGGGCTTGCCGGTGGATATTCAAACTCCGTACCCTAGTCCCTCATTCGCCTGGTCCGGAGATTGCCAGGGGATGTTGGGTCGTAGGATTATCGGGGTATATCCGGAGTACACCCACTGGAGTGATTGGGGTTATGCCGGCTTATCGCGATCGTGCTCGTGGTTCGTGGATCGTGAATGAAGACCAGTGAAGATTGGTGTATAGGGGATTGTGTGAAATGTATCCTTTTAAATGTGTGGTTACTTATGTTATCATTGCTTCTTAAATTGTCTAAGTGATATTGTTGTATAACTGTATTATCTGTTGTATTGCACGCCCCGGGACTATATCCCTCACTGGGCAACAGTGGTTGCTCATACCTCGCTAACATGTTTCAGGTGGCACAGTTGGTGGAGTTGCCTTAGCTGCTGTGTGATATTTGTCTGAGGTGGATGTGCTTTCTGGTTGCTATGTGAAGAATTTGTTGTCCTATGTATAATCTATTTTGGGGCCTTAAAGCTCATGTATGTATTTGAGTAATATGTAAGGTGGAAGTCTGATAATGTAGTAGCAGTGGTAATTCTATGGCTTGTAATAACTTATATTTCTATTTCTAGTTGCTTTGCATGCTTGGGAGTGAATGGCTTAGTGTAGAATGTTTTATCTCTAAGTATGTTTTAATGTTATCCTAGAATGGCATGGTTATTAGACTATATTATAAACAAGTTACTTGCATGCTTGTGTGGTTTTGGAACTGTTGTTTGTCTTAAGGCTCGGATGGCCTTAAAGCTAAGATCTTTAGTTATAAATGAATGTCTTGTTATGTTGTGGCTTTATTAAGTGTTTACAGGTTTTCAGAATGTCCATAGTACAGGGGAAACTCTGTCCGTTTTTCCCCTAAAATTTTGTGACCGGGTTTGGTATTGGGTTGAGAATAGCATGGTTATTAGAGCCTCCGGTCTCGTGAGGGATCGGGGCGTTACAGGTGGTATCAGAGCTTAGTTAGCTCTAAGCCGGGACAGGGTCCTCGGCCTGTCGGGTAGTAACCCTTGCGTGTGTGCTTGATTAAGTGTGTGTCTTAAAAGTGTATGCCTGCATGTTTGATTGTGTGTCTGGTATTGAATGTGTGCACCTATGTGATATAATTATGTGTTACGTGCTAAATGTGTGCTAAGTGAAGCAAAGTGGCTAGTTATGCATCAAATTGACTTCGTGAATTATTAAATGCTTGAACTGTTGCTTGTAATGTGTGTATTTGAATGTCTTTGATTGAGTTGTGTTATGCTTGACTTGATTATCGTGCTTGAATGACTTTGATGATTACACTGTTTCACAAACTCTTTCATTAACATGTTTGCGTAATAGTTTAATGAATGATTATACATATACAATTGTTTGGCATGCATACATAGCCGTCGAATGGTAAGAAAAACTCCTTCCTCCCCTGAAGAGAGGTGATTAGTGGCAGGCCTTCCAAATTATGTTGATTAGCAGAAATGAGAGGCAATTAATCAGCCTTTATTTGGGAATTGGTGGATATAGTTGGAGCTCAGTTATTGGGATTCTTCTAAGGCCTTCTTCAGTGCTTAGCGGTCATAAATGAGTAGCTTCTTTTGGGGTTTCTATATGACAGTTCTCTGGAGTATATTCTTGGTATTTTCTTATCAGCTATTCATTTGGTATTCTTTTGTCGGCATCTCTCAGAAGAATTGGTATATGGGATTCCTTTTAGCCTTATTATCTGGTATTATTTACAATACTCCTGCTCGGAACTTTTATTGGTATTTTCTCTCCGCTCTTAGTTGGGATTCTATTCTTCTATGGTATTCGTACCAGCGGGATTCTTATTTGGATTTCGAAGTAGCGTCTCTATTGGAGCTTTTATTTGGCCTTATTAAGTGAGGTTCGCAGACAATACTACTGGGATTTCTTAATGAGCTTCCACGAGAATTCGTATATGGTATTATTGCTTAGCAATTGATAACGAGTAATCGGAGTTGGTTTTCAGTTGTTGTGGAGTTCCCTTGTGAAGAAGAATTGCGTGGACGCAATTAGTTTAAGGGGGAGAGGATGTGACGTCCGAGATTTAGCCATGCATTCAATTACTGTTGCATCCTTTATTTGCGCACCTCTTTCTATGCCTTATTAATTGTCTTCTTAAATTACTATTCACTCCGTTTTTAAACTGCATTCTATTAGTTAATTAGTATTTTTATTAAATCATATTAATTGTTAAAGTAGTGGGAAAAATGTGCAATTGAGCTAGAGGCAATAGGAGAGCTCGTTTAGAAAATAATTTTTGTAGTTGAATGAATAGTGTTACGTAACATAACTTAGGGAATGAATTAGCTAGCATTCATTTTACTATCTAGGCTCGTTTTAAGCTAACTAAGCGCATTTAGTGAACCATTTAAGCAAGCAACTTAGCCCCATTTAATATATAACTAACACAACACACACATTAGCTCATAACTTAGCAAAAGAAAAACAAAAAAAAGAGAGCATGCTGAAAACACTGTAGCAAATCCGAGAATAGTGTAGGAGGAGAATGAGAGGATTTTGCTCATCAAATCTTCAAGCCAAGCCAAGCCAAGCTAGGAGCAAGTAGTTTAGGGTGTTTGCTAGCCTCCCGAGAGTTCCTACGCGCAATTGGTGAGGGTTTTCATGACTTTTTATGCATATCTAAAATGTTACATTTTTCTTGATTTGTTGAAAATGTTATCAAATGCTATTGCAAAGCTTATCTATGCTATTATACCTTGTATATAAGTGCTAGAGAACACATTTGAGCTATTAGTTCGCATTTTAAACGGTTGAAATCGTCATTTGAATTTATGAGGTGAATAGTGACGTTTTTCTAGGGTTTTGTGTAATTGCACATATTAGCTTGATTTAACACTCTTAATAGATGCCTTAGGTGCTAATGAAGGTAGTCTAATAGCCCCGTGCACTTGAATTGCTCTAGAATCGCATAAAACGTGAAATAGCCGACTTTAACAAAGGGGTTTCGGGGTTCATGCGAATCCGGGTGGATTCGGGCTTCAATTTTAGTATCCTTAAGCTACCTAGGTGTTATAGAAGCCTTGATATCCCTTGTTTGAAGCCCGGACAATGTATGTGTAGTTTAAAGCCATAAGAGGGAATTTGGGGCTTTCGGGGAAATCGCAGCCATTTGAATGAGCTAGAGGGTTGAGAGGGTACCTTGAGGGTTAGTTAGAAGGTTGGGAGAGTTCCCTTTGAAAATGGAATCATTAACCTTGGTTTGGAAGAGAAATAGTTTGAAAAATAAAGGGGTTTAAGTGCAATTTCGGTTGTCTCACATTTCTAAACCCACGGCATGACTTCTTGAGTGTTTATATGTGATATTAAGTTGATTTGGAGCTTTTGGTATAATTCTATGGTTATTTTGTAAATGTCCCTTTGTAAAACTGCTTATTAGCTTATATAATTGCTTCTATGCTAATTGCCTCGAGGTCAACCTACTTTGTTGATCCTCTTATGTGTTAATGCTTATATTATTGCTATTAACTTGCCATCGTTAAGTGCATTGCATAGTGGTTGCGCAACCATAGTGTCAGGAGCGGATGTGTTGAATATCGGCTGGACGGTAGAGGGCTTGCCGGTGGATATTCAAACTCCGTACCCTAGTCCCTCATTCGCCTGGTCCGGAGATTGCCAGGGGATATTGGGTCGTAGGATTATCGGGGTACATCCGGAGTACACCCACTGGAGTGATTGGGGTTATGCCGGCTTATCGTGATCGTGCTCGTGGTTCGTGGATCGTGAATGAAGACCAGTGAAGATTGGTGTATAGGGGATTGTGTGAAATGTATCCTTTTAAATGTGTGGTTACTTATGTTATCACTGCTTCTTAAATTGTCTAAGTGATATTGTTGTATAACTGTATTATCTGTTGCATTGCACGCCCCGGGACTATATCCCTCACTGGGCAACAGTGGTTGCTCATACCTCGCTAACATGTTTCAGGTGGCACAGTTGGTGGAGTTGCCTTAGCTGCTGTGTGATATTTGTCTGAGGTGGATGTGCTTTCTGGTTGCTATGTGAAGAATTTGTTGTCCTATGTATAATCTATTTTGGGGCCTTAAAGCTCATGTATGTATTTGAGTAATATGTAAGGTGGAAGTCTGATAATGTAGTAGCAGTGGTAATTCTATGGCTTGTAATAACTTATATTTCTATTTCTAGTTGCTTTGCATGCTTGGGAGTGAATGGCTTAGTGTAGAATGTTTTATCTCTAAGTATGTTTTAATGTTATCCTAGAATGGCATGGTTATTAGACTATATTATAAACAAGTTACTTGCATGCTTGTGTGGTTTTGGAACTGTTGTTTGTCTTAAGGCTCGGATGGCCTTAAAGCTAAGATCTTTAGTTATAAATGAATGTCTTGTTATGTTGTGGCTTTATTGAGTGTTTACAGGTTTTCAGAATGTCCATAGTACAGGGGAAACTCTGTCCGTTTTTCCCCTAAAATTTTGTGACCGGGTTTGGTATTGGGTTGAGAATAGCATGGTTATTAGAGCCTCCGGTCTCGTGAGGGATCAGGGCGTTACAGGCACCATCTTTCTTCGATCGACCGAAGCAAGAGACACAAGAGCCTCAGGCGAAGCTAGCTCATCAGGTGAGAGCAAAAAGGCCTTTTCAGTAATTCCTGCCATCGACCGAACGTTCGATAGAAAGTTAAGTGCATCTAGCCATTGATGGATCCACACCAAAATTGCTTAAATCTAGTATAATGGGGCTTATTCCGATGTGGAATCGGGCGAAGCACAACTTTGTGCCAGAAAAGAGGATACTTATTCCTCAGTAGCTATGGAAGGAAGGCGCACTCACAACTTTCTTCCCTTCAAGAATGCCAGGAAGCCTTCTCTATACGAGATAAAATGGAATAGGGAACGGAAAGAGGCAAGCTCAACAAGCAATCAAGAAGTAAGCACTAGAACGAAAAGCAGCAGCGGCTTGCCTAAACTAAAGGAGGTGAAGAAGTTACGACTATGAAGAAGATTATTGATTCGCCAGAACATGAGAGATTGGAATAGAGGGATTTTTCCAAGCCTTTTGAGAATCAATCTATCACACGCTTAGAGATAGAAACATCCAAGACTAGCCTAAGGAAAGTCAAAAGACTGAGAAGAATACCAAACTGGAGTCGAAAGAAAGGGCTTTGATCCATAGCATGAAGTAGGCCTAAGGGCTAACCCGATCTCGAGACAAAGAAGAGACTCCGAAAATGAACATCGGCTTATCAAACATCAAACAAAGGGGAATTCCTCTTTTCTTTAACAACAATAGGGTTCAAATTTCCTTTCCTGTTAGTCGTTGAGTCTCCTTCCCTTGAATTCACTTCCTCCCTTCATTCAAGCTTCATCTCTTTCTTTTATCTGTGAACAGGTGGGATGCATTGACACGACTCCACCTATTGAATAGAGAGAGGGCCTCTTACTAACGAGCGATTCAGGCTTTACATCTTCATGTTGATTTGAATATATCGAAAAAGGCAAAGGCTAATCCCACAGAATCTTCAGGCTCTCCTCTAATTATGAGTTTGCCGCGCCAGCCCTGCCCTGGTAGTGGAAGTGGATGAAATGTCACTTCGATTCCCTTTCATTTTAGGTTGAATCTAAAGTAAGGTAGCATGTAGCTAAGCGACCAATCTAATGCTCCGGATTAAGAGGGAGGTGCTACAGAGAAAGCGCGGGTGCAGCGGTCCCGGATGAACCGTTGTCGAGAGTATTGGTTTAAGGGGGATAGCCAATCCCACATACACCATAACCAAGGCCCCTTAGGAGAGGTTCCTACTTGGGAGTCGAACCCAGGCAGGAAGGAGCATGAGGTTCGCCTCTCCGAGTGTGAGAATGCAATGCCTATGGTCAGGGATGATGGGTGGGAGGTGGTTTGCCATACAAGATTTCATATTGGGTAGTTTTTTTTGGTGGCTGTATGGTAATTAGTATTATACCATAACTCAGCTAGTGGCAACCATTTAACCCATTCCTTTGGTCTATCCCCTGCTACACACCTCAAGTAAGCTTCTAAGCAAGGATTGACTACCACCGACTGATCTGATGGGCAGTCTGCGGGTGATAGGAAGAAGAGAGAGGAAATTCCACTTTAAGCATATTGAAGAAGGCGCATTATCACAATGGCTGATGAAAGCCAAGTTAGCCAACAAGGGTACTGAAGGCGTATTTATATATATATATATATATATATATATATAATAGAATACCCTTCTTCTGAAAAGCCTTGATCTCTGACCTTTTTAAAAAAGGGTATCTAGTTCCGACTTAGGATAATAAGCTTATGAGCTTGGTCTTACTTCACCGTCGAGAAAGAAAAGAAGACTTCCATCTCCAAGTTTCACTCAGACGTAGCTCCCTTCTTTTTGGGTGTGAAGCAGTGTCCAAAATACCCAACAAGCATTAGTTCTCCCTGAAAAGGAGGTGATCCAACCGCACCTTCTAGTACGGCTACCTTGTTACGACTGAACTCCAGTCACTAGCCCTGCCTTCGGCATCCCCCTCCTTGCAGTTAAGGTAACGACTTCGAGCATGGCCAACTCCCATAGTATGACGGGCGGTGTGTACAAGGCCTGGGAACGAATTCATAGCGGTATGGCTGACTGGCGATTACTAGCGATTTCGGCTTCATTCAAGCAAGCAAGTTTTTTGCAAATAGAGATGGATTTTTCCCATTCATTCTTATATAGAATAGGGCTACGGCTGTAAAACCATTATTGGGCCCTTCTTTCCACGCTAAGAGATTAGATTTGACCTCTTGATTCTCTTGTATTCTCTTTCAGGTTTAGTCTCTATCATATGGCAAGAGCTAGAGCAAAGTGGAAGAGGCGGCAGGCGTAACCTTCTAAGGTAAGGTGGCAAGATAGACATATAAGTCATTCTTTCCATCCGCCTATTACTATTAGGTTAGGTAGGCTTGACAACTCGAAGCTTTGTAATAGAGCACCAGCTCTTCCTCTTCTTATACTAATGATGTTCCCATGGTTCAAAGAGCTTATTACATCTGTGCCAAGCGGCGCCGGTAACTCCAAAATCGATGATTCTTGGCTACTGACTTACTGCTTTCATTCAAATGCCACTGATGTGTAAGACATTAAGTTGGACTACTTTCCTTCTGGTAATGCCTCTCTTTCCCTGTGGTCACCTTGCCCTTCTACTTACTGGCTTGGATATTTTGAAATAAAAGGATTTGCTTCGTTTATAAAAAAAAAAGAATTTAACTAAGTGGTACTCCTTCCTTGCTTTTTATCCCATAGTGGGATATTTACAATCGATTATAGATTCCCTGGCTTGGCTAGGAACCTAGTCCCTTCTTGTGACAATAGAAGAGAAGGTGTTTAGAAGCTTGTTTGATAAAACAAGGTATGAGGTAACTCGACCGATAGGGAGAGGTTTGAAGATGCTCGACCGATAGGGAGAGGAATAGAGTTGGCTCCTAAGCCAGGGAAGACCTCATCCGGAGGGAGAACCAATGATTTTGGTTTAAGCTCACGTATGAGGAGGGCATTAATAGCCCCCTTAACATACGGATCCACCGGTAGAACCCGACCTATCCATAGGTCAAGGGGAAGTGAGGCCTTAGTGTACATTGCCTACAATCTTTCAATCTTTAGATTGCGGGAATGTGCCAAGCGTGAAAGAGACCAGTACCCTACTCCAGCTAGACGACACAAGGTCGAAAAGTGAGCACAAGAAGACTTCATATGAACGGCCATCGCCCCGGGTGGTGAGCGTTCAAACAAGATTTAGCGGATACTGGGATAAATCCACAGTAAGACCACGAACCTTGAATCTCTTAGCAAACTCAGCAGAGCCCGTATGGGAGATCAAGGACTTTTGATAGGATATATCAACCCCAAGATCCCCCAGAACGGAGCTATACACCAAGGCCACCTTCTCATCTGCAATCACAACATTGTCCCCAGGACAATGTAATCCTGGAAGAGTCGACCCAGATATACTTGTTCTATCGCCCACCACACGAGTATGTGGTAGAAGAAGGCAAAGAGAGGCCACGAAGCATAATAGCCAAGGGGCTGACCGGCAACAAATGAGACAGTGGTAAACCGTTTTACAAACGATACCTCGAACTTATTCATAGCTCGAGTAGAATTCACTAGATATGAAAGATCGATCAAAAAGGAAGCACATGACCCTAAACAAGAAGTACAATGGCCACCGATCAGTTGCTGACTTCAAGTCATAGGAGTAACATGTCTGCTTGCTTGTCAACCGGTCAAGAGGCTTTGTTTTGTCTACCAAAAGGTGCCATCAGTAGGCAACCTTCGTAAAACAGCATAAAGCCACTCGTGAACAGGTCTAAGAAGATGCCGATTCACATAGTTCCCTATGGCGAATACACGTTGTTTTCCCGCCCTTTCTAGCGAGCAACCCAAATGTCCTGTGATGATCTGTTCATAACCAACACCATGGGGAAGTACTGGGCCTACATAGGCCTAGTACCAATCCAACAACCAACCTGAGAACAGCTTATTAGCTGGGTCTAAGGCATATCAAGTATAGTGGTGCCAAAGGGTCCCTTGTGACCACTGTTGGCCGTACGCATGGACAAACGTCACCAAGAAAGTGAAGGCACCCATTTTATATGGGTAAACAGTGAAGCAAGACTTAGCTTTCGCTAAGATAGGATTGACGCCGTCCTTGATCAATTTCTTGGTCAATTGGGCACAGGATTTGTTCCAAGTTGGTTCCCACGTTATCCCTTGATAAAGGGGAATACGATCTATCCAAGGGCTATACCGTGATATCTATCAAAGAAGGTAGCTTTTCAGCTATCCGATTGACCATCACGTCAGCTCGGTCTACATCACGGACTGGTTAGGTCATTGGCTCAATTAAAGACTTATCAACCTTCTTCGCTACCAAGATAATTCTTGATAGAGAGAAGAAAGACAGCTAGCACTTGACCAATAGATCCGCAGTCTCATCTTTTCGGTACATCTTTTGACGGATGAACGGAGGGATGATGCGAGGATAAACCCTTTAGGGTTAGAGAGATGGGAACAGCCAGAAGCTCAGAAGGGCGTTTATCTCCTCCATATGCTAATTGTAAAGAGCTAACACGTTGCTTTAGATAAAGCGCAACATGCAAAGCACCAGACTTTTGCATAAGCCGTTGGACTTCCTTCGCATACAAGTAGACGGCTATGCACGACTCCTTGGTAAGACTATCAGCAGCCACTAATAAGATTCATTTTAAGAATCCCATTAGGACCGGAAAGTCTTCGAACAACTGCCATCTCAGCGGCGACACACGAATTAGGGAATGAAAGAGCTTTGTAAAATGATTCATATCGATTACTTAACGCCCTCTTCCCTGCTAGTACCCCTGTCCCATTAAGGTTAGATGGGGGAATGCCCACCAAGGATAAAGATCAAAATAGAATATAATTAAGATCTACGGAGCTAGCAGGTGCAAATCTGTTATCAATCTTTAGATTTACGTTGGTGACCGGCTTGTTGTCCCGTGATTTTCTCACTAGACAAAGAGTTGATACTCCACTAATTCTGGTATGCTGACACAGCGATCTCCCCTATATGGCATCCCTCGTTACGCGGAACCCTATAGGTAGGGGAGGGCACTTTGGTATGACCTAAGGAGTGGACTGTCACTGAATTCTATCAAAATCCAATGAGCGACCCACCAAGGTTACAACAATCATGTTAGACTAAGAAGAGCCTTGGGATCTAGTCCCTTGGACAGATTAATGTTGCGCCTCATTAGACAGCAGCGAAACATACAACTCGATGTTAATTAAAGTTGGTACGCTTCACAGCTTAAAAAGAAGGGCTAGCAAGCTTGCGAGGGTTGGTAGTGGCACGTAAGGCGTGCCCTTATGTAAATGGCCTCCTGTCTTTTCTTGTGTTGTGTAGTATGACGTCCACGTTGTCTTTGAATCTTGTTCCTTAACTCGTCCCTTCACGTAGCCCACGGAGCGGTTCGTAGGTTAGCTCGTTAGTAAAGCAAAGAAATCCTACTGGCGGTAGCGGTTGTACCTTTTACCTATGTGACGCTACTTCTTTGATCATCGCATTCATTATTGATTCACATTATCTCCTCGGGCGGGAAGTCTCAAAGCTCTTTTGCCAGCATTGAGGAACCTGAGAATTTTGATTAAAGTAGTTATCCGATAGACGCAATTTGACAATTAGCGGAGGTGTCACCTTCTAAACCTACTTTTCTTGAGTCAATAGAGTACGACCTGGATTAACAAAACCCATCCTCGTCTGAGTAGAGACTTCCGAAGAAGTTTTCAAAGCAAGGGAGGAATGAACTTCTAGCTGCCTATTCAATACCAATGATGTTTGATCACCGTCACGAGATTTGTTTGCAGCTACTATAGCTAATCCATCTCCTGCTTTCATTCGGTTTGATTGAAGACTAGAATCTTAATGCGATCTGAGAGCAGATCTAGGAATCCCCTGGTAGTGGTAGTTGGGTTGGTGAAATCCGATAATCGATTGGCTTTAGAAAGACTTTCCCAACCGTCACATTGTAACTGAAAGTCCTGCCTACTTGTAGGCTTAGTGTAGTCCTCGAAAACCTTCTTCTTTTACTGGCTTGGGAAAGACCCGTAGGCTATGGATCCCACTAATGGAATAGGACTATAACCATACTTCCATGGTCTAGGTTCAAGGACAATAAAGATTGAGGCTTGGAGTATCTAAGGCTTCATGGACCCAATTTTTAGGGCCTTTAAGGACGGACTCGCGTATGCTCAGGGATTGACCGGTGACACTACTAACTAAATTGCCCTAATATATGTATTTTTTCACAGGACTGAATCCATAGAAACCTTGGCTTAGTGCCATTACTGTAAGCGACGGATGATTGGTATGCAGGATTAGTTGCAACGGTTTCACATGAATGTGAATCAAGAGATTGGCTTAAAAGGCTTTCCAATTGGCCATTGTACCTGAGATTGCGATAAGTCCTTCTTCTTCTTTGGAGCTTGTTCTTGGTCCCAAGGGAAATAGGATCACAAAGAGCAGCTTGCTTCTCCAATTGGATTATTGCTCGACTCGATGGGTAACTTCTAGTGGTTTTCCGGGGAAGCTCTTGTTTTTCTTTCAGGAGTAGGTTGGTGGCGTGGACACCTAGCCTTTTCTTATTTATAGTATTTGTTTGTTTGCTGGCACAGGTAGTAGATTCATTCTCCACTCCAGCAGTAGCAGATGTAGAATCTGAAAGGTAGGATTCCCAGTGGATTGGATGCTTTCGTTAGAGCTTCTTCCCCTCTTGTCATTTAAGGGCACCTAGCTTACAATCACTAGTGAAAGAGTGCCAATTGACCCAACTAGCTAATCTATTTACTTCAATCTTTTTCATTTCCGTGAATGCCGCTCAAAAGCAGTCATTTTTCGGCTTGATAGCATAAGCACGATCCATCCATCTCCCTTCGGAGAGTGAGTAACAGGTGGAAGGACTGTTGATAGCAGGTAGGGTAAACGAATATGGATGGTAGTTGGGATCCCAGGTAGGAAAGCCAGCCAGGCTAGGAGAAAGAGGTAGTCTTTAACTACCCTTCTTTTAGGAGTTGGTTCTGGAATTCCATTGAGAGTTGCCACTCCTCAATCTTCAAAATCTAGTCTAGTCCAGCGATAGAGGACTTGATACTTATCTTCGACAAGCCTCAATCTGTGCTGAAGACAGATTCTCTTATCGGCTGAGGAAATAGGTAGCCTGTAAGCCCACCCATTCTTCCTTTCCAACCTTAGCTTAGCTGCTCACGCCAATGCTCATGAGTATGGGGCCATAATTGCTGTTACTGTTATACTCCCATACTCTAAGAGAGTCCTACTGTCGACTCATCTTCTATCTAAGACCTACTCAATGAGAGGATGCCTGAAAGTTGCAGTTTTCTCAGGTCTAGTTGCGGTCTACTCTTTTCTTTCACTTATTGGTACAGCAGCTGAACTCAGATCTGTTAGAGCATCTTCAAACCTCTCCCTCTGGTTGAGCTGTTCCGCTCCTTGGTAGTCAGTATATTACCCACCCCTGATCCCATTCCTTCTAGCTCAGGAACTTCTATTTTGAATCTGAGCTTGTACCAAGCTCCTTTCCGTGTAAGTTATTCCATGCGATGTCTTTCACAAAGGTACAGGGATTTGATAATCGATAGAACTAGTGAATCTTTTCTTCCCTCGTAGGAACTCGGTCTCTCTAATACATCAATATGGTATATAGATCAAGTAGAAGATCAACCGCTAATCTATTACTCTCGTTGTGTTTGATCGGCTTCAAAGCTTTTTCACTTTTTTCGCTTAGTGCTTCCACCGATGCCTGAATACTACTTTCGTCTACGTATGGCTTATTATATAGGCAATCCTCCTTCTATGGTATTAGGCCCAGTTTCTTTCAACTAACAACTAAGCACTTCGCCCATTAGTCTTTCTACTAAGCTCTGATTAGTCCTTCCCCTGAAGCCTGAGTTAAAGAATCCGTCGATTCCATATCCCTTGATTCCAATTCCACTATTGGAAGTGCTGTTATGATCGATTTTGCTTCTCCTCTTCATTAATAGCTTGGGAACTGAGATTCTTAATTAGAGTATGGCAGGTCCGTCACGCTTTGGACATGGTACAACAAGAAGAGAATTAGCAGAAATCGAAAGGGATTTACCCAAAATTTCACTCTGATACCTCCTAAAGCGAAATAGGCAACCGCACGGGTAGAGAGTCTGCTTGAGTCGTGCGGCCCCAGGTAACGCCTATTTTAGTGTAGTACCTGGATTCAGCCTTCTCCTTGCTGAGTTTTGCTTTTGATCTCTCTCTGAGTCTCTAGTTCGTTACCTTCTACTACCGATCTTCTCTTTCCTGCTCGCTTCGTTTCTTTTGTTAGTTTCATTTCCTTTCTTTAAATAAACTAAAAAAAATACAATATGAACAGTAGCAAAAGAGTTTTAAATGATAGTAATCTGGGATGCTTCCAGCAAGAACTTAGACGGTATGCGATTGATCAAGTTGCGGTCAACACAGCTTCTGCCCAAATGAGATACATTCATCCCAAACATTATAGCTCTAATCGTTTCCAATAAGTATTTTTTTTCCTCTTAGCTATTCATATGCACAAGATCTCTGATGAATAGTGCCTCTGGAAATAAGATATTGAGAAAATTTTGTGGACATGTATTCTCCTCCAGAATCAGATCGTCAAATTCTTTTTTTTTGCATTTGAAATAATGTCTGGCTTGTCGATTGTGTGCTGTTCACTCTAACATGGCAAAATTTTGTAAATGTTCATGAAGAGGTAAAGTGCTTCTTGATGGGCCAGGAATGTCAGATAATTATTAGTGGTGTGGAAGGTAATTCAGAGGATGTGGTGAGTAAGAATCCATTTTCATGTTGTTCTGGTCTAGTAGGGCTATATGCATGCGATCATAGTGTATGTAGCTGATAAGATGCGCCTCCATATATATTATATGGGGGCATTACAGACCCAAGAAAGACATAGTGTACTTTGAGGAAAGTTAATGAACATGTGCCCGCAAGTAAGCGTCAGTGCCTGGAGACTGAACAACATGGCCTAAAGCGGGGTAGTTTGATTCTTGTTACTGTATTAAGATGAAGAACCTTTGTGATCAGCTGGAGGCTCTTGGTATGAAAAACTATGATGCCGATAATCTTAGTCAGATCATGAAGGGTATAAATTTCAAAATCTGATGGGATAAGGAAGTCTTTGCTACTGCATCAACGTAACCCTTACTTATTTTCTTAATGCAAAGGTGCATGATAAGACGTTTACGTATAGATGGCTGAGCCTGTCTGGACAAAGTGTAGATCCTAATCCTAGGGATATACTTTTGTTCACTTCTACGTCCAAATTCAATTTAAGGGGAAGGCAAAAGCAGGATTAGGGAGCTCTTCCAAGAAGAATAAGTGGAATGGGGTGCGTATCTTAAGTGAGGGCAGATAGGGCACTACGTGATAGAGTTCACAGCAAAAATACTTCTTGTTAAGGAAGATAATGAGGAGAGGTAGACAGGGGAGGCGCGACACGAGCATATTCAGTTTGCGGAAGTGAAGAGAGCCGGTGATGCGGTCTTTGACTTCGGTACACACGATTACGCATTCTTCACTGAGGGCGGGTCTTCAGTTTCTTCACAGGGACAGCAGGGTCGCTGTTCCGTACCTCATGTGGTTGATCCAGGGAGTGCAGATTTCTGTAGCAGTTTGATCCTGGTTGGATAGATAGTGGTGCCACTTGGTTCGAGTCGTCCTCCCTTAACTAATTCTGAAATCCGCGTCTAAAAAAAAAAAGAATTTGATTCGCGTGGCCTTCGACAGAACTGTTTTCAAACTTGATAACTTGCTTGTTCATACTTCCTAGGGATACTAGTTTCTTTGCAAAGCTTATAGTTTTTTTTTTTGATCAAAGAGAAAAAGATCTGATTCGGGATAGCACTGTTCACAGTGAAAACACCCTTCGCCTGCTAACAACTAGGGGCAGCTTATTGGACTGGCCCACTACGTACTATCTATCTATAAACAATAAAGAGACTGCATTGGTGCCGTACTGGCTTGCACAAAATGCAAGGACTGAGATCAACAAACTACTTTCAAGCGACTTTTCTGGCACTCATACTTACACGGATTGGACTTTAACCGTGCTACTAGGCCTAAAAGTAAAAGCTTTCCCTCTGTGTACTATTTCTTCTCCCCTCGATTCAGGAGCTAGTTTCCAATCTCTCAATCCTAATGCTACTACTCCTGAGACAATCTTGCTTGGCTTACTTGCTTGATACGGTTCCTGTACATTATTCACCCTAGCACACAAAAATACCATGTGTACCAAGATCCGATCCAGTTTTTACTTATGCTATCTTGGTTACAATATTGTTCGCATAGATGCGGAGGTAGCCATTTCTGATGATTCATATTGGAAAAGTGCAGACTGAAAGCAACCATCCGCGCTTTCGAATGAAGGTAGTTCATAGATCAGCATCTTTCCTTTCACCAGTTCAAGGAAGTAGAGCGAAGGGTACCTCTATTTTATTAAGGGACGCATAAACCACACATGATGTTTGCACTGCACAGGATTTATTTTAGAAACACACAATCGATTGAATGAACCCTTAATACCGCTCTTAATTAAAACCAATAAAGGGAGTGACGCGAAGGAACTCCACGGCGAGAGTCTCTTCACTCACTAACCAATTCTTTATTTAGATTCCCGTGTTCCCGTACAATCAATCATCAATCAATACCTATTTTCTCTAGCTTTCCGCTCCTTATTGCTTATTTATAAAAGGCTAACAGCCGATATGCGATAAGGCGGCATTTATTGCCTTAAGTGATATCGCCGAATCTCTTTGCAGGTCATTCGTTTGCGTGGAATGGAATACTATAAAGACTGAGGCTCACCCTGCCTTTTAGACTCTTACGAAATTTCGTATAGTAAAGAGAAGGGATTCGTCTTATAATTCTAAGAGCAGGTTGAAGCTTATTACTTAACCCCACCTTCCGTAGGCATCTTCGAGGCATAGACCTGCTAATCAAATATGTAATTGCACGCAAAAACCGAAAAGAATAACGAACCCATCAGGATTATAAGCCCTATAAAGTCGAAACAGTCTGAAGTAGCGGCACATAATAGTCAAAAAAAATGTCGTGCTGGGCCAAACTGGTATATATGGAAGAAAGCAACTCTACATTATCACCAGGTACGAATGTGTCGATGACGTCATATGCCCCATTTCCCTCTGTCGACGGGGGAGCAACCTTATTCTCAAACGAACGATCACTTTTCTTTTTCTTTTTTCTTCCACCCACAATACAAGATTGTAACTTACCTTTGACATTCCGCACCTGTGATCCTACTCACAAACCTTGTTTATGGAGGGGGCCAACTGATCTCGCGACGATGAGTTATCCACATACTTCAATACGAGGCAACTAAATAAAGCTCAGTTACAACTCACTTTGATCAAATAGCGCTCAGGTATAGGATTTCCAGCGAAAAGGTAGCCCTGCCCGCTTCTTTACCCTTGTACGCACAAATCTAGCTCATAGCAAGCAGCACTGCCGAATTTAGTTACTTAGTACATAGATTTGAAAAAAACTTAGTGCGGGAAGTCCTATATCTTGTCTTAGCCTCGCCTCACCTATTTCCCTCAAAACGAAATCAGAATGAGATAGAATTTCTTAGCTAGATCTGGGCTACCATGTTCCCTCAAACAAAAAAAATAATACCGAAACCTGCTGTCTGTACTCGCAAAGTAGGATCAAGCTTAGTCTACTAGAGACAGAGGAGAGCAAAAACAAAGTCAAAGGAGGAATCTATTTTTTTTAGCATTTTAAGGCTGGTTGACAACATCCAATGTCTCCCACGAGGGTGCAAGAAAGTCGTATTTTTTTTAGGCGGGGGTATAGCCATTTTTAAACACATTTGAGTTGGTGCTCGCTTGTAGGAAGATTCCCCGCTTTGAAGTAAAGTATTTTTGGAGTTCCTTCAAAAGAGGTTGGGATTAGAGTTTCAATTGGATATGCTCTGGTAAAATCATTACCGATTGATATACTTCCTGAGATAGGGCATGCTCTCCCTTCTACGTATCGAGAGAAAGAAACAACTTCCGGAGGGCACGAAAAGCTTTCTTTTTTGGCGGTCAACAGAGAAATTCATACATATTTTATGGGAACCACAAGGAAAGCCGAAATCGCTGATCCAGCAATGGCAGGTGACACCTATGTTGAGATTACAGAGTGGGTCAAACAAAGGATGATATAGATGGGCCTCGACCCAGGATAAACAAGTGCGCTCAACATCCTAAATCAATGTGTGTCGATTTCTCGCTAACGAAAAGTGGCTTAGATCGAAAGTTTGGAGTATCCAATGATTAGCTTAGCCCGCCGATAAGCCCACATATGAAGTAAGAAAATAATAGTACCAAAACGACTCACTCATTCATAATCAGACATTTTGACACTAGCCAGAGCATACTACAACAGTAATGGGAAATTCCAATAGTAGCTAGTATAGAACTGGAAAAGGCAGTTTCATTCTCAAATAATTTTCTTATATATTTCTCAATAAATCAATCTAAAGCCAAATTCTCAACCTCAAAATTATGTTATCAAAGAGCTTCGAATCTGACTTAGGAACAGTAGCAAGGACTAGAAGGGAGGTTTTATGAGCAAGCAAGAACGAGGCATGAATTGAGGCCTTCCCGGCTGGCCTATCTTGTCTTTCACGGAATCACCAGTGACTGCTGATACCGCAGCAGGATCACAAGGAGCTGGCGCTCCATAAACAAATTCTTTAGCAAATGAATACGCACTATACTCCCAGCAGCATATTGGCCTGGCCGTCCTCCTAAGCCTAATTCCTGAAAGAATGGAATGGTTCAAAGGCTATTTCCGAGTAAGGAAGTGAATCAGAAAACCGAGTATTCCCACTATGTCTAGATTTGAATAAGGGGCCTATCGCGGATAAGTAAAAGCTTGTTACAGAAAGAAAGTAAATATGGCTAGCTTGGTCAAAAGAAAAAACGAGTCCATCTTTAGTGGCCAAGCCAAGAAGAATAGAATCATCACCCGCAGGGATGAGTGAGAGCTCAAAGCGTAGTGGATTTCTTCCTGCTACCATTGGAACCCCCAAAGCAAAGGAAAAGATCAGATCGTATATGCACGCTTTGAATGCTGGATAGCCGGATCAATCATATTATCTAAAATCGGAAGGAAGGGTTAGACACACTAAACCGTCCGCTTCAGCTAGTATTAGACCGTTCGTGCCAAGGAAAGAAGTCCTAACGGGTTCTTCCTTCACCCCGGAAAGGGATTCGTGTACTGATTGCTTGCCTTACTAGCTCTATTGTTATGGGCATGTCTCACTAGCGGATTCAGTCCCTTCCTTATAGACTTGCTGTCCAATCTTTTCTACAATCCTTTTCTATCCTGGGCATCAATCCCATGTAAACAAAAAGGCATTTGCATTGTCCAATTCCTCCCTAACACCCTACTCTATTCCGAAAGTCCCATAGGGCATTCTTCCACTAGCCATTGGAAAGATGAATCTCTACCTTTTGAATAAGTTGCCTAGCCTTAGCGGATTCCTCCCTCTAAGAGGGAAAGTGCTAAGACCGCTAATGCCGCATCCATAGGATAAGCATTCATTTACCTTTCAATACCCTTTCAAAGAGCCTTTATCCCAGAGCATCTTAAGTATGCTACAAAAAAGCATGAATGAAAGGGCTATGCTATGCACAATCAAGACATTCAATAGAAAGCGCCATCAACAGACATGGAAAAAGAGCAAGCCAAGACTTTCACAAGAAAGCTAGACTTTGTGGGTCAAATGGGTACGAAGGTAAGCCATAAAAAAGTGGGTATTCACTACCTTACTCCTCTGTGAATTCAATATCTGTCTCACCCTTATCCAGGTGGTCTATTTGTCCAATCATTCCCTTTGAGAAAGTGTCACAGCCTATTCGAATTCGTGATCAACCCCTTCTTTTCTGAGTTGGCCTGCAGCCTCTTTCTTGGTAGAAAGGATAGGGCACTTTCTCTTCTACTGCTAAGAGGGAATTCTTTCGAACTAGGGGATATGCCCGCTTTCTATCTTAGACTATATAAATTCCTAGCTTACTTGCGCTTGTCCACCCTATTATAGCAAAGGGAAGAGCTCCGAAAGTCCCCCATCCCCTTCTTCTTTCCCAAGCCCATCTAAGAGCCTACTTGTTTCTAATCTCTCTGCCCTGGTCTTGTGATTCCTATTCTTTTTTGTAATGGACCATGAAAGATGGCTAGCTCTAATTCCGTCTATTTGGAAATGGGCAATCCAGCTTAATCCCTTACTCGTGCTGTAATCAGGCTTGGCACCTTCCCTTATTCTCCTTCATTTCCTTTCTCTTGTGGAACAACATAGCTGGAGCATTCAAAATAGGTATTTCATTCAGTATTTGAAACATAAGGTTTTGAAGGGCTATCACGTCGACTAACAATTCCATCCAATTTTAGATTCTACGCCTCTTGGGAACGGCTAGCCCTAGGCCTTCGATAAACAGATTCAAATGGTCTTCCCGCTCCTTATTTTCTTTATTAGTCTGATTTCCCGACTAAGAATAAGTTTTATTAGGCAAAAAAAAACTTGCATCAATCCGACCTTAGAAACAAGATTTCACGGCATCTAGACTACGCGATATACACAATTTTCAGTCGTAGGACTGAGACCGTTGGGAAAAATATGCCTAATTTCCTTTCCTAATTCCAATCGTGCCAGTTTTCTCAAACACTGTGTTTTTTGCCTCAATTCCGAGCTTACTCCTATCAAAGAGACTGGCATTTGACTTATTCCTTCCTTGTTTTGATCCCTTACTACTTGATACTAGGAGAATCCAGACAAGTTGCTTGATTGCTTGGTCTGACAATACAGGGTCTTCAAGGAAGAGGTTAGGTGTTAGGGCTTTCTTTATCACAGTCTAGGGACTGCCTTGCTTTTCATAGCCCTAGCTACGCTACCATAACCAGTCGTTAGGCTTCCCATCAGATAGTTCAGTCTGGCGGCGGAGATAGACACTTTGGATTCGGCAAGCTACTCTGCTTTCACATATTATAGAAAGATAGTTACTACATTGATAGAGGCATACAAGTATTCAGTTATCCCAATAGTAATAGCCCACGGAACGGTAATTCAGTGATCTTTAACCAATTGCGATTTCGCGCATCTGATCTTTCCTGGTATTCAAATGGTTTATTGGCGGGCTGAGACTACACAGGGGTAGAGGCCTATGCCAGTAGCACCAGTGCTTGCTTGCTATGAGGTAACTCGCCCCCGTCTTTTCTTATTAGTTGCAAGCCTCTCATCCTTATCAGGGAGTATCACAACGAGATCTAATCCTGCTTTCGTTGGTTATCTTCGACTGATGTCTGTGGTTCATTCTCACAAGAGTAGCCCATGTCCAATGACTCTTTGAAAGCACTACGCCCCTGTACAAAAAATGAAAGAAATGATGCTTGCACTGTGACACCCCGATCCCTCTCGAGACCGGGAGTTCTATCAATCAATCTAATCACAACCCAAATCCAAACCCGGGCATAATTTTCAGGGAACAACGGACGGAGTCTCCCCTGTTTCTAGGCAAAATGTAAAACCTGTAATAGCATTTATATGGACCAACGCCGTGTCCAACCATACAAACCTTCCTCAAGGCCATCCGAGCCTCGGTTTTCAACAATTAAACTCAGCAGGTATACATACATTTCCAATTTAAAAGAAAACCTATCTATTTTCATTTTTGACCAGTACATTCAAACTAGACAATTGAACCATACTAAACTACTGCATAAAATAAACTATCATGCCATTCTAACTCTTTTCCTTTGGACATTACAAACATGCATCGAAGTTAAACTATATTACTGAATACATAACTAACTTATCCATCTACCTCAACTATTTAGCTAATTTAGATTACATTTCTTTTAACAATAAATACATACAATACATAAAAGCATACATCTTTATAACTTCGACAACTCAAGCCACATAGGCACGCAAGACAACCCTTCAAGCACGAACTTTCACGAAATCACGAACTTTCCAGCTAACATGACATTTCCTGAAATGTGGTAGTGAGGAGTGAGTATACACAACACGTATACTCAGTGAGGGCGAGACAGATATCGAATTGGAGATAAAGAAAGTCGTGCAATGCAAATAGACACAATTAAGCAATAAAGTCAATAAGAAAGCATTCAATACAAACGACAACATAATAAACATTCAAGAAAGCATTAACACAACCATTCAAAGCTATACCACACTCTGAAGGCTATGGTTCACTCATACGAGCAATATACCATTTCACGATCGATACATCAATCTCGAGCTTGATGTTGACAACGATGACAATAAGCGCGCAACCACCTTATAACACCAGTTTGGAATACCCCGGGAGTAACCATCAATTCTACGACCTAAATCTCCGTGGGAGGCAACCCAAGCGAGAAAAGGGAATAGGACACGGAGCTAGAGCAACCAACACTGGCAACCCGAGGCTACCCAAAGAGGCCCATCACTCACGCCCTGACACTATGCAATGCAAGACTCGATACAAGGCGATAAACGAGCGATAGCACAACAATACAGATTAGAGACGATAAACGAGATATCACGCATTATCAACAATTGTTAAACATTTCAATCAACAATCAACTCTAACAAGCGTAATAAGCATTAACAAGCATTTATAATCAAATAAGTAACAAGAACAACACCAACAAACATCATCAAGCAATAACAAGTATTCTATAGGCATTATAAGCATTCTATAAGCAATATACTATGAAAACACACAAAATCACAAAAACGACCCCAACTTTCAAAACACTACTACTTTCAAACGAGCCACGAGTTTTGGAAACCGACTTCACCAATCCTCCTAGGTCACCATAAGGCACGTCTAAAGACCCCAAAACCCTACTTAACCCTAGAATTCACGCAAAGCCCCGATTTTTCCCTTTGCTTGTTTGAACTACAACTACCTCAACCGATTACCCAACCAATGTCACAACTGTACCAAAAGTGCTTCCATGACCTCCCGAGACAATGCCATCACGCAAAACAATAAAATGCCAAACTTGACCTAAATGACCCCAACTTTTACTAAGCCTTTTTTCTCCGTTTTTCCATTACACATTCCAATTAAACCATACATTTAGGCATTCTAGCATATCTAGCACCTTCTTACATCAATAGAACGCATAACGGAGCAACTTCATCGAAACGGGAGTTTACTATTCACTATTTACTATTCCATTAACAATTTATATTTCAATTTTCGATATTCAACTGCAAAAAATGTTAAAAACTATAAATACATGTTCTACGATTGCTACGGAACATTCTTTAAGCCTCAAAATGATTTAAATAACAATATACGGATAAATCCCAAAAATCAAAGTTAATACACAAAATATTCAAATGCGCAAATAACGATGAAACCCTCACCTTAGATGCTCCTAGACGCTAGGAAAACCTTGTAGGACGCCTCGGAAACCACCCCGTGCAAGCTCACGCGAAGAATCGAAGATCGGCCCTGCTTGTTTTCTGTTCAGCCCTTTTTTTGTTTTGTGCTAATTTAAGCTTTTAAAAGGCAATAAACAAGTCAATGGGTCAAGGCTTTGGTCAAACTAATTTAAACTTGGTCAAATAGGCTTATTTCATGCATTTTAAAGCTAAAACAACTAACATAAATCCAATTCTAGTTAAATACAACTTAAAACACTAAATACTAGTTTTCACTATTTGCTGAGAACTGGTAATCATTTCCTAACTCTCTCTCTCGATATACTATGCACTTTGCGTCAATAGAAGAATAACAATTAAATCTCGAAGAATTTAAGAAATATATCATTTTTGGAAAGCATCATAGTTTAAAATTTACTCCGGCTCGGAACTACTTTTCATTTAATTGAAATCTGAGCATTTAAGTGCAAGAAAAATAAAACCGATTGACATCAATATGAAAAGTAATTGATATTCCGTTAAAATAATTAACTCAAGTATTATTTTAATTACCTCTAAAAGAAATATGAAATAAAGCTACATATAAATGTTTAACTAAAAATAAACACAAATCCAATGCTAACATTTAAGATGTCACTTAATTTAAATGCAGTTAAATGCCTTTAAATGCATGCTGGGTTCGGGTTATCACATCTTTCCCCCCTTAAAACAATTGCGTCCTCGCAATTCTTCTTCCAATAGAACTCTGCATCCACTGAAATCCAACTCTGACTAGTCTTCATTAGCTACTGAACAAGTATTTAATCAAGATGACCAATAGGAAAGTTCAAGTAGAAATGCCAAGTGGTAACGCCAAATAAAGGCTCAAATGTAGGTACCGTACAAGAATCCCGTTGACACGAATACCGAAGAAGAATAAATTTTAACCAGAAACACCGAGATAATACCAATAAAGACTAAAACAAAGATACTGTAGATAAAATCACATCACATATTAATGATAAGAGGAATACCGAATGAATACCCCATACACGAATCTCTAGTAGAAGTTCAACTATTACTGCCCGAGAATCCCGAAGCAAAAAGCCAAATAAAGGCTCAATCAAAGGTTCTATCTAGAGGTCCAAAGAATTACCCCGCTGGTCATGAATTTCATAGAAGAATTCTCTGTTAAGAGTGCTGAAGAAAATACTAAGAAACCCAATCAAATATACTTCCAAAGTTCCAAAGAAGCCTTCCAAATGATAACCCCATGGGACAACCAATTAGATTACGAGTTTTGCTATCAAATGTTGAGAGGAATGTCAAAGGAAATAGTAGAGAAAATACAATGTTCCCAATAAGACACCAAGTTGAATAACAAACATAGTTTCCCAGACGGACGAAAACTCCAAGGATAAACACCGAACTGGTGAACAATATACCAAAACCAAACTCTGAGGCCTCTTCACTGTTTGCCAAGTGAGAACTTCATACAACCTTGCCAATAAGGAAAATACCAATAGAATGCCCAATAAGAATTTCAAAGAATACCATAAGTAGTACTATACAATAAGTCTGATAGGAATTCCAAATTCTAAACCTACTGAGAAATACTGAAAAAGATATCTGAAACAATGCTCCAATAAGATAGTAGCCAAGTTTGCCTAATAAGTAAATATTAAATAATTGGCCACTGAGAATTTTCAGAAAATACCATTGAAGAATTTCCAATCAGGGATGCCAGTATCACACCAATAAAGACCGAGACACATATACCATAGATAATACTGTGTAGTAAGGTCGATTAAAATCCCAATAGCCAAATCCACTGAGAAATGCCAACATAAGTCTCCAAAGAATACCCATTAAGAAAACCAAAGAATGCTCCAAAGAATAACCAAATAAAACCTCAAGAGAAAGCTACTCTTTCACAACTGTTAAGCACAGAGGAGGACCATAGAGATTTGCCAATAACCGAGCTCCAAAAGCAAACACCAATTTCCAAATAAAGGCTAGTCAAATGCCATTCATTTCCTGCCAATCCATACACCTTGAAAGGCCAACTGTGAACCACTTTCTTCAGGGGAGAAAGAGGACTTACTTACCATTTCAATAGGACATGTATGAATGCCAATATATCACAGTTATACATATGCCTTAAGCTATTATGCCAGCAAGTTTACAAAATAGTTTATTCAACAAAGTCTCTCAAGAACGACAATCAAGTCAAGCACAACATAATCAATTCAAATCACGGCATAGCTAATTCAAGACATTCTAATACACACATCACAAGCAATACTCCAAGCAAATAATAATCCACGAGATCAATTCGATTCACGATGCCAATTTGATAGGTCAATTCAATGCACAACTAGACATTTCACTTTTCTTAGCACACAATTAACACATAACACATAACTATATCACATAGGAGCACACATTCAATTTAAGACACACAATCTCATATACAAGCATACACTTTCAGGACACACTTAACAAGCACACATTCAAGGATCACTACCCACCAGACCGAGGACCCTGTCCCGGCTTATGAGCTAAACAAGCTCTGATACCACGTGTGACACCCCGATCCCTCTCGAGACCGGGAGTTCTATCAATCAATCTAATCACAACCCAAATCCAAACCCGGGCATAATTTTCAGGGAAAAAAGGACGGAGTCTCCCCTGTTTCTAGGCAAAATGTAAAACCTGTAATAGCATTTAAATGGACCAACGCCGTGTCCAACCATACAAAACTTCCTCAAGGCCATCCGAGCCTCGGTTTTCAACAATTAAACTCAGCAGGTATACATTTCCAATTTGAAAGCTAACCTATCTCTTTTCATTTTTGACCAGTACATTCAAACTAGACAACTAAACCATACTAAACTACTGCATAAAATAAACTATCATGCCATTCTAACTCTTTTCCTTTGGACATTACAAACATGCATCGAAGTTAAACTATATTACTGAATACATAACTAACTTATCCATCTACCTCAACTATTTAGCTAATTTAGATTACATTTCTTTTAACAATAAATACATACAATACATAAAAGCATACATCTTTATAACTTCGACAACTCAAGCCACATAGGCACGCAAGACAACCCTTCAAGCACGAACTTTCACGAAATCACGAACTTTCTAGCTAACATGACATTTCCTGAAATGTGGTAGTGAGGAGTGAGTATACACAACACGTATACTCAGTGAGGGCGAGACAGATATCGAATTGGAGATAAAGAAAGTCGTGCAATGCAAATAGACACAATTAAGCAATAAAGTCAATAAGAAAGCATTCAATACAAACGGCAACATAATAAACATTCAAGAAAGCATTAACACAACCATTCAAAGCTATACCACACTCTGAAGGCAATGGTTCACTCATACGAGCAATATACCATTTCACGAGCGATACATCAATCTCGAGCTTGATGTTGACAAAGATGACAATAAGCACGCAACCACCTTATAACACCAGTTTGGAATACCCCGGGAGTAACCATCAATTCTACGACCCAAATCTCCCTGGGAGGCAACCCAAGCGAGAAAAGGGAATAGGACACGGAGCTAGAGCAACCAACACTGGCAACCCGAGGCTACCCAGAGAGGCCCATCACTCATGCCCTGACCCTATGCAATGCAAGACTCGATACAAGGCGATAAACGAGAGATAGCACAACAATACAGATTAGAGACGATAAACGAGATATCACGCATTATCAACAATTGTTAAACATTTCAATCAACAATTAACTCTAACAAGCGTAATAAGCATTAACAAGCATTTACAATCAAATAAGTAACAAGAACAACACCAACAAACATCATCAAGCAATAACAAGTATTCTATAGGCATTATAAGCATTCTATAAGCAATATACTATGAAAACACACAAAATCACAAAAACGACCCCAACTTTCAAAACACTACTACTTTCAAACGAGCCACGAGTTTTGGAAACCGACTTCACCAATCCTCCTAGGTCACCATAAGGCACGTCTAAAGACCCCAAAACCCTACTTAACCCTAGAATTCACGCAAAGCCCCGATTTCTCCCTTTGCTCGTTTGAACTACAACTACCTCAACCGATTACCCAACCAATGTCACAACTGCACCAAAAGTGCTTCCATGACCTCCCGAGACAATGCCATCACGCAAAACAATAAAATGCCAAACTTGACCTAAACGACCCCAACTTTTACTAAGCCATTTTTCTCTGTTTTTCCATTACACATTCCACTTAAACCATACATTTAGGCAGTCTAGCATATCTAGCACCTTCCTACATCAACAGAACACATAACGGAGCAACTTCATCGAAACGGGGGTTTACTATTCACTATTTACTATTCAATTAACAATTTATATTTCAATTTTCGATATTGAACTGTAGAAAATGTTAAAAAATTATAAATACACGTTCTACGATTGCTAGGGAACATTCTTTAAGCCTCAAAACGATTTAAATAACAATATACGGATAAATCCCAAAAATAAAAGTTAATACACAAAATATTCAAATGCATAAATAACGATGAAACCCTCACCTTAGACGCTCCTAGACACTAGAAAAACCTCGTAGGACGCCTCGGAAACCACCCTGTGCAAGCTCACGTGAAGAATCGAAGATTAAAGTTTGAAATTTCTTTTTTTTTCTCCTTCATTTTTGACCCTGCTTGTTTTCTGTTTAGCCCTCTTTTTTTGTTTTGTGCTAATTTAAGCTTTTAAAAGGCAATAAACAAGTCAATGGGTCAAGGCTTTGGTCAAACTAACTTAAACTTGGTCAAATAGGCTTATTTCATGCATTTTAAAGCTAAAACAACTAACATAAATCCAATTCTAGTTAAATACAACTTAAAACACTAAATACTAGTTTTCACTATTTGCTGAGGACTGATAATCATTTCCTAACTCTCTCTCTCGATATGCTATGCACTTTGCGTCAATAGAAGAATAACAATTAAATCTCGAAGAATTTAAGAAATATATCATTTTTGGAAAGCATCATAGTTTAAAATTTACTCCGGCTCGGAGCTACTTTTCATTTAATTGAAATCCGAGCATTTAAGTGCAAGAAAAATAAAACCGATTGACATCAATATGAAAAGTAGTTGATATTCCGTTAAAATAATTAACTCAAGTATTATTTTAATTACCTCTAAAAGAAATATGAAATAAAGCTACATATAAATGTTTAACTAAAAATAAACACAAATCCAATGCTAACGTTTAAGATGTCACTTAATTTAAATGCAGTTAAATGCCTTTAAATGCATGCCGGGTTCGGGTTATCACATGCACAATTTATACTCCCTTTCACTCTGAAAGCACTCTACTAAGCCTTATTAGCCAACTATTAGTGGAATTGAAAATCGATCTTAAACATGGTCATATCTTCGTTATCCCATTAGTCAATCTTTTGACTTCTCGTCTTTCTGGCTGCTATCTTCCTAAACAGGAGGAGGAAGGAGAAGGGCTTTATGAACCTTACTGAATGAATGGTCAATCAAAAATCACCTTGCCTTCCCTTTAGAGGAGGCAAAACAGTAAATTAAATAAGGTAGAGCTCCGTACTAATTATATTCTTTCGCTACCAAAGCTTCGGAGTTCTATTCCTTCTTGCGTCCAATCTGAAGGATAAATTCAACCTAACTCGCACTGCATGAAAGGACATAGCCTAATAGGTCACTCAGTTCCTTGCCTTAAGGCACGATGTCACTTCCTTTCCTTCCCCTTCTTGCATCTCGGAGGGCTTTCTTTTGCCGGCTAGTGGGTATCTTCCCTATTGAGTAAGGTGCGAAAACCTCGCAAACAGTCTTTCTTTGTCCAATTCTTCCTGCGTTTTGTCCCTTCCTCTAACATAATTCGATGCCATCCTCGTCTACTTGATTTATTCACTGGCCCACCATTCACTTTCCCCGAAGTTAAAGGGAGTTAGGAAGAAAGAAGATCTTTCATACCAGCTTCGCCTAGCAGCACGACACTTGGATTGCTCTCCCAGAACCCCATTTTCATGGTTTAGGCTGCTCCCATTTCGCTCGCCGCTACTAGGGGAATCGCTTTTGCTTTCTTTTCCTCTAGCTACTAAGATGTTTCAGTTCGTCAGGTTGTCTCTTGCCTGCCCATGGATTCAGCAGCAGTTCAAAAGGTTTCCCTATTCAGGAATCTCTAGATCTATGCTTATTTTTAACTCCCCGAAGCATTTCGTCGATTACTACGCCCTTCCTCCTCTCTGGGTGCCTAGGTATCCACCGTGAGCCTTTCTACTCTCCGTCTTTTCCAGCTCTATTCCCGATGTCTATATCCATCATTCTGACACAGTGAATGTCCTTCTATTATGATAATAATCAGTATTTGTTAGTGCTAAAAGCGTAGGGGAGTGAGCTATGAGTCTGTTCCCTCACTCCCACTAGAATCGAGACTTTAATGTCTTACCATTCGGGACCCATGCCCCTGGGTCCCTTCACTCTTAGATTGAATGACAGAAAGGGTACTCTCAATCGCCGAGGGTGCAAGAAGAAATCAGTTAGGGGAGTGCCCTATCTACCAAGAGGCTACAGGCCAACTCGGAAAAGAAGAGACTTCATCATACACACCCATGAGGGTACTCACTACAGGAATGAGAAGGCGAGATCAGTACTACTCAACTAAGTCAATCCAAAGAGTTAGTAAGTGCATAACTCTTTCTTTTCTCGTAAGTGAATTGAGGAAATCCTTTTCATAGAAGGGATCCTAGCTAAGAAAGTGAGTTCAGTAGTTGCCTCCACTGTGAAGGAAGCTTTTGGAAGCACCGTTTTGAAGCAAGAAGGTATGAAGGGGCTTTCATGGGCTTATTTTGAGGCTTGTAATTCTCTCCTGTTAGGCGTTGGGGTATAATCACTTTTTGATTGAGGATGCCCAGGCATGAAACAGGGGAACTCTCGCTAGAATCAGGAGCTTTATAGTCTAAAGTAAGGAAAGCAGCCAAGAGGCCGGGAAAGCCAAAGGTTCCATAGATATAGAGCACCAACTAAAGCCGTGGTGTGCTAGGCTAAAGGCAGGAAAAAAGCTGATAACATCGCTTAAAAGGGCCTGATGAAAGGTCCCTGTCTGATCTCCAAGGCCAACTAGCTGCCCGAAAGAGACGAGCAAAAAGGCGCTTTTTCAAGGAGTCAAGCTTCCTGCTAAGCCAAGCACCAGTACAAGCAACTAGAGCACTACTTTGAACTTCTCTTATAGCGAAAGTTCCCTAGTTTGGGTCACTTCTTTCCTTACCCCTTAGGCTAGGATAACTTATGATTCCTCGGGTGGACGTAATCGTCCCTTTCCCTACTCTCTACAGTGAATCAAAGTGGGTATTCTGAGTCTGAAGAAATCGTAATCCGCACCTTGAACAAAAGGGGAACGATGAAGTTAGCCTAGCCTCGGTCTCTCTTCCCTTTCATCTGCTATTCCTACGCCTTCCTGCCTGTACTTTTATGCTTGCCTGGAATGAATGGGCAGACAATAAGAAAGAAGGATTTCTAATAAGAGAATAGAAGAAAGGCGCATCTCTAGCCAAAGACCGGAATTCCAGCTCTTCCCTGCTCACTCTTGTCGGAGAATACCGAGTTATTTAAATCTTCCTATCAATCTATTCATTCAAAGTCCTCCCATTACTTAGAGTTCTTGCCATTGGTTATCTTATTGACTGTTCTATAAAAAAAACCTTATTAATATCCTCTCCTTATCAGTCGATTTGCTTCATACCTTGTTCTATCAAACAAGCTTGTAAACATCTTTTTCCACTGCTAAGAAAGGTTAATCAACTTGATCAAGCACGACGTTGGTGCAACTACTAAATGATGAAGGGGCAAGACTGATGTAATGCGAAGCACTCTCCTTAAACCGCTTTCTATAAGCCTTGTTGTAAGGAAATTTCTTAGTGGGTATTGGCTCATTGAACACTAACTTAATTTGAAAGGTCCGAGAGTATGTCAGTAAAGACCCAGCCACAAACTAGCCTCTTCTCCTTCCTCATTACAAGCAACTTTAGCCTTACTAGCTACAACTTTGTAGAAGACTGACTAAAAGTTTCCATCGACCGGCCTTTAATTTTTAGTAGGATGGATGCATTCCCATTATAACGGTGGCAGAGGCTGCCTCCGGTCGAGTAGAGGTAAGAAAGCACCTTCTATAAGATAATTGGCTAGGTTCTCTCTATAAAAGAGTCTTGTACTACTCGTCAACTGGTAAGGCTAATGAGTGGACCTTTAATACTTTGAAGAGAACCCACTAGTTGCAGCCTACAATTCATCAAATAAAGGGAGTCTCACAAGGCGGGATAGATCAAGGTATTGAAGGTTTTTATAGTTTATTTCATTTCACACTAAATCCACTGAAAGTTAAGTAGTGAGAAAGAAGGCACTAACAGGCATTTAGGGAAGAAGACGAGCAATGAAACTTTCCTCCCAGGGCAGTTGGGAGAGAGGAGATTCGATGAACACTAAGAGGGTAGCAGTAGTGAGCAGAGAAGAACCCCTCTGGATCAGGTTTTTTCGGAGATGAACTCCAAGACCACGAAAAGTGACTTTTCGGTGCACTTGAGACCAAGCCAATCAGAGTCAGGTGGAGGAAGGATGGGGAAGACTAAGATGGAAACCTCTTGACTAGTAAAAGTAGTGATAAAAGCCCCATTTCTTTCGAGACGTAAGAAAGAGCCCATTCTGTTCAAAACCAGCAGTCAAGACTAAAGAAGAACCCAGAAACTAATTCTTAGTCCTGCCATCATAAGAGGAGATAGAATAGAGGAGTGGAAGTGGGAACCCCACAAAGTAAGAACTCTTAATCGACCTCTAGCCAATACGGCTACGGCACGACCCTTTCTCAAAAAAGCTGAGGACGTATTGAGCATAGTAGAGAGAGTGAGAGACCTTAGTCTCAAGATGTCCGAGATGAGGTGTCAACCCCTGGAAATGGAAAAACCCTTCCCCTGTTTTCCATAAGGGGGAGGCCAAGCCGCACGTCCAGCTCTTAGTCTAGACCCGAACTGAAACTGTCGTCAGACTCTTCTTTCTATCCTTGACCCTTCCAACAAAGGTTCGGCCTCTCTTCTCAATGGGGGATCCCAAGTTGTGAAACTCTCTTATTCCTCAAGGCTAGCAGAGGGGGCTAACCTTCGAGTAGAGGCCAGGATCGCCTATATATAAGAATAAGATAATTGGCTAGATTATCCATGATAAAGGGAAAGAGGTATTCCTCTTGACTGCCCGTACATTGCTAAGGCTAAAGAATAGACCTTAGATAGTTCTCGAGGGTTCACTAGTAAGAAACTTCCCATGAGCCAGTAGAGAAGATGAAGAAAGTCATAGTGAAAGAACCTGACATTCTCCGATCAGCGTAATCTCGTAATACATACATGACTATGATACTAGTGCAATCAGTGCCTTGCCGTCAGTCAATCAGTTCCTTCCCTTCCTGATTCTACTATGGAGCATGTCCTCTCTCTCTTAAAATTCGGAAAGCCCTCTCTCTTTAAGCTAAAAAGATGAGTGTGTGACATTGGTAGAAGCTAACTGTTGAGGAAGTTGAATGTGCTAATTCCTTCTCATCCTAGATGTCAATGAACAAGAAATTGACATTTCTAGGGGAAGATGAATGTGCAGCTGATTCTTCTTACTCCCGCTCGTGCCTCCCTGGTCCTATATGGGAAGTCCCTTCGCTCGCTTAAGGGTTAGTTAGGAGTTCTGGGCTAAACGAGTTTAAGTCAGAGTGTCATTTTGTAGGTCTCCCTCTATCGAAAAAAATTGATTTTATCCATCTTCCTTAGATCCTTATCCTTAGATTAAGGATGTCAGTTTCGGTAAGAAAGAAGTTAGGAAGTCAATTCAAACCTCTCCCTATCGGTCGAGCATCTTCAAACCCAGTCGAGCATCTTCAAACCTCTCCCTTTATTGACACCAATCGCCTTGGAAGGAACATAATAGCCATCGGTAGAGGCTTGAAGACCAAGGCCCCAAAGTCAAATACGGAAGCAACTCGAGTAGAGGTTTCATTCCGGAGTGAACCCGCTATTCACTCATTTAGGAAATGGTGGCAGGGACGAAAGAAAGGGTCCCACCCAAGTGCAACCATACTAGCAGGAAATGAAATGAAAGCAGAAATGGATCTGTGTCACTTTGTCACTGTCTATATGCTTGTCTTCAAGAATCAATCAACCAAAGAAGCAATCAACAAATCAAGTTGAGGTCTCAAAGTCTATCCTGTCTTTTTTCGTTTCGACCCTGATGTATGAGATTAGGAATCCCTCATAGCTAGATTCATCAGTTGCTTGGAAACTAGGAACTAGATGAGGGGAAGAGATGAGAATAGGCCTCGTCCATTCCATTACGGCATTCTCTTCTTGATCACCGGATATTGATAGAAAAATAGTCACGCCAAAAGAAAGACGAAGGGGGAGCTAGCGGCAAGGGTCAGATTGACCTTAGGCTTAATGCCCCAACGAGCACAGTCAGAAAGAAGAGAAGGCCTTTGGGAAACTCGATAGGAATCAGAGGATAAATCGACTGTCATTGCCATTCTAACCGCTGTCAGAAGACGTGAAGTGAGGGCGTAGTTCAAGTCACATCGTATGCTCGTCTTCATAAAGGTTTGACTTTGATTGTTTGTTGCCAAAGAAAGAGTCCATTTAGAGAGCAATAATATAGAAAGCTGAGGCGCAGGCCAAGAGATCATAAAGGGCAAAATACAAATGAAAATCGGGGTAGGGGCTATCTCTAAATAATAGAAGTTCCTGGACTGTGAAGGTCAGCTGAAGGTAAAATAGATTCCTTATTTTCTTTTAATAAGATAATTCTGACCTCAATGAGCTCAGTGGAGGAGAAGTCGTCCTAATGAAATAGAAAGCCCTAGCTATGAGTGACTCAAATTTTGCCGTGATGCGCAAGGGCCAATATTGAAATGAAAGCAAGGGGCTGATTGCCATCATAGGGAATGAATGAATACAAGCAGTCGGAAGAGCAGCTCTTTCAGAAGCAACCAATCCAAGAATTGATGGATTTGGTAGAGTACCAGTCACAACACTAGAACCAAGTTAGGTGAGCTTGAAGGCATCGGTTGAAGCCCTTAGGAGGCACTTTTACAAAGTTGAAAGAGGAAAAGACCAGTCAAGACCAAGGAAGTGAGCGCAGAAGACCTCTTTTTCAATTGACTTTAGCGAAATAAGGACAATCCCTTTGGACTATGAGATGGTCTTAATCCTGACATATGCCGCCATAAGGATGAGCAGACGTCTGTGTAGTGGAGGATGATCCTATGGATAATGGGACTCCTCTGGCATTAATATGTGTGGAAACAATGCAGGAACTAGAGCCAGCTGATGCCCTATCCTATGGAGTAATAATAAGGAAGGGGAGTGGATCGAGGGTCCAGAGGAGAAGTCAATGTTTCCGGGTGCTAGGGAAGCATACCTACTGATAAAAGGAACTGATCTCGATACGGAAGCCAATCAACTGGTCCCCCTCTCCTTAGTTGGCATCATTCTTCTCAACCAATCTCCACCGGATCTAAAATCTTTAAAGTATTGGCATGAACGAG